>CM056719.1:94183310-95383310 GCA_029844215.1 Przewalskia tangutica
TACTTTAGCTAGTTTGCTAAGTGGAGCCAATCTCAAGAATCACAACACTCCTTTCGTCTTTAACACTTCCTCGGATTCGAGTAGAGTCCTAAACTTCGGCCCGCGCTCAGCTAATACCACTTCACTACTTCTGAATTTCACAACACCACACCCCTTCTATCTCCTCTTCCTTCTATTCCTTCAAAACCAACACAAATTCCCTACCCTCCCAAATGGCACGCAAATCATCTCTTCTATCATGGGCCCAAGCTCACTCCCTTCTACCCTTCCTCTGCCTATACCTCCAGATATACCTCCCAATGATTTACACACTAATGCACCTTCTAAACCACATCATTTCCCTACCACGGCCACAACTCACAACAATCTTCCCCCAAACCATGGCAAAGGTCCCTTCCCTCCTAAAAAGACTTATGCTGGAGTCTTTGCGGGAACTAGGATTGAGGCAAAAGGTATGAAGTTACAATTTATTGAACAACAAGGGGAGGAAGTAAATATAGATGCTGAGGATGAAGTTCCTTTCATAGAAACTTGGGGCTATTGCCTAATAGGTTGCTTCACGGGTCCTTTCCCGGGAAGAGAAGCATTGAATACGATTGTGAAAGGATGGGGAGTTAAATGCCGTATTATACCATATGGCAAAGGCTGGACAGTGTTCAAATTCATGACGGAGGAAGAGCGCACTAATGTACTTCACGGAGGCCCTTATATGGTCTACGGGAAAACCATGATGCTCAAGGCTATCAATAAAGGAGTTCTTATAACGGATGATTTGTTTATGGACATTCCTATTTGGGTCACTTTTCCGGACATTCCCCTTTCTATTTGGAGTGCAACGGGCCTTAGTAAGATTGCTTCACGTGTAGGAAAACCTCTTTACACTGACCAATATACTAAGGAAAGGTCTAAAATGAACTATGCAAGAGTTCTAGTGGAAGTGGATGTTAGCAAGGAGCCGATAATGGATTTTGTCGTCAATCTCCCCGATAACAGAAAGTATACTCAAAGGGTAAACTATGAGAATTACCCGGACTTTTGCTATCATTGTGCGGCTTTTGGACACAACCACTTGAAGTGTAGGAAGCTGAGGGATGATGTCAACATTGAAGAAGCTCCAAAAACATGCACATCGAGGTCCCCCCTAACACCCGGGATGATTCTATTCATTTGAAGGTCAACAAAGGTACGGGTGGAACCAACCCTCCCCCCCCTCATCCACCAACTTCTCAACATCCCGTAGATGCTGATAACTTGATGGACATTGAAGAAACTGTGCACACAACACCTCCTGGTTGCGTAAGCTTGGGATAAGTATCACATGCCGCGTCCTCCGGTTTGGGTCATTCTCGCCCACCATGTCATGGATTCTCTAGCAAAGTCCTCACCGCCTAATTCTCACAATGGCGTTACACAACATGTTAGGATGAGGGTGAGTCAAAACATTCTGATTACGAGATGCCTATGAACCCGCCACCTTCATTGGATGAAGTTACATTCAACTGCTACGGAAAGGCTCACTTGTGTCAAGTAACGTTAACTTTGAGCGTGGGAACATAGCTTGGCCGGTACACAAGTTATGGCTTCCAGAACAAAGATGATGGATGGCAAGAGGTTTTGTCCAAAAGAATGGGCAGCGGGGAAAGCGAAGGCAGCTAAGCGCGGAGGTGCTAATAAAACCTCCTTTGTTTCCTTATGAAAATACTTTGTTGGAATGTCCGTGGTCTTTGCGGACAAAGGGATAGGGCTGCCACGCAAGCTCTAGTGTGTAGTATCACAAAACAACATGATGCGGCTATGATTTGTCTATTGGAAACTAAGCTATCTCAACCAGGACGTAGTCTTTCTCTACTCAAAGATTCAAAGCATGGAAGTTTTGCTCAAATTTGGAATTCATCGAGGCGGTAGAATGCTATTACTTTGGGATCCATCCGAGGTTTGTTGCGAAGTGCTTGGTATGGACTCTCAAAGATATCCATGTCCAGGCAAGTTGCAATATAACACAAGTGTCCTTCCTTGCCACATTTGTGTACCCTGTTTATAGCATCTCGGATAGAAGGATGCTTTGGCATCACCTTTCTCACTTGGGCGTTGGCATCAATAAGCCTTGGATGATTATGGGAGATTTCAACACTTACTGCAACCCTAATGATAAGGTGGGGGGGTCCTCCTCTCACGCCTTATGCACTTAGGGATCTTGGAGATTTCAGGAATTCTCATGGACTAGAAGACGCTCCTTCATCCTTCCTTCTACACTGGACGAATGGTTCGATTTGGTCTAAGCTTGATAGAGTGTTGATGAATCAAAATTGGAGTGATTTGACCTTAGAATGCAAGGCCAATTTCATGCCTATGGAGCCTGTCTCGGACCACTGTCCTGTGATAGCCACGATTATTGCATCCTATAATGTTGGGAAACGCCCTTTCAAGTTCATGAATATGTGGCTATCTCACCCAGCCTTTGAGAACATTATGACTTCATGTTGGAGACAAGACATATGGGGTACTGCTCAATTCGTCCTTGCCTCCAAATTGAAAGCCTTGAAGCAACCTTTAAGGGCTTTGAACATAAGTGACTTTGGAGGTATCGAACAAAGAGCAAAAGGGGCAAACATAGAGTTCAAGGAGGCTATCAATGCACACATGGAAAATCCCTTTGATGAGGAGCTTAAAGCCAAGGTTAAGTCCTCAAGAGCTAGAGCAAACACCTTCTTTGGAAGCTGAAAGACACTTCATAAGGCAGAAGTCAAGACAGAAGCACTTGATTGGAAGTGATAGATGTTCCAAATACTTTCATAGTTTGATCAAAAGGAGTAATGTCAGGAATTCCATTAACTTTCTTGTTAAAGCTAATGGTACTATCACTACATCACCAGAAGAAGTCAGGAAGTTGCTTGTTGAATTTTACAAAGATCTATTAGGTACTTCCCGACCCACTACCAACTTTGATCCTGATGTGTTCAACTATGGCCCAAAGCTGAGTGAAGAAGAGAGATTCTGACTTTTGCATTTCATCACCCCAAAGGAGATTTGGGAAGCACTCTCGATATAGGCAATGACAAGGCACTGACCGATGGTTATACTGCCTTTCTTCAAGAATAGATGGAAAGATGTGGGCCATGATGTTGTAAGATGTGTCCAAGAGTTCTTCTCTCTTGAGTTATTTTGAAGCGGAGTTAATCATACCATCATTACCGCTACCAAAACTGACCATGATCCCAAGGTAAATGATTTCGTGCCCATCGGATTGACTAATGTGATCTATAAGATCATCACAAAGATTCTAGCTAACGAATGGCATTGATCCTTCCTTCTCTCATTGACAAATCCCAAGGGCTTTTGTGAAAGGAAGAAACATGATGGACAACGATATGTGGCACAAGAGCTTGTGAGAGGATTTAATAGAGCCGAGTCTCACCAAGATGTATGCTTATGGTGGACCTTCGTAAAGCATTCGATCTGATCTCTTGGAGCTTCCTCGAATTGGTACTAAGAAGTCTTAAATTCCCAGACATTTACAAGATGGATCATGGAATGTGTTAGCTCAACCTCCTTCTCCCTTTCTATCAATGGTGAGCTACATGGATACTTCAAAGGAAAGCGCCCTAAGACAAGGTGATCCTATGTCCCTACTCTCTTTATCTTGTGTATGGAATACCTCTCTCAAGGTCGCTAAAATGAAGTCGAGGCAAGAGCTTTCATATTTTCCAAAGTGTAAGAAATTGGGCATTACTCATCTTGCATTCGCGGATGACCTCATGCTTTTGCCAAAGGAGATATATCTTGATTGGGATTCTTATGGATTGTCTGGAAGAGTTGGAGGCTGCCTCAGATTAACTCTTAACCCCGCTAAATCCTCTGTCTACTTAGCGGGAATGCATTCTGATTCGGGACTTGATATTGACGAGTGGGTTTCGCCATTGGTAGCTTTCCGATGCGATACTGGGGATCCCTTTGTCCCCAATTTCAGTCTCGGTGGATCAATTTGCCCCGTTCACTAGTGCTATTTCGAATTACATTCAGAAATGGGGCACCACCCTTTCTTATCTTTGGTAGGAACTAATCAGTCGGTCGTCGAGGAGGTTGAGAGCTTTTGGTTGCACTTCCTATCCCGCCACTATTATCAACAAGGTAAGGTCTGCTTGTATTCAATTCTTATGGGAAACCACCAAGAGTTTCTTGGGATATCATTTGCCCGCCCTCCAAAAGGTGGCTTAGGTCTTATGAACATCAAGGAATGGAATCATGCCCGCTATCGATTTGGCAAACTCACGGAAGTGATTCTCTGTGGGTCGATGGATCAATATTTGAGAGATATTACAATTTGGGACTATGAGGACTCCCTTTATTCAAAAAGATTTGTGGGATTCGCGACAAATTTGTTTCTATCTTAGTAGCCATGGTGATGCTATTGTGGCTTTACAAAATGTTGTTTATATTTGATTCAAGCCTCATATATGATATCTTGCGCTCCATGAGCTAAAAGCCTTGGATGTCACAAATTTGGAAAGGATTCATTCCTCCCAAATTCTCTTTTACTATGTGGCTAAATTGCGAAGCGGTTAGCTACAAAGGATACTCTATCATTTCTCAACTTGGAGGATAAATCTTGGATTCTGCAAGCAAGCTAATGAAACAAGGGAACACCTCTTCTTTGAATGGATTTGGAAGAGCATAAAAGATTGGTTGGGTATTAGAAGAGAGATGACAAGCTGAAAGCTCCTTAAATGGATTAAGAAAGAACAAGCCAAAGCTATTTTGCTTACTTTTTGCATAATGGTCTATGAGATTTGGAGGGCAAGAAACACAATGCTCTTTGAAGGCAGAGGTCAAGAATCAAAACAACATCTTATAGAGTTCTCTATGATTTTATCCCCTCTTGTAGTGGCACCTTTTGAGTGACCACCCCTCCCCTCTATCTCTTCTTGTTTGCATTACGTTGAGGCTTGAGATACCTCAACGACTGATTGTAGCCACTTCCTTTTCGTTATTAGTAATAATATTTGCATTTACCTAAAAAAAAAAAAGTTTCCTTCTTGCCACACATTTCAGATTTTTCTTAATCCTTGATTTCCTCTTGATTTTCTAGAGAGAAGGAAGAGCTTCTAATTTAGAGAGAGAGAAGAGCTTGAAGAATGACCAAGTCTTCAAGACTTGGTCAATAAATAGTGCATGCAAAAATCAGATGGGGGAGACACTTGTCACCCTCCCATGACCTTTTTTAAAACAAAACAGTTCAGATTTTCCCACTCAGCCTCGCAGAACCCGCCTCGGCGCCGCGGCCCTGCAGCCGGCGCCGCGGCGCTGAAACCTCCGCGAACCCACAGAACTTCCGGCGCCGCGGCCCTGCTTCCCGGCTCCGCGGCCCTGCTTCCCGGCTCCGCGGCCCTGTGGCTCCTGACCGAATTATTCTTCTGTCCGACTGCGCACTGAACTTGTTACTCCCATAACTTTCTACTCCGATGTCCTATCGACGAACGGTTGGTTGCGTTGGGAACTAGACTCAACGAACTACATACTAGGCCTTTAAAACACCTAGGAACTCTCAATGTAACTGCACATATACCGCCTCAAAGTTGACTAACAATCTGTCCGAAACATTCCGTCAAAAATTTAAATCTTAACTCCTTTCGTTCGTCCCCATAAGCAGGACCTGAACTACGGGGTGTAACAGGGGTGTAACATATTTTTGTTTTTAATTCCATTACGTTATCCCACTTACTCCACTCAATATATTTAACAACTACAACATGCTTGATCAAAAAAAAATTGACTAACAAACACATAAAACAAACAAAAAGACTTAAAACAAACAACAATAACAAAGTAAGATCCCTCCCCCAAACTTGATTGACACATTGTCCCCAATGTGTAAAGATTAAAAATAAAGGGACAACTCACAAACACAAAACATCGGTCATAACGGAGGTCTGGGAGGAGGTTCTTGTCACGACCCGACCCCGGGCCCGCGACTGGTGCCCTATATGGGCACCTCTTATAGGTATACATCAGAGAATAGTAGCGGAACATACAAAAACTCATAAAGTACTAGACAGTAAGTATCAACAGGCTAGCCGATAAGGCCACATTCCGTGAAATATACATAACCAAAAATAACAGTTACATCTTTGTTCTTACAACCCAATCTACAAGATATGACTACATACCTCTAAGAACAATAACTGTGATGGGACAGGGCCCCGCCATACCCCTGAATGTACAACAACCGACAATACCAGGGATCTGAACCAAGGATAAGCCTCCGGAGTAATGGAGCTTCTGACAACTGATCAGTGATCCTAAGAATGAGGATCCACCGCTACTTACCCTACTGCGGCATGAACGCAGCCCCGAAGGGAAATCGACACATATGTACCAAGTATGTAAAACAGGAAAATACTACAATTTACATCATAAGTCTAAAATAAAGCTGGAGACATGTATGATAATCAAATTAACAGTATACTGTGCCTTACTAATAATGAGTGTAAAATATACATTTTCGGTTCTTAAAAATAGGAAGCATGTGATTAACCTAGGACCATCCGCCCGTAGTATTATCACGCAATCGTACTCCTAGGACTATTTCACCCATATAGGCCGTATGGACCCGCATGAGGTAATTTCCTCGCATAGGACTGGTCCGCCCCGCATAGGACTATTTCACCCGCATGAGCCCTACGGACTCGCATGAGGTATTCCTCACATCGTGGGTAGCAAATCCATGGAATATGCAAATGCCACAAGCCCGGGGAATGACCCTTTAATGAACAATATATCACAAGCACAACCGGATACTATAAATAACATAAACAAGTTAAGAAACCCCTTAACTTCTCATTTGACTTAATTAGCATACACTCTCATTTCTTTTAACTTAAGGCACTATCATATCATGAAAAATCCGGGAATTTAACCCCAAGTACTATGTACTTCTATTCTTTTAAAATGACTCTCTTTCATATAAAACTTCAAGATACTAATAACCGTAGTATCAAGTCATATCTACTTTTCAAGACAAGTCACAATACCTTTTAGAAATACATTTATAGGCTTCTAAACCAAGTGACTTTTTGTCACGACCGACCGGGCGTGGTCGTGCCTACTACAGGCACCCTTTACAGGTATACATCAGAGAATAGTAGCGGAACATACATACATCTCAAAAGAAATAAATAACAGGCTAGCCGATAAGGCCACCTTCCAAACATATACACGTAATCCAAAAACCAGTTACCTTTTTTTTTTGTACTCAACCCAAACCACAAGATATGACTACAGAACTCTAAGAATTCTTGACATAACAATCATGTGGGGACAGGCCCGCCATACCCAGATGTACAAAATCTACAACCTCTGGGACTGTACCAAAATACAAAGCCTCCGAAATAATGGAGCTTTCCAACCAACTGAACAGTGATCCTAAGAATGCAGATCAACAAGCTATGTACCTCAACCTGCGGCATGAGCATGGCCCGAAGGAGGTCGATCTGAAATATGTACCAAGTATGTGAAGCGAAAATCAGAATGAGATCATAACAGTCTATATAAAGCTGGAGACATGTATGATAACCAAAATAACAGTACACCGTGTCTTGCCAAAGTGAAAGTAATGAAAGTCAGTTTTACCTTTTAAAGACTATTTCAATATATGAACAATAGTCACACAGGGCTCTGCATACAAGCCTCAAATATCATAAGCGTGCGTGGAATCCCCATCACCGCCGACAACCATAAGTGTAAAATATAACCCGTGTAACGCGCGCGTGGCATCATACACCGCTCGGCGTACACATATACAATGCATATATATATATCTCCTGCCCGTGGAATCCCCCATCACCGCCGACAACCGTAAGTGTAAAATATAACCATGTGACGCGCCCGTGGCATCCCACCTCACTGTCGGCGTATACACATACAATACATATATATATATATATCATGCCCGTGGAATCCCTCATCTCGGGTACATGACTTCATGGAGAGCTAATCCATGGGGTAAAAATCGTATATAACATGCCTGTGGAATCCCTCATCTCGGGTACATGTCTTCATGGGGAGCTAGTCCATGGAGTAATAATCGTACGTAACATGGTCGCATGCCCCAGAATCCCTCATCGTATAAGCATGGCCAGAACCCGTTATACTAACTTTCTTACTGGTTGTATTATTTCCGTACCTCCAACTTATACTAGCATACTTACATAACCTCCATACCGATTCTGGCCTCCAATCTTTGGAGTCACTCTATTAAACAATATAAGGTCATTTTCGGCTCTCACGACCTGGTTCCGGTGGAATGCATCCATGAACCCGTAAAACAATTAACTAGGCTTGGGCCTTGCACCCTCGTGACCCCGTCACGTAGCGGAACTACTACCAACTGATCCCACTCTATTTCAAGCTATGTGGCGACCCGTAATAGGTCCCCAACCCGACCCACCGTCGCACATAACTCTTACTCTTAGTCTGAATTAAATCTTATTGCCCGATAAGGCCTTATATACCTAAGGTCTCGGCGGTTATCAACATTCTTAGGCTCACAATTTCCATGCTCCAAGCCTACCTTACCAGCCCCCCCCGTAACCGGGTACCATAACTTCTCATAATACCATAATCGTGTTGTCTTGATCACAACAACCATTTCTTACTCCATACGGATCTCATCCGTACAATTCTCTTAGGCCTACCACGTAGCTTAATCTATTAACATGGCATTCCATTAACTTTCTTAACATGACTTCTTAAGGGTTCACTACCCTATCAGACAACTCATCATTTCCCAATTATCTCAAAATAATACGTTAAACCTCGATGAGAATTCGTTAACTGTTTCATACCTTCCCGGTATCTATTTAATCCTTACCAATTCCTGGTAATCTAAAATCATTCTAGGAAACACATAAATGACCCTCATACATAACTCCGTATAGTTGTATGTCATAATACCCACTATACTACAATCATTACCAACCTGGATATGCAATCCACATAGTCCTTCTTGGGTCACTGCTGCCTTTCTCATAGCTGCAATCAACATAACTCGTTAGGGAGAGACAACCCTAACAATACAGCTCTATCGCACGATCTCAGAGTGAGAAGAATGGAAACCAATCCAAAATGTCCTGCAGCCTCCTGATTATAGATGTGGTGCACAACACACCGATAATCAAGACTCTACTAGACACAGTCTGTAGACACTTTCCGAGGACTAACTGCTCTGATACCACTTTTGTCACGACCCGACCGCAGGCCCGCGACTGGTGCCCTACCAGGGCACCCTTACAGGTATACATCAGAGATAATCAGCGGAACATACATAAATCCGTACAGGAAAAAAATAAAAGACTAGCAGATAAGGCCACCTTCCAAAAATATACACGTAACTCAAAAATAGTTACCTTTTTTTTATATCTTTTTTACACAACCCAAACCACAAGATATGACCACAGACCTCTAAGAAATAGACATAACAACTGTGACGGGACAGGGCCCCGCCATACCCCTGAATGTACATAAATCTACAACCTCAGGGAACTATACCAAAAATGAAAAGCCTCCGAAATAATGGAGCTTTCCAACAAGCTTAATAGTGATCCTAAGAATGAGGATCAACAAGCTATGTACCTCAACCTGCGGCATGAACGCATCCCACCGAAGGAGGTCAGTACGAAATATGTACCAAGTATGTGAAACTGAAAATACTGTAATAAAATCATAACAGTTTATATAAAGCTGGAGACATGTATGATAACCAAAATGACAGTATACTGTGCCTTTCCGAAGTGAAAGTAATGAAAGTCAATTTTTTACCTTTTAAAGACTATTTCAACACATGAACAATAGTCACACCAGGGCTATGGACACAATCCCTCAAATATCAAAGCGTGCCCGTTGAATCCCCCATTACTGCCGACAGCTATAATTGTAAAATATAACCATGTGACGCGCCCGTGGCATCCTACCTCACTGTCGGCGTACACACATACAATACATATATATATCCCCTGCCCGTGGAATCCCCCATTACTGCCGACAACCGTAAGTGAAAAATATAACCATGTGACGCGCCCGTGGCATCCTACCTCACTGTCGGTGTACACATATACAATACATATATATATATATATATATATATATCTCATGCCCGTGAAATCCCTCATCTCGGGTACATGACTTCATGGAGAGCTAATCCATGGGGTAATAATCGTATATCACATGCCCGTGGAATCCCTCATCTCGGGTACATGTCTTCATGGGGAGCTAGTCCATGGAGTAATAGTACATAACATGGTCGCATGCCCCGGAATCCCTCATCGTATAAGCATGGCCATGGGGTAATAATCGTATATAACATGCCCGTGGAATCCCTCATCTCGGGTACATGTCTTCATGGGGAGCTAGTCCATGGAGTAATAATCGTATATAACATGGTCGCATGCCCCGGAATCCCTCATCGTATAAGCATGGCCATGGGGTAATAAAATAAATCCGGGAATCTAACCCGCCTCCTGGTCGCATGCCCCGGAATCCCACATCGTATAAGCATGTCCAAGGAGTAATAAAAACAATTCGGGAATCTAACCGCGTCACGGTCGCGTGCCGGAATCTCACATCGTATAAGCATGTTCAAGGATCAATCATAATGGAAGCATACGTGAAGCCTCGTCGCGATGCGTCAAGTAAATTTACAACAAGACGGCCGACCCTCCAGCTGAGAGTCATGGCAGCGTAAACATATAATACTTGCACTCAAGGCTATCACAAGCAAGCATAGGCAAGTTCATAAAATCTTTAGACTTTCATTTTTATAAACTCAAGGCACTTTTCGTTTCACATAAAAATCCGGGAATTTAACCCCAAGTACTACGTACTTCCATTTTTTCAAAAGGCTCATTTTCATATAAAATCCCAAGATACTAACACCCGTAGTATCAAGGCATGTCTACATTTCAAACAAGTCACTACATTTTTAGAAATACATTTCTCGGCTTCTAAATCAAGTGACCATTTCTTTAAAACTTTAAGCAATTGATGCCTTCAAGTCAATTTGTCATTCTTCATTTCAAGTCATATATCCTTACTTACATTACTAGAGTAAATCATTCTTTCATCTTTCCATAAAGCTATTATAACCAACTTTCCATAAAGTCGTTATACTAACTTTATGCTTTAGACAGTTACATTCTTTTTTTTATAACCAAGAGACTTATACTTTCAAATCAAGTTACATAAATTTCAAAATACTTCAAGTCTGTTAACTTTAGAAATCAAGTTTCTTAACTTAGAATTTCAAGTCTCTTATCTTTAGAATATCAAGAAATCCATACTTTCAAAATCAAGTATTCTATTCTTTTAAATCAAGTCATTTCTTCCTTTAAGAATCAAGTCCCATAACTTGAAAAATAAAGTTTCTTAACCTTTTAAGAATTCAAGGTTCATAGTCTTAAAACTTCGTACGTAAACTCTTTAAATTAAGTAACATATACTTTCATGCGTTGTGAATATGTTATACTTGTTTATAACGATCTTATTAAAGCAGCCATGATCTAGAAAATGTAATACAATTTTGTCTTATCTTAGTTTCTATGCAGATGGAGGATTCTACTCATTTTAGTTTAATTGATTGTCGATACATTTTCTTTTATTAGCGCTGCAATGGCTTATTCGATACTTATTCTCATTCGTGCAGTAACTTAGCAAAGTCAACTTGACTCCAAATACCTCCTAACGACTCTTACCAACATCCCCCATAAGACTTGGTAAGAACTTAGAATAACTTAGACATAACTTTCACATAGAGTAAATCAACATACATACCTCTTAACTTCTAAGAGTAGAAGGAATCATGAAATAACACCACATGTATATTTCATACATAGAATCATGCCAAAAGGAGGAAGAGGTTCACATACCTTGCGACGATTATCGACAAGTAGCAAAGTGCTCCAAAGTACTTCAACCTTGAGTTATTCCATCCTTTAAGTAGAATACGCTACTCGTAGTACTTCAACCTATATTAATCATAACATGTCTATCAACTCCTCACTTTTTAATGTAGAATCATACTAAGTGTTAGGTCTCTTATTCTACGGAAAATCGGGCAGCACTTCCTTTGTTTCTGCGTACTTTTCCACCTTTTTCAAGGCCCGATAATCAATAACCAACATGCCACATTTAAGGCTCAATACATCAACCAATCAAATGGGATTACACTCCTTACAATATATGTAAAATTCTGCCCCGCAATTAATACCAAGTAGTTTAATATCCAAAGCCATTCTCGGCTAACTTATACAACAACACAAAGCCCTTTCCAATTCTTTTTCAATCCAAGTTCTTAGGTCTAACATGTTATATAGTCATAAACAACTTTAACAACTACAATTCCTTCATTATATAACATGTGACGACTTAAACTAATAATCAAATTGAATTGTAATCTTAAAGGCTAAACATGCTAGTTTTGGATTAGGGTTCCAATATCCATAACACTTATCAACTTCATAATATATAAATCTCTTGCTTGCTAATATCCATAGCTACAACAATAAGTAATATTAATTACTAAAACGACAAGATTGTTACCTTTATAATCCCTTATAAATTCCAAGATTCAAAGTCACTCCTTAGCAATTCTTAGCTCCTTTCCTTTATGCTCCAATCCTCTATTGGAAGCCTTTAGAATTTCACAACCAACTTCTCTTCTATTTCCAATCCAAAACTATGAAAACGACTTAGGTTTTCGCCTTGCGACTAACGTGAAAACGTCGTTTTTCCGAGATCTTTCTATTGAGATATCCTTACAATACCCTTAGGGACCTTGGGTTAAAGTCTTGTGAATAATGAACCAAAACTACAAAAAAATTGTGTGGGAAATGTGGTGAACCCGAGAGCACTAAAATGTGCAAGACAAGTGTGAAATTTTTCTAAGTGTTGGAGACTTAGTCTTGCACTAGTGTAGTATATATAACACAATGGAGGGCTTAGATTATAACATATGTGTGGCTAGTATGAAGAGTAATTAATGTCTAGCCAAGTTGACTTGGTCAATTTTCTCAAGCTAGCAAGACTTGTTCATCTACAATGGTCAATGACCATTTTACCCTTGTCTATTTTCGTCCAAGACCATGTGGGGGGGGGTGACACGTGTCGCCCTCCCATTCATCCATAAAATTTCGTAACCCTCGTGGGCCCCACAAAACGTAAAATTATCGGGTGGGCCCCACGTGACCAATCCGTAAAAATAATTTTTCCATAATGATAATAAGTTTCATACTCTTCAAATAATGCATTTTGAGAATCCAATTCTTATCAACGAACATTTTTCCTTTCCGACGTTCGGAAGATTTTCCGTCGGAAAAACAATTCTTTCTTTCGTACCAATTTTCAAGTCTTGCGCTCTCGCGTCTATTCTCTTATTCATGTCCTGGAATTATGGGGTGTAACAGTGCAAGACTTGATCTGTCACGACCCGACCCCGGGCCCGCGACTGGTGCCCTACCTGGGCACCCTTACAGGTATACATCAGAGATAATCCGCGGAACATACATGCAACTTATAACATAAATCAACAGAAATAAAAAACAACAGGTTAGCCGATGAGGCTACCTCCCTGGATATATAAAAACATAACCGAAGCAGTTGCCTCATTTCCTTTACAAACTGACCCAGTAATATGACTACAGACCTCTAAGAGTTTTAACATAACAACTGTGGCGGGACAGGGTCCCGCCATACCCCTGAATATACATGAATCTACAACCTCAAGGGAAACCGTACCAAAAGATAAGCCTCCGGAGTAAATGGAGCTTTTTCCCAAAACTGAACCGAGATCCTAAGAGCAAGGATCACCAACCTGTGTACCTAATACCTGCGGGCATGACGCGGCCGAAGAAGTCGATCTAACAGTGCAGAATATGGAACAGAAATAAGTCTGATAAACAAATCATATCTGTACAAAAGAATGACAAAGACAAGTATAAAAAGGGTAAATACCAGATCCTACTGTGTCATTACCATCTCGTGAACTTAATCGTACCTTATTATTTTTTCCCATTTTTACCTAAAAGTTATAGTCACATTCTTACGTACATGCTTAGGAAAAATCGTCAAGTTCATTACCATATAACTTACTTACTTTGCATAACATAATCCGGCCCTTTATGGAGGGACGCCTATACTGCCCGGCCCAATCTGGGACGCGATAAAGTCACATAAGTCTGCACATAAAGGTATACTGCCCGGCCCAATCTGGGACGCGTTAAAGTCACAAAGATTTTTGTCTTTTAGCCATCGTGAAAGATGTAGCGGCAATAATTAATCTTCCATGTATCATATTTATGACATGAGGAAGCGCAACCGGATTAGATTTTTCTTCTGCGGGTGGTATCCACTCATAATTATTCCAAGCTTTTTCACTCAGATACTCTCGGAGATGGCTCCTTCTTAGCATTCCCGTCACCTCTTCTCGCAGATACTGTCCACAATCTTATGTCCATGAGTGTCATGGAAATCACATCAGACGGACTAATCCCTTTTACTCAGATCAGACTGTAATGGTTTCGATGGTCGAGACGCTAGATGACTTCTCAACACTGCCACAATCTGTTTTTCATCGATGTTGAATTTGTATTTGGATAATTTTAGATATCCAATACCCGTATATGAGTTGTTTATCTCGAAATTCCCCAATCCCTGGTTGTTTCATCCAGAGCCTCCTCTGTTATTTTATTTATCAAAAGAGCAGAAACCATGTCCTCCTTCTTTCTTTCCGGTGGGAAGATAAGGTTGATATCAATTTTTTGAGGAATTTCCCTCCTCTGCCTTTGCGAAGATACTACTGGCTTTAGCTCCAAGAAAAGAATCCTCAATCCAGATTTTAGACTCATACCAGTTGCATGTTTTCCCAAGTGGTAGCTTAGAATTCTAATAGATATTTTGAGCTTTCGGGACGCATTCAATCCTACCGAATTCAACCCTTTCATGAGAGTCTCTACATCCCATTAGTCTGGAAATGCTGGTAACAACATTCTCTCCTTCTGGAACTGTGTAAAAAAGTCCCTTAAGAGTTTTGATTCTCTTTACGCAATACGAAAAATATCTATTTTATGTGCTTTCACCTTCTGGGCCCCTGTATGAGCCTTCAAGAACATGTCTTCAAGCTGGGCGAATGAACCGATTGAGTGCTCGGGGAGTTGTGAATACCATGTCAAAGCTCCCTTAGTAAGTGTTTCAGCAAACATTTTAATCAGAAACGATTCTATCTCATATTCTCTTAGATCATTTCCCTTCACTGCCATTGTATAAGCCAGGATATGATCTTGCGGATCGGTACTTCTATCATAAATGACAACAAATGGCATTTTGAACCTTTTAGGTATTAACTCAGGCACAACCTCTAGCTTATAAACCAGTTGAATATATTTCTTCACATTCGTATCGTACCACTGTGGAACCCCGGTAGTTGTGAGAATTGGTAATGAACTCACGGGAATTTTCTCAATCTTCTCTGCATTAGTATCAACATTAATGGTCATGTACTTCATGAATTTCAAGACCTTCTCCTGGAACGAGTTTTCAGGGATCTCGCTCTCTGAACTATCATTTGAAGTTATGCCTTGGTTATCATCGGTTCTGCCTTGATCACCACCTGTATCTCCATGTGTATTTTGTGGAGGGGTCGGTTTTCCTGTTGAAGTACTGCTAGAATTCTGGACATGAACTCCTCTTGAAATCGCTTCATACGCTCCAACTATACGCTTATTGCAGCATTTTGTGTCTGAAGATTATGTATGGCTTCTTTGAGCGTTTCATCTGTGGGATCATCCCTATGTTGAGTCTGATCTGTTGCACCCCATATTTTCAAGAGAACGAGATGAGAAGGGACGTGAGGAAACAAGATTTGAATTTTGGAACAAAAGAAAAATAGTTTTTCCTAAAGGGAATTTTCTGAACCTCGTGAAGGAAAAAGGTTCATTATCTGGAATTTGATTCTCAAATTTGGTATTTGGGAGTTATATAATTTATCGGATTATTGGATTTTCAAGTTCGGATTTGGTCATGTGGGGCCATCGGAAATTGTTACGATTTTGTGGGGCCCACAAAGTTTCGAAATATTTTGACCAAATATAGACGTTTTTTGTGAAGAAATAATTTTGGAACAATAGGAGGGTGACACGTGTCACCCCGCCACTTGTCTTGATTTGGATGAGATATTTTGAAGACAAATGGACATGTGAGTCCCACCCACACTTGTCCACATACTTGCCCTACACTTGTTATCAACCCTTGGATAAATATTATATACATAGAGGTCTTGCAAGACTTGTCTTCCACACTTTGCATTATATCACAAAAATATCTCTTTCTCTTTCAAAGGCTCTCGGCCAAGGCACACAATGAAGACCAAAAATTCCTTAAACTTCCAAGCTTAGTTCACTAACACAAGATCAAGAACCCTAACCAAGTGTTAAACCAAATTAACTCTCCAAGAACCTTCTAGTTTGTGTGTTGGCCGAAAATGGTGATGAAACCCTAGGGGTTTTCGTCGACTTTTGAGAAGTGAAACGTGAAGTGAAGTTGGTTATAAGCTTGGGTGGATGCGTATATGTGATTGGATCTTGAAGAAGTGGAGAGAAACGAAAAATGCGGACCAATAAAGACCGGACTGTTTTGGGGCGTTTTTGGGCACAAAATGAGGTAAAAGTCCTTCTTCTTTTAAAGTAA
The DNA here is from genome assembly GCA_029844215.1 of Przewalskia tangutica. NCBI lineage: Eukaryota > Viridiplantae > Streptophyta > Magnoliopsida > Solanales > Solanaceae > Przewalskia > Przewalskia tangutica. Next base: position 94,200,039 of record CM056719.1, read on the forward strand.
TTGGATATTACATGTTGTTATAATGTATAGATGAGCTTGTGCTAAAAATAATGAAGATTAAAAAGCGTTTGAACCATTTTTGGGGCTAAAACCGTGAATAGACAAATTTGGTGATTATCGGGTTTCGTTAGTTATTGTCGTTATTAACGTCACCTATTGCAAGTTATAATGGATTAATATTGTTGTTAATAAGTTTTTATAACTTATATGGAAGTATTGGAATTCGAATTAGATTATAAAGGATTAAGGAAATGGTAATTAGATTGTAGTTGTTGGCCGAGAATTGCCTAAAACTGCGAGGTGTCGTCATGCAGTTTTAAGGGACTGTTTCGTTGTGTGGTAATTCTGGAAAAATCAGCCCCTATATTGCATGTTTAATGTGGTAAAATGGCTAATGAAATTCCTAAGGAATAAGGGTATAAAAAGGGTGTTAAAGGCTTCACATTGTACCCTTAATGTTGATTAATTTGTGGACTGTTTTTATATCGTTGTGGGGCAGAATTTTACACGTCAAGTTAGGTGTGTAATCCCCTTTGGTTAACTGTTGGTTATGACCTTAAGTGTGGCTTGTTGGTTGTTGAAATTGGGCCTTGGAAAAGGAGGAAAAGTACGTAGAAACAAAGGAAGTGTTGTCCAATTTTCCGTAGAATAAGAGACCCTTTAGTTGGCATTAATCTACCTTAGAAAGCTTGGAATTGATAAACATGTTATTGTGTTTATAGGTTGAAGTTCTTTGGGGCGTATTCTAGATTGTCGAGTTGGTTAGTCGCCAAAAAGGTATGTGAACTACTTCCTTCTATCGACATGATTGATTATTGAAGTGTACTTGTCTTGATTCTTGAAGTACACGCCTCCTGTTATTTGAAGTATACTTGCCTTGTTATTTGGAGTATACATGACTCATTTCTTGAAGTATACTTGCCTTGATTTTAGAAGTATACTTGACTTGAGCTTGATAGAGTTCTATCGGAACCTAATCATTAGTGATATACTTCTTTGATAGTACTTTGAATTTCCTAAACTAGAAGTTGGTATATATACTTCTTTGATAGTAATTTGGGGTTTCCAAAATGGAAGTTGTTAAAATCCATTATTCTTGATAGTACTTGAGTTTATAAAATGGAGATTTTTATATTTATTTCCCTTGTAGTACTTTGGGCTTTAAAAGCGAAAGTGGTTCTACTTATAGTACTTAGAGTCTTAAAAAGGAAGTTGTTCCTAATCTCTTAAATAGTACTTGAGTTTAAAAGTGTAGTAACTTGATTTTAACGGATATAAGTGCCTTAGTTTTCCTAAAGTTTGTTATAATGACTTTATGGGAAGTTAGTTATAACGGCTTTAGGGGAAGTCAAAAGAATGGTTTACTTGATTATTTTAAAAGGAAGGCATGGTATTGTCTTGGTTTATTTAAAAATGAAGGCATGGTAATTGTCTTGATTATTTTAAAAGGAATGCATGGTATTGTCTTGGTTTATTTAAAAAGGAAGGCATGGTATTGTCTTGGTTTTTCTAAAAATGAAAGTTTGTTATAATGGCTTTATGGGAAGTTATAACAGTTTCGTGGAAAGTCAAGAGATGGTTTAAAATGTTATATAGAAATCATATGAGAATGTCCACGATTAAATCCTTAACATAGTACATGAATTGAAAGTGACTTGAGTTTATAAAGTGAAGTTCATTATATGTGCTATGTACATGAGGTGTTGGTACCTTACCATTTCTAAAAGGAAAGTTTATTTTAATATTTTGTATCTGATGCGTTGGTACTTTAGTTTATTTACTTGACAGTATTTGTGTATATTTGCTCCATGGATGTGCTTCCATGATGTGGGTAGAGATACTCATGCGGGTATATTTACCTATGCGGGTTTGATTCCCATGAATAAAATCCACAAACAAGATCCGTGATGCGAGTAGAGATACTCATGCGGGTATAATTACCTATGCAGGTTCGATTCCTATGCGGGTTCGATTCCCATGAATAATCCACGGACAAGATCCGTGATGCGAGTAGAGATACTCATGCGGGTGTAATTACCTATGCGGGTTCGATTCCCATGCGGGTTCGATTCCCATGAAAAAGATATACATATTGATTCTTAGGCAGGTGTCCCTGTCTTTGATGTGACTCTCACTTTGAAAAGATACAGTTGGCTTTTATTTTAGGTGACACGGTTGGATCTGGTATTTGATTATTTTACTTGTCCCTGTCATTTCTTGGCCAGTTTTGATTTTAATACTATACTTTATTTATGTTCCATACTTAGTACCTGTTGTACTGACCCCCTTCGGGGGGCTTCATTCATGCCCGCTGGTATAGGTACTCAGTTTGGTGATTCGCGTGCTTAGGATCTCCATCCAGCTTCTATTGAGACAACTCCCTGCCAGTCTTGTTATTTTAGTGCGGAGTTTGTATTCTGATCTTATGGTTATTCAGTGCAGCGGGGCCTTGTCCCGCCATGTTGTACAATCATACTCTCTAGAGGTCTGTAGTCATATGTGGGTTGTGTATATGGGTTGTGTAAAAGAAAAAAAAAGTAGTCCCCAGTGGGCTTTATATATATATATATATATTGGCATCCTCGTCGGCTAGCCTGTGTTGTATCATGAGTGTAGTTTTAAATTGTTGTCTTTGGGTTGTTTAGGATAAGGGTGCCCAGGTAGGGCACCAGTCGCGGGCTCGGGGTTCGGGTCATGACAGAGTGGCATCAGAGCAGTTAGTCATCGGAATGTCTATAGACCGTGTATAGTAGAGTCTTGTTTATCGGTGTGTTATGCACCACATCTATAAACAGGAGGCTACAGTACATTTAGGATTGGTTTTCATTCTTCTCACTCTGAGATCGTGCAGTAGAGTTGTGTTATTAGGTTGATCTCTCTCTGACGTATTCTTGTGTATCAGTTATGCCTCTACGGAGGGCAATAGTGGCCCAGAAGGGCAAGTCAGCAGTAGGAGCTACTAGTAGGACGCGAAGAGTTATGTACCGCACAAACCCAGTCTATGTCTGAGGGTGTGCGTCAGATGACTAGTTCTGTTACGCCACCGTTACCAGAGGAGCTTAGAGTAGCTGCAGCTCCAGAGGCCCCGATACTTGAGCCACCAGTTCCTCAGCCAGGGGCAGAGGATAGGGACTACAGAGATACAGTCCAGTTGCTGGCTAGGATAGTAGCAGAACAGAACAGACATGAGCTGGTAGCTAACCCTAGAGCAGACAGTTTGAGGGTTCGGGACTTCCTGAGTTGTAGTCCGCCATAGTTTTACCGGTCAAGGCCCGATGATGATACCCAGGAGTTCATCCGTCAGATCCAGAGGACGATGAGAGTGATTAAGGCTTCAAAGACCGAGTCAGTAATATTGGCTTCTTACCGGTTGTGCGATGTAGCAGTTAACTGGTTTGAGTCATGGGAGTTGTCTAGGGGCGAGGGTGCTCCTCCAGCCATATGGGATGAGTTTAAGGAGGCTTTCCTCTATCATTTCTTACCTCCAAAGATGAGGAGGGCCAAAGTAGATAGATTATTGACCTTGAGGCAGAGTAGAAGGACCATCAGAGATTATAGCCTAGAGTTTGACTCATTGGCTCGGTACGCACCCACGATAGTAGCAGACATGACATACAGAGTACACTGCTACGTGATGGGTCTAGACCAATATCTTATTAATGGGTGCATGGCAGTAGAGCTTCAGTCGGGCATGGATATTGCTCACATCCAGGCGTATGCACATGTAGTTGAGAAGTTTCATAGAGGGCGTCAGATAGATAGCGGTCTTGATGGGGGTTAGTCTAAGAGGGCCAGGACAACAGGGTTTTCGGGTGAGTTTCAAGGCGGACAGCCTCGGCAACAGGCTAGGTATGTGTCTCAGCCAGCACAGAGTACTCCTTCACGATCTTGGTGGAGGTTTGATCACCCGAGTATCACGAGTCGGTCGAGCTCGAGTGCGAGTTCCAGCGGCGAGGGTCCTGCCAGTCGAGGCCATATTTACCTCGGTGTGGTAGGTCCCATGTTGGGGAGTGTCGTGTTACTCCAGGTACTTGTTATTCTTGCGGTCGTCAAGGCCATATGATGAGAGAGTGTCCTCAGAGAGACGGTACGAGTGGTATGGCTCAGCCTATGGGATCAGTTGCTGGTTCAGCATCTACTATAGCCATGCGCCCCACAGGGCAGGGGGATCACATGCCAGGTATATTTTGATTCCTTTGAGTCATACATGCATTGATAGATTCAGATTCCGTCCTAGCATATATATTCCCCTTGTTTCTAGTAGAATGTGAATTGATAGGACCCTCAGAGGTAGAAATATTTTTGTTTAGTAATGAGTAGAGTGAAGGATGTTGACGAGAATGATAAAGTGAAATGAGACTATAGTTGTATAAGGTTCACAAGGTGTAATTACCCCATAACAGTGTAAAGACCGATAGTAGAGGATGTACAGTAGGAATACTTCGGCCAAAGGTGACGAACTTCTAGTGAGCGGAAAGATAACGTGAGAAATACTTTGAGATAGGAGAGAGATTTATTTCAGACCAAGAATGAGAGTTAATGTCACGATGGGTCGGGTTGTGAACCAATTTCGGGTCAACACGTAGCATGGAATGAAGTGGGGACAGTTAGAGATGGTCCCTCTATGTGATAGGGTCACAAAGATGCAAGGCCCAAGTCTAGTTAATTGTTGTACGAGTTCGTGGACGCGTTCCACCAGAACCAGGTCGTGGGAGCCGAGAATGGACAAAACGTGAGCATGTGATGGTTGTGTGCAAGTGCGGTTAAGTTTACACTTGGAGTTTCAGCTTGACACCTAGTATGAACATTCGGGACGAATGTTTCTAAGGGAGGAAGGGTGTTACACCCCGTAATTTCAAGAAAATGAGATGAGAAGGGACGTGAGGAAACAAGATTTGAATTTTGGAACGAAAGGAAAATCACTTTTCCTAAAGGGAATTTTCCGAACCTCGTGAAGGAAAAATGTTCATTATTTGGAATTTGATTCTCAAATTTGGTATTTGGGAGTTATATAATTTATCAGATTGTTGGATTTTCAAGTTCGGATTTGGTCATGTGGGGCCCACCGGAAATTTTTACGGTTTGGTGGGACCCACAAAGTTTCGAGATATTTTGACCAAATATAGACGTTTTTGGTGAAGAAATAATTTTGGACCAATAAGAGGGTGACACGTGTCACCCCGCCACTTGTCTTGATTTGGATGAGATATTTTGAAGACAAGTGGACATGTGGGTCCCACCCACACTTGTCCACACACTTTCCCTACACTTGTCATCAACCCTTGGATACATATTATATACATAGAGGTCTTGCAAACTTGTCTTCCACACTTAAGCATTATATCACAAAAATATCTCTTTCTCTTTCAAAGGCTCTCGGCCAAGGCACACAATTAAGACAAAAAATTCCTTAAACTTCCAAGATTAGTTCACTAACACAATATTAAGAACCCTAACCAAGTGTTAAATCAAATTAACTCTCCAAGAACCTTCTAGTTTGTGTGTTGGCCGAAAATGGTGATGAAACCCTAGGGGTTTTCGTGGACTTTTTGGAAGCGAAACGTGAAGTGAAGTTGGTTATAAGCTTGTGGTGGATGCTTATATGTGATTGGATCTTGAAGAAGTGGAGCGAAACGAAAACTACAGACCAATAAAGATCGGCCTGTTTTGGAGCATTTTTGGTCACAAAATGAGGTAGAAGTCCTTCTTCTTTTAAAGTAATTGGATATTGCATGTTGTTATAATGTATAGATGAGCTTGTGCTAAAAATAAATGAAGAATAAAAAGCGTTTGAACCGTTTTTGGGGCTAAAACCGTGAATGAACAGATTTGGTGATTATCGGGTTTCGTTGGTTATTGTCGTTATTAACGTCACATATTGCATGTTATAATAGAGTAATATTGATGTTAATAAGTTGTTAGAACTTATATGGAAGTATTGGAATTCGAATTGGATTAAAAAGGATTATGGAAAGGGTAATTGGATTGTAGTTGTTGGACGAGAATTGCCTAAAACTGTGAGGTGTCGTCATGCAGTTTTAAGGGACTGTTTCGTGGTGTGGTAATGCTGGAAAAATCAGCCCCTATATTTCATGTTTAATGTGGTAAATTTCTAATGAAAGTCCTAAGGAATAAGGGTATAAAAAGGGTGTTAAAGGCTTCACGTTGTACCCTTAATGTTGATTAATTTGTGGACTGTTTTTATATCGTTGTGGGGCAGAATTTTACACGTCAAGTTAGGCGTGTAATCCCCTTTGGTTAACTGTTGGTTATTCCCTTAAGTGTGGCTTGTTGGTTGTTGAAATTGGGCCTTGGAAAAGGTGGAAAGTACGTAGAAACAAAGGTAGTGCTGCCCAATTTTTCGTAGAATAAGAGACCCTTTAGTTGGCATTAATCTACCTTAGAAAGCTTGGAATTGATAAACATGTTATTGTGTTTATAGGTTGAAGTACTTTGGGGCGTATTCTAGATTGTAGAGTTGGTTAGTCGCCAAAAAGGTATGTGAACTACTTCCTTCTATCGGCATGATTGATTATTGAAGTGTACTTGTCTTGATTCTTGAAGTACACGCCCCTTGTTATTTGAAGTATACTTGCCTTGTTATTTGGAGTATACATGACTCATTTCTTGAAGTATACTTGCCTTGATTTTAGAAGTATACTTGACTTGATCTTGATAGAGTACTATCGGAACCTAATCCTTAGTGATATACTTCTTTGATAGTACTTTGGATTTCCTAAACTAGAAGTTGGTCTATATACTTCTTTGATAGAAATTAGGGGTTTCCAAAATGGAAGTTGTTAAAATTCATTATTCTTGATAGTATTTGAGTTTATAAAATGGAGATTTTTATATCTATTTCTCTTGTAGTACTTTGGGCTTTAAAAGTGAAAGTGGTTCTACTTATAGTACTTAGAATCTTAAAAAGGAAGTTGTTCCTAATCTCTTAAATAGTACTTGAGTTTAAAAGTGTAGTAACTTGATTTTAACGGATACAAGTGCCTTAGTTTTCCAAAACCTAATGTTTGTTATAATGACTTTATGGGAAGTTAGTTATAACGACTTTAGGGGAAGTCAAAAGAATGGTTTACTTGATTATTTTAAAAGGAAGGCATGGTATTGTCTTGGTTTATTTAAAAAGGAAGGCATGGTAGTTGTCTTGATTATTTTAAAAGAAAGGTGTGGTATTGTCTTGGTTTATTTAAAAAGGAAGGTATGGTATTGTCTTGGTTTTTCTAAAAATGAATGTTTGTTATAATGACTTTATGGGAAGTTGTTATAACAGTTTTGTGGAAAGTCAAGAGATGGTTTAAAATATTATATAGAAATCATGTGAGAATGTCCATGATTAAATCATTAACATAGTACATGAAATGAAAGTGCCTTGAGTTTATAAAGTGAAGTTCATTATATGCGTTTGGTACATGAGGTGTTGGTACCTTGGAATTTCTAAAAGGAAAATTTATTTTAATATTTTGTATCTGATGCGTTGGTACTTTGGTTTATTTCCTTGACAGTATTTGTGTATATTTGCTCCATGGATGTGCTTACATGATGTGGGTAGAGATACTCATGCGGGTATATTTACCTATGCGGGTTCGATTTCCATGAATAATATCCACGGACAAGATCCGTGATGCGAGTAGAGATACTCATGCGGGTATAATTACCTATACATGTTCGATTCCTATGCGGGTTCGATTCCCATTAATAATCCACGGATAAGATCCGTGATGCGAGTAGAGATACTCATGCGGGTGTAATTACCTATGCGGGTTCAATTCTCATGCGGGTTCGATTCCTATGAAAAAGATATACATATTGATTCTTGGGCAGGTGTCCCAGTCTTTGATGTGACTCTCACTTTGAAAAGATACAGTTGGCTATTATTTTAGGTGACACGGTTGGATCTGGTATTTGATTATTTTACTTGTCCCTGTCATTTCTTTGCCATCTATGATTTTAATACTGTACTTTATTTCCGTTCCATACTTAGTACATGTTGTACTGACCCCCTTCGGGGGGCTGCGTTCATGCCCGCAGGTATAGGTACTCAGTTTGGTGATCCGCGTGCTTAGGATCTCCATCCAGCTTTTATTGAGACAACTCCCCTACTTCGGAGTCTTGTCATTTTGGTACGGAGTTTGTATTACAGTCTTATGGTTATTCAGATGTACGACGGAGCCTTGTCCCGCCATGTTGTACAATCATACTCTCTAGAGGTCTGTAGTCATATGTGGGTTGTGTATATGGGTTGTGTAAAAGAAAAAAAAAGTAGTCCCCGGTGGGCTTTATATATATATATATATATATTTGCAGCCTCGTCGGCTAGCCTGTGTTGTATCATGAGTGTTGTTTTAAATTGTTGTCTTTGGGTTGTTTGGGATAAGGGTGCCCAGATAGGGCACCAGTCGCGAGCCCAGGGTTCGTGTCGTGACATGATCGTCCTCGGGGGTGACACTGTCACGACCCAACCTCGGGCTCGCGACCGGTGCCCTACCTGGGCACCCTCACATGTATACATCAGAGAATAGCAGCGGAACATACATAAACTCATAAGTGCTAGACATTAAGTATCAACAGCCTAGCCGATATGGCCACCTTCCGAAAAATATACATAACCCAAAAACAACAGTTGCATCTTTTTTTTTTACAACCCAATCCACAAGACATGACTACAGACCTCTAAGAATAACAACTGTGACGGGACAGGACCCCGCCATACCCCTGAATGAACAACAACCGTCAATAACAGGGATCTGAACCAAAGCTAAGTATCCTGAGTAATGGAGCTTCTCAACAGCTGAACAGTGATCCTAAGAGTGAGGATCAGCAACCTGTATAACTCTACCTGCGGCATGAAAGCAGCCCCCGAAGGAGGTCAGTACAACAGGTATCAAGTATGTGAAACTGTAAGTACTGTAATGAAATCATAATAGTCTAAAATAAAGTTGGGGACATGTATGATAACCATATTAACAGTACACTATGCCTTACTAACAATGAGAGTGGACAAGAATAAACTTTGCCGGTTTTAAAACAGGAAGCTCATGATTAACCTAGGGCCATCCGCCCGTAGTATCATTCTGCAATCCTACTCCTGGGACTATTTCACCCGCATAGGCCGTATGAACCCGCATGAGGTAATTTCCTCGCATAGACTGTATCCGCCCGCATAGGTCGTATGGACCCGCATGAGGTAATTTCCTCGCATAGGACTGGTCCGCCCTGCATGGGACTATTTCACCTACATGAGCCCTACAGACTCGCATGAGGTATTCCTCGCATCGTGGGGAGCAAATCCATGGAATATGCAAATGCAACAAGCTTGGGGAATGACCCCGTAATGAACAATACATCACTAGCACAACCGGCTATCATACATAACATAAGCACCACCGGCTTATCATACATAACATAAGTACCACCGGCTTATCATAATTATCATAAGCAAGTTAAGACATCCCCTAACTTCTTATTAGCCTTAATTATCATGTACTCTCATTTTAGTTAACCTAAGGCACTAACATGTTATTAGAAATCCGGAAATTTAACCCAAAGTACTACGTACTTTCGTTCCTTTAAAAAGAACCCTTTTTATATAAAAAAAACCCCAAGATACTAACACCCGTAGTATCAAGGCTTGCCTACTTTTCAAAACAAGTTACTACACCTTTAGAAATTCATTTCAAGGCTTTGACACTAAGTAACTTCTACATTCACAACCTAGGCAACTCATGCCTATAAATCAAGTAGACACTCTCTTAACCTTCCATAAAGCCGTTATAACTAACTTCCCATAAAGCCGTTATAACTCTTTATGTTTTAGACAATTATATTCTTTTTGAAACCAAGAGACTTATACTTTCAAATCAAGTTTCATAACTTTCAGAATACTTCAAGTCTCTTAACTTTAGAAATCAAGTTTCTTAACTTTAGAATAGTTCAAGTAATCAATACTTTCCAAACCAAGTATTTTATGCATTTTCAAGTCAAGAAATTTGTGTTTACCTTATTAGAATAAACCATTCTTTTAACTTCCCATAAAGTTGTTTTAACCAACTTCCCATAAAGTCGTTATACATACTTTATGCTTTAGACACTAAGGCATTCTTATCCTTTTAAAAAAAACAAGTGAGTTAATTATATAACTCAACCAACTTGGACATTCTTAAAACAAGTCAAGGATACCAAATGAAACTTAATTCATTTAAAGCTCGTACGTCTACTGTACTATACATTTATAGCTACTCATGCTCAAGAGATAAGAAAAGTTCCACATACCTCTCCGGCTCAATCCACTTGCCAAGTTGAATACGTCGTACGTAGAATGTCAACCTATAATGACCATAATATGTCCATCAACTACTAGCTTTCAACGTAGAATATTCCTAAGTATAAGGACTCTTAATTCTACGGAAAACGGACAACACTTCCTTTGTTTCTACATACTTTTCCACCTTTTTCAAGGCCCGAAATCAATAACCAATATGCCACATTTAAGGCTCAACACATCAACCAATCAAAGGGGATTACACGCCGCACAAGACGTGTAAAATTCTGCCCCACAATTTATACAAAACAGTCCAATATTTCCAAGCCATATTCGGCTACCATTGTCACAACAATTATCAATTTCCTTTCCATTTCTTTTTCAATCCAAGCTGTTATTCCAACATGTTATATACATAATAACAATTACAACAACTATAAATCCTTTCTTCCTTAACATGCGACGATTGTATCTAACAATTAAATTGAATTACAAACTTAAGGACTTAACATGTCCAATTTCGGTTTTCAACATGTCGACATTATCCAAATCTTTTCAAACTTCAATATATATACCACATGCTCATTTAACAACTACTAAACATGTAATCTTCAATCACATTAAGAAGGTGAAGATTTTTACCTCAATAAGCCCTAATAATATCCAAGCGTAAAAGTAGATCCTTAGCAACTTTTAGCTCCTCTTCTTACGTTCCAATCCGCTCCAAGCACTCCTTAGAAGCTCATAACCAACTTCTCTTCAATTTCCAACTTCAAAGTTGAAGAACACCTTAGGTTTTCATCTTGCCACTAACGTGAAAACGTAGTTTTTTTGGGATCTTTCTATTGAGATAACCTTAGAATACCTTTAGGAACCTTGGGTTTGAATATTGGAAATTATGGAGCAAGATTGCAAAAATTTTGTGTGGGAAAAACCTTGTTGCCGAGAGCTCTCTATAGAACAAGAAAGTTTCTTGATTTTTTTCTAAGTCTTGAATTGTCTTTCTACTAGTAGTAGTAGTAGTATATATAATTAAATCAAGGGCTAGGATCAATCCAAATGGAAGGTCAAGATGTGGTCAATTATCTCAAGCTCAATTGACCCTTTGACTTGGTCCATTTTTCTCAAGCCAACATTTGCTACACTTAGCCATCAATTTCGTCCAAGATGATACATGTGGAGGGTGACACGTGTCGCCCTCCCATTGGTCCATAACATTTCGTTTCCTGAAATTTTCATAATTGGTCAAAATGTCGGAAACCTCGTGGGCCCCACAAAAACGTAAAATCTCGCGGGTGGCCCCACGTATCCAACTCTGAAAATAAAATTTCATAATTCTGATAAACTCTTAAAAGTCTTAAATAACAATTTGAGAATCAAATTCTCCTTAACGAACAACTTTCCTTCCCGGGGTTCGGAAGATTTTCCTTAGAATTTACAACTCTTTCTTTCGTTCAAATTTTTAAGTCTTGTGTTCTCCCGTCTATTCTCATATACATGTCCTGGAATTTCGGGGTGTAACATTCTCCCCTCCTTAGAAACATTCGTCCCCGAATGTTCTTTCGGTGTTCCATCTACGGATATTGGCATAGTCCCTTGACTACACCCAACATAATCACACTTGCCACACCTGGCCACATAACAATACTTATACTAAAACGTCAACCAGAACTCCCAGTGTCGACGTCGGATCTGCATAAAGCTTTTGCTGACTCTGAGCTTTATTAATAATCTTTCCTGGTTAAGCTTCGCTTTATCCACAGCCCGCTGAATCAAGTCTGGGCCAATCAACTGAACCTCGCCTATGTCGAACCAACCGACTGGCGATATACACTTTCTTACTTACAAGGCATCATACAGGGCCATCTGAATACTGGAAGGGTATCTGTTATCGTACGTAACTCAACAAGAGGCAAATAATACTCTCATCTATCTCTGAAATCAAGAAAACAGGCCCGCAACACATCCTCAAGTGCCTGGATAGTACGTTATGTCTGTCCGTCGGTCTGAGGGTGAAATGCAACACTGAGACTCACCTGTGTCCCTAATCCCTTCTGGAAAACCTCCAGAAATTATCTGTAAACTGAGCTCATCCGTCTGACATCATAAATATAGGAAACCCGTGCAGTCTCATACTCTTCCTGATATATAATCTATCATAATCCTCAGCCGAGTGAATGGTCCTGACCGGAAGAACATGGGCTGATTTCGTCAGCCTGCTTACTATGACCCTCAGGGAGTCGCACTTCCTCCGAGTACGATGTAACCCTGTAACAAAATCCATATCAATCACCTCTCATTTCTAAGTCGGGATCTCAATCGCCTGTAATAGCCCACTGGGCTTCTGGTGCTCAACCCTGACCTGCTACTAATTCGGACACTAAGCAACAAACTCTGCTACTGTTATACCCCGTATTTCCAGAGTATGTACGTGAGGGCGTATGTATAAAATTTGAGCCTTAAAGATTTGGCAAATTCGAAATTTGGGCACAAGTGCCGAATAGAGTCGTTTTCCGACGAAACGTTTCCACAGCTTACGTAGGGAAAATTCCGGCTATGTCATTTATAATTTTTGCGGATTTTTCCGAGAGACGAAACATTTTGGACCAACGGGAGGGTGACAAGTGTCACCCTCACATTGGAAGGAAGTGGACGGCAAAGTGGACGAGAAAGGTGGCATGGTTAGGTAGGATATTTTGTGCAAGTTGTGTGGTAGATGGATAAGGTGCACATGGCTTGATCCTAGCCCTACACTTGCCTAACACTTGGCTTGATCTTGGCCATTGGTTGGCCTTTGCTTGACCTATAAATACCCCTCTAAGTGATGAACTTTCTTCATCCAAAAATCATTTGCTAAGTGTTAAAAATCCCTCCCCCTTTAGTGTTGAGTTCGTCCAACTCCTCCCCCCCTCTTTTGAGAGTCTTGGCCGAGGGCCTCCTCCCTCCCCTTTGTAGTGCCCTAGCCGTGGGGTACACCCCCCCTAGCCTTGTTGCCTCGTATAAATACCCCCCTTTTGTGGTATAGAAATACTCTCCAAGTATTGTTATAATGCCCAAATACCTTGGCCCAAATACCTTGTAGTATTCCCAAGGTTACACTTATACAAAAGCCCAGAAAATACTAGTATACTTCCCTCAGTCACAAAAACGAAACCCTAAGGAAAACCTTCATAGTCGGTTGAAGTGTTAAGTAGAAGTTGGTTAGAACGTGGAGGGGTTGTTTGGAGCGGGTTGGGCGCGCGGAGTAGGAGCTAAACCTTGCTCGGGATCGACATATAAACTCGGATAATTTTGGGCTTATCAAGGTAAACACTCTTGACCTTACATTTGTAATTGGAAATTACATGTTGTTGGAATATATAGTTAAGGTATACTATATATAGAATTGAACATAGTTGTGCGGCAATGTCTTTTGACTTAAGCCTGAATTTAAAGAAGAGAACTGAACTGTAATTACATAGGACTGTATTACAGTAGACTTGTTGTAACGACCCGTTAGGGCAGATTCTTGGTGCCTACAGGCACCTAGTGATACAAACATCGAGAGAAAATCAGCGGAACACAAAACAAGAGTCATTTAACAAGAGATAAATGAATAAACAGAAGACAAGCAGTTGCCTTGGTATATACATAAAACACAGCAGTTTAATCCCTTTACAACCACACCCACAGCGGTACTACAGACCTCTAAGATATCTGATGACTATGACGGGACAGGGGCCATATACCCTGAATGTACAAGAACCTACAACTCGAGGAACAACACTGCAAAAGATAAGCCTCGGAGAAAGCGGAGCTTCAAATCTGTTGGCGTGATCCTGAGCGAGGAACCACGGCCGATGTACCTCACTGCGGCGTACGCGGCCCGAAGGAGGTCGATAACAGTACCAAGTATGTGAAAGCGCATGCAATCACGTAAATGAAATCATACTAGTCTATATAAAGCGGGGAGACATGTATGATAACCAAACTACGATTCACAACATAAAGCGATCATCACTCCGATATAACTATGGGTCTCACGCCACAACATCAATCGAGTTCGCATTATGGCGCATGCCCCGAATCTTGCATCGGTGTAGACATGTCCATGATGCAACAATAATACCAATGTCCAGCGCGTATGCCGGATTCTGCATCGGTGTAGACATGTCCATGTGACCTCAACAACAAGACAATCCAAATGGAAGCATACGTGCGCTACGCATCGTGTCGGTATGTCGAAGGAAAAATAAGACAACATTCCAAATGGGCGCATGCGTGCGCTACGCATCGTGTCGGTATGTCGAAGGAAAAATAAGACAACATTCCAAATGGGCGCATACGTGCGCTACGCGTCGTGTCGGTATGTCGAAGAAATCACTGGCGATAATCAAAATGGAAACATACCCGTGCGCTACGCATCGTGTCAGTATATCCAAAGCGATTAACCACAAGACCTTAACCAAAATGGAAGCATACCCGTGCGCTACGCATCGTGTCAGTATGTCCAAAGCGATTAACAACAATAATACTATCAGCGACGCATTGCGTGGAATTTCTCGTCACTGCACGCGTCCAAGTAAGTTCTCAACGATCAACCGACCCTCTATCGAGAGACGCGGTAACACAGAAACACAACGATTGTACAATAAAGGCTATCATCACAAGCATAGGCAAGTTTCACAACAACAAGCATAGGCAAGTTTCACACAACTCAAAGTACTTTCATTTTATGCCAAAGTCCGGGTTTTTAACCCCAAAGTACTACATACGTTAAGTTCTTTTAAAGGAGATCCATTACTTTTATAAAAGTCACGATACGTAGTATTAGAATGACCAACCCACCTTCCTTTTCAAAATCAAGTAACAACATTCTTTTCCTAAGTTCCGGTTGCCTAGTTTCAATTACTCAAGCTTCTCATTTTCAAATGGTTTCATAGTTCCCAAACTTAATCACTTGATTCCTTTTTAGAACAATTGAGTAACATATGTCATATCGTGAGTAGTTTATTCTTGTTTATAACGATCTTATTACAAAGACCGTGATCTAGAAAATGTAATATCATTTTGTCTCATCTTAGCTTCTATGCGGATGGAGGTTTCTACGGTTTTAATACAACACATCATTATTCAATACATTTCCTTTATTAACGCTGCGGTGGTGCGTCGATACACATTACGATTCCGAAATCGGTAAAACATTATCCCTTTAAAACCAAGTACTCATTACTCACGAATGAGGTTTCACACAACATCCACATTAAAACAAATAAGTTAAGTCTCTTATCTTATAAGATCAAGTCTCTTAACTTCTAACATCGATAAACCATTTTCACTTACATAAGGTCGTTATAACTAACTTCCCATAAAGCTATTATAACACCCTATGTTTTAAACCAACCAAATCACTTAGCACGTATGCGTCTACCGTACTACATAGTTCACAACAATCATGCTAGAAAAGATAGGAAGAGGTTCACATACCTCGCGACGATTTATCGACAATAAGCAAAATGCTCCAAGTACTACAACGCACTAGCCCTTTCCACTCCTCGAGTAGAATACGCTACTCTTAGTACTTTCACTATAAAGGTCAAACGTCTATTAACCCCAAAACACAAGTTTCTATCTTTCTATAGAAAATTCGGCACCTCCCACATGGCAGCGTAAATCTCCTCCTCTATCGAGGCTGGCACCAAGCCAACCGGGGTTTACACGTCTACCGGGCGTGTACAATTCTACACAAGTCTCTTGTCTGATACCTATGTAAATCTGATTCGATTCGATTCTTTATTCTTCAGCTTAAGTCAAAAGACATTGCCAAATACTAAGTAGTTCCATATATAGTATACTTGACTATATATTCAACCAAACATGTAATTTCCAATTACAATAGAGACAAGATAATTACCTCGATAAGCCCAAAATTATCCAAGTTATAATGTCGATCTGAGCAAGGTTTAGCTCACTCAGTGCGCTCAAACCACTCCAACAACCCTTAGAAGTTCTAACCAACTTCTACTCAAAATACTTCAACCAACTATGAAGATTTCCTTAGGGTTTGGTTTGAGACTAAAAGGACAAAAGGTAGTATTTAGGACTCTACGTAAAGAGGTATCTTTGGAATACTACAAGGTACAAGGCTAAGGTATTTTGGGCATTATAACAATACTAGGGAGTATTTCTATACCACAAAGGGGTATTATACGAAAACAACTAGGCTAGGGGTACCCACGGCCAAGCCTCACTCAAGGGGGCCTCTCGGCCAAAGCTCCACAAGGGAGGGCTTTGGGCGATTTCAACTCACAAAGGAGAGATTTCAAGACTTGGAAAAGATTTTTGGATGAAGAAAGTTCATCAACTAAGGGGTATTTATAGCAAACCCAAAGGCCAACCAATGGCGAGATCTAGCCAAGTGCAAGGCAAGTGTAAGGCCAAGATCAAGCCAAGTGCACCTAGCCCCTACTCCTTAAAACCCTCACAAATATCTACACAAATATCTAGCACCACAAGCCCGCCGATTCGGCCAAGTCGCCCACTGTCTCCGTTGTGAGGGTGACACATGTCACCCTCCGTTGGTCGAATGTTTCGTCTCTCGGAAAAATCCGCAAAAATACAAAAGCGACATAGCGAATTTTCCGCTTCGCCAAGTTCTGTAAGCGTTTAGTCGAAAACGACTCTAACGGTGTTGTGCACAAAGGTCATTTCGGCCAAGCCACTAGGCGGGGTGACACGTGTCACCTCCTGTTGGCCCTCAAAAAACGTCTTCCGAAAAAAAAATCCACAATGGCCAAAATCTCGAAAACAAAGTGGGCCCCACAAATAGTAAATTTCTCGTGGGCCCACGTGACCATTTCAGAAAATAAAATTCCATAATTCTCTAATATTCGGGAAGTCGAATACCAAATCGGGAATCCAATTCCCATTAACGAACCTTTTTCCTTCACAAAACCGGAAACTTTTAGTGGAAAAATCACTCTTTCTTCCTTTCCAATCTTTCTGCGTATTCTCAAATGCGTGTCGTCTCGCATACATACTGGAAATACTGGTATAACATTCTCCCTCGCCGAAACATTCGTCGAATGTTCCTTCACAAGACGGATATCGATGAAGCTCTTCTAACAAATTGCCAACGCCTTGGCAGTCACGAAATAACACACGTTATCTTCCTTCCTTACTCGTCGTGCCGCTTCTCGAACACTTGAACTCTTCTAGTATCGTACCACACTTGATCATCGCTTGATTCCCAAAACCTTGGAGTCACCACCCCAAACTTGGTCATCTTACTAGCCGTAATATCCCTAAGGCCATTCTGGCCTTCACGAACGATTCTGGTCGAACACGTCCACAAACTCATCGATGGTCGTCTAAACTCGGGCCTAGCACCCTCGTGACCCTACCTGGCGGGACCACCGGAACGACCCGCCCCAAAACCGGGTTCTGGGTTGACCCATAAATGGTCCTAAACCCGACCCCCAACCGTGCAAACTCTTGTTCCCGATTCGAACAATCTTACTAATTCACGTCATGAAAGCTACCACTTCCGTCTCACACTACCCACGGACTTATCACACAAATAAATCCACGTATACCACTCACCCTTAAAAGGTCAAACATAAAACGAATCTTTTACTCAAGACGACCTTACCTCTAAGGTCTCAGTCGTGAAATAGTCTAAGGTTCACACTTACCATGCCTCCATACGTATCCTTCCAACTAACCATGCATTCTAACTCACACATATCACAATGCTATCCGTACATAGCACACAATAATGAGATCATCATAACAAGCATACCAAAACTCTAGAGGGTTAAGGATATACCTGAAGCTACCGCTCCACTCTAATCATAGGCACGCCTGCAGGCGTAGGTATGAAGGTGATGAACCAGCCACAAATCCTGAAGGCTGAGTCGTAACATCCGCGCTTCCCTTGGTCGGACAGTTCCTCGCAAAATGGCCCTGCTGGCCTCATGCAAAACAAACTCCCAATCTAGCACGACACTCTCCAAAATGGAGTCTACCACAATGGTCACAACGAGGTAGGGGTGGCTTCAGCTGGTTAACACCCCTGCTCTGCCGAAAATCTGAACCCTTGGAGCCCTGACCTGCTCCTGAAGGCGGTGGAGGACCACTGCATGCCGGTGGGGGTATATAACTAACTTTCTTCGAGGCGATGCGCCTCGAAAGCCACGAAGGACCTGCCGTCACGGCCTCTTCTGGCGATCCGGTCATTCGTCGACCCTCCGTGCCTCGCATCTGGTCGTGAGCTGCGTGCGGGCAATGTCCATGCGGTGAGAGAAACACCCGCACAAGACTTCGACCATATAATCATCTAGCGGTGGCGTGGCGATGCACCACTATCCTCCATATACGCAACTAGCGCGAGGGACATATCGAGCAAAGAATCGAACTCGACATTGTACTCACGGCGGTCGCCTCTGTCTCGAGAACAAAAATCGCCGGCGTGCCCTCGCCATGCGGAGGCAAGAAGTGCGTGAGAAAGCCCCGAAAACTCATCCCATCTGCTGGAGGTGCATGCTCTCCCGGGAAAGCTCCATGAATCAAACCAATCATTGCGGTATCACGCGGCCGATGCGAACCAAAGGTCACGCACTCGGTTTACGAAGCCTTGATCACCCGCGTGATCCAGAATCGCCGGATGAACTCCTGCGGATCATCCTCGAGCCTCGACCCATAAAACTCTGGCGGGCTACAACTCGAAAGTCCGTAGCCTCAAACTATCTGCTCGGGGTGAACCATCGGTGCTCTGGGCGAATCTGCTGCATCCGGCTGTCCTCATATCGCCACAACCACGGCCAATAATCGGGCCATCTCGTGACCCGTCTCCCTGCTCGGTGTGGGGTGGAGGCTCAGTCTTGTAGTCTCATCCCACTGCTGCGGCTCTAAACTCTTTGGTCTTGTGGCGTCGCGAAACCCGCCGTCAAGCACAACCTCGAGTCTTGTGCGGGCTGCGCCTCGTACTCCTCAGTATCTCACTAGCACCCTCGGTGCCTTGCCGCTCAGGCTCTGGTTGCCCTTGCGGAGGCATAAGCGGTAAAAGCGAGATACGTCGGAGGGTACAACTTACAACTGACTCTAAGGCACGATCTCGGAATGAGAAGAATGAAACCAATCCTAAATGTCCTATAGCCTCACGATTATAGATGTGGTGCACAACACACCGATAATCAAGACTCTACTGAACGCGTGCGTAGACACTTTCCGAGGATTAAGCGCTCGATACCACTTTTGTAACGACCGTTCGGGGCGTTCTGGTGCCTTACAGGCACCCTAGGGATACAGACATCAGAGAAAATCAGCGGAACCCAAAACAAGAGTCATTTAACAAGAGATAAATGAATACACAGGCCAACCAAAGCAGATTGCCTTGGTATATACATAAAACACGAGCAGTTTAATCCTTTACAACCCGCCACAACGATTACTACAGACCTCTAAGATATCTGATGACTATGACGGGACGAGGCCCGCCATACCCACAGATGTACAAGAACCTACAACTCGAGGAACACCTGCAAAAGATAAGCCTCGGAGAAGCGGAGCTTGAATCTGTTGGCTGTGATCCTATGGCGAGGAACCACGGCCGATGTACCTACTGCGGCATGAACGCGGCCCCGAAGGAGGTCGATCTACAGTACCAAGTATGTGAAGCGTACAATCGTAAATGAAATCATACTAGTCTATATAAAGCGGGAGACATGTATGATAACCAAACTACGATTCACAACATAAAGCGATCATCACTCGATATAACTATGGGTCTCACGCCCACAACATCAATCGAGTTCGCATTATGGCGCATGTACCGGAATCTTGCATCGGTGTAGACATGTCCATGATGCAACAATAATACCAATGTCCCATGGCCACATGCCGGAATTCTGCGCCGGTGTAGACATGTCCATGTGACCTCAACAACAAGCGAGAATCCAAATGGAAGCATACCCGTGCGCTACGCATCGTGTCGGTATGTCCAAAGGAAAAATAAGACAACATTCCAAATGGACGCATACGTGCGCTACGCATCGTGTCGGTATGTCGAAGGGAAAAATAAGACAACATTCCAAATGGGCGCATACCGTGCGCTACGCATCGTGTCGGTATGTCGAAAGGGAAATCACTGGCGATAATCAAAATGAAACATACCCGTGCGCTACGCATCGTGTCGGATATATCCAAAGCGATTAACCACAAGACCTTAACCAAAATGGAAGCATACCCGTGCGCTACGCGCGTCGTGTCGGTATGTCCAAAGCGATTAACAACAATAATACTATCAGCGAGCGTGCGTGGAATTTCTCCGTCGCTGTAGACGCGTCCAAGTAAGTTCTCAACTACCAACGACCTCTATCGAGAGGCAGCGGTAACACGTAAACACAACGATTGTACAATAAAGGCTATCATCACAAGCATAGGCAAGTTTCACAACAACAAGCATAGGCAAGTTTCACCTGACTCAAAGTACTTTCATTTTATGCCAAAGTCGGGTTTTAACCCCAGTACTACATACGTTAAGTTCTTTTAAAAGAGATCCATTACTTTTATAAAGTCACCCGATACGTAGTATTAGAATGACCAACCCACCTTCCTTTTCAAAATCAAGTAACAACATTCTTTTCCTAAGTTCGGTTGCCTAGTTTCAATTACTCAAGCTTCTCATTTTCAAATGGTTTCATAGTTCCCCAAACTTAATCACTTGATTCCTTTTAGAACAATTGAGTAACATATGTCATATCGTGAGTAGTTTATTCTTGTTTATAACGATCTTATTACAATGACCATGATCTAGAAAATGTAATATCATTTTGTCTCATCTTAAGCTTATGCGGATGGAGGTTTCTCTTGGTTTTAATACAACACATCATTATTCAAAACATTTCCTTTATTAACGCCGCGGTGGTGCAGCCGATACACATTCGATTCCGAAATCAGTAAAACATTATCCCTTTAAAACCAAGTACTCATTACTCACGAATGAGGTTTCACACAAACATCCACATTAAAACAAATAAGTTAAGTCTCTTATCTTATAAGATCAAGTCTCTTAACTTCTAACATCAGTAAACCATTTTCACTTACATAAGGTCGTTATAACTAACTTCCCATAAAGCTATTATAACACCCTATGTTTTAAACCAACCAAATCACTTAGCACCTGTACGTCTACCGTACTACATAGTTCACAACAATCATGCTAGAAAAGATAGGAAGAGGTTCACATACCTCGCGACGATTTATCGACAATAAGCAAAATGCTCCAAGTACTACAACCTTGCTAGCCCTTTCCACTCCTCGAGTAGAATACGCTACTCTTAGTACTTTCACCTATAAAGGTCAAAACGTCTATTAACCCCAAAACACAAGTTTCTATCTTTCTATAGAAAATTCGGCCGCCCCGCCCCCCCCCCCCCCCGCAACCGCGTAAATCTCCTCCTCTATCGAGGCCGGCTACCAAGCCAACCAGGGGTTTACGCCTACCGGGCGTGTACAATTCTACACAAGTCTCTTCGTCTGATCACATGTAAATCTGATTCGATTCGATTCTTTATTCTTCAGGCTTAAGTCAAAAGACATTGCCGAATACTAAGTAGTTCCATATATAGTATATTTCAACTATATATTCAACCAAACATGTAATTTCCAATTACAATAGAGGACAAGATAATTACCTCGATAAGCCCAAAATTATCCAAGTTATAATGTCGATCTGAGCAAGGTTTAGCTCACTCGTGCGCTCCAAACCACTCCAAACAACCCTTAGAAGTTCTAACCAACTTCTACTCAAAATCTTCAACCAACTATGAAGATTTCCTTAGGGTTTTGGTTTGAGACTAAAAGGACAAAGGTAGTATTTAGGACTCTACGTAAAGAGGTATCTTTGGAATACTACAAGGTACAAGGCTAAGGTATTTTGGGCATTATAACAATACTAGGGAGTATTTCTATACCACAACAAGGGTATTATCTGAAAACAACTAGGCTAGGGGTACCCACGGCCAAGCCTCACTCAAAGGGGGCTCTCGGCCAAAGCTCCACAAGGGGAGGGCTTTGGACGATTTCAACTCACAAAGGGGAGAGATTTCAAGACTTGGAAAAGATTTTTGGATGAAGAAAGTTCATCAACTAAGGGGTATTTATAGCAAACCCAAAGGCCAACCAATGGCGAGATCTAGCCAAGTGCAAGGCAAGTGTAAGGCCAAGATCAAGCCAAGTGCACCCTAGCCCTACTCCTTAAAACCCTCACAAATATCTACACAAATATCTAGCACCACAAGCCCTCCGGTCGGCCCAAGTGCGCCCACTGTCTCCGTTGTGAGGTGACACATGTCACCCTCCGTTGGTCGAATGTTTCGTCTCTCGGAAAAATCCGCAAAAATACAAAAGCGACATAGCGGAATTTTCCGCCGCAGTTCTGTAAGCGTTTCGTCGAAAACGACTCTAGCAAAGTGTTGTGCACAAAGGTCATTTCGCTGCCACCTAGGCGGGGTGACACGTGTCACCCTCCTATCGCCCTCAAAAACGTCTTTCGAAAAAATCCACAATGGCCAAAATCTCAAAACAAAGTGGGCCACAAAAGCAGTAAATTTCTCCGTGGGCCCACGTGACCATTTCCAAAATAAAATTCCATAATTCTCTAATATTCCAGAAGTCCAAATACCAAATCTGGGAATCCAATTCCCATTAACGAACCTTTTTCCTTCACAAAAAACGGAAACTTTTCCGTGGAAAAATCACCTCTTTCTTCCTTTCCAATCTTTCTGCCGTATTCTCGTACGTACGTCCTCGCATACATACTCTGGAAATACGGGGTATAACACTTGTGTAGTATTACTGTGAGTAGAATTGTACACGTCCGGTTAGACGTGCAAACCCCACACGGTTGGCTTAGTAGCGGCACCGATAGAGGAGGAGATTTACGCTGTTGTTGCGGGAGGTCTTCTTGAATTTTCTGTAGGATATTCTACATTGAGATCTAGATGTTAATAGGCGCCTTGTGGCCTCTATAGGTTGAAGTACTACGTATGACGTGATCTACTTGGCTTAAGGAGTAGCCGACGGTTCGAGTTACTTGGAGCGTTTTGCTATTAGTCGATAATCGTCGCGAGGTATGTGAACCTCTTCCTATCTTTTCTAGCATGATATGTGTGAGATATGTAGTACGGTAGACGTACATGTGTTAACTGTATTTGGTTGTTTTAAAACATAAATGTTATACTAGCTTTATGGGAAGTTAGGTATAACGTCTTAAGGGTGGTAAAATGAATGGTTTATTAATTTCAAAAGTTAAGAGACTGGATCTTATAAGTTAAGAGACTTAACTTAAATGAATTAATATGGATTTTGTGTGAAACCTCATTCGTGAGTAATGAGTACTTGGTTTTTAAAAGGAATAATGTTTTACTGATTTCGGAAATCAGAATGTGTATCAAAAAAACAATGAATCGTTAATAAAGTAAAATGTATAGAATAATAAAGTAATATTAAAACCGGTAGAAACCTCCATCCGCATGAAGCTAAGATGAGACAAAATGATATTACATTTTCTAGATCATGGCTGCTTAATAAGATTGATTATGAACAAGATTAACCTACTCACCTATGACATATGTTACTCTATTGTTTTAAAAAGAGGTTAAGACATTGAACTATGAAACTTTTCTAAAAAGAGACTTGCGTAATTGAAATTAGGCAAACTGGAACTTTTAGGGAAAAGAAAGGCATTGTGTTGTCTTAATATGGTTTAAAACATAAAGTGTTATAACAGCTTTATGGGAAGTTGGTTATAACGACTTTATGAAAACAAAAGAAGGGTTTTATCATTTGTTTTAATGTGGTAACTTGACTTTTAAAAGAGAAGTATTTTGGTCCAAAAGGAAGGCATGGTATTGCCTTAATTTGGTCTTAAAAAGGAAAGTATGAAAGTTGTTTTGGTTTACTTAAAAGATATAAGTCACACATGTTTATATACTACGGGTATCGGGTGACTTTTAGAAAAGAAATGAATCTCTTAAAAGGAATTTAACGTACGTAGTACTTTAGGGTTAAAATCCGGACTTTGACATAAAATGAAAGTACCTTGAGTTGTGTATAACTTGCCTATGCTTGTTGTTATGAAACTTGACCATGTTACGTGTGATAGCCTTGTTGTGCAAATCTTGTGTTCCACTCGACTCTGGGTTCATCCGAATGTATTTCACTCGACTAGGTTCATCCGGAATGTATTTCACTCGACTCTAGGTTCATCAGAATGTATTTCACTCGACTACGGTTCATCCGAATGTATTTCACTCGACTCTGGTTCATCCGAATATATTTCACTCGACTACGGTTCATCCGAATGTATTTCACTCGACTCTAGGTTCATCCGGAATGTATTCCACACGTTTCTATCTGGGTCCATAAGATGGGCGAGACACATTACACGTATCACATGATTTGTACCTAGACTGGCGGTGAGGAAGGAGTTCCACGGGCATGAGGATGACTTTGAGGCGTGAGTCACGACTTGACATGATTGCTTTTATGTTGTGATCGTAGTTTGGTTATCATACATGTCTCCCGCTTTATATAGACTATTATGATTTCATTTCTGATATTTTCTGATTTCACATACTTGGTACTGTTATCTTGACCTCCTTGGGCTGCGTTCATCTGCGGTAGAGGTACATCGATTGCCGATCCCCGCTTATAGGATCACATTTCAGCGTGTTGGGAAGCTCCGTTCCTTGGAGGCTTATCTTTGGTATGTTACCCACAGTGCAGCAGGTTCTTGTACATTCGGGGTATGGCGGGGCCTGTTCCGTCATAGTTGTTGTCACTTCTTAAGTGCATGTAATCGCTGTGGCGAGTCCGTAAAAGGATAAGCTGTTCGGTATTTATGTATATATCGAAGGCAACTATTTTGGTTGCTTTGTTTATTTATCATGTCTCTTAATTCATGTTCATGTTTTTATTTCGCTGATTTTCTCGATGTTGTATCACTAGGGTGCCGGTAAGACACGATCCACGGGCAGGTTGAGTCGTGACAAAAGTGGTATCGAAGCGATTAGTCCTCGGAAAGTGTCTACGACCGTGTCTAGTAGAGTCTTGATTATCGGTGTGTTGTGCACCACATCTATAATCGAGGAGGCTATAGGACATTTAGGATTGGTTTCCATTCTTCTCTTTACGAGATCGTGCCACTGAGGCGTGTGATAAGTTGGGCCCCTCCGACGTATTCCTTTCCTTTACGATTATGCCTCGCGTAAAACCTGTGCCCAGATGGGCAAGCGGTGAGGAGGCTGCGGTGAGATCTGAGAGAATGCAGTGCGAGCGTCGATGCACGAGGCAGTGCTTTCGGCGGCGAGTTTCGCGACGCCGCCCGGCACCAGCGAGTTTAGAGCGCGGCGATGGCTGCTGAGACTCTGATACACGAGCCTCCGGTCTCACGGCTGGAGCGGATGAGATGGGTACAAGGAGATGGCCCGATTCGGCGAGTCGTGGCCGATATGAGAGATAAATTTGGATCGGCGATTCCAGCCCGATGCACCCGTAGTTCACCGGCGAGCGGTTTGAGGCTACGTGACTTTACGAGTTGTAGCCCGCCGATGTTCTATGGATCGAGAGCCGAGATGACCCTCGAGTTTATCCGACATTCTGACGGATCGTGAGTGATCGAGTCTCGAGAGGCTGATCGGTGGTATTGGATTCGCATCACCGCGTGATACTGCAGATTGGTAGTTTGATTCGTGGGAGTTGTCGGGAAGAGCATGCACTTCCACCGTATGGGACGAGTTCTCAAGGGCTTTTCTTGCACATTTCTTGCCCCCACAGATGAGGAGGTCTCGTGCCTACATATTTTTGACGTTGAAGCAGGACGGGCTGACGTTTAGAGAGTATAATGTGGAGTTCGACTCATTGGCTCGATATGTCCCCGCTTTAGTGGCGACCATGGAGTTCAGAGTACACATCTACGTCACCGGGCTAGATGATTAATTGGCAGAGGCTTGTACGGGTGTAGCTCTTCAGCCGGGCATGGACATTGCCCGCGTCTGGCTCATGCACTAGGATGTGAGGCACGGAGAGGTCGACGGAATGGCCGAGATCGGCGAGAAGAGGGCGAGCAGCGAGGTCCTTTGGTAACTTTGAGGCGGACCGCCTCGTGGCGATCTAGTTATGTACCTCCACGCGATGCAGTGGTCCCCACATTCGTCGGGGCGTTCGAGGTATTCGGGGCTGGTCGAGCTCGGGGCTTCGTTCACGGTATGCGTGAGTGCTAGCCGGGATTCATGTCCCTCCGGTGTGCACGATGTGGCAAACATCATCGGGAATGTCGTCTTTTCGGGTGCTTG
The DNA here is from genome assembly GCA_029844215.1 of Przewalskia tangutica. Taxonomy (NCBI): domain Eukaryota; kingdom Viridiplantae; phylum Streptophyta; class Magnoliopsida; order Solanales; family Solanaceae; genus Przewalskia; species Przewalskia tangutica. Next base: position 94,226,649 of record CM056719.1, read on the forward strand.
TTTCACTGCGGCCGTCGAGGGCCATGTGACGAGATCGTGCTTATAGGAGGGTACGGCGTCGTGGCGCGACCTACGGATCGATGGCGGGTTCATCGCGCCTACGATTATGCGCCTGCGTGAGGCCTATGATTAGAGTGGGCGGTAGCTCGTGTATATCTTAACCCTCAGAGATTGGTATGCGTGATATGATGACCTTATATTTATGTGCTATATGCGAATAGCGTTGTGTTATTTGTGAGTTAGAAAACATGGTTAGTTGGAAGGATAAGTATGGGGGCATGGGAAGTGTGAACCTTAGAATATTTCATGTTGATACCTTAGAGGTAAGGTCGCCTTAAGAGAGATTCTTACGGTTAGTCTTTGTTGAAATACTTGGTATCGTAAAATGTGTTGTGGGATAAGTCCATGGGTAGTGTGAAATGGAAGTGGTAGCTTTCATGACTGTATAGGTAAGATTGTTCGGATCGGGAACAAGAGCTTGATGCGTTAAGTGGGTCGGGTTGGGGCCATGTTGCGTGACCCGCGGCTGCTTTGAGGTGGGGTCGACTCTGGGTGGTCCGCCAGTGGTAGGTCACGAGGGTGCTAGGCCCAAGTTTAGATGACCATCGTATGAGTTCGTGGTTATGTTCGACCGTAGCGGTCGTGAAGGCGGGAATGGCCTTAAGGAAGATCGAGGCTAGTAAGATGACCAAGTTTGGAGGTAGTGACTCCAAAGTTTTGGAAAGCGAAGTGTGGTACGTATACTAGAAGAGTTCAAGTGTTCGAGAAGAGTACGACGAGTAAGGGTAAAGCGAGCATGTATTGAGCATAGATATGACCATTTCTTGTGAAGGGAGAAGGTCGCGAAGGATGTATATTTTAGACCTCGGGGATCGCGCATGCGATCCGGTACCATTTGTTGGGTCGCCGGAGTGACACTAGAACCAGCGGCAAAGTGACAAAAGTTTGTGATGTTAGAGGTGTTTCCTCGTGGACTTGGATGTAAGTATTTGCGGTGTTTCGTGGCGGTTGTGAGTTGGCAACTGATTAGAAGAACTTTATCGTTATCCGTCTTCAGAAGGAACATTCGTGATGAATGTTTCTAAGGGGAGAATGTTATACCCGTATTTCAGTATATGCGTGAGGCGTACGTATAAAATTTGAGCCTTAAAGATTTGGCAAATTCGAAATTTGGGCACAAGTGCCGAATAGAGTCGTTTTCCGACGAAACGTTTCCACAGCTTACGTAGGGAAAATTCCGGCTATGTCATTTATAATTTTTGCGGATTTTTCCGAGAGACGAAACATTTTGGACCAACGGGAGGGTGACAAGTGTCACCCTCACATTGGAAGGAAGTGGACGGCAAAGTGGACGAGAAAGGTGGCATGGTTAGGTAGGATATTTTGTGCAAGTTGTGTGGTAGATGGATAAGGTGCACATGGCTTGATCCTAGCCCTACACTTGCCTAACACTTGGCTTGATCTTGGCCATTGGTTGGCCTTTTCTTGACCTATAAATACCCCTCTAAGTGATGAACTTTCTTCATCCAAAAATCATTTGCTAAGTGTTAAAAATCCCTCCCCCTTTAGTGTTGAGTTCGTCCAACTCCTCCCCCCCTCTTTTGAGAGTCTTGGCCGAGGGCCTCCTCGCTCCCTTTGTAGTGCCTAGCCGTGGGGTACACCCCCCCTAGCCTTGTTGCCTCGTATAAATACCCCCCTTTTGTGGTATAGAAATACTCTCCAAGTATTGTTATAATGCCCAAATACCTTGGCCCAAATACCTTGTAGTATTCCCAAGGTTACACTTATACAAAAGCCCAGAAAATACTATTATACCTCCCTCCCTCACAAAAACGAAACCCTAAGGAAAACCTTCATAGTCGGTTGAAGTGTTAAGTAGAAGTTGGTTAGAACTTCTAAGGGTTGTTTGGAGCGGGTTGGAGCGCACGGAGTAGGAGCTAAACCTTGCTCAGGATCGACATATAAACTCGGATAATTTTGGGCTTATCAAGGTAAACACTCTTGACCTTACATTGTAATTGGAAATTACATGTTGTTGGAATATATAGTTAAGGTATACTATATATAGAATTGAACATAGTTGTGCGGCAATGTCTTTTGACTTAATCTCGAATTTAAAGAAGAAGCTGAATAATTACATAGGGTGTATTCTGATAGACTTGTGTAGTATTCTCGTGAGTAGAATTGTACACGTCGGTTAGGCGTGCAAACCCCCACGGTTGGCTTGGTAGCGGCCTCGATAGAGGAGGAGATTTCTGCTGTTGCGGGGGAAAATCTTGCGAATTTTACGTAGGATATTCTACATTGAGATCTAGATGTTAATAGGCGCCTTGTGGCCTCTATAGGTTGAAGTACTACGTATGGCGTGATCTACTTGGCTTAAGGAGTAGCGACGGTTCGAGTTACTTGGGCGTTTTGCTATTAGTCGATAATCGTCGCGAGGTATGTGAACCTCTTCCTATCTTTTCTAGCATGATATGTGTGAGCTATGTAGTACGGTGACGCGTCGTGTGTTAATCGTATTTGGTTGTTTTAAAACATAAATGTTATACTAGCTTTATGGGAAGTTAGGTATAACGTCTTAAAGTGGTAAAATGAATGGTTTATTAATTTCAAAAGTTAAGAGATGGATCTTATAAGTTAAGAGACTTAAATTAAATGAATTAATATGGATTTTGTGTGAAACCTCATTCGTGAGTAATGAGTACTTGGTTTTAAAAGGAATAATGTTTCTTGATTTGGAAATCGAATGTGTATCAATAAACCACCGGCGTTAATAAAGGAAAATGTATTGAATAATTAAGTATTATTAAAACCGGTAGAAACCTCATCTGCGCATGAAGCTAAGATGAGACAAAATGATATTACATTTTCTAGATCATGGGCTTAATAAGATTGATTATGAACAAGATTAACCTACTCACCTATGGCATATGTTACTCTATTGTTTTAAAAAGAGGTTAAGACATTGAACTATGAAACTTTTCTAAAAGAGACTTGCGAAATTGAAATTAGGCAAACTGGAACTTTTAGGAAAAGAAAGGCATTGTGTTGTCTTAAAATGGTTTAAAACATAAAGTGTTATAATGACTTTATGAGAAGTTGGTTATAACGACTTTATGAAAACAAAAGAAGGGTTTTATCATTTGTTTTAATGTGGTAACTTGACTTTTAAAGAGAAGTATTTTGGTCAAAAGGAAGGCATGGTATTGCCTTAATTTGGTCTTAAAAGGAAAGTATGAAAGTTGTTTTGGTTTACTTAAAAGATATAAGTCACACATGTTTATATACTACGGTATCGGGTGACTTTTAGAAAAGAAATGAATCTCTTAAAAGGAATTTAACGTCGTAGTACTTTAGGGTTAAAATCCGGACTTTGACATAAAATGAAAGTACATTGAGTTGTGTATAACTTGCCTATGCTTGTTGTTATGAAACTTGACCATGTTACGTGTGATAGCCTTGTTGTGCAAGTATTGTGTTCCACTCGACTACCGGTTCATCCGGGAATGTATTTCACTCGACTACGGTTCATCCGAATGTATTTCACTCGACTACCGGCTCATCCGAATGTATTTCACTCGACTACGGTTCATCGGAATGTATTCCACACGTTTCTATCGGGTCCATAAGATGGGCGAGACACATTATACGTATCACATGATTTGTACCTAGATCGCCAGCGGTGAGGAAGGAGTTCCACGGGCATGAGGATGACTTTGAGGCGTGAGTCACGACTTGACATGACCGCTTTATGTTGTGATCGTAGTTTGGTTATCATACATGTCTCTGCTTTATATAGACTATTATGATTTCATTTCTGATTTTCTGATTTCACATACTTGGTACTGTTATCGACCTCCGGGGCTGCGTTCATGCCGCAGTAGAGGTACATCGATCGCCGATCCCACTTATAGGATCACATTTCAGCGTGTTGGGAAGCTCCGTTCCTTCGAGGCTTATCTTTGGTATGTTACCACAGTGCAGTAGGTTCTTGTACATTCGAGGTATGGCGGGGGCCCTGTTCGTCATAGTTGTTATCACTTCTTAGAGGTGCATGTAATCCGTTGTGGCGATGCGTAAAAGGATAATTGTTCGTATTTATGTATATATTGAAAGGCAACCTTTTGGTTGGCCTGTTTATTTATCATGTCTCTTAATTCATGTTCATGTTTTTATTTCCGCTGATTTTCTCTGATGTTGTATCACTAGGGTGCCCGGGGTAAGGCACCAGTCACGGGCCCGGGTTCGGGTCGTGACAGCTACGTCCCTCTTCAGGCCATCTTACCAATACATACATCTGAGGTCACGACACAACTTGGTCAACCCCGAACAAATAGAGCAATAAGCACTGTGTGCCTCCCATAAAACCTACTGACAAGTCCTGCAGCATCAGGCATACCCAATCTATCCTCATATCACAGCACCCTATCCGGTGCTACCCAAACGGGTCCTTCTCTTCTTAGAGAGTCGTATCTCAGTTTCCGAACTAGAACTGGATCCTTATATTGTCGCCTCTTCACCTCCTCGACGAGGGAAGACTCGACATCCTCTCGAATCTGAGCTCCACTATCATGCTCCCGTAGCTGCCGGGAAAATATAGGTTGTTACCTTATCGTGTTGCATCCGCACACAACCCATCCAAACACTCAAAGTGTTACCATAACAACCTAACCCTCAGGCGTCAAGAGGGGTTAGAACTGTAGTCATAGTAAACTTATCTTCCAATAACTGGAAGCCTTTCTCATACTTCCGAAATAGTCGGGGATATAATGTCAATTATGATTCCTGTTTCTAATTCTCTGTTGCAACCAGACTTGGTCGCTATACTCAGATTCAATTCCTTCGCTTGCCATATGGCTAAGACTTCCTGCCAATCACAATTTAGTGGGAGACTTTCTTGATCTCATCAAGTAGTAATCCTATTATTCTCTCCAAGCTCGTAGAGCTTATAGTCAGGTGTTCAACCTCAATTCATGGTATTACATAATCCCATGGCTTGCCAAGATTTCTTATCGTTCGAGTGTCTACTCGTCTTACCTTTATTTTCATTACAAGATTCCCTGGGGTCTCTTACCTTCCCGTATATATACGGTATGGCCCGTCATTACAGGCTTGCCACCTTTCGTCGAGGTGTTCCTAACTGCCCATCATTTCTAATGGTCTTCACACTAGTCTGGGTAATTATGCCTTGGGAAACCTTCATAACTGTAATTACATTCTCCTTATTATTTTGGTCATAACCCATCATCATACTAACTTCTAACCCAAAATATTTCTACCTCGCTCCTGCGTCATACATTTCCATTTATGCTTATTACCAGTAATTATATCCTTAAGACACATCCTCGACCGTTTCCCAATGTCGTTCTCAATTACCCCAACACCATACCTTTTTCCAAGGTTATTTAAAATTGTAACTTATTGCATAACGAAGCTGGGGACTTTACTAGTCCCATATTTATGGCTTAAATAAAAGGGTATGTATAACCCTCAATAATACATACAACTTATCCTGTTAAGTGGGGGATAGAGCTTATCTCCCTTTCATAATCTTTCCTTGAAGTTACAACCCTAATCACAGGGTCCTCTTGCGGTCCTGTATATATCTAATCATCAAGCACCGCCTTAAAAAAAATCGTGTAGATTCTCAAAACCCACCAATGATGTCTTCGGTTTTCCGCAGGCAGCACTCGTACTTATCTTATTCTTGCCTTGCGCATTTTCCAGAAATCATTCGGGAAGTCGTGGCCCTGACCGCCACACTAGACAACTCCAAGCACCACCAAGGGCACTTAACATAAAATCCTCTAATGATCGTACGTTCTTATCTCCGTCTCTTAGCTTTCAAATTCACGTACTCATACTCCTAACATCAATTTATTTACTTCAACCGAACAAGTCACATAGACTTACTAAAATCAAGTGTGTCAATTGTATATCATCACCGGGCAATCCCTATGTACCCGCTCAGCTACAACCCAAACACTCACTGGTGTAGCTACCTCGAAAGGTTCTTATGGATTCAGACTCTATTCTCCTACACTTGGTTGCTCTCTTTCTTACTGGTCATACTCTTTCCGTACTCCCAAACTTAGTCTAGCATACGTACATAACCTCTATACTAATTTTGGACTCCAATCTTTGGAGTTACTTACATCGAACAATTTAAGGCCATTTCCAGCTCTCACAACCTGGTTCCGGTGGAATGCGTCCACGAACCCGTAAAATGATTAACTAGACTTGGGCCTTGCACCCTCGTGACCCTGTCACATAGCGAAACTACTATCAATTGATCCCACTATATTTCAGGCTATGGGGCAACCCACAATAGGTCCTCAACCCGACCCACCGTCGTACTTAACTCCTACCTTAGTCTAAATTAAATTTTATTGCCCGAGAAGGCCTCATATACCTAAGGTCTCGGCGGTTATCAATATTCTTAGGCTCGCAATTTCCATGCTCCAAGCCTACCTTATCAGTCCCCCCGTAAATGGGTACAATAACTTATCATAATACCATAATTGTGTTGTCTTGATCGCAACAATCATTACTTACTCCTTACGGATCTCATTCATACAATTCTCTTAAGCATACCACGTAGCTTAATCTATCAGCATAGTCTTTCATTATGTCCCTTAACATGACTTCTTAAGGGCTCATTGCCCTTTTAGACGGCTCATCATTTCCTAATTATCTCAAATTAGTACGTAAACCTGGATGAGAATTCATTAAGTTGTTTCATACCTTCCCGGTATCTAATTAGTCCTTACCAATTCTTGGTAATCCAAAATCATTCAAGGCAACACGCATCTGACCCTCATACATAAATCTGTATAGTTGTACGTCATAATACCAACTATACTACAATTATTACCAACCTGGATACGCAATCCCCATAATCTTTCCTGGGTCGCTGCTTTCTTTCTCGTAGCTGCAATCAACATAACTCGTTAGGGAGAGACGACCCTAACAACACAGCTCTATCGCACGATCTCAGAGTGAGAAGAATGGAAACCAATCCTAAATGTCCTGCAACCTCCTGGTTATAGATGTGGTGCACAACACACCGATAAACAAGACTCTACTAGACACGGTCTGTAGACACTTTCCGAGGACTAACTGCTCTGATACCACTTTTATCACGACCCGGGCCGGGCATGGCGGTGCCCTACCCGCACCTCACAGGTATACATCAGAGAATAGCAGCGGAACATACATAAACTCATAAGTTCTAGACAGTAAGTATTAACAGGCTAGCCGATAAGGCCACCTTCCGAAAAATATACATAACCCAAAAACAACAGTTACATCTCTTTTTTCTTTACAACCCAATCCACAAGACATGACTACAGACCTCTAAGAATAACAATTGTGACGGGTCAGGGCCCCGCCATAACTGTTACGCCCCGTAGTTCCAGAGTATGTATGTGAGGACATACGTACGAGAATACAACATTAAGATTGGAAAGGAAGAAAGATTTGATTTTCCGACAGGAAATTTTCCGGATTTTGTGAAGGAAAAAGGTTCGTTAATGGGAATTGGATTCCCAGATTTGGTATTCGGACTTCTGGGATTATATTAGAATTATGGAATTTTATTTCCGGATTTGGTCACGTGGGGCCCACGGGGAAAATTTACGGTTTTGTGGGGCCCACTTTGTTTTCGAGATTATGGATATTTTCGGGAGATGAAATATTTTGGACGTGTAGGAGGGCGACACATGTCACCCCCTAGGTGGCACATGGCCGAAATGTGGTGCCATGCGTCCCTTGGCCGAAATGGCCCAACAAGTGGCAAGCCACTTGTCTTGAATTTTGTGTGGACATGTGGTGGGTGGGACCCACACACACTTGTCCCCAATCTACACCACACACTTGCCTTCATCCTAGCCATTGGTTGGCCTATAAATACCCATTAAGTTGCAAGACTTTTTCATCACTCACTTAGAGTTTTCAAGTCACAAAATACTCCCTCCCTTTGTAGTGTTCTCGTCTACCCCCCCCCCCCCCCCCCACTTTGTGTAGAAATACTTCAATTGTTGTTGTATAATCCCAAATACCTTAGCTTTGTGTCCCTAGTGGTATTCTAAGTTATCTCAATACTAAGAGCCGGAAATACTACTTTATTCCTTTAGTCACAAAATGAAACCCTAGGAAAATCTTCATAGTTTGGATGAAGTGTTAAGATAAGTTGTTTAGAAACTTCTAAGGGTTGCTTGGATCGGATTGGAGCGTAAGGAATAGGAGCTAAACGTTGCTCAGGATCGACTTATTAATCTTGGATAATTTTGGGCTTATCGAGGTAATGATCTATGTCCTTCTATTGTAATTGGAGATTACATATTGTAGTAGTTTAGAATTGAGTATAAGATATATGGAAGGATGATTAAAAAGAATTGAATCAGATTTACATTGGGTGTATTCTGATGAGACTTATGTAGTATTACTGTGGGGCAGTTTTGTACACGTCCAGTAGGTGTGTAATCCCCTTTGAGTTGTTGGCTTGATAGCGGGCCTTGATAAAGGCGGTTATGTGGATGCGAGGGGGGAGGTGCTGCCCAATTTTCCGTAGAATAAGGAACTATGTACTTAGAAATGTTCTACGAAGAAGTCTAGACGTTGATAGACGTGTTTGGTTGTTATAGGTGGATATTCTACGTGCGACATACTCGACTTGGCTGTGGATTAAGCCGAAGAGGTATGCAATTCTTCCTATTCTCTTGAGCATGATATTTGTGAAATATATATAGTGTGGTAGACGCACATGTGTTAAAGAAGTTTGATTTTCCTTTTGTGTCCTTGACATGAATCTAAAGTTAAGTGACTGGATATGAAATGTTAAGAACTTGTATTGTGTTAAAAAGTTGTGAAACCTCATTCGTGAGTAATGAGTACTTGGTCTTTAAATGAATAAGTTATCTTGATTTCGGAAATGAGAGTAGTTGTCCTTGGTTGGTTTAAAACATAAATTGTTATAATAGCTTTATGGGAAGTTAGTTATAACGACTTTATGAAAACAAAAGAATGGTTTTATTATTGGATTTAAAATGGTAACTTGACTTTAAAAGGAGAAGTGTTTTTGGTTTAAAAAGAAGGCATGGTATTGTCTTGGTTTATTTAAAAGAATGTATGGAAATTGTTTTGGTTTACTTAAAATAATAGTTACTCTATTTTGGATACTACGAGTGTTAGTATCATATGACTTTTGTGAAAGAAATGGATCTTTTTAAAGAGTTAAAGTACGTAGTACTTTGGGGTTAAAACCCGGATTTTCGACATAAAATAAAAGTACCTTTTGTGTGAGTAACTTGCCTATGTTTGCTTGTGATAGCCTTGTTGTGCAAGTGTTGTATCCTTATGTTACCGCGTTTCTCGATGGATGGTCCACGGGTATGCAGCCATGATGAGGGTTCGTTTCCCTGTTGATTGTGTTATTCCATGGACTAGCTCTCCATGAGATTTACTGATACGGCTTGGTATCTGGTAGTTGGTTTTCGTACTTGCCCCCGTCATTGGCGTGACGCAGGAGGTATCTGGTAGTTAGCCTTCGTACTTGCCCCGTTCAGTTTTGTGGTGAAGTCTCGTGATGCTGGTGGTATCTGGTAGTTGGTCTTCGTACTTGCCTCCGTCAGCTACGTGGCGTGGTTGGTATCTGGTAGTCGGCCTTCATACTTGCCTCGTGCCAGCTTCGTGAGTTAGTTTTATGGCAGTATTGTGGCGAAGTCTCGTGATGCTGGTGGTATCTGGTAGTTGGTCTTCGTACTTGCCTCCGTCAGCTAAGTGGCGTGGTTGGTTTCTGGTAGTCGGCCTTCGTACTTGCCTCGTGTCAGCTTCGTGATACAGTTATATAGTATTGTTGGTACGGTAGGTATCTGGTAGTTGGCTTTCGTACTTGCCCCGGTCAGTTGATGATGCAGGTTGGTTCTGGTAGCTATGCCTTCGTACTTGCCCCGTACGGTTCTTATGACACAGGTGGGACCTGGTGTTCTTGTGTACTCTTTGGTGTTGTCATATCATAGACTGCCGGCAGTGAGGAAGGTGTTATACCCCGTATTTCCAGAGTATGTACGTGAGCGCGTACGTATTATAATTTGAGCCTTAAAGTTGGCTAGTTTCGAAATTTGTACACAACACCCGATTAGAGTCGTTTTTCGACGAAACGTTTCCACAGCTTTCGTAGGGAAAATTCCGGCTATGTCATTTATAATTTTTGCGGATTTTTCCGAGAGACGAAACATTTTGGACCAACGAGAGGGCGACACTTGTCACCCTCTAATTGGAAGGAGTGGACGGACGAAAGTGGGAAGGTTGGCACGTTTTTTGTGCATTATTTTTGGTCAAGGAGTTGGTAGGATATTTTGGGTAGATGGATAAGGTTGCACATGGATTAATCTTGACCTTACACTTGCCTAACACTTGGATGGATCTTGGCCATTGGTTGGCCTTCACTTGACCTATAAATACCCCTCTAGTTGAAGACTTTCTTCATCCAAAAACTTGAGCAATCTAACTAAGTCTCAAAATACTCCCTCTCCCGAGCTTCGTCCACCACACCCTCCCCTTTGAGAGCCCTTGGCGAGAGCCACCTCCCTCCCTTTGAGGTGTTTTGCCGTAGGGTACCCCTAGCCTAGTTGTCTCGTATAAATACCCCTTTTGTGGTATAGAAATACTCTCCAAGTATTGTTATAATGCCCAAATACCTTGGCCCAAATACCTTGTAGTATTCCCGAGGTTACACTTTTACAAAAGCCAGAAAATACTATTATACTTCCTCGATCCACAAAACGAAACCTAAGTAAATCTTCACCCGTAGTTGAAGTCATAAGTAGAAGTTGGTTAGAACTTCTAAGGGTTGGTTGGAGCAGTTGGGCGCCGGAGTAGGAGCTAAACGTTGTTCGGGATCGACATATAAACTCGGATAATTTTGGGCTTATCGAGGTAAACATTCTTGACTTACATTGTAATTGGAAATTACATGTTGTAGGAGTATATAGTTAAGTATACTATATATAGAACTGAACATAGTTGTGCGGCAATGTCTTTTGACTTAAGCTGAATAATACTTACGGCAATGTCTTGCGACTTAAGCTGAATTTAAAGAAGAGAAGCGACGTAATTACATAGGGTGTATTACAGTGAACTTGTGTAACATTCTTGTGTAGTAGAATTGTACACGTCCGGTTAGGCGTGTTAACCCCTGGTTGGCTTGGTAGCGGCCTCGATAGAGGAGGAGATTTCTGCTGTGCGGGAGGTCTTTGAATTTTTACGTAGAATATTCTCGTCGGGATCTAAAGATATTAATAGGCGCTTTGTGGCCTCTATAGGTTGTAGTACTACGTGTGGAGTGATCTGCTTGGTGAGTGTAGCCGACGGTTTGAGGTACTTGGAGCGTTTTGCTATTAGTCGATAATCGTCGCGAGGTATGTGAACCTCTTCCTATTTGTTCTAGCATGATATGTGTATAACTATGTAGTACGGTAGACGTACATATGTTTAATGTATTTGATTGGTTTGAAACATAAAGTGTTATAACGGCTTTATGGGAAGTTGGTTATAACAGCTTTATGTAGGTAAGAAAGTACTTGTGGTTTTAAGAGGTAATCGATTTGAACTATAACTGGCTGGCTATGTGATAATAAAGAACTTGAAGTATTTCAAAAGATTTTTGAATCATTTTGAGAGAAGAAGTAATACTTGGCTTTTGGAAACTTAAGAGTTATACTAGCTTTATGGGAAGTTAGGTATAACGGCTTAAAATGTTTCTTGATTTGGAAATCGAATGTGTATCGACAAACCACTGCAGCGTTAATAAAAGGAAATGTTTTGGACAGATTTAGTATTATTAAAACCAGTAGAAACTTCCATCTGCATAGAAGCTAAGATGAGACAAAATGACATTTCCTAGATCATGGCTGCTTAATAAGATTGATTATAAACAAGAATAACCTACTCACTTATAAGACATAGGTTTCTCAAAACGTTTAAAGGAGAATTATGTTTTAAAGGATTTAAAACTATGAACTACTGAAACCTTTTTCTAAAATGAGAAACTTGAGCATTCAAATTAGGCAAACTTGAGCGTTTGGAAAATAAGGTTGTTACTTGATTTTACAAAGGAAAGCATTTTGGTTTACTTAACAATGTTAGTCACTCAAATTTTATACTACGGTATCGGGTGACCTTTGTAAAGAAATGGATCTTAAAGGGAATTTAACGGACGTAGTACTTTAAGGTTAAAATCGACTTTGACATAAAATGAAAGTACCTTGAGTCGTGTGTAACTTGCTTATGCTTGTTGTTATGAAACTTGACCATGTTACGTGTGATAGCCTTGTTGTGCAAATCGTGTTCTACTCGACTCTGGGTCATCAGGAATGTATTTCACTTGATTCTGGGTCATACGGAATGTATTTCACTTGATTAAGGGTCATCCGAATGTATTTCACTTGATTATCGTCATCCGAATGTATTTCACTTGATTACTGGGTCATCCGAATGTATTTCACTTGATTACGGTTCATCCGAATGTATATCACTTGACTCTGTTCATCCGAATGTATTCACCGACTCAGGTTCATCGGAATGTATTCCACACGTTTCTATATTGGGTCCATAAGATGGGCGAGACCGCTTATCGTATCACATGATTTGTACCTAGGCTGGCGGTGAGGAAGAAGTTCCACGGGCGTGAGGATGACTTTGAGGCGTGAGTCACGACTTGACATGATCGCTTCTATGTTGTGAAGTAGTTTGGTTATCATACATGTCTCGCTTTATATAGACTATTATGATTTCATTTCTGATATTTCTGATTTCACATACTTGGTACTGTTATCTTGACCTCCTTGAGGCTGCGTTCATCCGCGAGTAAAAGGTACATCGGTGTCGATCCAGCTTTAGGATCACCTTTCAGCGTATTGGGAAGCTCCGTTCCTTCGAGGCTTATCTTTTGGTATGTTACCACAGTCCATAGATTCTTATACATTCGTGGTATGGCGGGCCACTGTCCGTCATACTGTTGTAAAAAAATCTTAGAGTGCATGCTTGTTGTGGCGGGGTTTGTAAAAGGATAACTGTTCGGGTATTTATGTATATATGATGAAGGCAAGCTGTTTTGGTTGGCTGCTTATTTATCTTTTCTCTTAATTCATGTTCATGTTTTTATTTCCGCTGATTTTCTCTGATGTTGTATCACTAGGGTGCCCGGGGTAAGACACCAGTCACGGGCCCGGGTTCGGGTCGTGACAAAAGTGGTATCAGAGCAGTTAGTCCTCGGAAAGTGTCTACAGACCGTGTCTAGTAGAGTCTTGATTATCCGTGAGTTGAGCACCACAACTATAATCAGGAGGCTGCAGGACATTTAGGATTAGTTTCTATTCTTCTCATTACGAGATCGTGCCTTAGACGTGTGATAAATTGGACCCTCCGGCGTATTCCTTTCATTTACGATTATGCCTCCGCGTAAAACCTTGAGCCCAGATGGGCAAGGCGTCGAGGAGCTGTTAGTGAGATCTGAGAGTACGAGCGCGAGCGGTCGATGCACGAGGCAGTACCGACGGCGGGTTTCGCGACGCCGCCAGCACCAGCAGAGTTTAGAGCCGCGGTGGCTGCGAGACTCTGATACTGAGCCTCGGTCCCGGCACAGCCGATGAGATAAGTACAAGGAGATGGCGATTCTTGGCGAGTCGTGGCGAATATGAGGATAGGCCGGATCGGCGATTCGGCCCACTGCACCGTAGTTCACCCGGCGAGCGGTTTGAGGCTACAGGACTTCACGAGTTGTAGCCCTCCGGTGTTCTATGGATCGAGAGCGAGGCGACCCTCGGGAGTTTATCCGACTCTACGGATCGTGAGTGATCGAGCCTCGAGGCGAGTCGGTGGTATTGGGTTCGTCACCGCGTGATCTGCGATTGGTAGTTTGATTCGTGGGAGGCTGTCCGGAAGAGCATGCACTTCCAGCAGTTTGGGACGAGTTCTCGAGGCATTTCTTGCACATTTCTTGCCTCGCGAATGAGGAGGGCTCGGGCAGATTTTTGACATTGAGGCGGGGCGGGCGGGCGGTTAGAAAGTACAATGTGGAGTTCGACTCATTAGCTCGGTATGTTCCCGTAGTAGCGGATATGGAGGACCAGTACACCGCTACGTCAGGGTGGGCGATTACTTGGCGAGGCTTGTGCGGGTGTAGCTCTTCAGGGCATGGACATTGCCCGCATACAAGCTCATGCACTAGGATGTGAGGCACGGAGAGGTCGACGGAATGGCCAGATCAGCGAAGAGGGCGAGCAGCGAGGTCCTTTGGTAACTTTCGAGGCGGACCGCCTCGGCCCGATCTAGTTATGTACCTCCGCCAAGATGCAGTGGTCCTCCGCGATCTTGGTCGTTAGGTATTCGGGAGCTGGTGAGCTCGGGGCTTCGTTCCGCGAGTTTACGTGAGTGCTTGCGGCGGATTCATGTCCCACCGGTGTGCGATGTGGCAAACATCATCGGGAAATGTCGTCTTTTTTGGTGCTTGCTTCACTGCGGCCGTCGGGGCCATGTGACGAAGGCGTGCTTATAGGAGAATGCCGGCGGCTTAGCGCGACCTGCCGGATCGATGGCGTGTTCATCGCGCCTACGATTATGCGCCTGCGTGGACTTATGATTAGAGTGGAGCGGTAGCTTGGTATATCTTAACCATCTAGAGGCTTGTATGTTTTGATGTTATGTTAATGTGTTAAGTGTTATGTTCGGATAGCTTTGTGCTAAAATGTGATTTAGGAACACGGTTGGGGAAAAGGGGTAAGCACAGGGTGAGAAAATGATGAACCTTAGAATATTACAGTTGAGACCTTAGATGTAAAGGCCGTCTTGAGTACAAGATTTTGCGAGTGATCCTTGTCGAGTGCATTTTATGCCTAGAATATATTGTGTGATAAGTCTCTGGTTGGGTAAATGAAAGTGGTATCTTTCATGATGTGATTAGCAAGGTTGTTCGGATCGAAAGCGAGAGAGTCGGCGTGATGAGCTCGGGTTGAGGGCGTGTTGCGTGTCAACCCGTGGCCGGAATGAGGTGGGTCAGCTCTGGGTGGTCCGCCGGCGGTAGGGTCACGAGGTGCTAGGCCCAAGTTTAGATGACCATCGTGTGAGTTCGTGGATATGTTCGACCAAGCGGATCGTGAAGGCGGAGTGGCCTTAAGGAAGATTGAGGCTAGTAAGATAACCAAGTTGGAGGTGGTGACTCAAGGTTTGGAGAAGCTAGTGATGATGGTGAAGTGTGGTGCGATATCTTGGAAGAGTTCAAGAGTTCGAGAAGAGTACGAGTAAGGGTAGAGCGAGCATGTATTGCGAGCATAGATATGATCATTTCTTGTAAAGGGAGAAGGTGCGAAGGATGTATATTTTAGACCTCGTGAATCGCATGCGATCCGCACCATTTGTTGGGTCACGGGTGACACTAGAACCTCGCGGCAAAGTGACAAAAGTTTGTGATGTTAGAGAGTTTCCTCGTGGACTTGGATATAAGTATTTGCGTGCATGTGTTGTTTCGTGGCGGTTGTGGCGTTGGCAACTTATTAGAAGAACTTTATCGTTATCCGTCTTGAGAAGGAACATTCGGGACGAATGTTTCTAAGGAGAGGAGAATGTTATACCCGTATTTCAGTATATGCGTGGCGCGTCGTATTATAATTTGAGCCTTAAAGTTGGCTAGTTTCGAAATTTGTACACAACACCCGATTAGAGTCGTTTTTTTCGGCCGAAGCGTTTCCACAACTTTCGTAGGGAAAATTCGGCTATGTCATTTATAATTTTTGCGGATTTTTCAGAGGCGAAACATTTTGGACCAACGAGAGGCGACACTTGTCACCCTCTAATTGGAAGGAGTGGACGGACGAAAGTGGGAAGGTTGGCACGTTTTTGTGCATTATTTTTGGTCGAGGAGTTGGTAGGATATTTTGGGTAGATGGATAAGGTTGCACATGGATTAATCTTGACCTTACACTTGCCTAACACTTGGATGGATCTTGGCCATTGGTTGGCCTTCACTTGACCTATAAATACCCTCTAGTTGAAGACTTTCTTCATCCAAAAACTTGAGCAATCTAACTAAGTCTCAAAATACTCCCTCTCCTTGAGCTTTCGTCCACACCCCCTCCCTTTGAGAGCCCTTGGCGAGAGCCACCTCCCTCCCTTTGAGGTGTTTTTGCCGTGGGTACCCACTAGCCTAGTTGTCTCGTATAAATACCCCCTTTTGTGGTATAGAAATACTCTCAGTATTGTTATAATGCCCAAATACCTTCGCCCAAATACCTTGTAGTATTCCCAAGGTTACACTTTTACAAAAGCCTGAAAATACTATTATACTTCCTCGATCCACAAAAACGAAACCCTAAGTAAATCTTCACCGTAGTTGAAGTCATAAGTAGAAGTTGGTTAGAACTTCTAAGGGTTGGTTGGAGCAGTTGGGCGCCGGAGTAGGAGCTAAGCGTTGTTCGGGATCGGCATATAAACTCGGATAATTTTGGGCTTATCGAGGTAAACATTCTTGACTTACATTTGTAATTGGAAATTACATGTTGTAGGAGTATATAGTTAAGTATACTATATATAGAACTGAACATAGTTGTGCGGCAATGTCTTTTGACTTAAGCTGAATAATACTTACAGCAATGTCTTGCGACTTAAGCTGAATTTAAAGAGAAGCGATCGTAATTACATAGGGTGTATTCTGATGACTTGTGTAACATTCTTGTGTAGTAGAATTGTACGTCCGGTTAGGCGTGTTAACCCCTGGTTGGCTTGGTAGCGGCCTCGATAGAGGAGGAGATTTCTGCTGTTGCGGGAGAGTCTTCAATTTTTACGTAGAATATTCTACGTCGGGATCTAAAGATATTAATAGGCGCTTTGTGGCCTCTATAGGTTGTAGTACTACGTGTGGAGTGATCTGCTTGGCGAGAGTGTAGCCGACGGTTTGAGGTACTTGGGCGTTTTGCTATTAGTCGATAATCGTCGCGAGGTATGTGAACCTCTTCCTATTTGTTCTAGCATGATATGTGTATAACTATGTAGTACGGTAGGCGTACATATGTTTAATGTATTTGATTGGTTTGAAACATAAAGTGTTATAACGGCTTTATGGGAAGTTGGTTATAACAGCTTTATGTAGGTAAGAAAGTACTTGTGGTTTTAAGAGGTAAAGCGATTTGAACTATAAGCTGGTGGCTATGTGATAATAAAGAACTTGAAGTATTTCAAAAGATTTTTGAATCATTTTGAGAGAAGAAGTAATACTTGGTTTTGGAAACTTAAGAGTTATACTAGCTTTATGGGAAGTTAGGTATAACGGCTTAAAAATGTTTCTTGATTTGGAAATCGAATGTGTATCGACAAACCAACTGCGGCGTTAATAAAGAAATGTTTTGGACAGTTTAGTATTATTAAAACGGTAGAAACTTCCATCTGCATAGAAGCTAAGATGAGACAAAATGACATTTCCTAGATCATGGTGCTTAATAAGATTGATTATAAACAAGAATAACCTACTCACTTATAAGACATAGGTTTCTCAAAGCGTTTAAAGGAGAATTATGTTTTAAAGGATTTAAAACTATGAACTACGAAACCTTTTTCTAAAATGAGAAACTTGAGCATTCGAAATTAGGCAAACTTGAGCGTTTGGAAAATAAGGTTGTTACTGATTTTACAAAGGAAAGCATTTTAGTTTACTTAACAATGTTAGTCACTCAAATTTTATACTACGGTATCGGGTGACCTTTGTAAAAGAAATGGATCTTAAAGGGAATTTAACTGACGTAGTACTTTAAGGTTAAAATCTGGACTTTGACATAAAATGAAAGTACCTTGAGTCGTGTGTAACTTGCTTATGCTTGTTGTTATGAAACTTGACCATGTTACGTGTGATAGCCTTGTTGTGCAAATCTGTGTTCTACTCGACTCTGGGTCATCCAGGAATGTATTTCACTTGATTCGTCATACGGAATGTATTTCACTTGATTCCGGTCATCAGGAATGTATTTCACTTGATTATCGGGTCATCCGAATGTATTTCACTTGATTAAGGTCATCAGAATGTATTTCACTTGATTACGGTTCATCAGGAATGTATATCACTTGACTAGGTTCATCAGGAATGTATTCAGCTAGGTTCATCAGAATGTATTCCACGTTTCTATATTGGGTCCATAAGATGGGCGAGACACGTTATCGTATCACATGATTTGTACCTAGGCTGGCGGTGAGGAAGAAGTTCCACGGGCATGAGGATGACTTTGAGGCGTGAGTCACGACTTGACATATGGCTTCTATGTTGTGAGCGTAGTTTGGTTATCATACATGTCTCCTGCTTTATATAGACTATTATGATTTCATTTCTGATATTTCTGATTTCACATACTTAGTACTGTTATCGACCTCCTTGAAGCTGCGTTCATCTGCGAGTAAAAGGTACATCAGTGTCGATCCACTTTTAGAATCACCTTTCGTATTGGGAAGCTCAGTTCCTTGGAGGCTTATCTTTTGGTATGTTACCACAGTCCGTAGATTCTTATACATTGAGGTATGGAGAGCCTGTCCGTCATACCATTGTAAAAAATCTTAAGTGCCTTTGTTGTGGCGGGGTTTGTAAAAAGGATAAGCTGTTCGGGTATTTATGTATATATGATGAAGGCAACTGTTTTGGTTGGCCTGTTTATTTATCTTTTCTCCTTAATTCATGTTCATGTTTTTATTTCCGCTGATTTTCTCTGATGTTGTATCACTAGGGTGCCCGGGGTAAGACACCAGTCACGGGCCCGGGTTCGGGTCGTGACAGAAGGAATTCCACGGGCATGATTGATATTGTGGGCGTGAGACCCATGGTTATATTTGTGTGATGACTTTGAGGGCGTGAGTCCCTGACTTGACATGACTGCTTATATGTTGTGTACTGTAATTTGGTTATCATACATGTCTCCTGCTTTATATAAGCATATGATTTCATTCTGATATTTTGATTCACATACTTGGTACTGTTATCGACCTCCTTGAGTGCGTTCATGCGCGAGTAGAGGTGCACCAGTTGTTGATCCTCGCTCTTAGGATCACGGTTCTGCGTATTGGGAAGCTCCGTTTCTCCGGAGGCTTATCTTTTGGTATGATTCCCTGAGTTTGTAGGTTCTTGTACATTCAGGGGTATGGCGGGGCCCTATCCCGTCGTAGTTGTTATAAAAACTCTTAGAGGTCTGTAGTACTGTTGTGGGCAGGGTTTGTAAAAGATATAACTGTTCGGTTTTGATATATATATACAGGAAGGTGACCATTTCGGTTAGCCTGTTTCTTATTTTATATCTTGTTCCATGTTTAAGTTTTTTGATTTCCGCTGATTTTCTCTGATGTTGTATCACTAGGGTGCCCGGGGTAAGGCACCAGTCGCGGGCCCGAGGTCGGGTCGTGTCAAAAGTGGTATCAGAGCAGTTAATCCTCGGAAAGTGTCTACAGACCGTATCTAGTAGAGTCTTGATTATCGGCGTGTTGTGCACCACACCTATAATCAGGAGGCTATAGGATATTTAGGATTGGTTTCTATTCTTCTCACTCTGAGATAGTGCCTTAGAGCTGTGTTGTAAGTTGGACTCCCTCTGACATATTCTTATGTGCCAGCTATGCCTCTACGCAAGACAACCAGAGCCCAGAAGGGCAAGGCAGAGGTCTGCGAGTAAACCTGAGAGGTTACGAGGCACGAGCCCGATCTTTACGAGGTGGTGCTACAGACGGCGAGTCTACGCGCTGGCCAGAGAGTTTAGAGCGGCGGCGGTCTCTGAGACCCACGATGCACGAGCCTCGATCCGCGGCGGGACCGGAGGATATGGGTTACAAGGAGATGGCGATTACTAGCTAGGCTTGTGGCGAGCACGAGGCGAGAGGATCCGGTGATGCCGTGAGTGCACCCAGGCCGATAGTTGGAGACTTGGGACTTCTTGAGTTGCGATCCACGAGTTCTATGGATCGAGAGCGAGATGACCTCGTGAGTTTATTCGACGATTGCAGCGGATCATGAAAGTGATCAAGGCCTCGAGAGCAGTCGGTGGTATTGAGTTCACATCGATTTGCGTGATCTTTGCGATCGTGGTTTGATTCATGAAGCGTCGAGGCATGCGCTTCGGTGTGTGGGGACGAAGTTCTCAAAGGCGTTTCTTAGCCATTTCTTGCCTCGCAGAATAAGGAGGCTCGGGCGATAGATTTTTGATGTTGGCGAAGCAGGCGGGCGATTCGGGAGTGCAGATGTAGAGTTTGACTCATTGGCTCGATGCGTCCCGCTTTAGTGGCAAACATGGAGGATAGAGTGCACCGATATGTCACGAGACTTGATGATTATTTAGCGAAGGGTTGCAGGTGTAGCTCTTCACCGGGCATGGACATTGCCGCATCCGAGCTTATGCGCGTGGCGAGAACGTATAGGCGACGTAGGGACCGAGATCAACATAAGAGGCCAAGACAGCGGTCCTTTGGTAAGTTTCGAGCGAACCGCCTCGGCGAGATAGTTATGCGCCTCCGCTAGTACAGAGTGATCCTCCACGATCTTGAGCGTCGAGGTATTCGGGAGCGGTCAGAGCTCCAAGGTTTCAGGTTTTTGAGGGAGTAGGAGTGCTCGCCGGATGAGGCCACCCTTACCTCAGTGTGGCCGTTGTGGTAAAATCCATAAGGGGGAGTGTCGTACTAGTTTGGGAGATTGCTATACTTGCGGCCGACAGAGCCATTTTGTGAAGGATTGTCCGACCAGAGGTAGCGCGGATGTTACGACTCGACCCCGGGGATCGATGGTGGTTCATCGCCTTCTCTAGTTATGCGCCCTGCAGGGCAGGACTTTGATTAGAGTGACGAAGGGAAAGTGAAACAGTAGTTACAGGTATATTCTTAACCCTCTAGAGACTAGTATGCGTAATAAGATGATTACATGTTGAGTGTTATGTACGGATAGCATTGTGTAAATTACGATTTAGAAAACATGGTTAGTTGAAAAGGTAAGTTTGGGGGCAGGTAAATTATGAACCTTAGAAATTATAACAGATGAGACCTTAGATGTAAGGCCGTCTTGAGTAAAAGATTTTACGGTTAATCTTTGTCGAAGTACTTGGTATGCGTGAAATGTATTGTGGGATAAATCCATGGGTTGTGTAAGATGAAAGTGGTAGCTTTCATGACGAGAATAGTAAGATTGTCCCGGACGGGAACAAGAATTTGGAGCGATAGTGGGTCGGGTTGAGGCAAGATCGCGGGTCAACACGAAGCCCGGAATAAGGTGGGGTTAGTTTGGGGTGGTCCCGCCAGGTGGTAGGGTCACGAGGGTGCTAGGCCCAAGTTTAGGTAACCATTGTACGAGTTCGCGGATGTGTTCGACCAGAATCGGATCGTGAAGGCCGGGAATGGCCTTAAAGGAATTTGAGGCTAGTAAGATGACCAAGTTTGGAGGTGGTAACTCCAAGGCGTTGGAAACGGAAGCGATGTCGGAAATGTGGTACGTATACTAGAAAGAGTTCGAGTGTACGAGAAAGGTACGACGAGTAAGACAGGAAGTGAACATGTGTTAACAGAAGGGAAGTGATCATTTTGTGAAGTAAAGATGTGAAGAAAGTATCCTTTAGACCATGGGTGGAAGCTTTAGTGTTGTTATATACGTTAGAGGTGATTCCTCGTTGGCTTGGATTTGGGTTTTGCGCGTATGTTATATTATGGACATGTGTGGCATAATTGGTTTTGTAAGTATAGTAGTGAAGACTATACTGGCGCATGTGTGTTTGGAGACTTAGAAGGAACATTCAGAACGAATGTTTCTAAGGGGGGAAGAAAGTTACGCCCCGTAGTTCCAGGGTATGTATGTGAGGATGTACGTACGAGAATACGACATTAAGATTGGAAAGGAAGAAAGATTTGATTTTCCGACGGGAAATTTTCCGGATTTTGTGAAGGAAAAAGGTTCGTTAATGGGAATTGGATTCCCAGATTTGGTATTCGGACTTCTGGGATTATATTAGAATTATGGAATTTTATTTCCGGATTTGGTCACGTGGGGCCCAAGGGGAAAATTTACGGTTTTGTGGGGCCCACTTTGTTTTCGAGATTATGGATATTTTCGGGAGATGAAATATTTTGGACGTGTAGGAGGACGACACGTGTCACCCCTAGGTGGCACATGGCCGAAATGTGGTGCCATGTGTCCCTTGGCCGAAATGGCCCAACAAGTGGCAAGCCACTTGTCTTGAATTTTGTGTGGACATGTGGTGGGTGGGACCCACACACACTTGTCCCCAATCTACACCACACACTTGCCTTCATCCTAGCCATTGGTTGGCCTATAAATACCCCTTAAGTTGCAAGACTTCTTCATCACTCACTTAGAGTTTTCAAGTCACAAAATACTCCCTCCCTTTGTAGTGTTCTCGTCTACCCCCCCTCACTTTGTGTAGAAATACTTCAATTGTTGTTGTATAATCCCAAATACCTTAGCCTTGTGTCCCTAGTGGTATTCTATGTTATCTCAATACTAAGAGCCGAAAATACTACTTTATTCCTTTAGTCGCAAAATGAAACCCTAGGAAAATCTTCATAGTTTGGATGAAGTGTTAAGAGAAGTTGTTTAGAAACTTCTAAGGGTTGCTTGGAGCGGATTGGAGCGTAAGGAATAGGAGCTAAACGTTGCTCAGGATCGACTTATTAATCTTGGATAATTTTGGGCTTATCGAGGTAATGATCTATGTCCTTCTATTGTAATTGGAGATTACATATTGTAGTAGTTTAGAATTGAGTATATGATATATGGAAGGATGATTAAAAAGAATTGAACTGTATTTACATTGGGTATTCTGATAGACTTATGTAGTATTCGTAGGCGGTTTGTACACGTCCAGTAGGCGTGTAATCCCCTTTGAGTTGTTGGCTTGATAGCGGGCCTTGATAAAGGCGGTTATCTGGATGCGAGGGGGGAGGTGCTGCCCAATTTTCCGTAGAATAAGGAAATGTGTACTTAGAAATGTTCTACGAAGAAGTCTATACGTTGATAGACATGTTTGGTTGTTATAGGTGGATATTCTACGCGCGACATACTCGACTTGGCTGTGGATTAAGCCGAAGAGGTATGTGATTCTTCCTATTCTCTTGAGCATGATATTTGTGAAATATATATAGTGCGGTAGACGCACATGTGTTAAAGAAGTTTGATTTTTCTTTTGTGTCCTTGACTTGATTCTAAAGTTAAGTGACTGGATATGAAATGTTAAGAACTTGTATTGTGTTAAAAAGTTGTGAAACCTCATTCGTGAGTAATGAGTACTTGGTCTTTAAAAGAATAAGTTATCTTGATTTCGGAAATGAGAGTAGTTGTCCTTGGTTGGTTTAAAACATAAAGTGTTATAATAGCTTTATGGGAAGTTAGTTATAACGACTTTATGAAAACAAAAGAATGGTTTTATTATTGGATTTAAAATGGTAACTTGACTTTAAAAGGAGAAGTGTTTTTGATTTAAAAAGAAGGCATGGTATTGTCTTGATTTGGTTTAAAAAGAAGGCATGGTATTGTCTTGGTTTATTTAAAAGAAGGTATGGAAATTGTTTTGGTTTACTTAAAATAATAGTTACTCTATTTTGGATACTACGGGTGTTAGTATCATATGACTTTTGTGGAAGAAATGGATCTTTTTAAAGAGTTAAAGTACGTAGTACTTTGGGGTTAAAACCCGGATTTTTGACATAAAATGAAAGTACCTTGAGTGTGAGTAACTTGCCTATGTTTGCTTGTGATAGTGTTATACCCCGTATTTCCAGAGTATGTACGTAAGGGAATACGTACGAAAGTCTTGCCTTAAAGATAAGCCTTGAACGTTTTTTTTTAGGCACAACTCGCAAAACGAATAGTTTTTACGGCCAAACGCTTCCACAAATTTCGTAGGGTAAATTCGGCTATGCCATTTCTAATTTTTTGGATTTTTCCGAGAGACGAAACATTTTGGACCAACGGGAGGGCGACACTTGGCACCCTCCAATTTGTGGACTTGAAATCGTCCATTTGGACGATTTGAAGAAGTGTGGCACGTTTTTGGTGCCTTGTTCAAAGTCAAGGAGTTGGTAGGATATTTGTGTATAGTTAATCCTCACCCTACACTTGCCTTGCACTTGTCTAAATCTTGGCCATTGGTTGGCCACTTCTTGACCTATAAATACCCCCTTAAGATGAAGAGTTCTTCATCCACAAATCACTTTCCAAGTCTTGAAAATCCTCTCCTTCTCCACTTGTTAGCCAATTCGTCAAGCCCTCTTCCCCTCTAGCCTAAGTGGCCTTGGCGAATACCCCCTAGCCTAGCCAAAAATCTACCCCCTCCCTTGGTAGAAAAGTTATCTTCTTGTATTGTTATAATGCCCAAAATACCTAGCCCAAATACCTTAGTACTTAGTAGAAGTTGTGAAGAACTTCTAAGGTTAACTTGGAGCATACAACTTAGGAGCAAAACCTTGCTCGGTAGCGACTTTTCTAGGATATTATTGGGCTTACCGAGGTAATAATCCTAACCCTCTTTTGAATTAGAGAATACTTATCAAGTTATAGTATAAGAATAAGTATAAATACTTAGAAGTATATCACGAATAGAATTGAAGTATTAATCACTTAGAAGGGTTTAAAAGAGGAATAATCAAATCAGACTTACATGGAATTTTTCACTGATGAGACTTATATAGCTCATGGGTAGGAAGTCTTGCCCGACTTATCAGAGAATTATGAACCCCGTTTAGAATGACCTTGAGTAGGCTTTAATAGATATCTGTGACTATTATAGGTGACTCTGCTTGCGACATATTCAACTTGGCGGTGGTTTTTTGAGAAGGTATGTGATTCTTCCTAAAGCATGATATTTTACAATATAACTACGGCAATGTCTTTGACTTAAGCTCGAATAATACTTACGGCAATGCCTAGCTTAAGCTGAATAAAACTTACGGCAATGCCTCACGGCTTAAGCTGAATGATAAGAATGAAAACATTTCAAAAGACTCTTGAATCATATTAATGTACAGAAGACTAATTGGTTTTAAAGCGAAGCTTAAGAGTTATACTAGCTTTATGGGAAGTGAGTATAACCACTTAAGTTTTATAAAAGAAACAGTTTGCCTATGTGTTTATAATGCACTTGTATTGTGGAAAGAATAAAGATGGTTTGATCAATAGACATGATATCTTTGCTATGTGTGTTAGTATCTTATAACGTTTGTATAGGTGAGTATCCTTATCGTGCTTATGTTGTTTAAAGA
The DNA here is from genome assembly GCA_029844215.1 of Przewalskia tangutica. Lineage (NCBI taxonomy): Eukaryota > Viridiplantae > Streptophyta > Magnoliopsida > Solanales > Solanaceae > Przewalskia > Przewalskia tangutica. The sequence goes on from CM056719.1 coordinate 94,251,924, forward strand.
TAAGTTGTTATGTTACTATCACTCACCTCTTGAGATGATAAGGGGTTAAGCCGCCTCCGATGCGGGGTAGACTCGGCGATGCAGGACCATGATTCGAGAATACCTCATGCGGGTCGTGGGCCTATCTTGCGAGCTACGAGAGTTCCGGGTTAGTATGCGGGGTTATACCTGCATGCGATGCGTGGCCATGCGGACAACGAGTCGGGGCGATCGCCGAGTAGCTACCCTCGATGCGGGGTTTTACCTCACGCGGGCCCGTGAGTGGCCTATGCGGACTCGGGAGTCGAGTTAGGCTTGCGGAATGATGATGGGGCGAGTGGCCTGTTCGATCATTCGCGGCCTAGACAAGACTCATTCTGATTACCTATTGTTGCTCTTGTTTGTGATGTGGCACTATGCGCGGTTTCCTTAGTTGTTTCATACATATTTGTAAACTGGTTTTAAAATGATATGTTTCATTTAAGTACTTTCTGATTTCGCATACTTAGTACTGTTGTCTTGACCTCCTTGAGGCTGCGTTCATGCCGCGGTAAGAGGCAGCAGTGCTCGATCCGCATTCGTAGGATCTCTACGTTGGTGTCGGGAGCTCCATCTCTTCCGGAGGCTCTACTTTTGGTATGATCTCACTGTTGTAGATAGTTTGTACAGTCAGGGTATGGCGGGGCCCTGTCCCGCCATAGTCATATATTTCCTTAAGTGCATAGTCATGTTATGCGATTGTCGGATGTAGCTTCTGAACTATGATTATATATATATGCAAAGCGTGTTTTCTCACATAAAGCGTGTCTTACTTTATAAAGCTGTTTCATGTCTTGCTTTATATTTCCGCCGATTACTGGATGTATGACTACTTGGGTGCCCGTAAGGCACGATCCACGAGCCGACGGTCGTGACAAAAGTGGTATCGAGCGATTAATCCTCGGAAAGTGTCTGACCGTATCTAGTAGAGTCTTGATTATCGGTGTGTTGTGCACCACACCAATGTCGTGAGGCTATAGGATATTTAGGATTGGTTTCCATTCTTCTCATTACGAGATCGTGCTTTAGAGCCGTGTTATAGGTTGGACCCCTCTAACGTATTCCTTTCAGAATGATTATGCCTCCACGTAAGGCAACCGGGCCCGTAAGGCAAGGCGGCCGGAGGCGCTAGCGAGACACCCGAGTCACGAGGCTCGAGGCCGGTCTATACGAGACGGCGAGTTCTATGGCGCCACCCAGCGAGAGACCACAGTACCCACCTCGCTCCCACGGCTGGGCGGAGGTTAGGGTACAAGGAGATGCCCGGCTTTTGGCTAAAGTTGTGGCCCGATACGAGAGAGATTGGATCACGGCGATTCCAGCTCAGCTCGATCGCACCGTGGTACACAGGCGAGAGAGTTTGAGGCTACGAGACTTCTTGAGTTGTAGCCACGGAGTTTTATGGGTCGAGGCGGGAGGATGATCCGCGAGTTCATCCGTCGGTCGGAGATTTTGAGAGTGATCGGGCGTCGGAGACCGAGTCCGTGATCTTTGGTTCACATAGGCCGCGTGATACCGCGATCGATTGGTTTGATTCATGGGAGTTATCCGGGAGAGCACGTGGCCCATTACTTGGGATGAGTTCTCGAGGCTTTCCTCACTCACTTTTTGCCTCCACGGATGAGGAGGCGCGGCCGATAGATTTTTACTTTGGCGAGAGAGGACGACCGTCGGGAGTACAATGTCGAGTTTGATTCTTTGGCTCGATATGTCCCAAAGCATTGGTAGCGAGATATGGAGGATAGGGTGCACGCTATGTCACCGCTGAAGCGACTATGGCGAAGTCATGTGCGGGGTTTCTCTCCACCGGTATGGACATTACCGCATGCGAGCTCACGCCCTTGGATGCGAGGCGCGGTCGGCGAGTGGGCGACAGCGAGAAGAAGGCGGGGCGGGAGGGTCTTGGTGGTTATCGTGGTGGCGGCAGCGGCGATCTGGGTCGCACCACGGCCGGCTGAGCACTCCTGCCGTCCTCGGCCTGACCCGAGTTTTGGCGGACGGGGCCCGGGGCTTGGGCGTCGAGTAGCGAGTGCGGCGATCAGGACCACCCGGTGTGGCCGTCACGGTAGATCCCATTACGGGAAGTGTGGTACTACTTATGGATCTTATTACGATTGTAGCCAGCGGTCACTTTGCGAGGATGTCCGGCCGAGCGTGGCGGTGGTAGGGCCCGACGCCCGAGTTCTCGTGGCGGCCATCATCTCCTCTGATTACTCGCCCGAGGGCGTGGTGCTCATGGGTCAGCGGTCGCGGCGAGTCGTGGCTCGAGTCGATTCTAGCGGTCCTCGAGAACCGCATTTATGCTTTGTCGGCCAGCGGGATCGTGAGGCCTCACCGATGTCGTCCGCAGTACCTTATCGGTTTACGGGTTTGATGTTTATGCCTTGATAGATCCGGTTCTACTCTGTCCTATATATCCCCTTGTTGCTAGTAGGATAGGATAGAGCCCGAGTCCATGGACCCTTTCGAGGTAGCTACGCGATGGGTGATTCGGTGGTAGCTCGGCGGGTATATAGAGCTTGTCTGTGACCATTTACGATCGTCGGACCCTAGCCGACTTGATAGAGTTGGAGATGATTGACTGCGACGTGATCAGGGGGATGGATCGGCTAGACTCTAGCTACGCCAATGTAGGCAGAGAGAGAGTAATGCAGTTCGGTTCCTGAGGAGCCGGTTGTTGAGTGGGAGGGGAGCACGGTATCGCCGAGGGGTAGGTTTATTTCCTACCTCAAGGCTAGGAAGATGGTGCAGAAGGGGTACATCTACCATCTAGTTCGAGTGTTTGATACTGAGGCTGCGGTACCAGATTTTCAGTCAGTTCCCGTAGTCAGCGAGTTCCCAGACGTGTTCCCAGATGACCTCCCGGGTATCCCTCCTGAGAGGGAGATTGAGTTTTGTATTGACATATTGCCAGATACTCGGCCTATTTCCATTCCGCCATACAGAATGGCACCTGCCGAGTTGAGAGAGCTGAAGGATCAGCTTAGGGATTTGCTAGAAAAGGGCTTCATTAGGCCCAGTGTTTCTCCCTGGGGGGCGCCGGTATTGTTCGTGAAGAAGAAGGACGGGACGCTGCGCATGTGTGTTGATTACAGGCAGCTGAACAAGGTGACCATTAAGAACAGATACCCCCTTCCCAGGATTGATGATTTGTTCGACCAGTTGCAGGGCGCGAGATGTTTCTCCAAGATTGATCTGCGTTCGGGCTATCATCAGGTTCGTGTCAGAGAGGTGGATGTCCCTAGGACTGCATTCAGGACCCGGTACGGGCATTATGAGTTCAGGGTCATGTCTTTTGGGTTGACCAATGCTCCGGCGGTATTCATGGATTTGATGAACCGAGTGTTCAAACCATTTTTGGACACGTTTGTGATAGTGTTCATTGATGATATCTTGGTTTATTCTCGCTCAGCGGGAGCATGCGAGCATTTGGTATCTTGCGATTCTCGGAGACCAGCGATTATGCGCCAAGTTTTCCAAATGTGAGTTTTGGTTGACTTGATGGCGTTTCTTGGGCATATTGTGGGTGATGGCATTCAGTGAATCTGGCAAGATCGAAGCGATCGGACTTGGCCTAGACCTACTACTCGGCGAGGTTCGCGATTTTAGGCCTTGCAGGATATTATCGGTTCGTGGAGAAGTTTGCTTCTATCTGCACCATTGACTAGGGTGACTCGGCGGCCAAGTTTGATGGTGATGCTTGTGGCGGGGTTTCGATTCTTGAAAAGAGAGTGACCGCGCCCGTTCTTACTCTTCCGGAGGTCGGATGGTTATGTCGTGTATTGTGATCGTCGGGCATCGGGTTGGGATGTGTGTTGATGCAGCATGGCAGAGTTATAGCATATGCATCCCGACAGCTGAAGAAACACGAGAGGAACTATCCCACCCATGATTTGGAGCTGGCAGCGGTGATTCACGCTTTGAAGATCTGGAGGCACTATTTGTATGGGGTTCACGTGGATATTTATACAGACCACAAGAGCCTCCAAGTATATCTTCACCCGTAGGAGTGAACTTACGCGAGACTGGTGGTTAGAGTTGCTTAAGGATTACGATGTTGATATCCTATACCACGGGAAGGCCAATGTTGTGGCGTATGCTCTTAGTCGTAGGTCGATGGGAGTCTATCGGATGTGCAGCTAGAGAGGAGGACATGGTTCGTGATTTGCATCGGTTAGCGAGCCTTGGTGTCCGCTTGATTGATTACGATAGCGGTGGGGTTAGAGTTCGTGAGGTTGCCGAGTCTTCCATCGTCGAGGAGGTGAAGAGGCAACAGTTCGAGGATCCAGCTTTGATTCGATATCGTGATACAGATCTTCGTGAGGGCAAGGGTCCTTTTGAGGTAGCACCTGATGGGGTGCTAAGGTTTGAGGCGGCATCGTGTGTTCCGGATGTTTGAGACTTGGCAGGAGTTCTTGGGAAGCACACAGTCACGCGTTACTCTATCCATCGGGTCGACCAAGATGTACCACGACCTTAGATCTGTATTGGTGGGATGGCTTGAAGAGGGCGTTGCGAGTTCGTAGCTCGGTGCGTGTTGTCGGCAGTGAAGGTAGAGCACGAGGCACAGTGGTTTTGTTCTGACGATTGAGATCCCGACACGAAGTGGGAGGTAATCAACATGGATTTCATCACGGATTACCTCGCACTCGGAGGAGACATGATTCTATATGGGTTATCGTCGACGGTCGCGAAATCACCACTTTCTTCCGTCGGACGACTTTTGGTGAGATTATGCGAACTTTACATCCGAGGTCGTCGTTGCATGGAGTCCCTACTGATCATATCGCACGAAGGAGCCCGATTTACGGCTAACTTCAGAGGTCCTTCGAGAGGGTTTAGGGACAGTGAGCTCGAAATCGCATTTCATCCAGACAGACGGACAGCGAGCGCACTATCCGCACTCTTGAGGATATGTGCGAGCCCGTGTTATTGACTTTAGTGGTAGTTGGGAGGATCATTTGCCTCTAGTTGAGTTCGCGTATAATAATAGCTACCACCCAAGATTCGGATGGCGCCTTATGAGGCCTTGTATGGGAGGAAGTGCGATCGCCTATAGGTTGGTTCGATGTGGGCGAGGACGGCTAGTGGGACCAGATTTGGTACAAAGACGATGGATAAGGTGAAGCTTATCCGGCGGCTATCGACAAATGAGTCGGCAAGTCGTATGAAGAACATCGACGTAGGCATCTTGAGTTCGAGGTTCATGATTGTGTTGTCCTAAAGGTGTCACCCATGAAGGGTCTGATGAGATTCGGGAAGAATGGGAAACTCAGCCCAAGGTACATTGGGCGTTCAGATTGTCCGCAGGGTAGGCAAGGTTGCCTACGAGTTGGACTGCCGTCCGACCGAAGCGGTGCATCCGTGTTTCACGTATCTATCCTGAGGAGATGTATCGGGGATCCATCTAGGGTGCACCCGATTGACGATGTCCAGGTGACCGAGGGGTTATCGTATGAGGAGATTCCCATAGCGATAGTCGATCGTCAGGTTAGGCGTCTGCGGACGAAGGACGTGGCTTCCGTCAAAGTCTTGTGGCGGAACGAGCTTAGGGAGGAGATGACGTGGGAAGCTGAGGAGGACATGAGGCAGAGGTACCCTCACCTATTTCCCACACCTCCAGGTAATTCACTTTCCTACTTGTAAATTTTCGTTATCGTTTTTACCTAAGTGTTGCTCTGTGGCCGTGTGTGGCATTTACAACTGTTTAAGCTTCTTCGATAACTGTCTTGGGAAGGAACATTCGGGACGAATGTTTCTAAGGAGGGGAGAATGTTATACCCCGTATTTCCAGAGTATGTACGTAAGGGAATACGTACGAAAGTCTTGCCTTAAAGATAAGCCTTGAACGTTTTTTTTTAGGCACAACTCGCAAAACGAATAGTTTTCTGACGAAACGTTTCCACAGCTTTCGTAGGGTAAATTCCGGCTATGCCATTTCTAATTTTTGCGGATTTTTCCGAGAGACGAAACATTTTGGACCAACGGGAGGGCGACACTTGGCACCCTCCAATTTGTGGACTTGAAATCGTCCATTTGGACGATTTGAAGAAGTTGTACGTTTTGGTGCCTTGTTCAAAGTCAAGGAGTTGGTAGGATATTTGTGTATAGTTAATCCTCACCCTACACTTGCCTTGCACTTGTCTAAATCTTGGCCATTGGTTGGCCACTTCTTGACCTATAAATACCCCCTTAAGATGAAGAGTTCTTCATCCACAAATCACTTTCCAAGTCTTGAAAATCCTCCCTTCTCCCTTGTTAGCCAATTCGTCCAAAGCCCTCTTCCCCCTCTAGCCTAAGTGGCCTTGGCCGAATACCCCTAGCCTAGCCAAAATCTACCCCTCCCTTGGTAGAAAAGTTATCTTCTTGTATTGTTATAATGCCCAAAATACCTAGCCCAAATACCTTAGTACTTAGTAGAAGTTGTGAAGAACTTCTAAGGTTCTTTGGAGCATACAACTTGTGAGCAAAACCTTGCTCGGTAGCGACTTTTCTAGGATATTATTGGGCTTACCGAGGTAATAATCCTAACCCTCTTTTGAATTAGAGAATACTTACTGTTATAGTATAAGAATAAGTATAAATACTTAGAAGTATATCATGAATAGAATTGAAGTATTAATCACTTAGAAGGGTTTAAAGAGGAATAATCAAGTATTACATAGGACTGTTTTCTGATGAACTTATATAGCTCACCGGGTAGGGAAGTGCTGCCCGACTTACCGTAGAATTATGAACCCCCCCGTTTAGAATGACCTTCAGAGTAGGCTTTAATAGATATCTGTGACTATTATAGGCTGACTCTCTGCACGACATATTCAACTTGGCGGTGGTTTTATTTGAGAAGGTATGTGATTCTTCCTAAAGCATGATATTTTACAATATAACTACGGCAATGTCTTTGACTTAAGCCTGAATAATACTTACGGCAATGCCTCACGGCTTAAGCCTGAATAAAACTTACGGCAATGCCTCACGGCTTAAGCCTGAATGATAAAGAACTGAAAACATTTCAAAAGACTACTGAATCATATTAACAGAAGAGAACTAATTGGTTTTTAAAACAGAAGCTTAAGAGTTATACTAGCTTTATGGGAAGTGAGTATAACCACTTAAGTTTTATAAAAGAAACAGGTTTGCCTATGTGTTTATAACAGACTTGTATTGTGGAAAGAATAAAGATGGTTTGATCAATAGACATGATATGCTGCTATGTGTGTTAGTATCTTGTAACGTTTGTATAGGTGAGTATCCTTATTGTGCTTATGTTGTTTAAAGATAAGTTGTTATGTTACTATCACTCACCTCTTGAGATGATACCGGGGGTTAAGCCGCCTCCACGCGGTGGTAGACTCGAGCGGTGCAGGACCATGATTCGAGAATACCTCATGCGGGTCCAGGGGGCCTATGCGGAGCTACGAGAGTTCCAGGTTAGTATGCGGGGTTATACCTCATGCGGTCTGTGTGGCCATGCGGACGAGTCGGGGCGATGCCGAGTAGCTACCCTCGATGCGGGGTTTTACCTCATGCGGGCCCATGTGAGTGGCCTATGCGGACTCCGGGAGTCCAGGATTAGGCTTGCAGAATGATGATGGGGGCGAGTGGCCCTGTTTTGATCATTCGCAGCCTAGACAAGACTCATTCTGATTACCTATTGTTGCTCTTGTTTGTGATGTGGCACTATGTGCGGTTTCCTCGTTGTTTCATACATATTTGTAAACTGGTTTTAAAAATGATATGTTTCATTTAAGTACTTTGATTTCGCATACTTAGTACTGTTGCGACCTCCTTGAGTGCGTTCATGCCGCAGTAAGGCAGCGGTGCTAGATCCGCATTCTTAGGATCTCTACGTTGGTGTCGGGAGCTCCATCTCTTCCGAGGCTCTACTTTTGGTATGATCTCCCTGTTGTAGATAGTTTTATGCAGATCGGTATGGCGGCCTGTCGCCATAGTCGATATTTCCTTGAGGTGCAGTAGTCATGTTATGCAGATGTCGGATGTAATCTTTGAACTATGATTATATATATATGCCGAAAAGCGGTGTTTTCTCACATAAACCGTGTCTTACTTTATAAAACTGTTTCATGTCTTGCTTTATATTTCCGATTACTACGATGTATGACTACTTGGTGCCATTGGCGCGATCCACGCCCCGACGGGTCGTGATGAATAACTGGTTGTGCAACTGTTGTATCCTTATGTTAACGCGTCTCTCGATGGCTGGTCCACGTACGCGGCCGTGATGAGGTTCGTTTCCCTGCTGATAGTGTTATTCCATGGACTAGCTCTCCATGAGGTTTCGATCACGGCAGTATCCGTAGTTGGTTTTCGTACTTGCCCCCGTCATTGACGTGGCGCAGGAGGTATCTAGTAGTTAGCCTTCGTACTTGCTCCGTTCATGTCACGACCCGACCTCGGGCCCGCGACTGGTGCCTTACCCCGGGAACCCTAGTGATACAACATCAGAGAAAATCAGGGAAAATAAAAACTCATAAAAGATAAACAGTGAAATAAGAAAATAGGCTAACCAAAATGGTTATCTTTCTGTATATATAAATAAAAACTTGAACAGTTACATCCTTTACAAACCCTGCTCACAACAGTACTACAGACCTCTAAGAGTTTTATAACAACAACGACGGGACAGGGCCCCGCCATACCCTGAATGTATAAGAACCTACAATCTCAGGGAATCATACTACAAGATAAGCCTCCGGAGAAACGGATCTTCCCAAAAAGCTGAACTGTGATCCTATGAGCGAGGATCAACAACTGGTGTACCTCTACCTGCGGCGTAACGCAGCGGCCCGAAGAAGTCGGTATAACAGTATGGCCAGAAATGAAATCTTGAAATGAAATCATAATAATCTGTATAAAAATAGGAGACATGTATGATAACCAAGATACAGTACACAATATATAAGCAGTCATGTCAAGTCAGGGACTCACGCCCTCAAAGTCATTACCCAAATATAACCATGGGTCTCATGCCCATAATATCAATCATGCCCGTGGAATTCCTTCCTCACTGCCGGCAGTCCATGATATAATAACATCAAGGAATACACATGAACACCAGGTCCCACCTGTGTCATAAGAACCGTACGGGGTAAGTACGAAGGCATAGCCAACTACTAGGACCTACCGTACCAACAATGCTATAAAACTGTATCGCGGGGTCTTTCTAGACCGTCAAATGATCGAAGCTGGGCCACTCGCCCTCAGTATCATTGTGCGCATCTAACCCTGGAACTCACCGCAGTTCCGCATAGGCCACCTAGGCCCGCATGAGGTACTCCTCGCATCGGGGGTAGATAACCCGCGGCATCTTCCTGGACTCCCGCAATCCGCATGGCCACACATGGACCGCATGAGGTATTCCTCGCATCGGCGTAACACACCCGGAGTGATTCCTGGAACTCCCGCAGTTCCGCATAGGTCACACGGACCCGCATGAGGTATTCCTCGCATCGGGGGTAGCTAACCTGCGGCATCTTCCTGGACTCCCACAATCCGCATGGCCACACATGGACCGCATGAGGTATTCCTCGCATCGGCGTAACACACCCGGAGTGATTCCTGGAACTCCCGCAGTTCCGAATAGGTCACATGGACCCGCATGAGGTATTCCTCGCATCGGGGGTAGCTAACCCGCGACAACATAACAATCAGGGGGGGGTATGTGATGTAATACAAGCGCAACCGGCTTATCGTAAACAACATAATCACAACAAGAAAACCCCCTTCACATAAAAGTCCCAAGATACTAACGCCCGTAGTATCCTAGCATGTTTACTTATCAAACCAACAAGAAAGTATTACAAGGCTATCACAAGAAAAACATAGGCAAGTTACTCACACAAGGTACTTTAATTTCATGTCAACAAATCTGGGTTTTAACCCCAAAGTACTACATACTTCAACTCTCTTAAAAAGAACCTTTTTTAAGTACAAAATCGCGCGATACTAATACCCGTAGTATCATTTCATAGAGTAACTATCATTTTAAGTAAATCAAAACAACATCATGCCCTCTTTTTAAACCAAAACAAGACAATACCATGCCTTCCTTTAAAACAAAGACACTTTTACTTTTTAAAGTCAAGTAGCAATATACTTTTTAAACCAAGTGTCTTACTCTTTTCAAAACAAGTAACCTATACCTTTAAATCAAGTTACTTCTCCTTTCCAAAATCAAGTTGTTTATAAGTCAAGTCTCTTTACTTTCAAAAATCAGTCTCATAATCTTTAAATCATATCTCATATCTTTTAAGGAAACCAACCTTCAACTTTTAAAATGTCAAGTTATCATTTTAAATCCAATAATAAAACCATTCTTTTGTTTTCATAAAGTCGTTATAACTAACTTCTCATAAAGCTATTATAACACTTTATGTTTTAAACCAACCAAGGACAACTATTCTCATTTCCGAAATCCAGATAACTTTATTCTTTAAAAGACCACACACCAATTACTCATGAATGAGGTTTTACAACTTTTTAACATAACTCAAGTCCTTAATATTTCATAACAAGTCACTTAACTTTAGAATCAAGTCAAGGACACAAAAGGAAAATCAAATTCCTTTCACACACATGCGTCTACCGCACTATATATATTTCACAAATATCATGCTCAAGAGAAAAGGAAGAATTACATATCTCGCGACGACTATCTGTTACACCCCGTAAGTCCATGACATGTATAAGGGAAAGTACGTAAGGAATACAAGACTTGGAAATTAGTACGAAAGGAAGAATTGTTTTTCCGACGGAAAATCTTCCGAACGTCGGAAAAGAAAAATGTTCGTTGAGGAGAATTAGATTCTCAAAATGCATTATTTGAAGAGTATGTAACTTATTAACATTATGGAAATTTATTTTTACAGATTTGGTCACGTGGGGCCCACCCGAGGAATTTTACGTTTTGCGGGGCCCACGATGGTTACGGAATTTTATGGAAGAATGAGAGGGCGACACGTGGCACCCCCACATATGGTCTTGGATGATTTTGGTAAGGGTAAAATGGTCATTGACCATCAAGGAAGATAAGTCTTCAAAGCTTGAGATTGTTGACTAAGTCAACTTGTCCACTTGGCTTTACATTAATTGTCCTTCATCCTAGCCCACAAGTGTATTAATCTAAGCCATCCAATGTGTTATATAAGCATACTACTAGTGCAAGACAAGGTCTTCCACACTTAGAAAAATTTCACAACACCTTGTTCTTCAATTGTGCTCTCGGGTTCAAGGTCAAGTCCACACAAATTTTTTGTAGTTTTGATCCATTATTCACAAGACTTAAACCCAAGGTCCCTAAAGGTATTGTAAGGATATCTCAATAGAAAGATTGCGGAAAAACGACGTTTTCACGTTAGTCGCAAGGCGAAAACCTAAGTAGTTTTCCTAGTTTTGGATTGGAAATGGAAGAGAAGTTGGTTGTGAACTTCTAAAGGCTTCAAATAGCGGATTGGAGCGTAAAGGAAAGGAGCTAAGAATTGCTAAGGCGCGACTTTGAATCTTGGAAATTTTAAGGGCTTATAAAGGTATAAATCTTGTCGTTTTAGCAATCAAAGTTTACTTATTGTTGTAGCTATGGATATTAGCAAACGTGAGTTATATATTATGAAGTTTGAAAGTATATTGGCTATTGGAACCCTAATCCGAAAACTAGCATATTTAGCCTTAAGATTACAATTCAAGTTGATTATTAGTTTAAGTCGTTGCATGTTGTATAAAGAAGGAAATTGTAGTTGTTGAAGTTGTCTATGACTATATAACATGTTAGACCTTAGAACTTGGAATTGGAAAAGAATTGGAAAAGACTTTGAGTTGTTGGTTATAGGTTGGCCGAGAATGGCTTTTGGAGTATTAAACTACTTGGTATGAATTGTGGGGCGGAATTTTAAACGTATTGTAAGGCGTGTAATCCCCTTTGATTGGTTGGTATGTTGAGCCTTTAATGTGGCATGTTTGGTTATTGTATTCGGCCTTGAAAAAGGTGGCAAAGTATGTAGAAACAAAGGAAGTGCTGCCCGATTTTCCGTAGAATAAGAGACTGTATACTTAGTATTATTCTACGTTAGAGACTAGAAGTTGATAGTCATGTTGTGACCATTATAGGTTGACACTTCTACGTGCGGCGTATTCGGCTTAGCTTGTGGATTTACCCGAAAAGGTATGTGAACTATCTCCTTTTCTAGCATGATTCCTTAATATAAAGAAAGTATGTCTTACCCCTTAAATGATCCATTCCTTGGTTGTACTTGGATTTCCTAATATAGAATTTGTTCTATATACTTCATTGATGTTCTAATTGTAAGTTGTTATAATCCATTTCCTTAGTGAAGTTTGGATTCTCAAAAGTGAAGGTATTTTACTTAAAGTACATAGAGTCTTGAAAAGGAAGTGGTTTCCAAATCTTTTGGCTAGTGCCTTAGTTCCAAAACCTAAAAGTCATTATAATGACTTTAGGGGAGTCAAGGGAGTGATTTACTTAATTGTTTTAAAAGAGGAAAAATGACATGAATTAAGAGAAGTAACTTGTTTTAAAGGTGTGAGTTACTTGAGGTTTAAAAGTAGAAGAAACTTGTTTTCTAAGTATTAAGAGACTTGAGGTATTTTGAAAGTTAAGAACTTGATTTGTAAGTATGTGATACTTGGTTTTAAAAGTATAAGTCTCTTGGTTAAAAAAGGAATGGATATGTCTAAAACCATAAAGGGTTATAACGGCTTTATGGGAAGTTGGTTATAACGGCTTTATGGAAGGTTAAGAAAGTTGTCTATTTTGATTAATGGGCATAAGTTGCCTAGATTGTGAAATTTGAAGTTACTTGATTTCAAGCTTTGAAATGAGTTTTCTAAAAGTGTAGTAACTTACTTTGAAAAATAGACATGCCTTGATACTACGGGTGTTAGTATCTTGGGGTTTTACATAAAAATGAGTCTTTTGAAAAGAATGTACGTACGTAGTACTTTGGCTTGTTTAATTGAGAATTATTCTATGTGTGCCTTGATAAGTACTTTGGCTTGTTGAATTGAGAATTATTCTATGTGTGCCTTGATAAGTACTTTGGCTTGTTTAATTGAGAATTATTCTATAAGTGCCTTGAGTTTATAAAATGAAAGTCTATAGATTTTATGAACTTGCCTATGTGTGCTGGTGATAGCCTTGAGTGCAAGTATTATGTTTTATTACATTGCCGCGACTCTCGGTTGGAGGGTCGGCTGTCTTGTTGTCAGTTTACTTGGACGTACCGACAATGATGTGGGATTCCACGGGTATGCTTCCATTATTTGTGTTACTCCTTGGACATGCTTATACGATGTGGGATTCCGGCACGTGACCGGAGGCGTTAGATTCGGTTGTTTGTATTACCCTATGGTCATGCTTATACGATGTGGGATTCCGGGGCATGCGACCACGTGGGATATTGTTATTCCATGGATTAGCCCTCCGAGATTTAGTGACGTGGGACGGATCTCGTAGTTAGCTTTCGTACTTGCCCCGTCGGTCGACGCAGACGGCTCGTAGTTGGCTTTTCTTGCCCCGTCGCTGCTATTGCACGCTTTGGTACGATAGGCTCGTAGATAGCTTGCGCACTTGCCCGGCCATATCTCGTGACGGCGAGTTGGATCCGTAGTTAGCTGCATTCGTACCCCGCCGATTGTTGACGCAGTTCGATCCGTAGTTGGCTTTCGCATTTGCCCCGTCGCTTTATGATACATGTTGGATCTGGTGGTTCGTTTTACTACTTGGCCCGTACAGTTTTTAGGACACATGTGGGACTTGGTGTTCATGTAAGCTTATTGGTGTTATATTATATCATGGACTGCCGGCAGTGAGGAAGGATTCCACGGGCATGATTGATATTATGGGCGTGAGACCCATGGTTATATTTTAGTAATGACTTTGAGGCACGCGCCCCTGCCTTGATATGTCGCATATGTATTGTGTATCGTAGGTTGGCTATCATACATGTCTCCTGCTTTGTTTAGATCATATGATTTCATTACAGATTTTTCACCACATACTTGGTACATTCTTCGCATCGACCTCCTTCGCGCGTTCATCGCAGTTTAGGTACGCTGCTTAGCGAATCGCAGTGTAGGACCGCTAAGAGTTTTGGATAGCTCCTTCGTTCGAGTTTATCTTTTGGTATAGTTCCTTCAAGCATGTGCTTTTGTACGCTTATGGTACGGCGGGGCCTTGTCCGCCATATTTCAAGAAACTCTTAGAGGTTTGTATTCATACGTAGGATTGGACTCGTATGCGGTGTAGTGTCTTTTGTTTATGTATATTATATGGCAGCCTTGTGGCTTTGCCGCCTTGCGTCGCTGGTTTTAAAAAAAAAGGTGTTATTTAAATTCCAGATTTGCTTAGTTGTTAAGGTAGAAGGGTGCCTGTGTAGGCACCACCACGCCAGGTTCGGGCGTGGCGATGTGGTATCGTGAGCGATCGGTCGCGGAATGTTTACGACCGTGTCTAGTAGAGTCTTGATTATCGATGTGTTGCACGCCACACCCATAAAGGAGGCTACAGGACATTTAGGAGTTGGTTTCTATTCTTCTCACTCTAGATCGTGCCTCAGAGCCATGTTAGTAAGATAATTCCTCTCGACGTATTTTTGTGTACAACTATGCCTCGAGGAGAATGATGCCTGAAGGGCAAATGAGTAGCGAGCTACCATCGGACTCAGAGATTTGAGAGGGCTTATGCCCGTGGTATCTGGATGTTGTTCGCGATCGGCGAGTTCTTCTCGCGCCAGTTTTGAGACCCCATCACGAGCCTCCGCTTCTCGGCCAGGAGAAGACTATAGGTCGTGAGGAAGCGATTATGTTATTGACCAAGATAAGCGGTGCTCTGCTTCATCAGCCAGGAGGTTATTCGGCCAGGTCTGAGACATGTGTCGCGAGGTAGAGGCCAACGTGGAGATCTGCGTAAGAGGCTAGACCGGTTGGTTATCCGGTGAGTTTATGGACGAGCAATTTCGGCGAATGAGATATTCGTCACAGCCTACCCAGTACATACCCCCGCAGCTCACAGGTGGGAGATTGGACTCCACAAGGTATTTAGGAGCCGGTCCAAGCTCCAGGGGTCGAAGTTCTCAGAGGACCAGAGGATTTTCTCAGTCGAGGCCACATATTCCTCAGTTTTTCCAATGTAGTAAGCGTCATTTGGGGAAATGCCATCATGGCACAGGTGTTTGTTATTATTGTGACCGTCCGGGCCACAAGAAGTGGGAATGTCCTGTTAGAAAGAGAACCGGTAAGGTGGCTCAGCCTATGAGGCCGATGGTTGGTTCCCTTTCCTCCATAGCTGTGCGTCCCCCACGGCAGGGTGTTCAGATGTCAGCCAGTCGTGGTAGAGGTCAGGGTGGTGTTTATAGTTCTGGCGGTCCTTCGAACCGCGTAGATGACGTGACTCATCGGGCAGATCAGGAGGCAACATCACATGGGGTTACAGGTATATCTCGATTCTTTTGGATCATACGTGCATTGATAGATTCAGATTTCGCCCTAGCATATATGTTTTCCCTTTGTTGCTAGCAGTTGTAAGTGATAGTACCCCCAGAGGTAGGAATACTTTGATTAGTAAAGTGAAAAGTTAAGAATGTTGACAAGAATGGTAAGTGAACTGAGACTATAGTTGTGCAGAGTTCACAAGTTGTAGTTACCCCATAATAAGTGTAAGACCAATAGGGAAGGATGTACGGTAGAAATACCTCGACCTATGTGACAAACCTCTAGTGAATAGGGGGATAGGGTGAGAAGTACCTTGATATAAGAGAAAGATTTATTTCAGACTAAGAATGAGAAGTTAAGTGTGACGATGAGTCGGGTTATGGACTCATTTCGGGTCAACCGATAGTATGGAATCGGGTGATGTCAGTTGGTAATGGTCCCGCTATGTGATAGGGTCACGAGGATACAAGGCCCAAGTCTAGTTGATTTTGTACGTGTACTAAATAAGTTTGGAAGTACGAGAAAGTATGACAAGTAAGAAAAGAAAATAACCTCTAAAGATCTTGTTTGTGATAAGGCTATAACCTTCGAGTTTTGTGAGAAGGGGTCGCGGATGGAAGGTCCATTGATATGTTTACGTATGTTAGGTGGTGGCCATGTGTGTCATCGTTGGTCTTGTGGAGTATTGATTGATAGGCATAGTGTAGAGATTGTTCCGGAGTTTGTATAGCTTGACAACCGACTAAGAACATTCGGGGACGAATGTTTCTAAGGGGGGAAGTGTTATACCCCGTATTTTCAGAGTATGTACGTAAGGACGTACGTAGAAAAATTTGAACTTGAGAATAGGCTTGGCCGAATTATTCTTTGTGCACAACCCCCGGTCAGAGTCGTTTTTCGACGAAACGTTTCCACAGCTTTCGTAGGGAAAATTCCGGCTATGTCATTTCTAATTTTTGCGGATTTTTCCGAGAGACAAAACATTTTGGACCAACAAGAGGGCGACACTTGTCACCCTCTCATTGGATAGGCTTGGGCGGTCAAGGGTGGACAAATTGGGTGAGTTTTTGTCAAGTAGTAGGTAGGATATTTTGGTGGTAGATGGATAAGGTGCACTTGGCATGATCTTGGCCCTACACTTGCTATGCACTTGGCATGATCTTGGCCATTGGTTGGCCTTTGCTAGACCTATAAATACCCCCCCCCCCCTTTGAAGACTTATTCATCCTAAAAATCTCTAAGTCTTGAAAATCCCTTCCCCCTCACTTGTGGGGTTCGTCCAACACCCTCCCTTGGTGAGGCCCTCGCCGAGAGCCTCCCCTCGGGCGAGTACCCCCTCCCAGTGGGGTTGGCGAGGTATACACCCCTTGTGGTGTTGTCTCGTATAAATAAACCCCACCTTGGTAGAAATACTCTCAAAAGTATTGTTACTATACCCAAAATACTGGCCCTTATACCTTGTAGTATTCCAAGGTTATACTTATACTAAAAGCCAGAATACCATTATACTTCCCTTCACTACAAAACCGAAACTCAGGAAAATCTCCATAGTTAGTTGGAGTATTATGTGAAGTTGGTTAGAACTTCTAAGGGTGGTTTGGAGCGGGTTGAGCGCTCGGAGTTGGAGCTAAACGTTGCCGTGATCGACTTTATACTTGGATAATTATGGGCTTATCGAGGTAATTATCTGGTCCCCTATTGTAATTGGAAATTACATGTTGTTAGAATATATAGTTGAAGTATACTATATATAGAATCGAACGTAGTTATCGCAATGTCTTTTGACTTAAGCTGAATAATAAGAAACCTTTCGAAAGAAGAGTAATCGAAATTACATAGGACCGTATTCTGAGACTTGTGTAGCTTTTCTGTGAGGTAGAAGTGTGCACGTCCGGGTTAGACATATAACCCCCCCCCTGGTTGGCGTGGTAGCCGGCCCCGATAGCGGAGGAGCTTTACGCTGTTGCGGGGGGAGTCTTTGCGAATTTTCTGTAGAATGTTCTACGATTAGACCTAGATGTTAATAAGCGCCTTGTGGCCTTATAGGTTGAAGTACCATGCGTGGCGCGTTCTACTTGGCTTAAGGAGTAGCCGACGGCTTGAGGTACTCAGAGCATTTTTCTATTAGTCGATAATCGTCGCGAGGTATGTGAACCTCTTCCTATCTCTTCTAGCATGATATGTGTGAACTATTTAGTACGGTAGACGTACATGTGCTAAATGTATTTGATTGGTTTAAAACATAAAGTGTTATAACGACTTTATGGGAAGTTGGTTATAACAGCTTTATGTAGGTAAGAAAATACTTTGTGGTTTTTAAAAGGTAACTGATTTGAACTATAACTGGCTTGTTGTGTGATAATAAAGAAGAGTTATACTAGCTTTATGGGAAGTTAGGTATAACGTTTTAAGAGAGGTAAAGAGAATGGTTTACTGATTTTAAAAGTTAAGAGGCTTAATCTTAAAGATAAAAGACTTAACTTGTTTTACTTGGTAATTAACATTTTGTTAAAAAATGTTGTAAAACCTCATTCGCGAGTAATGAGTACTTGATTTTAAAAGCAATAATGTTTTACTGATTTCGGAAATCAGAATAAGTATCGAACAAACCACAGCAGCGCTAATAAAGGGAAATGTTTTGAATAATTAAGTATTATTAAAACCAGTAGAAACTTCCATCTGCATAGAAGCTAAGATGAGACAAAATGATATTTCCTAGATCATGGCTGCTGTAATAAGATTGTTATAAACAAGAATAACCTACTCACGTATCAGACATATGTTTCTCAAATTGCTTTTAAAGGAGAATTATATCATTAACTGATTAAAATTATGAACTACGAAACCTTTCGAAAATGGGAAACTTGAGTAATTGAAATTAGGCAAACTTGAAACATTTGGAAAAGAATGTTGTTACTTGATTTTACGAAGAGAAGTGTTTTGATTTACTTCAAAGGATAATCACTCTATTTTCATATACTACGGGTATTGTGTGACTTTTGTAAACGTAACGTATCTTTTATATGTATGAAGTACTTTGGGAATAGATACCCGATCTTGTTAATCATATATTAGAATGTACCTTGTGTGTATAACTTGATTGTGTTGGTTTGTGATAACCTTGTAATACGTTCTTGTTGATTTGATAAGTAGACATGATATGATGCTATGTGTGTTAGTGTCTTGTAACGTTTGTGTAAGAGAGTATTCTTGTTGTGCTTATGTTGCTTAACGATAAGTTGTTATGTTAGTATAATATCACTCACCTCTTGACATATTACCGGGGGTTAAGTCGCCTCCGTCTGGGGTAGACTCGGTGATGCAGGACCATGATTCGAGAATACCTCATGCGGGTCCAGGACCTACGCGAGCTACGGAGTTCGTGTTAGTGATGCGGGGTTATACCTCACGCGGTCTATGTGGCCACGCGGACTACGGGTCGGGGCGATGCCGGAGTAGCTACCCTCGATGCGGGGTTACATACCCTATGCGGGCCTATATGAGTGGCCTATGCGGACTACGGAGTCCGTGATTAGGCTTGCATGGTGATACTACGCAATTGGCCTCGATCATTCGCAGCCTAGAAAAGACACATTCTGATTTACCTATTGTTGCTCTTGTTTATGATGTGGCACTATGCGGTTACCTCGGTTGTTTCATACATACTTGCAAAACTGATTTTAAAATGATATGTTTTCATTTAAGTACTTTCTGATTTCATATACTTGGTACTGTTATCGACCTCCTTGAAGCCGCGTTCATGCCGCAGTTGAGGTACACGATCGTTGATCCTAGCTCTCGTGGTCACAATTCGGCGCTTGGCAAGCTCCGCTTCTCGGCTTATCGGTGGTATAGTCCGTCGTAGTAGGTGTTTACATTCGTGGGTTTGGCGGGGCCCCGCCCCGCCATTGTTGTCGTATCATTCTTAGAGGTCCGTAGTATCGCTGTGGCGAGTTGTAATGGGATGTCGCTCGGTTTTAAAATTGATATATATATATGCCGTAAGGCAAGTTTTCTCCGACATCGTTCTTACTTCATAATATTTTCATGTCTTGTTTTATGTTCGTGATTACTCGATGTTGTATCACTAGGGTGCGGGTAAGGCACGATCACGCCCGGTTGGTCGTGACAAAAGTGGTATCAGAGCAGTTAATCCTCGGAAAGTGTCTACAGACCGTGTCCAGTAGAGTCTTGATTATCGGTGTGTTGTGCACCACACCAATAATCAGGAGGCTTAGGATATTTAGGATTGGTTTCTATTCTTCTCACTCTGAGATTGTGCCTTAGAGCTGTGTTGTAAGTTGTACCCTCTCACGTATTTCTTTCCCTTACCGTTATGCCTCCGCGTAGGGCAAACCCGGGCCCAGGAGGGCAAGGCAGTTGTCACGACCCATTCCGGGGCCCGTGACTGGTGCCTTACCGGGGCACCTAAGTAGTCATACATCAGAGTAATCAGCGGAAATATAAAACAAGACATGAAACAGTTTATAAAATAAGACACAGTTTATGTGAGAAAACGTCGCCTTTCGGCATATATATATAAACATGGTTTTAGCAGTTACATCCGATACTGTACAACATGACTACAGACCTCTAAGGAAATATACAACTATGGCGGGACAGGGCCCCGCCATACCCTGACTGTACAAAACTATCTACAACAGGGAGAGCATACCCAAAAGTAGAGCCTCCGGAAAGGATGGAGCTCCCAACACCAACGTAGAGATCCTAAGAATGTGGATCTAGCACCTGCTTGCCCTTACCTGCGGCATGAACGCAGCCCCCCGAAGGAGGTCAGTACAACAGGTACTAAGTATATGAAACTGTAAAATACTTAAATGAAAACATATTATTTTAAAATCAGTTTTGCAAGTATGTATGAAACAACCAAGGGAACTGCACATAGTGTCACATCACAAACAAGAGCAACAATAGGTAAACTGTAACAGGTCTTTTCTAGGCTGCGAATGATCGGGCAGGCCAATTGCGTAGTATCACCATGCAAGCCTAATCTCGACTCTCGTAGTCGCATAGGCCTCACATAGGCCCGCATAGGTACATAACCCGCATCGAGGGTAGCTACTCGGCGTCGCCCCGACTCGTAGTTCGCATGGCCACATAGACCGCATGAGGTGTAACCCCGCATCACTAACCTGAACTCCGTAGCTCGCATAGGTCCCTTTGGACCGCGTAGGTATTCTCGAATCATGGTCCCAGACCGCCTGAGTCTACCCCGCATCGGAGGGCAGCTTAACCCCCGGTAATATGTCAAGAGGTGAGTGATAGTACACTAACATAACAGCTTATCTTTAAACAACATAAGCACAACAAGAATACTCTCCTATACAAACGTTACAAGACACTAACACACATAGCATCATATCATGTCTACTTGTCAAACCATCTTATTATTCTTTTCACAGTTCAATATAAGTCTGTTATAAACACATAGGCAACCTGTTTCTTTTATCACTCTTAAGTGGTTATACTTAACTTCCCATAAAGCTAGTATAACTCTTAAGCTTCTGTTTTAAAAACCAATTAGTTCTCTTCTGTTAAAAATGATTCAGTATTCTTTTGAAATGTTTTGCTTCTTTATTATTCAGCTTAAGCGTGAGGCATTCAGTAAGTGTTATTCAAAGCTTAAGCGTGAGGCATTGCCGTAAGTATTATTCAGCTTAAGTCAAAGACATTGCCGTAGTTATTATTCGGTTAACACGTATACGTCTACGTACTACATATATATTATAAAATATCATGCTTTAGGAAG
The DNA here is from genome assembly GCA_029844215.1 of Przewalskia tangutica. NCBI lineage: Eukaryota > Viridiplantae > Streptophyta > Magnoliopsida > Solanales > Solanaceae > Przewalskia > Przewalskia tangutica. The sequence goes on from CM056719.1 coordinate 94,273,177, forward strand.
AATCACATACCTTCTCAATGAAAACCACCGCAAGTTGAATATGTCGCGCGAGAGTCATCTATAATAGTCACGCACATCTATCAAAGACTACTCAAGGTCATTCTAAACGAGAGGGTTCACAATTCTACGGAAAGTCGGGCAGACTTCCCTGCGGTGAGCTATATAAGTCTCATGTGAAAACAATCCTATATAAGCATAGTTCAATTATTCTTCTTTAAACCCTTCTGCGTGATAATAGTTCAATTCTATTCGCAATATTCTTCTAAGTATTTATACTTATTCTTATACTACTACGAGAAGTATTCTCTAATTCAAAAGAGGTTAGGATTAGTTACCTCAGTAAGCCCAATAATATCCTAGATAAAGTCGCGCCGAGCAAGGTTTTGCTCTAAGTTGTATGCTCCAGAAACCTTAGAAGTTCTTCACAACTTCTACTAAGTACTAAGGGATTTGGGCTAGGGTATTTTGGGCATTATAACAATACAAGAAGGCAACTTTTCTACCAAGGGAGGGGTAGGTTTTGGCTAGGCTAGGGGGCTCGGCCAAACTACTTAGGCTAGAGGGGTATTTGGCCAGGGCCTTCACGAGGAGGGAGGTGTTTGGACGAAAAGGCTACAAAGGGAGAGGAGAGGATTTTTAGACTTGGAAGCTTTTGTGGATGAAGAACTCTTCATCTCAAGAGGGGTATTTATAGGTCAAGAAGTGGCCAACCAATGGCCAAGATTAAGCCAAGTGCTAGGCAAGTGTAAGGCCAAGATTAGGGCAAGTGTCCTTGGCCAACTTGCACACAAAATATCCTACCTAATCCTTGACTTGTGCCAAGGCACAAAAAACGTGCAACACCAAGTCCAATTCGTCCAAATGGACGATTTCAAGTCCATCAATTGGAGGGTGACAAGTGTCGCCCTCCCGTTGGTCCAAAATGTTTCGTCTCTCGGAAAAATCCGCAAAAATTAGAAATGGCATAGCCGGAATTTACCCTACGAAAGCTGTGGAAACGTTTCGTCGGAAAACTATTCGTTTTGTGAGTTGTGCCCAAAAAAAATCGTCCAAGGCCTAAACTTTAAGGCCAAACTTTTTGTACGTATTCCCTTACGTACATACTCTGGAAATACGGGGTATAACATTCTCCCCTCCTTAGAAACATTCGTCCCGAATGTTCCTTCCCAAGACAGATAACGATAAGGTTCTTCATAACTTAAACAGTTTGCAAAAGCCACACACGGCCACAAAACAACACTTAGGCAAAAACGATAACGAAAATTTACAAGTAGGAAAGTGAATTACCTGGAGGTGTGGGGAATAGGTGAGGATACTTCTGCCTCATGTCCTCCTCGGCTTCCCACGTCATCTCCTCCCCGAGCTCGTTCGCCACAAGACTTTGTGGAAGCCACGTCTTTGGTCGCAGACGCTAACTCGACGATCGACTATCGCTATGGGAATCTCCTCATACGATAACCCTCGGTCACCGACATCGTCAATCGGGTGTACCTAGATGGATCCGATACATCTCCTCAAAGATAGATACGTGAAAAACCGGATGCTTTGCCTCCGGATCGGACGGCAGATCCAACTCATAGGCAACCTTGCCTACCTGCGGACAATCAAAGCGGCCCAATGTACCTTGGTGAGTTTCCTTCCTCCGAATCTCATCACACCCTTCATGGGTGACACCTTCAGAAAACCCAATCATCAATCGCGAACTCCGGATGTCGCACGGCGATGATCCGCATAGGACTTCGCGACTCGAGTATCGATAGCCGCTCTCGGATAAGCTTCACTTATCCATCTGCTGCACCAAATCTGGTCTCACTAGCCGCACCTCGCCCACATCGAACCAACCTATAGGCGATCTGCACTTCCTCCATACAAGGCCTCATAAGGCGCCATCTGAATACGGGAGTGGTAGCTATTATTATACGCGAACTCAACTATAGGCAAATGGACCTCCCAGATACCCCTGAAGTCAATAAAACAGGCTCGCAGAATATCCTCAAGAGTCTGGATAGTGCGCTCTGCTGTCCGTCATGCGTGGATGAAATGCATTACTCGTGCTCACTGCGTCCCCTAAACCCTCGGAAGGACCTCGAAGTTAGCGTAAACCGGGCTCTGCATGCGATATGATCGGTAGGGACTCCATGCGATCGACGATCTCTCGGATGTAAAGTCCGCATAATCCTCACCAAAAGTCGTCCGACGGAAGAAAGTGGGCTGATTTTCGTCACCGCCGACGATAACCCATATAGAATCATGTCTCCTCCGAGTGCGAGGTAATCCCGTGATGAAGTCCATGTTGATTACCTCCCACTTCAGTCGGGATCTCAATAAATGCGTAACAAACCACCGGGCCTGCGGTGCTCTACCTTCACTGACAACACGGGCATGAGCTACGAACTCGCAACGTCCTCTTCGCCATCCCACCAATACAGATCTAAGGTCGTGGTACATCTTGGTCGACCGGATGGATAGAGTAACGCTTGCAGTGTGCTTCCCCAGAACCTCGCCAAGTCTCAAACATCCGAACACACACTGCCCTCAAACCTTAGCACCCCATCGTGCTACCTCAAGGACCGCGCTCACGAAGAGTATCATGATAACGTGTCAAAGCGGATCCTCGAATCGTTGTGTTATACCCAGTATTTCCAGAGTATGCGTAGGGCGTGCGTAGAAAAATTTGAACTTGTGATTTAGGCTTGGCGAATTCTTTTTGTTCACAACACCCGATTAGAGTCGTGTTTCGATAAACGCTTCCACACTTTCGTAGGGAATTTCCGCTATGTCATTTTTAATTTTTGCGGATTTTTCAGAGACAAAACATTTTGGACCAACAAGAGGCGACACTTGTCACCCTCTCATTGGAACACCTGGCGGTAAAGGGGTTGGCGAATGGCCATTGTTTGGTCAAGGGTTGGTAGGATATTTTGGTGGTAGATGGATAAGGTGCACTTGGCAAGATCTTGGCCTACACTTGCCTTGCACTTGGCAAGATCTTGGCCATTGGTTGACCTTCACTTGACCTATAAATACCCAACCCTTTGAAGACTAATTCATCCACAAAATTGCCTAAGTCTTGAAAGCTCTCCTTCTCCCTCCCATTGTGTTGAGTTCGGCCGAGGCCTCCCCTTGTGGCGAGCACCCCCCTCTGGGGTGCTAGCCGAGTGTACCCACTAGCCTAGTTGTCTTCGTATAATACCCCTCTTGTTAGAAATACTCTCAAAAGTATTGTTATTATGCCCAAATTACCTTAGCCATATACCTTGTAGTATTCTAAGGTTATACCTTTACAAAAAGCCCGAAATACTATTATACTTCCCTTCACTACAAAACCGAAACCACAAGGAAAATCTCCATAGTTAGTTGGAGTATTAAGTAGAAGTTGGTTAGAACTTCTAAGGGTTGTTTGGAGCGGCCTGAGCGCGAGTAGGAGCTAAACCTTGCTCAGATCGACATTTAAACTCGGATAATTATGGGCTTATCGAGGTAAATATCTTGTCCCCTATTGTAATTGGAAATTACATGTTGTTAGATTATATAGTTGAAGTATACTATATATAGTCTTGAACGTTGTTATCGGAAATGTCTTTTGACTTAAGCTGAATAATAAGAAACTTTTCAAAGAAGAGTCTCAATCAGATTTACATAGGGTGTATTCAGATGAGACTTGTGTAGCTTTTACGTGAGGTAGAATTGTACGCGTCGGATTAACGTATAACCCCCGGTTGGCTTGGTAGCGGCCCGATAGAGGAGGAGATTTCTGTTGTTGCGGGAGGTCGCCGAATTTTCGTAGAATGTTCTCTGAAGGGATCTAAATGTTAATAAGCGCCTTGTGGCCTTATAGGTTGAAGTACTACGTGTGGCGCGATTTACTTGGCTTAAAGGAGTAGCGGCGATTGGAAGTACTTGAGCGTTTTGCTATTAGTCGATAATCGTCGCGAGGTATGTGAACCTCTTCCTATCTCTTCTAGCATGATATGTGTGAACTATGTAGTACGGTGAGCGTACGTATGCTAAATGTATTTGATTGGTTTAAAACATAAAGTGTTATAACGGCTTTATGGGAAGTTGGTTATAACGACTTTATGTTGGTAAGAAAATACTTGTGGTTTTAAAAGGTAATCGATTTGAACTATAAGCGGCTTGTTATGTGTTAATAAAGAACTTGAAGTATTTCAAAAGATTTTTGAATCATTTCAAAGAAGAAGTAATACTTGGTTTTGAAAACTTAAGAGTTATACTAGCTTTATGGGAAGTTAGGTAATAACGGCTTAAGAATGTTTCTCGATTTGAATCGAATGTGTATCGACAAACCAACTGCAGCGTTAATAAAAGGAAATGTTTTGTGATTAAGTATTATTAAAACCAGAGAAACTTCCATCCGCATGAAGCTAAGATGAGACAAAATGATATTTCCTAGATCATGGTCTTTGTAATAAGATTGTTATAAACAAGAATATTCTACTCACATATAAGACTTATGTTTCTCGGATAGTTTAAAGGAGAATTATATTCTTAAATGAATAAGACTATGAACTACGAAACCTTTCTAAAAAGGCAAACTTGAACATTGGAAACTAGGCAAACTTGAACATTGGAAATTAGGCAAACTTGAACATTGGAAAGAATGTGGCTACTTGATTTTACAAAGAGAAGTAATTGAGTTACTCTAAAAGATAATCACTCTATTTTCATATACTACGGTATTGTGTGGTTTTGTGAAGTAACGATCTTTTAAAGATTTAATGTATGAAGTACTTTGGGGATAGGTACGAACTTGTTAGTAGAAAGTACCTTGTGTGAATAACTTGATTGTATTGGTTTGTGATAACCTTGTAATACTTTCTTGTTGATTTGATAAGTAAGCATGTTAGGATGCTACGTGTGTTAGTATCTTGTGATTATTGTGTAAGGGTCACTCTTGTTGTGCTTACGTTGTCAAACGTTAAGCCCGTTATCTTGTTATTGTATCACATACCCCTTGACTTATTATACCGAGGGCTTGCCACCCTTGATGCGGTCTATACGGCTATGCAGTCCTTGTGACTACGCGGAGTGCGGTAGCTCGTGGATTGATCATTCGGTGTTTAGCCCGACGCGGATTCCTATGCGGTCTGTGAGACTATGCGGTCTTTGAGACTATGCGGGCTGCGGAGCCTGGCGGATACCGAGGTTAGCGCCGATGCGGTATACCTCGGTGATGCAGGACCATGATTCGAGGAATACCTCACGCGGGTGCTGGGTGACCTATGCGGGCTGCGAGAGTTCAGTATAGACGCGACATTGATATTGCGGGCGAGTGGCGGCCGATCATGTAGTGCGGTCTAGAAAGACCTCGGGATACGGTTGTGGTATTTTTGGTGCATGGGTCTTAGTAGTCGGCTATGCCTTCGTACTTGCCGTCACGGTTTTATTATGATAACTTTGAGGCGTGAGTCCACGACTTGACATATCGCTTATTTATTGTGGCGTAGTTTGGTTATCATACATGTCTCTGCTTTATATAGACTACTATGATTTCATTTACTGATTTATTTTCATTTCACATACTTGGTACTGTTATCGACCTCGCCCGGGCGTTTCATGCCGCAGTAAAGGTACACGATCGTTGATCCTCGCTCTTAGGGTCACGATTCGCGTTGGGAAAGCTCCGTTTCTCGGAGGCTTATCTTCGTATAGTCCTGCCGTTGTAGGTATTTACATTCGTGGTATGGCGGGCCCTGTCCGCCATTGTTGTCGTATCATTTCTTAGAGGTGCAGTAATGCGTTGTGGCGAGGTTGTAAAAAGGATTAAACTGCTCATTTGTAGGAGTTGTTATTTATATATATGCGAAAGGCAAGTTTTCCTCACATCGCTTTGTACTTCATTTGTTTCATGTATGTGTTTATGTTCGCTGATTACTCGATGTTGTATCACTAGGGTGCCCGGTAAGGCACGATCCACGAGCCAGATTCGGTCGTGACAAAGTGGTATCGAGCGATTAATCCTCGGAAAGTGTCTCTGACCGTATCGATGGAAGTCTTGATTATCGGTGTGTTGTGCACCACACCAATAATCGTGAGGCTATAGGATATTTAGGATTGGTTTCTATTCTTCTCACTCTGAGATCGTGCCTTAGAGTCTGTTGTAAGTTGGACCTCTAACGTATTTCTTTCCTTACCGCTATGCCTCGCGTAGGCAACCGGCCGGGAGGGCAAGCGGCCGAGGAGGCTGCGAGTAAAGTCTGAGAGGTTACGTGGGCACAGCCCAATTATCACCTTGGGTGGTGCTTCATTCGGGAGTTCTGCGGCGCCACTAGCCCAAAGAGTTTAGCCGCAGGCAGCGATTCCTCTGCGCCATGATATTTGAACCTTCGGTTCCACGGCCAGAACAGAGAATATAGATTTCAAGGCGACCACATTACTAACTATGGATTTGACTACCGCAGAGTATACCGATGTATCGCGAGTCTTTATGAATATCAAGAAGGTTGTGCAAAAGTAAGTTCTTGATTGAAGCGAGCATGGCACGTATGCGGGCTTATGCGCAGCCGAGAAAGCGTAGAGATCGACGGGTTAACGAAGGGCGACGAAGAGGGCGAGCGTGAGGCCGCTGGTAACTTTCGGCGATCGCCTCGCCAGAATCAGTTATGCGCATCCACCGGGTCGCGAAAGGTCCTCACGGGGTTCGGGACGTTCGGGGTATGCAGGAGTTGGTCGAGCTCGAGCTTAGGTTCCGATCCTGCGAAGGTTCCGGCCATCCGATTCATTTTCTCGGTGTTCACGATGTGGCAGCGCCATCTCGAGAATGTCGTCTTTTAGTTGGTACTTGTTGTACCTATGACCGTCAGGGTCTGATGTCGAAAGAGTGTCCTTGCGGGAGGACTTAGCCTTCAGGATCGGTGGGTAGTTCATCATCTTCCTTAGCTATGCGCCCTACGGGGCAGGTTTGATTAGAACGACTAAGGGGAGTGAAGCAGTAGATTCAGGTATATCTTTAACCCTCTAGGGTTTAGTATGTGTGATAAGGTGAGTATACCTTAAGTGTTATATTCTGATAGCATTGTGTAAATGGTGATTAGAAATCTTGGTTAGTTAACCAAGTAAGATTTGGGGGATAGAGAAAGTGTGAGCCTTAGAGTGTTATACGTAGAGACCTTAGAAGTAAGGCCATCTCGAGTAAAAGATGTATTGTTTATGTTTGACCCTTATAGGAGTGCATAGTGCACGTGAGTTATGTTTGTGGGATTAGTCCCTGAGTAGTGTGGAATGAAAGAGGGTAGTTGAGCTAAGAAGACCGCTAGGTTTTCGTAACGTGATTAGTGAGAGTTTCGCCCGGAAGCTAGCGTTTCGCGCGTTGCCGGGTCGGGTTGAGGCCACGTTGCGGGTCAACCCGCGGCATGTTTGGTGGTGGGGTCAGTTTGTGGTGGTCCCGCCTTGTGGTAGGGTCACGAGGGTGTTAGGCCCGAGTTTAGTTAACCAACGTACGATTTCATGGATGCATTCGACCAGTAGTTGGGCCGAGGAGGTCAGCCGTGTTGTCTTCTAGCAAATACCGTTTACTCGGCAGAGGGTTATGCGAGATGATATATCAGAAAGGTTGTAAGGCTGCACGAGGTGCCTACCTTCACCTTATGTCAGACAGTGGAGCCCAGGTTGCGGCTGTTTCTTTTCTGGAGGTTTTACCAGGCAAGGTTAGGAACTCAAGTAAGTCTCAGAATCACATTCGCCCTCGGGCCAGTGTTTGGATTTCAGGGATAGTTGCGAGAATTGTTGTCTCCTATTGAAGGAGTGTTTAAGCTACCATTTCAGTGTTCGGATGTCGCCTTATGAAGCCTTGTAGGGGCGGATGTGTGAGTCGCCGGTCGATTGGTTCGATGTTGGCAGGATTCAGATAGTTGGTTCAGGCTTGTTCACAGATCGTGGATTGAGTAAAGCTTGTCTAGAAGAGGTTCGGCACCGGAGAAATCGTGCGGATAATCGGCGACGACGCTTAGAGTTCGATTGACGGTCGGTCTTCTTGAAAGTACCACCGGGTTGGGTGTGACGAGTTTTGGAATACGAGAGGAACTTAGCCCGAGTTACTGGGCCTTTGAGTTCATGTGAAGAATAGGCGGGTTGCCTATATGTTAGCATTTGCCGTCCGACTTAGGAGCGGTCGTCGATCTTCGTGTTATGTTCGAGAAGGAAATCGAGATCCATCGAGTATTCCCAATAATGATGACCAAGTTGAAGATGATAACCCGAGTTTTGAATCAAGCGATGATTTAAATGTGGTAAGAGTTCGAATGTACGACATCTTGATGATCGCACGCAACGGCACCATTTGTTGGGTCGCCGGGTGACACTAGAACCTCGCGGCAAAGTGACAAAAGTGGTATGCTTTATGATGTTAGAGGTGCTTCCCGTGGACTTGGATGTAAGCATTTTGCGCATTGTTTGGTGGCCATGTGTGAGTTTGTCCTCGTAAGTATAGTAGTGAAGACTATCTTGGCGCGCTTGTTTGAGACTTAGAAGGAACATTCGACGAATGTTTCTAAGGAGGAGAATGTTATACCGTATTTCCAGTATGTACGTAGGGCGTGCGTAGAAAAATTTGAACTTGTGATTTAGGCTTGGCGAATTCTTTTGTTCACAACACCCGATTAGAGTCGTTTTTCGACTAAAGCGTTTCCACGACTTTCGTAGGGAATTTCCGCTATGTCATTTTTAATTTTTGCGGATTTTTCCGAGAGGCGAAACATTTTGGACCAACAAGAGGCGACACTTGTCACCTCTCATTGGAACACCTCAGGCGGTAAAGGGGTTGGCGAATGGCCATTGTTTGGTCAAGGGTCGGTAGGATATTTTGGTGGTAGATGGATAAGGTGCACTTGGCAAGATCTTGGCCTACACTTGCCTTGCACTTGGCAAGATCTTGGCCATTGGTTGGCCTTCACTTGACCTATAAATACCCACCCCTTTGAAGATTAATTCATCCACAAAATTGCCTAAGTCTTGAAAGCTCTCCTTCTCCCTCCCTTGTGTTGAGTTCGCCGAGGCCTCCCCGCTGTGGCGAGAGCACCCCCTCTAGGGGTGCTAGCAGAGTGTACCCCACTGCCTAGTTGGCTTCGTATAATACCCCCCCGCTGGTTAGAAATACTCTCATAAGTATTGTTCTCATGCCCAAATTACCTTAGCCATATACGTTGTCGTCTTCTCAGGTTATACCTTTACAAAAAGCCCGTAAATACTATTATACTTCCCTTCATCCAAAACCGAAACCAAGGAAAATCTCCATAGTTAGTTGGAGTATTAAGTAGAAGTTGGTTAGAACTTCTAAGGGTTGTTTGGAGCGGGTCGGAGCGCACGGAGTAGGAGCTAAACCTTGCTCAGGATCGACATTTAAACTCGGATAATTATGGGCTTATCGAGGTAAATATCTTGTCCCTCTATTGTAATTGGAAATTACATATTGTTAGATTATATAGTTGAAGTATACTATATATAGTACTGAACGTTGTTATCGGCAATGTCTTTTGACTTAAGCCTGAATAATAAGAAACTTTTGAAGAAGAGTAATCTTGAATCAGATTTACATAGGGTGTATTCAGACATGAGACTTGTGTAGCTTTTCTTTGAGGTAGAATTGTACGTCCGATTAAATGTATAACCCACGGTTGGCTTGGTAGCGGCCAGATAGAGGAGGAGATTTACGCTGTTTGGGAAGTCTTTGCGAATTTTACGTAGAATGTTCTCTGAAGGGATCTAAATGTTAATAGCGCCTTGTGGCCTTATAGGTTGAAGTACTACGTGTGGCGTGATTTACTTGGCTTAAAGGAGTAAGCGCGGTTGGAAGTACTTGGGCGTTTTGCTATTAGTCGATAATCGTCGCGAGGTATGTGAACCTCTTCCTATCTCTTCTAGCATGTTATGTGTGAAATATGTAGTACGGTAGACGTACATGTGCGAACTGTAATTGTTTGGTGTAAAAGATAAAGTGTTATAACGGCTTTATGGGAAGTTGTTTATAACGACTTTATGTTGGTAAGAAAATACTTGTGGTTTTAAAAGGTAATCGATTTGAACTATAAGCGGCTTGTTATGTGTTAATAAAGAACTTGAAGTATTTCAAAAGATTTTTGAATCATTTCAAAGAAGAAGTAATACTTGGTTTTGAAAACTTAAGAGTTATACTAGCTTTATGGGAAGTTAGGTAATAACGGCTTAAGAATGTTTCTTGATTTCGAAATCGAATGTGTATCGACAAACCACTGCAGCGTTAATAAAAGGAAATGTTTTGTGATTAAGTATTATTAAAACCGAGAAACTTCCATCTGCATAGAAGCTAAGATGAGACAAAATGATATTCCCTAGATCATGGATGCTGTAATAAGATTGTTATAAACAAGAATATCCTACTCACATATAAGACTTATGTTTCTCAGATAGTTTAAAGGAGAATTATATTCTTAAATGAATAAGACTATGAACTACGAAACCTTTCTAAAAAAGGCAAACTTGAACATTGGAAACTAGGCAAACTTGAACATTGGAAATTAGGCAAACTTGAACATTGGAAAAGAATGTGGCTACTTGATTTTACAAAGAGAAGTAATTGAGTTACTCTAAAAATATAATCACTCTATTTTCATATACTACAGGTATTGTGTGGTTTTTGTGAAGTAACGTATCTTTTAAAGATTTAATGTATGAAGTACTTTGGGGATAGGTACCCGAATTTGTTAGTAGAAAGTACCTTGTGTGAATAACTTGATTGTATTGGTTTGTGATAACCTTGTAATACTTTCTTGTTGATTTAATAAGTAAGCATGTTAGGATGCTACGTGTGTTAGTATCTTGTGATTATTGTGTAAGGGGGTCACTCTTGTTGTGCTTACGTTGTCAAACGTTAAGCCCGTTATCGTTATTGTATCACATACCCCTTGACTTATTATACCGAGGGCTTTCCACCCTTGATGCGGGTCTATACGGCTATCTGATCCTTGTGACTATGCGAGTCTGGTAGCTCGAGATTGATCATTCGGGTGTTTAGGCGACGCGGGGATTCCTGCGGTCTGCTGAGACTATGCGGTCTTTGAGACTATGCGGCTGCGGAGCCTAGGCGGATACCGAGGGTTAGCGCCCGATGCGGGGTATACCTCGAGCGATGCAGGATCATGATTCGAGGAATACCTCATGCGGGTGCATGGGTGACCTATGCGGGCTGCGAGAGTTCGAGGATAGACGCGCATTGATATTGCGGGCGAGTGGCGGCCGATCATGTGGTGCGGTCTAGAAAGACCTCGGGATACGCTTTGTGGTATTTTTGGTGCGTGGGTCTTAGTAGTCGGCTATGCCTTCGCACTTGCCGTGCGGTTTTATTGTGATAACTTTGAGGCGTGAGTCCACGACTTGACATATCGCTTATTTATTGTGATCGTAGTTTGGTTATCATACATGTCTCTGCTTTATATAGACTACTATGATTTCATTTACTGATTTATTTTGATTTCACATACTTGGTACTGTTGTCTTGACCTCGCCGGGTGCGTTTCATCCGCAGTAAAGGTACACGATCGTTGATCCTCACTCTTAGGGTCACAGTTCAGCGTTTGGGAAAGCTCCGTTTTCCGGAGGCTTATCTTGGTATAGTCCCCTGTCGTTGTAGGTATTTACATTCAGGGGTATGGCGGGGCCCTGTCCCGCCAGTGTTGTCGTATCATTTCTTAGAGGTGCAGTAATCTTGTTGTGGCGGGGTTGTAAAAAGATTAAACTGTTCATTTGTAGGAGTTGTTATTTATATATATGCCGAAAGGCAAGTTTTCCTCAGTTCTTGTTTTGTACTTCATTTGTTTCATGTATGTGTTTTATGTTCCGCTGATTACTCTGATGTTGTATCACTAGGGTGCCCGGGGTAAGGCACCAGTCACGGGCCCAGATTCGGGTCGTGACATGTTGCCTCTTCACCTCCTCGACGATGGAAGACTCGGCAACCTCACGAACTCTAACCACACTGCTATCAGAATCAATCAAACGGACACCAAGGCTCGCTAACTAATGCAAATCACGAACCATGTCCCTCCTTTCTAGTGCGCATCGATAGGCTCCCATCGACCTACGACTAAGAGCATCCGCCTGACATTGGCCTTCCGGGTGGTACAGATATCAACATCGTAATCCTTAAGCAACTCTAACCACCGTATCGCCGTAAGTTCGGCTCCTCTGGTGAAGATATCTTTGGAGGCTCTTGTGGTCCGTAAAAATATCCACGTGAACCCCATACAAATAGTGCCTCAGGATCTTCAAAGCGTGAATCACGGCCGCAACTCCAAATCATGGGTGGGGTAGTTCCTCGTGTTTCTTGGTGTCGGGATGCATATGCTATAACCTGCCATGCTGCGTCAACACATCCCAACCCGATGCCCGACGATCACAATACGACATAACCATCGGACCTGCGGAAGAGTAAGAACGGGCGATGCGTCGGTCTCTCTTTTCAAGAATCGAAACCCCGCCACAAGCATCACCATGAAACTTGGTGCGCCACGAGTCGGCCTAGTCAATGGTGCGAAGATAGAAGCAAACTTCTCCACGACGCCGATAATATCCTGCAAGGCCCGAAATCTGCGAACCTCTGCCGGAGTAGGTCTAGGCCAAGTCCGATCGCCTCAATCTTGGCGTATCCACTGAATGCCATCGGCCAGACAATATGCCCAGAAACGCCATCAAGTCAACCAAAACTCACATTTGGAAAACTTGGCGTAAATGTTGGTCTAGAAGAATCGGCCTGATCGCCAAATGCTCGCATGCTCGCTCTGGCGCGAATAAACCAAGATATCATCAATGAACACTATCACAAACGTGTCCAAAATGGTTTGAACACTCGGTTCATCAAATCCATGAATCTGCGAGCATTGGTCAACCCAAAGACATGACCACGAACTCATAATGCGTCACGGTCCGGAATGCGATCTGGGACATCCACCTCTACGACTTCGCACTGATGATAGCCCGATCGCAGATCAATCTTGAGAAACATCTCGCACCTGCAATGGTCGAACAAATTATCAATCACAGGAAGGGTATTCGTTCTTAATGGTCACCTTGTTCACCGCATGTCAATCAACATGCGCAGCGTCCCGCCCTTCTTCTTCACGAACAATCTGGCGCTCCCGGGGAGAAACACTAGGCACGATGAAGCCGCTTCTCCAAAGAAATCTCTAAGCTGATCCTTCAACCTCTCAACTCGGCGGTGCCGTTCGTATGGCGGAATGGAAATAGGCGAGTGTGCGCAATATGTCAATACAAAACTCAATCTCCCTCTCGTGAGGATGCGGAGGTCGTGCTGAAACACGTCGGGAACTCTCGACCCACTGAACCGATGGAAAATCTGGTACCGCGACTTGATATCAAACACGAACGAGATGGTAGATATACCCTTCGCACCATCTTCCTAGCCTTGAGGTAGGAAATAAACCTACCGCCGGCGTCTGGTGCTCCTCACTCAACAACCGCTCCTCAGAAACTGGGCCGTACTACTCTCTCTGCGGTCTACATTGGCGTAGCGAAGCTAGCCAATCCATCCCCATGATCACGTCGAAGTCAATCATCTCTAACTCTATCAAGTCGGCTAGGTCCGACGGCGTAAATGGTCACAGACAAGCTCTATATACCCGCCGAGCTACCATCGAATCACCCATCGCGTAGCTACCTCGAAAGGTCTATGGACTCGTGCTCTATCCCTATCCTACTAGCAAGGGGAGATATATGGGCCAGTAGAACCGGATCTATCAAGGCATAAACATCAAACCCGAGCGATAAGGTACCAGTGGACGACATCGGTGAGGCCTCACGATCTGTCGGTGGACAAAGCATAAATGCGGTTACGAGGACCGCTAGAATCTGGGACCGCGCCACGACCTCTGCGCGACCTGCTGGTCCATGAGTACCTTGCCCTCCGATGCGAAATCGCTGTCGAGGATGAAGACCGGCGAAAGAACTCGTGGTGACCCTACCATCAATCGCCGCGCCTGGACAGTTCCTCGCATAGTGACCTGCGCCTGGCCACAATCAAACAAGCTCCGTAGCACCACAACTCCGGTGGGATCTGCGCATCGGCCATACCGAGGTGGTCCCGATCGGCGATCTGCTGCTCACGGGCGTCGAAGTCTTTGGGGCCACCGTGCGCCTCGAATATCTGGTCTTTGAGGGCGGTGCAGAGTGCTCTGAGCCGGCCGTGGTGCAAATCTAGGCTCGCCGAGGCCGCCACCACGATAACCACCAAAAGACCTGCCGTCTGGTCTTCCTGCTGCTGTCACAACCCGGCGGTCTACGCCTCACATCCAAGAGCATGAGCTGCGTGCGGGTAATGTCCATACCGGTGAAGAGAAACACCCGCATGACTTCGGCCATATAGTCATCTAGCCGGTGACGTAGCGGTGCACCCTATCCTCCATAATCGCTACAACGCTGGGACATATCGAGCCAATGAATCAAACTCGACATTGTACTCCCGACGGTCGTCCTCTGCCTCGCCTCGGTAAAAATCTATCGACCGCGCCCTCATATCTGTGGAGGCAAGAAGTGAGTGAGTAAAGCCTCGAGAACTCATCCCAGTAGCCGGGACGTGCGGTTTCCCGATAACTCCCATGAATCAAACCAATCGATTGCGGTATCACGCGGCCGTCTGAACCGGCGTCACGCACTGTCTCGAGGCCTTGATCACTCGCGTGATCCTCTGTGGTGCGGACGAACTCCTGCGGATCATCCTCGGCCTCGACCAGTAAAACTCTGGCGGGCTACAACTCAAGAAATCTCGTAGCCTCAAACTATTCGCCTCGGGTGCACCACGGCGTGCGAGCCGAGGCTGAACTGAGCTGCCGCATCCCTATCCTCGTGTCGCCACAACTCTAGCCAATAGTGGGCCATCTCCTTGTACCCTAACTCCTCCGCCCGGTGTGGGACGGGAGGTGTGGGTGCTGGTCTCTTTGCTGGGCGGCGTCGTAGAACTCGCCGTCTCGTATAGACCGGGCGAGCCCTCGTAACTCTCGATTAACCGGGCGGCTCCGCCTTTGCCTTGCCGCAGGCGGGTTGCCTTACGTGGAGGCATAATCTGTTCTGAAAGGAATACGTTAGAGGGTCCAACTTTAACACGCGGCTCTAAAGCACGATCTCGAGTGAGAAGAATGGAAACCAATCCTAAATATCTTATAGCCTCACGATTATTGGTGTGGTGCACACACCGATAATCAAGACTACTAGATACGGTGCGTAGACACTTTCCGAGGATTAATCGCTCACGATACCACTTTTGTCACGACCCATTCCGGGGCGTGTTGTTGCCTCTGGGCACCCAGTAGTCATACATCAGAGTAATCAGCGGAAATATAAAACAAGACATGAAACAGTTTATAAAATAAGACACAGTTTATGTGAGAAAACGTCGCCTTTCGGCATATATATATAAACATGGTTTTAGCAGTTACATCTGATACTGTACAACATGACTACAGACCTCTAAGGAAATATACAACTATGGCGGGACAGGGCCCCGCCATACCCTGACTGTACAAAACTATCTACAACAGGGAGATCATACCCAAAAGTAGAGCCTCCGGAAAGGATGGAGCTCCCGACACCAACGTAGAGATCCTAAGAATGTGGATCTAGCACCTGCTTGCCCTTACCTGCGGCATGAACGCGGCCGAAGGAGGTCGATCTGACAGTACTAAGTATATGAAATCGTAAAATACTTAAATGAAAACATATTATTTTAAAATCGGTTTTGCAAGTATGTATGAAACAACCGAGGAATCGCATAGTGCCACATCATAAACAAGAGCAACAATAGGTAAATCAGAATGTCTTTTCTAGTGCGAATGATCGAGCGGGGCAATTGCGTAGTATCACCATGCAAGCCTAATCACGGACTCTCGTAGTCGCATAGGCCACTCACATAGGCCCGCATAGGGTACATAACCCGCATCGAGGTAGCTACTCCTCGGCATCGCCCCGACTCGTAGTCCGCATGGCCACATAGACCGCATGAGGTGTAACCCGCATCACTAACCTGGAACTCCGTAGCTCGCATAGGTCCCTTGGACCCGCATGAGGTATTCTCGAATCATGGTCCTGCATCGCTGAAGTCTACCGCGTCGGAGGCGGCTTAACCCCGTAATATGTCAAGAGGTGAGTGATAGTACACTAACATAACAGCTCATCTTTAAACAACATAAGCACACCAAGAATACTCTCCTATACAAACGTTACAAGACACTAACACACATAGCATCATATCATGTCTACTTGTCAAACCATCTTATTATTCTTTTCACGATTCAATATAAGTCCATTATAAACACATAGGCAACCTGTTTCTTTTATCACTCTTAAGTGGTTATACTTAACTTCCCATAAAGCTAGTATAACTCTTAAGCTTACATTTAAAACCAATTAGTTCTCTTACATTAAAAATGATTCAGATTCTTTTGAAATGTTTTGATTCTTTATTATTCAGCTTAAGCGTGAGGCATTCTAGTAAGTGTTATTCGGGCTTAAGCGTGAGGCATTGCCGTAAGTATTATTCAGCTTAAGTCAAAGACATTGCGTAGTTATTATTCGATTAACACGTATGCGTCTGTACTACATATATATTATAAAATATCATGCTTTAGGAAGAATCACATACCTTACCGTGAAAACCACCGCCAAGTTGAATATGTCGCAGAGAGTCACCTATAATAGTCACAAACATCTATCAAAGACTACTCTGAAGGTCATTCTAAACAGAGGGTTCACAATTCTACGGAAAGTCGGGCAGACTTCCCTGCGGTGAGCTATATAAGTCTCTTGTGAAAACAAATTCTATATAAGCATAGTTCAATTATTCTTCTTTTAAACCCTTCTTGTGATAACAGTTCAATTCTATTCGCAATATTCTTCTAAGTATTTATACTTATTCTTATACTACTACAAGAAGTATTCTCTAATTCAAAGAGGTTAGGATTAGTTACCTCGGTAAGCCCAATAATATCCTAGATAAAGTCGCGCTGAGCAAGGTTTTGCTCTAAGTTGTATGCTCCAGAAACCTTAGAAGTTCTTCACAACTTCTACTAAGTACTAAGGGATTTGGGCTAGGGTATTTTGGGCATTATAACAATACTGAAGGCAACTTTTCTACCAAGGGAGGGGGTAGGTTTGGCTAGGCTAGGGGGGGCCTCGGCCAAACTACTTAGGCTAGAGGGGGGGGGTATTCGGCCAAGGGCCTTCACAAGGGGAGGAGGTGTTTGGGCGAAAAGGCTACAAAGGGAGAGGAGAGGATTTTAGACTTGGAAGCTTTTGTGGATGAAGAACTCTTCATCTCAAGAGGGTATTTATAGGTCAGTGGCCAACCAATGGCCAAGATTAAGCCAAGTGCTAGGCAAGTGTAAGGCCAAGATTAGGGCAAGTGTCCTTGGCCAACTTGCACACAAAATATCCTACCTAATCCTTGACTTGTGCCAAGGCACAAAGAAACGTGCAACACCAAGTCCAATTCGTCCAAATGGACGATTTCAAGTCCATCAATTGGAGGGTGACAAGTGTCTCCCTCCCGTTGGTCTAAAATGTTTCGTCTCTCGGAAAAATCCGCAAAAATTAGAAATGGCATAGCCGGAATTTACCCTACGAAAGCTGTGGAAACGTTTCGTCGGAAAACTATTCGTTTTGTGAGTTATGCCCAAAAAAAATCGTCCAAGGCCTAAACTTTAAGGCCAAACTTTTTGTACGTATTCCCTTACGTACATACTCTGGAAATACGGGGTATAACAGCAGTCGAGGGAGCTGCGAGTAGAGTTCAGAGGGTTACGAGGGCACAGGCCCAATCACCACCTGGGGTGGTATTTCATTCGGGGAGTTATGCTACGTTACGGCCCACCGAAGTTTAGCACGCGGCGCGATTCTCTGCGCCATGATATTTGAACCTTCAGTTCCACGACCGGGAACAGTGAATTTAGATTGCAAGAAGGCGAACCTGTTACTAGCTATGGATTTGGCTACCAGAGTGTATATCGATGTACCGCGAGTCTTGAAGACTATCTAAGAGAGGGTTGTGCAAGAGTAATTCTTCAGTTAGGCTTGAGCATGGCACGTATGCAGGCTTAGCGCAGCGAGCCAAGAAACGTAGAGATCAACGGGTTGAAGGGCGACGAGAAGAGGCGAGCGGCGAGTCCTTTGGTAACTTTCGAGGCGAGTCACCTCACCAGTGGATTAGATTTGCACATCCACCAGAGCAGAGAGGTCCTCCACGGGGTTCAGGACGTTCGGGATGCAGGAGTTGGTCAGAGCTCCAGAGCTTCCGGTTCACAGCTACACGTAGGTTCCAGCCAGGATTGATTTTCCCAGTGTTCACGATGTGTGACGCCATCCGGGAATGTCATCTTTTAGTTGGTACTTGTTTTACTGCGGCCGTCGGGGCCGTGTGTCGAAAGGATGTCCTAGTAGGAGGACTTAACCTTCGTGATCGGTGGGTAGTTCGTCATCTCCCTAGCTATGTGCCTCTGGGGTAGGTTTGTTTAGAACGACTAAGGAGAGTGAAGCGGTAGAATCTGGTATATCCTTAACCCTCAGAGATCATTATGTATGATAAGATGGGTATATCATAAGTGCTATGTTACGATAGCGGTGTGTAATTAGTGATTAGAAATCATGGTTAGTGCCGGAAAGATTGACGGATAGGAAATGTGAGCCTTAGAGATTTATACGTAGAGACCTTAGAGGTAAGGCCATCTCGAGAAAGGTGTAGTGTTTTGTTTGATCCTTATCGGAGTGCATAGTGCACGTGAGCTATATTTGGGATAGGTCCTTAGTAGTGTGGAATGAAAGAGGGTAGTTGAGCTAAGAATACCGCTAGGTTTTCGTAACATGATTAGAGAGATTGTTCGGATCGGGAGCTAGCGTTTGGCGTTAGGGTCGGGTTGAGGCCACGTTGCGGGTCGGCCGCGACATGTATGGTGGTGGGGTCAGTTTGTGGTGGTCCTCCTTGTGGTAGGGTCATGAGGTGTTAGGCCCAAGTTTAGTTAACCAACGTGCGAGTTCGTGGATGCGTTGATCGATGATCGGGCCGATGAGGTCGGCCGTCTTATCTTTTAATCCAAACGTGCACTCAGTGGTATGTTGCGAGGCGTTATATCAGAAAGGTTGTAAGGCTGCACGGGGTGCCTACCTTTACCTTATGACAAGCGGAGCCAGTGCACTGTTTCTTTTCTGGAAGTTTTACCAGGCAAGGTTAGGAACTCAGGTGAGTCTCAGAATCACATTCGCCCTCGGGCCAGCGTTTGGATTTCAGGGATAGTTGCGAGGATTGTTGTCTCCTGTTGAGGGAGTGTTTTAGTAGCTATCATTTCAGTATTGGGATGTCGCTTTATGACGCCTTGCAGGGCGGAAGTGTAAGTTCTTGGCCGATTGGTTTGATGTTGGCAAGGTTCGAGATAGTTGGTTGAGCTTGTTCAATGGTATCGTGGATAGGGTGAGGCTTATCTAGAAGAGGTTTTTGGCAGCTTAGAGAAATCGTGCGGATTATCGGCGATGACGCTTAGAGTTCAGGTTGACGGTCGGTCTATTTGAAAGTACCACCCCGGGTTGGGTGTGACGAGTTTTGGAAACAGAGGGAACTTAGCCCGAATTACTTTGGGCCTTTTGAGTTCATGTGAGGGATAGGCCAGGTTTCCTATATGTTAGCATTTGCCGTCCGACTTAGGAGGCAGTACGTCCGGTCTTTCGTATTATTATGATCGGGAAAGTATCGGAGATCCATCCAGAGTGTTCCCAGTTAATGATGACCACGTTAGAGATAGAAATCCCGAGTTTTGAAACCGCGATGTCAGAAATGTGGTAAGAGTTCGAGTGTACGACAGCCTCAGGGATCGCATGCAGCCCGATACCATTTGTTAGGTCGCCGGAGTGACACTAGAACCTCGCGGCAAAGTGACAAAAGTGGTATCACGACGAGTAAAGGGAGAAGCGAGCATGTATGGCGAGCATAGATGTGATCATTTCTTTTGTAAGGAGAAGGTGCGAAGGAAGTATATGTTAGACCCCGGAGAGAGGTGTTTGTGGTAATGTTAGAGGTGTTTCCTCGTGGACTTGGACGTAAGTATTTTGCGCAGGTGTTGTTGTGGCCAGTTGTGGCAGGATTGTTCAGGTAAGTATAGTAGTGAAGACTATACTGGCGCACGTTTGGTTTGAGACTTAGAAGGAACATTCGAGACGAATGTTTCTAAGGAGGGGAGAATGTTATACCCCGTATTTTTGGTATGCGTGGGGCGTGCGTAGAAAAATTTGAACTTGAGAATAGGCTTGGCGAATTATTCTTTGTGCACAACCCGGTTAGAGTCGTTTTTTTAAAGCGTTTCCACGACTTTCGAAGGAAAATTCCGGCTATGTCATTTCTAATTTTTGCGGATTTTTCCGAGGGCGACACTTTTCACCCTCTCATTGGATAGGCTTGGGCGGTCAAGGGTGGACGAATTGGGTGAGTTTTTGTCAAGTAGTAGGTAGGATATTTTGGTGGTAGATGGATAAGGTGCACTTGGCATGATCTTGGCCCTACACTTGTTATGCACTTGGCATGATCTTGGCCATTGGTTGGCCTTTGCTAGACCTATAAATACCCCCCCCCCCCCCTTTGAAGACTTATTCATCCTAAAAATCTCTAAGTCTTGAAAATCCCTTCCCCCTCTCTTGTGGTGTTCGTCAACACCCCCTCCCTTGGTGAGGTCCTTGGCGAGAGCCCTCCCCATGGCCGAGAGTACCCTCCTAGTGGGGTTGGCGAGTATACACCACTTGTGGTGTTGTATCATATAAATACACCCCACCTGGTAGAAATACTCTCAAAGTATTGTTACTATACCCAAAATACCTTGGCCCTTATACCTTGTAGTATTCAAGGTTATACTTATCTGAAAGCCGTAAATACCATTATACTTCCCTTCAGTCACAAAACCGAAACCCAAAGGAAAATCTCCATAGTTAGTTAGAGTATTATGTAGAAGTTGGTTAGAACTTCTAAGGGTGGTTTGGAGCGGGTTGGAGCGCTCGGAGTTGGAGCTAAACGTTGCCCAGGATCGACTTTATACTTGGATAATTATGGGCTTATCAAGGTAATTATCTGGTCCCCCTATTGTAATTGGAAATTACATGTTGTTAGAATATATAGTTGAAGTATACTATATATAGAACTGAACGTAGTTATCGGCAATGTCTTTTGACTTAAGCCTGAATAATAAGAAACCTTTTCGAAGAAATCTTGATGTAATTACATAGGGTGTATTCAGACATGAGACTTGTGTAGCTTTTACGTGAGGTAGAATTGTACGTCGGGTTAGACATATAACCCCCAGTTGGCTTGGTAGCGGCCCAGATAGAGGAGGAGATTTACGCTGTTGTTGCGGGAGATCTTCGAATTTTCTGTAGAATGTTCTACGATTAGACCTAGATGTTAATAAGCGCCTTGTGGCCTTATAGGTTGAAGTACCATGCATGGCGCGTTCTACTTGGCTTAAGGAGTAGCCGACGGCTTGAGGTACTCGGAGCATTTTTCTATTAGTCGATAATCGTCGCGAGGTATGTGAACCTCTTCCTATCTCTTCTAGCATGATATGTGTGAACTATTTAGTACGGTAGACGTACATGTGCTAAATGTATTTGATTGGTTTAAAACATAAAGTGTTATAACGGCTTTATGGGAAGTTGGTTATAACAACTTTATGTAGGTAAGAAAATACTTTGTGGTTTTTAAAAGGTAACTGATTTGAACTATAACTGGCTTGTTGTGTGATAATAAATAAGAGTTATACTAGCTTTATGGGAAGTTAGGTATAACGTTTTAAGAGAGGTAAAGAGAATGGTTTACTGATTTTAAAAGTTAAGAGGCTTAATCTTAAAGATAAGAGACTTAACTTGTTTTACTTGGTAATTAACATTTTGTTAAAAATGTTGTAAAACCTCATTCGCGAGTAATGAGTACTTGATTTTAAAAGCAATAATGTTTTACTGATTTCGGAAATCAGAATAAGTATCGAACAAACCACGAAATGCGCTAATAAAGAAATGTTTTGAATAATTAAGTATTATTAAAACCAGTAGAAACTTCCATCTGCATAGAAGCTAAGATGAGACAAAATGATATTTCCTAGATCATGGCTGCTGTAATAAGATTGTTATAAACAAGAATAACCTACTCACGTATCAGACATATGTTTCTCAAATTGCTTTTAAAGGAGAATTATATCATTAACTGATTAAAATTATGAACTACGAAACCTTTCGAAAATGGGAAACTTGAGTAATTGAAATTAGGCAAACTTGAAACATTTGGAAAAGAATGTTGTTACTTGATTTTACGAAGAGAAGTGTTTTGATTTACTTCAAAGGATAATCACTCTATTTTCATATACTACGGGTATTGTGTGACTTTTGTAAACGTAACGTATCTTTTAAAAGATAATGTATAAAGTACTTTGGGAATAGATACCCGATCTTGTTAATCATATATTAGAATGTACCTTGTGTGTATAACTTGATTGTGTTGGTTTGTGATAACCTTGTAATACGTTCTTGTTGATTTGATAAGTAGACATGATATGATGCTATGTGTGTTAGTGTCTTGTAACGTTTGTGTAAGAGAGTATTCTTGTTGTGCTTATGTTGCTTAACGATAAGCTGTTATGTTAGTATAATATCACTCACCTCTTGACATATTACCGGGGGTTAAGCTGCCCTCCGATGCGGGGTAGACTCGGTGATGCAGGACCATGATTCGAGAATACCTCATGCGGGTCAAGGACCTATGCGGAGCTACGGAGTTCCAGTGTTAGTAATGCGGGTTATACCTCATGCGGTCTATGTGGCCATGCGGACTACGGGTCGGGGCGATGCCGAGTAGCTACCCTCGATGCGGGGTTACATACCCTATGCGGGCCTATATGAGTGGCCTATGCGGACTACGGAGTCGAGATTAGGCTTGCATGGTGATACTACGGGCAATTGGCCCGCTTGATCATTCGCGGCCTAGAAAAGACACATTCTGATTTACCTATTGTTGCTCTTGTTTATGATGTGGCACTATGTGCGGTTACCTCGGTTGTTTCATACATACTTGCAAAACTGATTTTAAAATGATATGTTTTCATTTAAGTACTTTACAGTTTCATATACTTGGTACCTGTTATCGACCTCCTTGAAGCTGCGTTCATCCGCGAGTTGAGGTACACCAGTCGTTGATCCTAGCTCTCAGGGTCACAGTTCAGCGTTTGGGAAGCTCCGTTTCTCCGGCGGCTTATCAGTGGTATAGTCCCCTGTCGTAGTAGGTGTTTACATTCAGGGGTTTGGCGGGGCCCTGTCCCGCCATTGTTGTCGTATCATTCTTAGAGGTCTGTAGTACTGTTGTGGGCAGAGTTGTAATGGGATGTAACTGTTCGGTTTTAAAATTGATATATATATATGCCGTAAGGCAAGGTTTCTCCGATTACTGTTTCTTACTTCATAATATTTTCATGTCTTGTTTTATGTTCCGCTGATTACTCTGATGTTGTATCACTAGGGTGCCCGGGGTAAGGCACCAGTCACGGGCCCGGGTTCGGGTCGTGACAGGAAGAATGTTACACCCCGTAAGTCCAGGACATGTATAAGAGAAAGTACGTAAGGAACACAAGACTTGGAAATTAGTACGAAAGGAAGAATTGTTTTTCCGACGGAAAATCTTCTGAACGTCGGAAAGGAAAAATGTTCGTTGAGGAGAATTAGATTCTCAAAATGCATTATTTGAAGATTATGGAACTTATTAACATTAAGGAAATTTATTTTTACGGATTTGGTCACGTGGGGCCCACCCGAGGAATTTTACGTTTTGCGGGGCCCACGAGGGTTACGAAATTTTATGGACGAATGAGAGGGCGACACGTGGCACCCCCACATATGGTCTTGGACGATTTTGGTAAGGGAAAAATGGTCATTGACCATCAAGGAAGATAAGTCTTCAAAGCTTGAGATTGTTGACCAAGTCAACTTGTCCACTTGGCTTAACATTAATTGTCCTTCATCCTAGCCCACAAGTGTATTAATCTAAGCCATCCAATGTGTTATATAAGAATACTACTAGTGCAAGACAAGGTCTTCCACACTTAGAAAAATTTCACAACACCTTGTTCTTCAATTGTGCTCTCGGGTTCAAGGTCAAGTCCACACAAAAATTTTGTAGTTTTGATCCATTATTCACAAGACTTAAACCCAAGGTCCCTAAGGGTATTGTAAGGATATCTCAATAGAAAGATTGCGGAAAAACAACGTTTTCACGTTAGTCGCAAGGCGAAAACCTAAGTAGTATTCCTAGTTTTGGATTGGAAATGGAAGAGAAGTTGGTTGTGAACTTCTAAAGGCTTCAAATAGCGGATTGGAGCGTAAAGGAAAGGAGCTAAGAATTGCTAAGGCGCGACTTTGAATCTTGGAAATTTTAAGGGCTTATAAAGGTATAAATCTTGTCGTTTTAGCAATCAAAGTTTACTTATTGTTGTAGCTATGGATATTAGCAAGCATGAGTTATATAGTATGAAGTTTGATAAGTATATTAGCTATTGGAACCCTAATCCGAAAACTAGCATGTTTAGCCTTAAGATTACAATTCAAGTTGATTATTAGTTTAAGTCGTTGCATGTTGTATAAAGAAGGAAATTGTAGTTGTTGAAGTTGTCTATGACTATGTAACATGTTAGACCTTAGAACTTGGAATTGGAAAAGAATTGGAAAAGACTTTGAGTTGTTGGTTATAGGTTGGCCGAGAATGGCTTTTGGAGTATTAAACTACTTGGTACGAATTGTGGGGCGGAATTTTACACGTATTGTAAGGCGTGTAATCCCCTTTGATTGGTTGGTATGTTGAGCCTTAAATGTGGCATGTTTGGTTTATTGTATTCGGCCTTGAAAAAGGTGGCAAAGTATGTAGAAACAAAGGAAGTGTTGCCCGATTTTCCGTAGAATAAGAGACCGTATACTTAGTATTATTCTACGTTAGAGACTAGAAGTTGATAGTCATGTTGTGACCATTATAGGTTGACACTTCTACGTGCGGCGTATTCGGCTTAGCTTGTGGATTTAGCCGAAAAGGTATGTGAACTATCTCCTCTTTGTTATACCCCGTATTTCCAGAGTATGTACATGAGGACGTACGTACAAAAGTTTAGGCCTTAAGTTAGGCTAGGAGCGAAAATATTTGTGCACAACTACCAAAACGAATTGTTTTCCGACGAAACGTTTTCCAAAGCTTGCGTAGGGAAAATTACGGCTATGTCATTTAAAATTTTTGCGGATTTTTCCGAGAGATGAAATATTTTGGACCAACGAGAGGGCGACACTTGTCACCTCAGTGGGCGATCAAGTTAGAAGGGTTGCACGTTCTTGGCAAGATTTTGTGGCTTGTTTTGTGGCCTAAAACTTGGGTCAATGTTTGTGTGGGATTTGTGGAGTAGGATAGGGTGCACTTGTGCAAATCTCCACCATACACTTGCCTACCACTTGGCTTCATCTTGGCCATTGGTTGGCCTATAAATACCCCCCTTAGTTGATGAACTTCTTCATCCACACTTAGACATTTCCAAGTCTTAAATATCCCGCCCCCCGTTTTAGTCGTTCTCGTCCAAGCCTCCCCCGCCCCCCTTTGAGAGGCCCTTGGCGAGAGATATCCCACTTGCCTAGTTGTTCTCGTGAATACACCCTCCCTTGGTAGAAAAGTATTCTCAGTATTGTTACTATTCAAAATACCTTGGCCCAAATACCTTGTAGTATTCAAGGTTACCTTATACTAAAAGCCGTAAATACTATTATACTTCCCTTGATCCAAACGAACCACTAAGGAAAACCTTCATAGTCGGTTGAAGTGTTAAGTAGAAGTTGCGTAGAACTTCTAAGGGTTGTTTGGAGCGGGTTGGGCGCCTGAGTAGGAGCTAAACGTTGCTCGGGATCGACATTTAATCTTGGATAATTTTGGGCTTATCGAGGTAAATATCTTGTCCCCTTTTGTAATTAGAGTTTGCATCTTTGTTGAAGTATAAGAATTAAGTATAAGTTATATCTGAGGAAGGTATATAAGAAGGGAATTGAACTGTACTTACATAGGACTATATTCTGATGAGACTTGTGAAGTTTAACGGTAGGAAGTCTTTGCAATTTTCCGTAGAATCTTGTATCTAGATTTATTCTACCGAGTAGTCTAGACATTGATAGACTTGTATAGCCGTTATAGGTTGAAGTACTGCGAGTAGCATATTCTACTCGAAGGGTGGAAAAGGCTAGCAGGATTACAGTACTTTGGAGCTATTTGCTAATAGTCGATAATCGTCGCGAGGTATGTGATTCTTCCTATCCTCTTGAGCATGATATTTTAAAAGAATATATATAGTACGGTAGACGTACGTGTGTTAGCTGAACGTGGTTTTACTGCGATGTCTTTTGACTTGAGTCTAAATAATAAGAATCTGAAGTATTTCAAAAGAGTTAAGAAACCTTTCTGAAAGAAGAGTAACACTTGGTTTTAAAAGTTTTAAAAGCTTAAGAGTTATACTAGCTTTATGGGAAGTTAGGTATAACGACTTAAGAGAGATAAAAAGAATGGTTTATTGATTTTAGAAGTTAAGAGACTTGACTTAATTATATTAATATGAATTTTGTTAAAAAGTGTGAAACCTCATTCGTGAGTAATGAGTACTTGGTTTTTAAAAAGGAATAATGTTTTACTGATATCGGAAATTAGAATAAGTATCGAACGAACCACTGCAGCGCTAATAAAGGGAAATGTATTGACTGATTAAGTATTATGAAAACCAGTAGAAACCTCCATCTGCATAGAAGCTAAGATGAGACAAAATGACAGTACATTTCCTAGATCATGGCTGCTTTAATAAGATTGTTATGAACCAGAATAACCTACTCACACATAAGGCATATGTTTCTCAAATTGTTTTAAAAGAGAATTATATTCTTAAGTGATTAAGACTATGAACCACGAAACCTTTCGAAAATGAGAAACTTGAGATTTTGGAATTAGGCAAACTTGAACGTTTGGAAAATAATGTTGTTACTTGATTTTACAAAGGGAAGTGTTTTGGTTTACTTAAAAAGATAGTCACTCTATTTTTATACTACGGGTATTGTGTGACTTTTGTGAAAGAAGCGGATCTTTTAAAGAGTTAGTGTATGAAGTATTTTGGGGATAAAACCCGAGCTTGATTGACATAAAGTAGAAAGTACCTTGTGTGAATAACTTGACTATGTTGGTTTGTGATAGCCTTGTAATACTTTCTTGTTGGTTTGATAAATAAACATGTTAGGATGCTACGTGTGTTAGTGTCTTGTAATGTTGTGTAAGGGGGTTTCCCTTGATTGTGCTTATGTTGTTTAATGATAAGCCGTTATGGTAATATTATATCACTCACCTTGACTTGATCCCGGGGGTTAAGCTGCCCTCCGATGCGGGGTAATACTCAGGCAGTCTGTGTGACTATGATTCGAGGATACCTCATGCGGGTCCAGGGGACCTATGCGGAGCTACGAGAGTTCTAGGTTAGTGTGCGGTCATGCGGTCTATGTGGCCATGCAGACTGCGAGTCCAGGACGTTGCCGGGGAGTAGCTACCCTCGATGCGGGGAATACCTCATGCGGGCCATTGGAGTGGCCTATGCGGAGCTGCGGGAAGTTCCAGGACTAGACGCGCACATTAGATACTGCGGGCGAGTGGCCAGCGTCGATCATGTGACGGTCTAGACAGATCTCGTGTCTGATTTATGACCTTGTTAATGCGTAGGTGTTAGTAGTCGGCTATGCCTTCATACTTACCCGTCACGGTTATTATGACCTGGTGAGACACGTGTTCATGTATGGGTGAATCTGGCGAAGATTGAGGCGATCAAGTCTTGGCGATACCTACTACTCGGCCAAAGTGCGCGATTTCTTAGAATTTGGCGAGTTATTATCGTAGGTTCGTGGAAGCGGTTGCGATTTCAAGACCGCTGACTAGGGTGACTCGAGAAAGCGGCCAAGTTCCGATGGAGAGGCTTGCGAGAAGGGTTTCCGATTCTTTGAAGGAAAGGTTGACTACGGCTCGGTTCTTACTCTTCTTGAGGTTAGGCGTGCGTTATCTATTGTGATGCCTCGGGTATCGGGCTAGGTGTGTTTTGATGCGGACGACAAGGTTATAACCTATGCTTCCGGCGATTCTGAGCATGAGAGAATTACCTACCCACGACTTAGAGTTGGCGCGATTATTCATGCCTTGAAGATTTGGAGACATTATTTGTATGGGGTTCATGTGAATATTTATACGGACCACAAGAGCCTCCGGTATATCTTGAGCGAGAGGAGTGAACTTGCGGCGAGGCGGTGGTTAGAGTTCTTTGAAAGATTATGATGTTGATATTCTATACCATCGGGAAAGCCAACGTAGTTCGATGCCTTGAGTCGTAGATCGATGGGAGCCTATCGAGAATGCGGCCGGAGAGCGAGACATGGTCCGTCAGATCCACCAGTTAGCGAGCCTTGGGGTTCGATTGATCGATACCAACGATAGTGGGGTACGGGTTCGTGAGGTTGCCGAGTCTTCCATCGTTGATGAGGTGAAGAGGCGACAGTTTGAGGACCCAGTGTTGATGCAGATTCGAGATGCGACTCTTCGAGGAGAGAAGAGTCTATTCGAGTAGCGCTGATGGGGTGCTAAGATTTAAGGGCGGTTGTGTGTTCCGATGTAGCGAGGACTTCGTCGTGATTTTGGGGAGGCACACGGTGCTCGTTATTCTATTCATCGGTCGACCAAGATGTACCATGACCTCGAGATGTTTGTTTTGGTGGGATGGCCTAAGAGGGCGTGGCGAGTTTTGTTGCACGATGTCCTAATTGCGGCGAGTTAAGGTCGAGCACGGAGGCCGGTGGATTATTGCGAGCTATTGAGATTCCGACTTGGAAGTGGGAGGTGATCAACATGGACTTTATTCTGAGGTTACCTCGTACTCGGAGAAATGCGACTCCATTTGGGTTATTGTTGACAGGCTGACGAAATCAGCCTATTTCCTTCGAGTCAGGACGACGTTTTCGGCTGAGGATTATGCCAGATTATACATCAGTGAGATTGTGAGGCTGCACGGTGTCCCGGTGTCGATTATATCTTATAGGGGAGCCCGATTTCGTCTAACCGGAGGTCTTTCCGGAAGGATTGGGACAGTGAGTCTCGATCATCATTTCATCCTCGGTGTGGCGGCGAGCGTACTATCGGACAACGAGGATATGCTGCGAGCCTGAGTGATTGATTTCAGGGGTAGCTGGGAGGATCATTTGCCTCTTGTGGAGTTTGCTTATAACAACAGCTATCATTCCAGTATACAGATGGCGCCATACGAGGCTTTATATGGGCGGAAATGTAGATCGTCGATTGGTTGGTTCGACGTGGGCGAGGTGCAGTTAGTTGGCCCAGACTTGGTTCAACAAGCTGTGGATAAGGTGAAGCTTATCCAGGAGAGATTGTTAGCAGCTCAGAGTCGGCAGAAGTCATATGCGGATAATCGGCGTCGGCATTTGTAGTTTCAGGTAGACGATTGGGTCTTCTTGAAGGTGTCACCCATGAAGGGTGTGATGAGATTCGGTAAGAAGGGGAAACTCAGCCCAAGGTACATTGGGCCCTATCAGATCGTCCGTCGAGTAGTCAAGGTTGCCTATGAGTTGGATCTGCCAACAGAGTTAGAGGCGGTACATCCGGTCTTCCATATTTCTATGTTGCAGAAGTGTATCGGAGATCCAGCGAGAGTTTTCCCTGCTAGTGAGGTCCAGGTGACAGAGGGGTTATCGTATGAGGAGAGTCCCATAGCGATACTCGATCTCAGTCGGCATTGCGGACGAGGATGTGGCCTCCGTCAAAGTCTTGTGGAGGAATGATAACCGGGAGGAGATGACTTGGGAAGCGGAGGAGGACATGTTGAGGAAGTATCCTCACTTATTCCCTACACCTTCAGGTAATTCGTTTTCCCTTACTTGTCAAGTTTTAATTGAAGTATTTCCTTTGCATAAATGCTTTTATGTGGCCATGTGTGGCATTATTAGTATGTCGGGGTTGTGAAAGGAAACTATGTCGCTAATTATAAGTTTGACTCCGAAAGAACATTCGGGGATGAATGTTTCTAAGGGGGGAAGAATGTTACACCCCGTATTTTTTAGGACATATTTTAAGAACGTGCGTCAGAACTCACAAGTGTTAAGACTTGAGGCTTGTAAAAATTTATCGGAATTATGAAATTGTCGGAAAACGTAATATTGTGACGAATGGGAGGGCGACACGTGTCACCCCCCCCTTATGGAGCCTTGGACGATTTTAAGCAAGGGCTTAAGGGTCATTTGACCTTTGTAGGATGACAAGTCTTGCAAGTTGTGAGCTTGAGAGAATTGACTAAGTCAGAGGGTCCACAAAGTCTTGATATTTAGTAAGACCACATCCAAACCACCCATTTGTTTGCATATTGACCCTCCATGTCCCTTTATAATACTACTAGTAGCAAGATTCCAACACTTAGAAAATTTTCAAGAAATTTAAGAGCAAGAGCTACTAGCTCTCGGGTTCACTCTCTAAGAAAAAGAATTTTTTTTTGTTTCTTGTTCATTAAGCTCCCCACTTTAAACCAAGGTTCTTGAGTGTATTGTAAGTGTATCTCAATAGAAAAATCTTGGAAAACGATAGTTTTCGTATTAGTCGCAAGGTGAAAACCTAGTTGCTTTCTAGGGTTTGTTTGGAGATTTGAAGGAAATTTGTTGGTGTTGTTCTAAGGGTCTCAACTAGCGGATTGAAGTGTCTTGAAGAGGCTCTAAGTTGCTAAGGAGCGACTTCGGATTTGGAGTTGGATTAAGATTCATTGAGGTATAATCTTGTCTCTTAAAAGTGTTACAAGATTATTTATATTGTTGTTAGCTTTACATGTTGCTAGCATGAAGTATATGTGTTGAAGTCTATAAGTATTATGGATTGCTTGTAGCCTTAAAAATCCGAAATGTAATGTAAGTCGTGTGAAGTTGGATTACAATTTGGTCGTTTATTAGAATTGTCGCATGTTACTTACTTGAAGATTATAGTAGTTATAATCAATTGCGACTTGATATCATGTTATACTAACAACTTGGATTAAAATGGAAATTGGATAAGAATTGGTATTGTTGCATCTCAATGTGGCCGAATTGGACTTGTAGTTTGTATTAGTTTGATATCGTTTGTGGGGCGGAATTTTACACGTCTAGTAGGCGTGTAATCCCTATTGTTATCGCATTGATTGGGCCTTAAATGTGGCGTGTTTGGTTATTGTATTCGCCTTGAAAAAGGTGGCAAAGTAAGTAGAAACAAAGGAGGTCTTTGTCAGATTTTCCGTAGAATTTAGAGACTTTACACTTATAATATTCTACGTTTGAAGTAAGGCGTTAATAGACGTATTGTGAATATTATAGGTTGACATACTACGCGGGACTTTGTACTTGGCAAGTGGTTTGACCAAGAGGTATGTAGAACTTTTCCTATCTTTTAAGCATGACTAGTTACACGTATGTAGTACGGTGAGCGTCTGAGACCTTGATATCCTTTACTAGTTTTATGAATAGCCAAGTCGGGTGAGTTAGGAGATTAACTCACTTCTTTGAAAGTATTAAGGATGTCTTAAGTTTTATTAAAGTTAAGGGACTTGAAGAGTTTTAAAGTATGTGATACTTGTTCCGTTTTAAACGTATAAGTCCCTTGGATAGGAAATTGTACTTGACTAAGGTATAAAGTGAATATAACGACTTTATGGGGAGTTGGTTATATTAGCTTTATGAAAAGATAAATGACTTGATTTAATGAAAGGCAACTTGATTTTAAGGAATCAATTGACTAAGGTTTATAAGAAAAGGAGTCACTTGATTTAGAAACCTAACTTTATTTCTAAAGGTATTGTGACTTGTATTGAAAAGTGAATTTGACTTGATACTACGGTTAATAGTATCTTGGAAGTTTTATACTAAAAAGAGTCATTTGTTTTAAAGAGTATAAGTATGTAGTACTTGGGTTAAATTCCCGGATTTTCATAAAAGATATGTTAGTGCCTTAACTAAACTAAAATGAGAGTGTATATGAATAAGAAGTTAGGGGGATTTCTTAACTTTCTTGCTTTATGTATGATGGTCGGTTGAGATAGGGTAAGAGTATAACTGAGGGGTAAATTCCCAAGATAGTTATACCACCTTCTCCAGGGTAAGAGTATATCTGAGGGGTAAATCCCCAAGATAGTTATACCACCTGCTTCAGGGTAAGAGTATAATTGAGGGGTAAATCCCCAAGATAGTTATACCACCGCTTAGTGGATTTGCTACCCACGATGCGAGGAATACCTCATGCGAGTCCTTATGGGCTTATGCGGGTGAAATAGTCTCACGCGGCGGATCTGACTATCACGAGAATACCTCATGCGGGTCCACGCGACTATGCGGGTGAAATAGTCCCAGGAGTAGGATTGCTTAATGATACTGCGGGCGGATGGTCCTGCTTTGATCGTGAGCTTCCTATTTTTATGTTGTACGTATACTATCAGTTACTCTCATTGTTAGTAAGGCACTGTGTACTGTAATTTTTATTATCATACATGTCTCCGGCTTTGATTTAAACTTATGATGTAATTACAGTATTTTCCAGTTTTACATACTTAGTACATATTGTGTCGACCCCTTCCTCGGGCTGCGTTCATGCCGCAGGAGGGGTAAGCAGGTGGTGGATCCTCATTCTTAGGATCACATATCAGACGTCAGAAGCTCCATTTCTCCGGAGGCTTGTCTTTTTGGTACAGTCTTTCCCTGATGTTGTAGATTTATGTACATTCAGGGGTATGGCGGGGCCCTGTCCCTCCACTGTTGTTATTCCTAGAGGTCTGTAGTCACATGTTGTGGTTTGGGGCTGTAAGAACCGAGTTGTTACAGTTTTCTTTGGCTATGCATATTTTATGGAAGGCAGCCTTATCGGCTAGCCTGTGTTATTATTGTCTATAAATGTTGTATGTTGTGTATGTTCCGCTTCTATTCTCTGATGTATACCTGAACGGGGTGCCAGGTAGGGCACCAGTCGCGGCCCCGGGGTCGGGTCGTGACAATCATTCACTCTCTTATGCGGGAAAACTGGAACTAATCAGATCGGTTATTCAAGGTGTTGAGAGCTTTTGGTTTCGGGCGCTTCCTATTCCTTCTTCAGTTCTCAACAAGGTACGGTCAGCATGTATTCAGTTCTTATGGGGTGGTAAGCCACCAAGAGTCTCTTGGGATGTCATTTGTGTGCCTCAATCCGAATGAGGCTTGGGTCTTATGAACATCAAGGAATGGAACCATGCCTTACTCTCCCGGACCGTCTGGCAAACTCACACTAAGGCGGATACCTTATGGGTCCAATGGATTAATAACTACTACTTGAGAGGCCAATCCTTTTGGGATTATGAGGTACGGGCTAGGGATTCCCCCTTATTCAAAAACGTTTGTAGCATTCGCGACACATTTATTTCCATCTTCGGTGGTCAAGGAAATGCAATTGCCGGCTTGGAAAAGTGTTGCACCAATGGAAGGCTTGATTCTAGTCTTGTGTATGAGGTCTTGCGCACACCGCAGGATAAAAGGCTTTGGATGTCTCAAATTTGGAAAGGCTTCATTCCTCCTAAATTCTCATTCACGGTATGGCTCGCTTGTAGGAAGCGCCTAGCTACTAAAGACACTCTCTCCTATCTAAACTTGGAAGATAGGACTTGCGGGTTCTGCAAGAGGGCTAATGAGACAAGGGCTCACCTATTTTTTTCTTGCACCTACACCCGCATGATTTGGAAGCACACAAAGGAATGGCTGGGTATTGGAAGAGAAATGACAACTATTGAAAGCGCACTCAAATGGATCAAGAAAGAGCATTGCGGGACATGCATCCGATCCAAAGCCATCTTACTTGCCTTTTGCATAGTGGTATATGAGATTTCGAGAACAAGAAATGAATTGCTATTCGAGGACATAAGTATAACGACGGATGAGGTTGTTGCAAAAGTCAAAACAACAACTTATAGAGTTCTTTATGACTTAATCCCCTATTGTAACATCACCTAAGGGTGAACGTCCCATTCCCCCTCTCTTTTATTTCTTGTTTATGCTTACGTTGAGGATTGAGAACCCTCAATGACTGATTGTAGCTCCCAGTTATTCTTTTTCTAGTAATAATATTTGCATTTACCCAAAAAATAAATAAATTATATTAAAGTGAGTAGAATTCTCCATCTGCATAGAAACTAAGATAAGACAAAATTGTATTACATTTTCTAGATCATGGCTGCTTTAATAAGATCGTTATAAACGAGTATAACCTATTCACGACGCATAAAAGTATATGTTACTTAATTTAAAGAGTTTACATTATGAAGTTTTAAGACTATGAACCTTGAATTCTTAAAAGGTTAAGAGACTTTATTATTCTAAGTTAAGAGATTTGATATTCTAAGTTAAGAGACTTGATATTCTAAGATTAAGAGACTTGATATTCTAAGTTAAAGAGACTTGATATTCTAAGTTAAGAAACTAGATTTCTAAAGTTAAGAGACTTGAAGTATTTTGAAAGTTATGTAACTTGATTTGAAAGTATAAGTCTCTTGGTTATAAAAAGAATGGATTAGTCTAAAGACATAAAGAGTTATAACGACTTTATGGGAAGTTAGTTATAATAATTTTATGAAAGGTTAAAGATGTCCTAATTTCTAAAGCATAAAGTTAGTATAACAGCTTTATGGAAAGTTGGTTATAACAACTTTATGGAAGATTAAAGGAATGGTTCTCTCTAGTAATGTAAACAAAGAAATGACTTGAAATAAAGAAGGGCAATTTGATTTAAAGGTATCAATTGCTTAAAGTTTTAAAGTAAGGGTCACTTGATTTAGAAGCCTAGAAATGTATTTCTAAAAATGTAGTGACTTGTTTGAAATGTAGACATGCCTTGATACTACGGGTGTTAGTATCTTGGGGTTTTATATGAAAAGGAGTATTTTGAAAAGAATGGAAGTACGTAGTACTTTGGGTTAAATTCCCGGATTTTTATGTGAAACGAAAGTGCCTTGAGTTTATAAAATGAAATTCATTTTTGTATGATAATGAAAGTCTAAAGATTTTATGAACTTTCCTATGCTTGCTAGTGATAGCCTTGAGTGCGAGTATTATATGTTTACGCTGTCGTGACTCTCAGTTGAAGGGCCGACTGTCTTGTTGTGAATTTACTTGGACGTACCGACAGTGATGGAGGCTTCCACGGGTATGCTTCCATTGTGGTTGATCCTTGGACATGCTTATACAATGTGGGATTCCGGGGCATGCGACCAGGATGCGGGTTAGATTCTCGGATTGTTTTTATTACTCCTTGGACATGCTTATACGATGTGGGATTCCGGGGCATGCGACCAGGAGGCGGGTTAGATTCCCGGATTGTTTTTATTTCTCCATGGACATGCTTATACGATGTGGGATTCCGGGGCATGCGACCATGTTGGATATTGTTATTCCATGGACTAGCCCTCCATGAGATTTAGTGACGCAGGATGGTCTGGTAGATAGCTTTCGTACTTGCCCGATCGATGGTCGGCGTAGGATGGTCAGTAGATAGCTTTCGTGCCCCATCGATTTTATTTCTGATTTGGTACGATGACTCCGATGGGTGCTTTCGCACTTGCCGGTCATATCTCGTGATGTGATCGATCCGTAGTTAGCTTTCGTACTTGCCCCGGTCAGTTGTTGACGCAGGCTGGATCTGGTAGTTGGCTATCGTACTTGCCCCAGTCAGTTTTATGATGCAGACTGGATCTGGTGATTCGCTTTCCTACTTGGCCCGTACAGTTTTTATGACACAGGTGGGACTTGGTGTTCATGTATGCTTATTGGTGTTATATTACATCATGGACTGCCGACAGTGAGGAAGGAATTCCACGGGCATGATTGATGTTATGGGCGTGAGACCCATGGTTATATTTGAGTAATGACTTTGAGCGCATGCGTCCCTGGCTTGACATGACTGCTTATATATTGTGTACTGTAGTTTGGTTATCATACATATCTCCTATTTTATATAGACTATTATGATTTCATTACAGTATTTTTAGTTTCACATACTTGGTACATATTTCGTACTGACCTCCTTCGGGGGGCTGCGTTCATGCCGCAGGTTGAGGTACATAGCTTGCTGATCCTCATTCTTAGGATCCCTGTTCAGCTGGTTGTGAAGCTCCATTATTTCGGAGGCTTGTCGTTTGGTACAGTTCCCTGAGGTTGTAGATTTATATACATTCAGGGGTATGGCGGGGCCCTGTCTCCTCACAGTTGTTATGTCAAAAATTCTTAGAGGTCTGTAGTCATATCTTGTGGGTCGCTTTGTAAAAAAAAAAAAAAAGTTAAATGCTTTTGGTTTTACATAGTTATATGTATCCAGGAAGGTAGCCTTATCGGCTAACCTGTTATTTCTTTCTTGTTAAGTTTATCTATGTTCCGCTAATTATCTCTGATGTATACCTGTAAGGGTGCCCATGTAGGGCACCAGTCGCGGGCCCGGGGTCGGGTCGTGACAAGGGCCCCGCCAAACCCCTGAATGTACATAAATATATAATGACAGGGAATCATACCAAAAGATAAGCCTCCGGAGAAACAGAGCTTCCCAAAACGCAGAACGGTGATCCTATGAGCGAGGATCAACAACCGACGTACCTCTACTCAGCATGACGCAGCCCCGAAGGAGGTCAGTACAACAGGTACCAAGTATGTGAAACTGAAAGTACTGTAATGAAATCACAATAGTCCAAAACAAATCCACAGACATGTATGAAAAACCAATTAACAGTACACAGTGTCATAGTATATATGAGAGAAAATAGGTGTAACCTGGCTGGTTCTGAATAGACAGCCAATGATCAAACTAGGGCTATTCGCCCTTAGTATCATTGTGCAAATCCTAATCCTGGACTACCCCCCTTCAGTCCGCATATGTTATACCCCGTATTTCCAGAGTATGTACGTGAGGGCGTACGTATAAAATTTAAGCCTTAAGACTTGGCAAGTTTCGAAATTTGTACACAAGTGCCGAAAGGAGTCGTTTTTCGACGAAACGTTTTACTAAGCTTGCGAAGGGAAAATTCCGGCTATGTCATTTATAATTTTTGCGGATTTTTCCGAGAGACGAAACATTTTGGACCAACGGGAGGGTGACATGTGTCACCCTCACATTGGAATGAAGTGGGCGGTAAAGGGACAAAAAGGGTGGGATGGGTTAGGTAGGATATTTTGTGCAAGTTGGTGTGTTAGATGGATAAGGTGCACATGGCTTAATCCTAGCCCTACACTTTCCTAACACTTGGAAGAATCTTGGCCATTGGTTGGCCATTTCTTGACCTATAAATACCCCCCCTTTGTTGATGAAATTCTTCATCCAAAAATCATTTCTAAGTGTTAAAAATCCCTCCCCCTTTGAGAGATGAGTTCGTCCAACTCCTCCCCCCTCTTTTGAGAGTCTTGGCCGAGGGCCTCCCCCCTCCCCCTTTGTGGTGCCCTAGCCGAGGGGTACCCCCCCTAGCCTAGTTGTTTTCGTATAATACCCCCTTTTGTGGTATAGAAATACTCTCCAAGTATTGTTATAATGCCCAAATACTTTAACCCTTTTACCTTGTAGTACTTTCCAAAGTTACCTCTATACGTAGAGCCCGGAAATACTATTATACTTTCCTTTAGCCACTAAACAAAACCCTAAGGAAAACCTTCATAGTCGGTTGAAGTGTTAAGTAGAAGTTGCGTAGAACTTCTAAGGGTTGTTTGGAGCGGGTTGGAGCGCACGGAGTAGGAGCTTAACGTTGCTCAGGAGCGACATTAAACTTGGATAATTTTGGGCTCATCGAGGTAAATACTACTGTCCTTCTATTGTAATTGGAAATTACATACTGTAGTAGAATTGAAATGAATATAAGATTCATAGAAGAGAATTGAACCGTAATAGAAGGATATTACGTAATAGACTTGAATCAAGTCACATCGTAAGAATATATAAGTAGAAGATTTAAAGCGTATGTACATAGGAATTTGTATTCTGATGGTGATAACCTTTATTGGTTGAATGTTCTGCAAGTAGCATGTGCTACTTAGAAGGTGGACAAGGCTAGCGGGTTATAGCCGTGGGCGTTTTGCTTATAGTCGATAATCGTCGCGGTATGTGATTCTTCCTATACTCTTGAGCATGAAGTATTTTTAAAAGAATACATATAGTACGGTAGGACGTGCGTGTGGCAATGTCTTTTGACTTAAGCTGAATAATATGGTAGACGTCGTGTTAATCGAATATAGTTGTATGGCAATGTCTTTTGACTTAAGCCTGAATAATAAGAACCTTGAAATATTTTAAAAGGAATATATATAGTACGGTAGACGTACGTGTGTTAACTGAATGTAGTGTTACGGCAATGTCTTTTGACTTAAGCCTGAATAAGAAGAATCTTGAAGTATTTCAAAGGAAATAAGAAACCTTTTTGAAAGAAGAGTAATGCTTGGTTTTGAAAACATAAGAGTTATACTAGCTTTATGGGAAGTTAGGTATAACGTCTTAAGAGCGATAAAAAGAATGGTTTACTGATTTTTAGAAGTTAAGAGACTTAATCTTAAAAGATAAGAGACTTGACTTAATTGTATTGATATGAAGTTTGTTAAAAGTGTGAAACCTCATTCGTGAGTAATGAGTACTTGGTTTTAAAAGGAATAATGTTTTACTGATTTCGGAAATCAGAATGAATATCGACAAACCATTGCAGCGTTAATAAAGGAAAATGTATTGAATAATGAAGTATTAAAACCAGTAGAAACCTCCATCTGCATAGAAGCTAAGATGAGACAAAATGATATTACATTTTTCTAGATCATGGCTGCTTTAACAAATGGTTATAAACAAGAATAAACTGCTCACGCCTATGGCATATGTTACTCAATTGCTTTAAAGGAGATTAAGACATCGAACTATGAAACTTTTCTAAAATAAAGAGACTTGAGTAATTGAAATTAGGCAAACTGGAACTCTAGGGGAAAAAAAGGCATTGTTTTGTCTTAAATTGGTTTTGAAAACAAAGTGTTATAACAGCTTTATGCGAAGTTAGTTATAAACGACTTTATGAAAACAAAAGAAGGGTTTCATCATTGGTTTTAATGTGGTAACTTGACTTTAAAAAGAGAAGTGTTTTGGTCTAAAAAGAAGGCATGGTATTGCCTTAATTTGGTTTTAAAAAAAAGGAAAGTATGGAAGTTGTTTTGGTTTACTCAAAAGATGTAAGTCACTCTATTTTTATACTACGGGTATCGGGTGACTTTTATAAAAGTAATGGATCTCTTAAAAGGAATTTAACGTACGTAGTACATTAGGGTTAAAACCCGGACTTTGTCATAAAATGAAAGTACTTTAAGTTGTGTGTAACTTGCCTATGTTTGTGTGTGATAGACTTGTTGTGCAAGGAATGTATTTCACTCGACTACCGCGTTCATGGGATGAACCGGGAATGTATTTCACTCGACTACCGCGTTCATGGGATGAACCGGGAATGTATTTCACTCGACTACCGCGTTCGTGGATGAACCGAATGTATTTCACTTTCACTGCGTTCATGAGATGAGCGAATGTATTCCATCCGACTACCGAGTTCATGAGATGAACCGAATGTATTCCATCCTACTACCGAAGTTCATGAGATGAACCGAATGTATTCCATTCGACTACCGAAGTTCGAGATGAGCGGGAATGTATTCCATCCGACTACCGAGTTTCGAGATGAACCGAATGTATTCCATCCGACTACCGAGTTCATGAGATGAGCGGGAATGTATTCCACACGCTTTCTATCGGGTCCATGAGATGGGCGAGACATGTTATACGTATCACATGATTTGTACCTAGACCGCTAGCGGTGAGGAAGGAGTTCCACGGGCGTGAGGATGACTTTGAGGCGTGAGTCCACGACTTGACATGGCGCTTTTATGTTATGATCGTAGTTTGGTTATCAAACATGTCTCTACTTTATATAGATCGTTATGATTTCATTTACTGATTTTTCTGATTTCACATACTTGGTACTGTTATCGACCTCCTTCGGGGCCGCGTTCATGCCGCAGTAGAGGTATATCGATCGCCGATCCCCGCCAGGATCACATTTCAGCGTCTTGGGAAGCTCCGTTCCTTCGGAGGCTTATCTTTGGTATGTTACCCTGAGTCTGTAGGTTCTTGTACATTCAGGGGTATGGCGGGGCCCTGTCCCGTCATAGTTGTTGTATAAATCTTAGAGTGCATGCCTTTGTTGTGGGCAGGGTTGTAAGGATTGTAACTGTTCAAATGTCTATATATATATGTCGAAAGGCAACCGTTTTTGGTTGGCCTATTTTCTTTTATCTTGATCCATGTCTATTTGAATGTTTAACGTTTTTATTTCCGCTGGTTTTTCTCTGATGTTGTATCACTAGGGTGCCCGGGGTAAGGCACCAGTCACAGGCCCCGGAACGGGTCGTGACAGCATAGGTCGCGTGGACCCGCATGAGGTATTCCTCGCATCGGGGGAAGCTAACCCACGGAAATTCCTAGACTACCACCCATACAGTCCGCATAGGTCATGTAGACCCGCATGAGATATTCCTCGCATCGGGGGTAGCAACGGTAATTCCTGGACTTCCACCCCTACAGTCCGCACAATATGAACAACGTAACATGGCCAGGGGTTTAAGTGATATAATACAAACACAACCGTCCATCATAACCAACATAAGAAAATCAGAAAAACCTCCTTACCACAAAAAGTCTCAAGACACTAACACCCGTAGTATCAAGACATGTTTACTTATCAAACCAAGTTACTACACCGTTAGAAAATCATTACAAGGCCTTTAAAATCAAGTAAGTAAACCGTTTCTTTTATCCTCCTTAAGTCGTTATAACAAACTTCTCATAAAACTATTATAACACTTATATCTTAAGCAATTCAAATAATCACACTCTTTTAAAATCAAGTATCAAATCCTTTTCTGAATAATGTTTCACAACTTTTTAGAATACTTCAAGGCTTTTAAGATTTAGAAGGCAATCAAAGACATCAAAACTGAAACCAAATTCCTTTAACACACGTACATCTACCGTACTATATATTTCACAACAATCATGCTCAAGAAGATAGGAAGAGTCACATACCTCCTCGGCTAAATCCACTTTCCAAGTCGAATATGCCGCGCGTAGAGTATCAACCTAAAATAGTCATAACACGTCTATCAACTTCTAGTTTTCTTCGTAGTAAATTCTAAGCATAAGGTATCTTATTCTACGGAAAATTGGGCAGCACTTCCCCTGTATCTACGTACTTTTCCACCTTTTCAAGGCCCGAAATCAATAGCCAACATGCCACATTTAAGGCGCAGTAAATCAGCACCTCAAAGGGGATTACACGCCTAACTGGACGTGTAAAATTCTGCCCACAATTATACAAAAACAGTCCAATGTAAATACAGTCCATTAGTCCACTAATACAATCCATTAGTCCAGTCTTTGGTTAGTATGCCAATAATGGTCTCATTACTTCTTTTATAATCCAACTTATATTCCAATCTTTATATAAGTTACATTAACTTGTTATTAACAAGATGTCAACAAGTAATAGGTAATGTTTTAACAACTTTTATGGCTAGCATGTCAATTCTCGATTTTAACATCTTAATAAGATCCAACTCTTTTCAATATTCCTTCCACATATCACAAACTTAGTTATATACTACTATAACATGTAATCTCCAATTTCATTATAAGGACAAAGATCATTACCTCAAAAAGCCCAAAATTATCTGTCACGACCCGTTCCGGGGCCCGTGACTGGTGCCTTACCCCGGGCACCCTAGTGATACAACATCAGAGAAAATCAGCGGAAAATAAAAACTTAAACATGAACAAGAGATAAGATAATAAAACAGGCCAACCAAACGGTTACCTTCCAATAAAATATATATATACAAATCTTTCAAACCGAACAGTTTAATCCTTTTTACAAACCCTGCCCACAACAGTACTACAGACCTCTAAGAGTTTTATACAACATGACGGGACAGGGCCCCGCCATACCCCTGAATGTACAAGAACCTACAACTCAGGGTAACATACCAAAGATAAGCCTCCGGAGAAACGGAGCTTCCCGATCTTGGCGTGATCCTAAGAGCGAGGATCAGCAACCGATCTACCTCTTTCTGCGGCATGACGCGGCCCCAAGAGGTCGATAACAGTGCGAAGTATATGGCGAAAATCAGTAAATGAAATCATAGCGATCTATATAAAGCGGGAGACATGTATGATAACAAAACTACGATTCACAATAAATAAGCGATCATGTAAGTCGTGACTCACGCCTCGTAGTCATCACTCAAATATAACTATGGGTCTCACGCGCAACATCAATCATGCCCGTGGAATACCTTCCTCACCGCCGTGATCTATGATATAATAACACCACGGAGTACACATGAACACCAAGTCTGTACTAACAATACTATACAACCAAACCACGAAGCTGACACGGGGCAAGTACGAAAGCCGACTACCAAATACCAAGGCCGGTCACGTAGCTGACCGGGGCAAGTACGAGGGCTAACTACCAGGTACCAAAGCCGTATCACGAGACTTCATCACTACACTGAACGGGGCAAGTGCGAGGGCTAACTACCAGGTACCAAGGCCGAATCAGCCACGAGACGGGGCAAGTCTGGCCGACCACCGGATACCAAGGCGAGCGGTAAAACCTCATGGAGAGCTAGTCGAGGAATAACACTATCAGCGGGCGTGCGGTGGAATTCTCGTCACTTGGCATGTCCAAGTAAGTTCTCAACAAGTCAACCGGCCCTCCATCGAGAGACGCGGTAGTATAGAAACACAATTCTTGCACAACAAAGGCTATCACAATAAGCATAGGCAAGTTTCACAACAACAAGCATAAACAAGTTATACACAACTCAAGGTACTTTCATTTTATGTCAAAGTCCGGGTTTTAACCCTAAAGTACTACGTACGTTAAATTCCTTTCAAAAAGATCTCTTTTTACGTAAAAACAACTCGATACTATCATCCGTAGTACCAAACATGTTCAATTTAAATCAAGTACTTTACACTTTTTAAACCAAGTGGCTTACACTTTTAAAACAATTTCAAGTATACTTTTTAAAACCCAAGTAACTAACTCTTTTAAGATCAAGGTACTCCTACCTTTTAAAACCAAGCCACTTATACTTTTCCATCAAGAAAAGTTCGATATTTGAAAACAAGTTACCTATACTATGAAACTCAAGTTACTTTTCTTTTCCCAAAATCAAGTTACCATTTTAAAACCAATGATAAAACCATTCTTTCGTTTTCATAAAGTCGTTATAACTAACTTCCCATAAAGCTGTTATAACACTTTATATTTTAAACCAATTTTAAGACAAAACGATGCCTTTCTTTTAAACCAAAAACTCTTTAATTTCCTCAAGTCTCTTTTTGAAAATCCAGTTCATTACTTATTCTCATTTCAGTAAAACATTATTATTTGAAAACCAAGTACTCATTACTCACGAATGAGGTTTCACACTTCTTAACAACTTTCACATCCATTCAATTAAGTCAAGTCTCTTATCTTTTACGATTAAGTCTCTTAACTT
Organism: Przewalskia tangutica; assembly: GCA_029844215.1. Lineage (NCBI taxonomy): Eukaryota > Viridiplantae > Streptophyta > Magnoliopsida > Solanales > Solanaceae > Przewalskia > Przewalskia tangutica. Next base: position 94,316,884 of record CM056719.1, read on the forward strand.
CTAAATTCAATAACCATTCTTTTATCCTTCTTAAGCTGTTATACCTAACTTCCCATAAAGCTAGTATAACTCTTAAACTTTCAAAACCAAGTATTACTCTTCTTTCAAAAACGGTTCTTAATTCTTTTGAAATACTTCAAAGTTCTTATTATTCAGGCTTAAGTCAAAAGACATTGCCGTAACACTACATTCAGTACGTACGTCTACCGTACTATATATATATTCTTGTAAAATACTTCTAGATTCTTATTATTCAGGCTTAAGTCAAAAGACATTGCCACACGTACGTCTACCGTACTATATATATATTCCTTTTAAAATATCATGCTTAAGAGTATAGGAAGAATCACATACCTCGCGACGATTATCGACTATTAGCAAATAGCTCCAAAGTACTGTAATCCTGCTAGCCTTTTTCACTTCTTCGAGTAGAATACGCTACTCGCAGTACTTCACCCTATAATAGTCACACAAGTCTATCAACGACTAGACTATCTGTAAAATAATTCTACGGAAAATTGGGCAGCACTTCCCTACCCGCCAAACTACACAAGTCTACTGTAAATACAGTCCTATGTAAGTACAGTTCAGTTCCCTTCTTATATACCTTCCTGGTATATAACTTATACTTAATTCTTATACTTCAACAGTATGTACTCTAATTACAAAAGAAGGTCAAGCGTATTTACCTCGATAAGCCCAAAATTATCCAAGTTTAAATGTCGATCCTGAGCAACGTTTAGCTCCAACTCTGGGCGCTCCAACCCGCTCCAAACAACCCTTAGAAGTTCTACGCAACTTCTACTTAATACTTCAACTCGCTATGAAGATTTTCCTTAGGGTTTCGGTTTGAGACTAAAAGGACAAAAGGTAGTATTTCCGGGCTCTACGTATAGAGGTAACTTTTGGAATACTACAAGGTATAAGGCCAAGGTATTTTGGGTATAGTAACAATACTTGGAGAGTATTTCTCTACCGAAAGGGGTATTATCTGAGAACAACAAGGCAAGGGGAGGGTGTACCCTACTTAGCATCCCAGGAAGGGGGTGGGTACCTCTGCCACAAGGCCCAACAAAGGGGGATGGGGAAGGCTAGGACGAGAAGCTCACAAAGGGGGGGAGAAGGGATTTCAAGACTTGGAGATTTGTTGGAGTGGATGAATAAGTCTTCAAAGGGGGGGGGGGGTATTTATAGGGAAATGAAGGGCCTTGATCAAGCCAAGTGCAAGGCAAGTGTAAGGCCAAGATCAAGCCAAGTGCACCCTAACCCTACTCCACAAAACAAGGCATAAAACAAGGCACCAAACAAGCCACAAAATAAGCCACAAAATAAGGCATAAAATCGTCCAAGCCAAGCCCATGTTGCCGTCCATATGAGGGTGACAAGTGTCACCCTCTCGTTGGTCCAAAATATTTCATCTCTCGGAAAAATCCGTAAAAAATAATAAATGACATAGCCGGAATTTTCCCTTCGCAAGTTCTGTAAAACGTTTCGTCGAAAAACGACTCTTTACGGGGGTTGTGTACAAATTTCGAATCTTGCCTAACTTTAAAGCCCAAACTTTTCTACGTATGCCCACACGTACATACTCAGGAAATACGGGGTATAACATTCTCCCCTCCTTAGAAACATTCGTCCCGAATGTTCCTTCTCAAGACGTATAACGATGCAGTTCCTTCTTAATCTTAAACAAGTTGCCAATGCCACACATGGCCACAAACTAACACACGCTCCAATACTTAATTCAAGTCTACGAGGAATCACCTCTAACATCACAAAAGCTTCCACCCTAGTCTAAAGGATACTCCCTTCGCAATTTCACTTCACAACAAAATGATATCTTTTATGCTCTCAACACATGCTCGCTTCTTCCCTTACTCGTCGTACTCTTCTCGAACACATGAACTCTTCTAGTATACGTACCATACTTTAGTTATTACTTCAGTTCTCAAAATCTCTGGAGTCACCACCTCCAAACTTGGTCATCTTACTCACCGCAATCTCCCTTAAGGCCATTCCCGTCCTTTACGATCCGCTTCTGGTCGAACATATCCACGAACTCATATGATGGTCATCTAAACTTGGGCCTAGCACCCTCGTGACCCTACCATCTGGCGGGACCACCCAGAACTGACCCCACCTACATCCGGCTCACGGGTTGACCGCAACACGCCTCAACCCGACCTCCGTCGCGCCAACTCTTGCTCGCCGATGCGGAACAATCTTACAAATTCACATCATGACAGCTACCACTGTCATTTCACACAACTCACGGAATTATCCCACAATACATTATAAGCAAACCAAGTATTTCGACAAAGACTAACCGTAAAATCTTTTATTCAAGCCGGCCTTACCTCTAAGGTCTCAATGTGTAATATTCTAAGGTTCATACCTTCCCTGACCCCACACTTCTTCTTTCGACTATCCATGTCTCTAAACCACAATACACACAAAGCTATCTGTACATAGCACTCAACATACAATCATCGTATCACGCATGAAAAACTCTAGAGGGTTAAGGATATACCTGAAAAGATAGGCGGTTCAAATGACCGCTAAATCTGGGAACTTCCACCGCGACCTCTGCCATGGCCTGCCGGTGTATGAACATCCTGCCTAGCTATGGAAGGTGAAGAACCCATCGATCTTGTAGTCAGGCTATCCTACCATGCTACCCCAGTGGACGATCTCTGCCAAATGGCCTGTTGGCGCAAGAATAACAATCTCCCAAGTTAGTACGACACTCTCCTTATGAAGTTTTCCAACGCCACACCGAGACAAGTGGCGACCTCATTCGGCGAGCACTCCTACTCCGAAAATCTGAAACACAGGAGCCCGACCGCTCACGAATATCCCGAATGTCCCGGAAAGGTGGAGGACCACTGCATCTTGGCGGAGGTACATAACTAGTCTGCTGCTGAGGCGGTCCGCCTCGAAAGTTATCAAAGGACCCTGCTGTTCTGGCCCTCTTCTGCTGATCTTGGTCATTCCGTCGACCTCTACGCTCCTCACATCCAAGTGCATAAGCCTGCATGCGGGCAATGTCCATGCCCGGCTGAAGAGCTACACCCGAACAAGCCTCTGCTAAGTAGTCATCGAGCCCGGGGACGTAACGGTGCACTCTGTCCTTCATACCGGCTACTAACGCGGGAACATACCGAGCCAATGAGTCGAACTCCACATTATACTCCCGAACCGTACGCCCGCTCTGCCTCAACACCAAAAATTTGTCGGCCCGAGCCCTCCTCGCCTGTGGAGGTAAGAAATGTGCAAGAAATGCCTCTGAGAACTCGTTCCATACGGCTGGAAGTGCATGCTCTCCCGATCTGACTCATGAATCAAACCAATCGATCGCAGTATCACGCGCGGCCGATCACGAACCAGACCACTCGGTCTCGAAGCCTTGATCACTCTCGTGATCAGAATCGCTTGATGAACTCTTGCGGATCATCCTCGTGCCTCGACCGTAGAACTCTGGCGGGCTCTGACATAGAAAGTCCGTAGCCTCAAACTATCCGATCTCGGGTGAACGACGGGTGCTACCGGGCTGCTGCGTCCGGCTATCCTCGTATGCGCCACGATCACGACGATCGGGCCATCTCTTTGTAACCTATCTCTTCTGCTCCAGCCGTGGGGTGGAGGCTCAGTCTTGTTGTCTCAGCAGCCACTGCTGCGGCCCTAAACTCTGTTGGGGCCGGTGGCGTCGCAAAACTCGCCGTCTGAAGCACAATCTCAGGTACTGACCGGGCCTGCGCCCTCGTACTCCTCTGTATCTCACTAGCAGCTCCCTCGACTGCCTTGCCCACCTGGGCCCGGGTTGCCTTGCGCGGAGGCATAACTGGTAAAAACGAGATACGTCAGAGGGGTCCAACTTACAACACAGCTCTAAGGCACGATCTCAGAATGAGAAGAAGGGAAACCAATCCTAAATGTCCTGCAGCCTCCTGATTATAGATGTGGTGCACAACACACCGATAATCAAGACTACTAGACACGTGCGTAGACACTTTTCGAGGATTAACTGCTCTGATACCACTTTTGTCACGACCCGTTCCGGGGCCCGTGACTGGTGTCTTACCCCGGGCACCCTAGTGATACAACATCAGAGAAAATCAGCGGAAAATAAAAACTTAAACATGAACAAGAGATAAGATAATAAAACAGGCCAACCAAACGGTTACCTTCCAATAAAATATATATATACAAATCTTTCAAACCGAACAGTTTAATCCTTTTTACAAACCACACTTGTGTGATTACTACAGACCTCTAAGAGTTTTATACAACATGACGGGACAGGGCCCCGCCATACCCCTGAATGTACAAGAACCTACAACTCAGGGTAACATACCAAAGATAAGCCTCCGGAGAAACGGAGCTTCCCAATGAATCGTGATCCTAAGAGCGAGGATCGAAGCCGATGTACCTCTTCTTGCGGCATGAACGCGGCCCGAAGGAGGTCGATAACAGTACCAAGTATATGAAACGAAAATCAGAAATGAAATCATAACGATCTATATAAAGCGGGAGACATGTATGATAACAAAACTACGATTCCTGATAAATAGCGATCATGTAAGTCAGGGACTCACGCCCTCAGAGTCATCACTCAAATATAACTATGGGTCTCACGCCCGCAACATCAATCATGCCGTGGAATACCTTCCTCACTGCCGGTAGTCTATGATATAATAACACCACGGAGTACACATGAACACCAAGTGCGTACTAACAATACTATACAACCAAACCACGAAGGCGACACGCAGGCAAGTCTGAAGCCGACTACGAATACCAAGGCGGTCACGTGGTCGACCGGCAAATCTGAGGGCTAACTACGGTACCAAAGCGTATCACGAGACCGTCACTACACTGAGCGGGGCAAGTGCGAGGGCTAACTACCGGTACGAGGCGAATCAGCCACGAGGCGGGGCAAATCTGGCCGACCACGGATACCAAGGCGAGCGGTAAAACCTCATGGAGAGCTAGTCCATGGAATAACACTATCAGCGAGGCGTGCGTGGAATTCTCGTCACCGCTGACGCGTCAAGTAAGTTCTCAACAAGTCAACCGGCCCTCCATCGAGAGACGCGGTAGTATAGAAACACAATTCTTGCACAACAAAGGCTATCACAATAAGCATAGGCAAGTTTCACAACAACAAGCATAGACAAGTTATACACAACTCAAGGTACTTTCATTTTATGTCAAAGTCCGGGTTTTAACCCTAAAGTACTACGTACGTTAAATTCCTTTCAAAAAGATCTCTTTTTACATAAAAACAACTCGATACTATCATCCGTAGTACCAAACATGTTCAGTTTAAATCAAGTACTTTACACTTTTTAAACCAAGTGGCTTACACTTTTAAAACAATTTCAAGTATACTTTTTAAAACCCAAGTAACTAACTCTTTTAAGATCAAGGTACTCCTACCTTTTAAAACCAAGCCACTTATACTTTTCCATCAAGAAAAGTTCGATATTTGAAAACAAGTTACTTATACTATGAAACTCAAGTTACTTTTCTTTTCCCAAAATCAAGTTACCATTTTAAAACCAATGATAAAACCATTCTTTCGTTTTCATAAAGTCGTTATAACTAACTTCCCATAAAGCTGTTATAACACTTTATATTTTAAACCAATTTTAAGACAAAACGATGCCTTTCTTTTAAACCAAAAACTCTTTAATTTCCTCAAGTCTCTTTTAGAAAATCCAGTTCATTACTTATTCTCATTTCAGTAAAACATTATTCTTTGAAAACCAAGTACTCATTACTCACGAATGAGGTTTCACACTTCTTAACAACTTTCACATCCATTCAATTAAGTCAAGTCTCTTATATTTTACGATTAAGTCTCTTAACTTCTAAATTCAATAACCATTCTTTTATCCTTCTTAAGATGTTATACCTAACTTCCCATAAAGCTAGTATAACTCTTAAACTTTCAAAACCAAGTATTACTCTTCTTTCAAAAACGGTTCTTAATTCTTTTGAAATACTTCAAAGTTCTTATTATTCAGGCTTAAGTCAAAAGACATTGCCGTAACACTACATTCAGTTAACACACGTACGTCTACCGTACTATATATATATTCTTGTAAAATACTTCTAGATTCTTATTATTCAGGCTTATGTCAAAAGACATTGCCACACGTACGTCTACCGTACTATATATATATTCCTTTTAAAATATCATGCTCAAGAGTATAGGAAAAATCACATACCTCGCGACGATTATCAACTATTAGCAAATAGCTCCAAAGTACTGTAATCCTGCTAGACTTTTTCACTTCTTCGAGTAGAATACGCTACTCGCAGTACTTCACCCTATAATAGTCACACAAGTCTATCAACGACTAGACTATCTGTAAAATAATTCTACGGAAAATTGGGCAGCACTTCCCTACCCGCCAAACTACACAAGTCTACTGTAAATACAGTCCTATGTAAGTACAGTTCAGTTCCCTTCTTATATACCTTCCTGGTATATAACTTATACTTAATTCTTATATTTCAACAGTATGTACTCTAATTACAAAAGAAGGTCAAGCGTATTTACCTGGATAAGCCCAAAATTATCCAATTTTAAATGTCGATCCTGAGCAACGTTTAGCTCGACTCTGGCGCTCAACCCGCTCAAACAACCCTTAGAAGTTCTACGCAACTTCTACTTAATACTTCAACTCGCTATGAAGATTTTCCTTAGGGTTTCGGTTTGAGACTAAAAGGACAAAAGGTAGTATTTTCGGGCTCTACGTATAGAGGTAACTTTTGGAATACTACAAGGTATAAGGCCAAGGTATTTTGGGTATAGTAACAATACTTGGAGAGTATTTCTCTACCAAAAATGGGGTATTATACGAGAACAACAAGGCAAGGGGGGGTGTACCCCTCGGCTTAGCACCCCTAGGAAGGGGGGGTGGGTACCCTCTCGGCCACAAGGCCCAACAAAGGGGGAGGGGGAAGGCTAGGACGAGAAGCTCACAAAGAGGGGAGAAGGGATTTCAAGACTTGGAGATTTGTTGGAGTGGATGAATAAGTCTTCAAAGGGGGGGGGGGGGGGTATTTATAGGGAAATCAAGGGCCTTGATCAAGCCAAGTGCAAGGCAAGTGTAAGGCCAAGATCAAGCCAAGTGCACCCTAACCCTACTCCACAAAACAAGGCATAAAACAAGGCACCAAACAAGCCACAAAATAAGCCACAAAATAAGGCATAAAATCGTCCAAGCCAAGCCCTTGTTGCCGTCCATATTGTCACCCTCTCGTTGGTCCAAAATATTTCATCTCTCGGAAAAATCCACAAAAAATAATAAATGACATAGCCGGAATTTTCCTTCGCATGAGTTTACGTAAAGCGTTTAGTCAAAACGACTCTTTACGGGGGTTGTGTACAAATTTCAAATCTTGCCTAACTTTAAGGCCCAAACTTTTCTACGTATGCCCACACGTACATACTCAGGAAATACGGGGTATAACATTCTCCCCTCCTTAGAAACATTCTTCCCGAATGTTCCTTCTCAAGACGGATAACGATGCAGTTCCTTCTTAATCTTAAACAAGTTGCCAATGCCACACATGGCCACAAACTAACACACGCTCCAATAATTAATTCAAGTCTACGAGGAATCACCTCTAACATCACAAAAGCTTCCACCCTGGTCTAAAGGATACTCCCTTCGCAATTTCACTTCACAACAAAATAATCTCTTTTATGCTCTCAACACATGCTCGCTTCTTCCCTTACTCTTCTCGAACACTTGAACTCTTCTAGTATACGTACCATACTTTAGTCATTACTTCAGTTCTCAAAATCTCTGGAGTCACCACCTCCAAACTTGGTCATCTTACTCACTGCAATCTCCCTTAAGGTCATTCCCGTCCTTTACGATCCGCTTCTGGTCGAACATATCCACGAACTCATATGATGGTCATCTAAACTTGGGCCTAGCACCCTCGTGACCCTACCATCTGGCGGGACCACCTAGCGACCCCACCTACATCAAGACTCTGGGTTGACCCGCAACACGCCTCAACCCGACCTCTCCGTCGCCAACTCTTGCTCCTCGGTACGGAACAATCTTACCAATTCACATCATGACAGCTACCACTTTCATTTCACACAACTCACGGAATTATCCCACAATACATTATAAGCAAACCAAGTATTTTGACAAAGACTAACCGTAAAATCTTTTATTCAAGTCGGCCTTACCTCTAAGGTCTCAATGTGTAATATTCTAAGGTTCAGACCTTCCCTGACCCACACTTCTTCTTCGACTATCCATGTCTCTAAACCAATACACACAAAGATATCTGTATAGCACTCAACATACAATCATCATTATCACGCATGCAAAACTCTAGAGGTTAAGGATATACGAAAAGATAGGCGGTTCAAAGGACCGCTAAATCTGGAACTTCCTCGCGACCTCTGCGTGGCTGCCGGTGTATGAACATCCCGCCTAGCTATGGAAGGTGAAGAACCCGCCCGATCTCGTGATCAGTGCTATCCTACCGTGCTACCCACAGTCGGACGATCTCTCGCCAAATGGCCTGTTGGCGCAAGAATAACAATCTCCCAAGTTAGTACGACACTCTCTCCCTTATGAAGTTTTCCACAACGCCTTTGAGACAAGAGGCGACCTCATTCGCGAGCACTTACTCGTGAAAATCAAACACAGGAGCCCCGACCGCTCTGAATATCCCGAAGGTCCGAAGGCGTGGAGGACCACTGCATCTTGGCGGAGGTACATAACTAGTCTGCTGCTGAGGTGGTCCGCCTCGAAAGTTATCAAAGGACCCTGCTGTTTTGGCCCTCTTCTGCTGATCTTGGTCATTCCGTCGACCTCTCCGCTCCTCACATCCAAGTGCATAAGCCTGCATGCGGGCAATGTCCATGCCCGGTTGAAGAGCTACACCCGAACAAGCCTCTGCTAAGTAGTCATCGAGCCCGGGGACGTAACGGTGCACTCTGTCCTCCATACCGGCTACTAACGCGGGGACATACCGAGCCAATGAGTCGAACTCCACATTGTACTCCCGAACCGTACAATCACCGTAGGGTTTCACTTTGCGACTATCGGATTAACGTTTATTTCCGGGATCATTATGTTGGGATATCTTTAGAACACTACTAGGGACACTTGGCTAAGGTATTTGGGATTAAACAACAACAATTGAAGAATTGTTCTTCACAAATAGGGGGGGGGGGTGCCGAGAGCAACAATGAAGGGATGGAGTATATTTTTGTGTCTAGGAATTTCTCTAAGTGTTGATAAAGTCTTGCAACCCTAAGATGTGTATATATAAGACAACCAAGGGCTAGGATCAAAGCAAGTGTGTGGTTGAGATTGGGGACAAGTGTGTGTGGGTCCCACAAGCCACTTGTCCAATAAATATCTTGAGACAAGTGGCTTGCCACTTGTCTCACCATTTCGGCCAACATGGCCATATGGGGGGACACGTGTCGCCCCCTATTGGTCCAAAATATTTTATTTCCACACAATCTCAATAATTGGTCCATAATTGAAAACCTTGTGGGCCCCACAAAAATGTAAAATTTCCCGGGTGGGCCCCACATGACCAAAACTGGAAATAAAATTCCATAATTCTTATAAATTCTTGTTACACCCCGTAGTTCCAGGGTATGTGAGGACGTGCGTACGAGAATACGACAGTAATTTTGGAAAGGAAGAAAGATGTGATTTTTCGACGGAAAAGTTTCATGATTTTGTGAAGGAAACAGGTTCGATAATGGAAATTGGATTCCCAGATTTAGTATTTGGACTTCTTGGATTATTATATAATTATGGAATTTTATTTCCGGATTTGGTCACGTGGGGCCCACGGGGAAAATTTACGGTTTTGTGGGGCCCACTTTGTTTTGGAGATTTTGGATTTTACGGATATTTTCGGGAGATGAAATATTTTGGATGAGTAGGAGGGCGACACATGGCACCCCCATGTGGCCCTATGGCCGAAATTAGGGGCCACTTGGACGTTTTTTGTGGTGGACAAGTGGCAAGCCACTTGTCCCCTTTTTGTGGTAGACATATGGTTGGTTAAATCCATACACACATGTCCCAAGATCTCACCACACACTTGCCTTGATCTTGACCATTTATTTCTCTATAAATAGACCCTTAAGCTTGCAAGACTTCTTCATCCATTCTTGAGATAATTTCCAAAGCAAAAATACTCCATCCCTTGTTGTTGAGCTCTCGGTTTTGAGCCTCCCCCTTGACCAAAAGTTGTCCAAAAACTCTTAAACTTTTAAGTGTTCTTCCTTAGGGTGTTCGGAAGATTGCAAACCAAGAGTTGGAAAAGATTTCACACCCCTAGCCTTAGATATACACCTTGGCCGAAACTTGCCATAGTTGAGCCTAAGTGTTCTTCACTTTTTGGAGTTGGATCTTGAAGAGGAGTTGGTTAGGAGCTTCTAAGGGTTGCTTGGAGCGGGTTGGAACGTAAGGATTTGGAGCTAAACGTTGCTCAGGATCGACTTATAAATCTTGGATAATTTTGGGCTTCAGGGTAATGATCTTTATCCCTATTGTAATTGGAGATTACATGTTGTTGTAATGTATAGTTGAGTATACTATATATAGAATGAATTTTGTTAAGAATTGAACTGTATTTACAGTAGACTTGTAGTATTATTGTGGGGCAGATTTGTACACGTCCGGTTAGACGTGTAACCCCCTTGGAGTTGTTGGCTTGGTAGCAGGCCTTGATAGAGGAGGATTTATGTGGTCATGCGGGGAGTCTTTGCGAATTTTCCGTAGAATAAGGAACCTTGTACTTTGAAATGTTCTACGAAGAGATCTAGAAGTTGATAGACGTTTTGTGGCCATTATAGGTTGAAGTACTACGAGTAGCGTATTCTACTTGAAGGGTGGAAAAGACTAGCAAGGTTATAGTACTTTGGAGCGTTTTGCTAATTGTCGATAATCGTCGCGAGGTATGTGAACCTCTTCCTATCTTTTCTAGCATGATTGTTGTGAACTATGTAGTACGGTAGACGTACGGGTGCTAAGCAAATTTGGTTGGTTTAAAACATAAAGTGTTATAACGGCTTTATGGGACGTTTGTTATAACAACCTTATGTAGGTAAAGAAATGGTTTGAGGTTTTTAAAAGATAAGAAACTTGACTTATAACTGACTTGATGTGAAATATTAAGGACTTGGTTTGTGTTAAAAAGTTGTGAAACCGCTTTTATGAGAAATGAGTAATTGAGTTTTAAAAGGAATAAGTTATATTGATTTCGGAAATGAGAATAAGTATCGAACAAACCACTGCAGCATTAATAAAGGAAAAATGTATTTGACTAATTAATTATTATTAAAACAAGTAGAAACCTCCATCTGCATAGAAGCTAAGATAAGACAAAATTGTATTACATTTCCTAGATCATGGCTGCTTTAATAAGATCATTAATAACAAGTATTGATTTTTCTTAAATTCCACAGTAAGGAACTTGATTTCTAAAAGAAAAGAGACTTGAGAATTTGAAGTGTTTTGGTTTAAAAGAAAGGCATGGTTTTGTCTTAAATTGGTTTAAAACATAAAGTGTTATAATAGCTTTATGAGAAGTTAGTTATAACGACTTTATGAAAACAAAAGGATGGTTTTATTATTGGATTTAAAATGGTAACTTGACTTTAAAGGGAGAAGTGATTTGGTCTAAAAAGAAAGTATGAAAATTGTTTTGGTTTACTTAAAAAAATAGTTACTCTATTTTGATACTACGAGTATCGTGTGACCTTTGTAAAAGAAATGGATCTTTTTGAAAGAATTTATGTACGTAGTACTTTAGGGTTAAAACCCGGATTGTTGGCATAAAATGGGAGTACTTGAGTTTTTATAAATGGTGAATCAATTTACATGTTAATGAAAGTCTAAAAGTATGTTGAGCTTGCCTATGCTAGTTGTGATAGCTTTTGTTGTGCAAGTATTGTATTTCTATACCACCGTCTCGATGGAGGCGGTGACTTGTTGTGAACTTACTTGGGCGTGACTGCGGTGTGGAGGATTCCACGGGTATGCTTCCATTATTATTGTCACGTGGGCATGTCTACACCGATGAGGATTCCGGCATGTGACCATTATTGTTATTCCATGGACTAGCTCTCCGAGGTTTCTTGATTCGGCTTTGGTATCTGGTAGTTGGCTCTCGTACTTGCCCCGGTCGTGGCTGATTCGGCTTTGGTATCTGGTAGTTAGCCTTCATACTTTCCCCGTTCAGTTTTGTGGCGAAGTCTCGTGACTTACGGTTGTGATCTGGTGGTTAGCCTGGTTACTTGCCCCGTCGGCCTACGTGGACGGTGGATCTGGTAGAGGCTATCGCACTTGCCACGTGTCAGCTTCGCGGCGAAGTTTCGTGACTTACGGTTGTGATCTGGTGGTTAGCCTGGTCACTTGCCCCCGTCAGCTACGTGGCACAGGGAGGATCTGGTTGAGGCTATCGCACTTGCCACGTGTCAGCTTCGCGAGTCAGTGTTTGGACGAAGTTTCGTGACTTACGGTTGTGATCTGGTGGTTAGCCTGGTTACTTGCCCCATACGGTTTGATGACACAGGTGGGACCTGGTGTTCATGTGTACCCCTTGGTGTTATTATATCATAAACTGCCGGCAGTGAGGAAGGTATTCCACGGGCATGATTGATGTTGTGGGCGTGAGACCCATAGTTATATTTGAGTGATGACTTTGAGGGCGTGAGTCCCTGACTTGACATGACTGCTTTTATGTTGTGAACTGTAGTTTGGTTATCATACATGTCTCCTGTTTTATATAGACTATTATGATTTCATGTACAATATTTTCAGTTTCACATACTTGGTACCTGTTGTACTGACCTCCTTCGGGGGGCTGCGTTCATGCCGCAGGTAGAGGTACACCAGTTGTTGATCCTCGCTCATAGGATCACAGTTCAGCGTTCGGGAAGCTCCGTTTCTCCGGAGGCTTATCTTTGGTATAGTCCCCTGTCGTTGTAGGTACTTACATTCAGGGGTATGGCGGGGCCCTGTCCCGTCGTAGTTGTGATTACATTCTTAGAGGTCTGTAGTACTGTTGTGGGCAGGGTTTGAAAAAGGATGTAACTGTTCAGGTTTAATTATTTATATATACAGAAAGGTAACCGTTTTGGTTAGCCTGTTTCTTATTTTATCTTGTTTCATGTTTAAGTTTTTATTTTCGCTGATTTTCTCTGATGTTGTATCTCTAGGGTGCCCGGGGTAAGGCACCAGTCGCGGGCCCGAGGTCGGGTCGTGACAATTCTATAAGTCTTAAATACTAAAATTGAGAATCCAATTCTCAATAATAAACCTTTTTCCTTCACGAGGTTCGGAATATTTTTCGTAGGAAAGAGAAATCTTTCTTCCTTTTAAACCTAGAGTCGCATTCTCTTGCGCACGTCCTCATACACATATCCTGAAACTACGGGGTGTAACATTCTCTCCCCTTAGAAACATTCGTCCCGAATGTTCCTTCTACGTTCCATCAAATCAGATGTCGACATAGTCCCTCTTAACTATACCCCACGCAAACAAGAACGCCATACATGGCCACAACAACACTTAAGCATATATGTCAATTAAAATCAACAAGTATGAAGGTGAGTTACCTGGAGGTGTAGGGAATAAGTGAGGATACTTCATCATCATGCCCTCCTATGCTTCCCAAGTCATCTTCTCAAGTCATCTTCTCTCTATTCTCGTTCCGCCACAAGACTTTTACGGAAGCCACGTCCTTTGTCCGCAGTCGCCTGACCTGGCGATCGAGTATCGCTATGGGACTCTCCTCATACGATAACCCCTCTGTCACCTGGACATCGTCAACCGGGAACACTCTGGATGGATCTCCGATACACCTCCGCAACATAGAAACGTGAAAGACCGGATGTACTGCCTCCAGGTCGGATGGCAGATCCAACTCATAGGCAACCTTGCCCACTCTACGGACAATCTGATAAGGCCCAATGTACCTTGGGCTAAGTTTCCCCTTCTTCCCAAACCTCATCACACCCTTCATGGGTGACACTTTTAGGAAAACCCAATCATCAATCTCAAACTCCAAGTGTCGACGTCGATTATCTGCATACGACTTCTGTCGACTCTGAGCTGCTAGAAATCTCTCCTGGACAAGCTTCACCTTATCCACAACCTACTGAATCAAGTCCGGCCCGACTAACTGAACCTCACCCACATCGAACCAGCCTATCGGCGATCTGCACTTCCTTCCATATAAGGCCTCATAAGGCGCCATATGGATAATGGAATGGTAGATGTTATTATACGCAAACTCAACAAGAGGCAAATGATCCTCCCAGCTACCCCTGAAATCGATAACACAGGCCCGCAGCATATCCTCAAGTGTCTGGATAGTACGCTCTGCCTTTCCATCCGTCTGAGGATGAAATGCAGTACTGAGGCTCACCTGCGTCCCTAATCCCTTCTGAAAAGACCTCCAGAAATTAGCCGTAAACTGGGCTCCTCTATCCGATATAATAGATATAGGGACCCCATGCAGTCTCACGATCTCTCGGATGTAAAGTCTAGCATAATCCTCGGCCGAATAAGTCGGCCTGACTGAAAGAAAGTGGGCTGATTTCGTCAGCCTGTCTACAATAACCCAGATGGAATCACACTTTCTCTGAGTGCGAGGTAACCCTGTAACAAAATCCATGTTGATCACCTCTCATTTCCAGGTCGGAATCTCAATCGTATGAAGCAACCCACCAGGATTTTGGTGCTCCACCTTGACCTGCTGACAATTCGGACACTGAGCAACGAACTATGCAACGTCCCTCTTCAGTCCATCCCACTAATACACACATCTGAGGTCGTGGTACATCTTTGTCGACCCCGGATGAATAGAGTAACGAGCTCTGTGTGCTTCCCTAGAACCTACTGACGAAGTATGCAATATCGGGTACACACAAATCTTAGCACCCCATCAGGTGCTACCTCAAATGGACCTTTCTCCTCTCGATACCGTGTCATAATCGGATCCTCATACTGTCGCCTCTTCACCTTCTCGACGATGGAAGACTCGGCAACCTCTCGAACCTGAACCCTACTACTATCAGAACAAACCAATCGAACCCCAGGGCTCGCTAGCTGATGTATCTCGCGGACCATGCCCCTTCTCTCTGGCTGCACATCTGACAGACTACCCATCGATCTACGACTAAAGGCATCTGTAACTACATTGGCCTTCCCTGGGTGGTATAGGATATCGACATCATAATCCTTAAGTAACTCTAACCACCGTCTCTTCCGCAAGTTCACCTGGCGGAAGATATCTTTGGAGGCTCTTGTGGTGCAGAAAATATCCACATGAACTCCATATAAATAATGCCTCCAGATCTTCAAGGCATGAATCACTGCTGCCAACTCCAAGTCATGCGTGGGGTAGTTCCTCTCATGCTTCTTGAGCTATCGAGATGCATAAGCTATAACCTTACCATGCTGCATCAGCACACACCCAAGCCCGACACCCGACGCATCACAATAAACCACATACCCGTCTAAACCCTCTGGAAGAGTAAGAACTGGGGTCGTCGTTAATTTCTCCTTCAGTGAATGGAAGCTCTTTTCACAAGCATCCGTCCACTGGAACTTAGCCGCCTTCTGCGTCAGCGTAGTCAACAGTGCTGAAATCGAAGCAAACTTCTCCACAAACCTCCGATAATAACCCGCAAGGCCCAAAAAGCTGCGCACCTCAGTTGGTGTAGTGGGTCTAGGCCAAGTCTTGACTGCCTCAATCTTTGCTGTATCAACCTGAATACCATTGGCCCCGATAATATGCCCTAATAATGCCACTGAAGCCAACCAAAACTCACATTTAGAGAACTTGACATACAACGGCCGGCTCTGGAGGACTCTCAGTACCGTCCTCAAATGATCCGCATGCTCCTGCTCCGTGCGAGAATAAACCAGGATGTCATCAATGAATACTATAACAAACGTATCCAGAAATGACTTGAACACCCGGTTCATTAAATCCACAAATACAGCTGGAGCATTAGTCAAACCGAAAGACATCACCCTGAACTCATAGTGCCCATATCGGGTCTTGAATGCAGTCCTAGGGACATCCGCCTCCCTAACTCGCACCTGATGATAACCAGATCGCAGGTCTATCTTGGAAAAACACTTCGCCCCCTGCAACTGATCAAACAAATCATCAATCCTGGGGAGGGGGTAACTATTTTTGATGGTTACCTTGTTCAGCTGCCTGTAATCAACACACATGCGCAACGTCCTATCCTTCTTCTTTAAAAATAATACCGGCGCTCCCCAAGGTGAAGTACTAGGCCTAATAAAGTCTTTCTCCAGCAAATCTTTCAGCTGGTCCTTCAATTCTCTCAACTCGGCAGGTGTCATTCTGTATGGAGGAATAGATATAGGCCGAGTATCAGGCAGAACGTCAATATAGAACTCTATCTCCCTCTCTGGAGGAATACTTGAGAGATCGTCTGGGAAAACATCCGGAAATTCTCTAACAACCGGAACAGACTGAAGATCTGGCAACTCAGCCTCTGTATCAAATACCCGAATAAGATGGTAGATATACCCCTTCTGAACCATCTTCCTAGCCTTGAGGTACGAAATAAACCTACCCCTCGGCGACACAATATTCCCTTTCCACTCGATAACCGGCTCATCGGGAAACTGGAACCTTACCAATCTCTCCCTACAGTCCACATTGGCGTAGCAAGAAGCCAACCAATCCATGCCCATAATAACATCAAAATCCTTCATATCCAACTCTATCAAGTCGGCTAGGGTCTGACGACTGTATATAGTCACCGGGAAAGCCTTATATACCCACTCTGCTACCACCGAATCACCTACTGGCGTAGCTACCTAAAAATGTTCTAGACCACTGACTCGGTCTCCGACGCCTTGATCACTCTCATGATCCGCTGTAACTGTCTGATGAACTCCTGTGGATCATCCTCAGGCCTCGACCCATAAAACTCTGGTGGGCCGCAACTCATAAAGTCCCGAAGTCTCAAACTATCTGACCTCGGGTGAACCACGGGTACTACTGGGACTGGAACTGCTGCATCCAGCCTATCCTCGTGCCTCGCCACGACTCGGCCAATCGCGGGCCATCTCGCACAACCCATCCTCTGCTCCAGGCTGTGGGGCTGGAGGCTCCGGTGTCGTGGCTTCAGCAGCCCCTGCTGCGGCCTAAGCTTCTTTGGGGCGGCGGCGTTGTGGAACTTCGCCGTCGGGTATCACCTCGGGTAAGGGTTGGGGCGAGCCTCGTGACTCTCGTGTACTACTAGCGACTCCTCGGCTGCCTTGCCATACGGTCGGGTTGCCCTTACGTAGAGGCATAAGCGGTAAGAAAGAGAAATCCGTCGGAAGGTCCAACTATAACACGTACTAAGGCACGATCTCGAGTGAGAAGAATGGAAACGATCCTAAATGTCCTGTAGCCTCACGATTATAGATGTGGTGCACAACACACCGATAATCAAGACTTACTAGACACGGTGCGTAGACACTTTTCGAGGATTAATCGCTCGATACCACTTTTGTCACGACCGTTCCGGGCGTGGTCGTGCCTACCGGACACCCAAGTAGCCAAACATCAGAGTAACCAGCGGAATATAACCAAGACATGAAACAATAAAAGTAAGAATAGTCTATCCAAGAAAAGTTGCCTTTCGGCGTATATATATAGTTACCCAACAGTGAACAATTACAATCCCAAAATGCGACAGGACTACAGACCTCTAAGGAAATGTAAACACTATGACGGGACAGGGCCCCGTCATACCCCTGAATGTACAAAACATGTCACGACCCGACCCCGGGCCCGTGACTGGTGCCTTACCCCGGGCACCCTAGTGATACAACATCAGAGAAAAATCAGCGGAAATAAAAGCTTACATATGAAACAAGATATACAATAATGAAATAAGAAAACAGGCTAACCAAAACGGTTACCTTTCTGAATATATAAATAAAACTTGAACCCAAACAGTTATATCCCTTTTACAAACTCTGCCCACAACAGTACTACAGACCTCTAAGAATGTTATAACAACGACGGGATAGGGCCCCGCCATAGGGGAATGTAAGTACCTACAACAACAGGGGACCATACAAAAGATAAGCCCCCGGAGAAACGGAGCTTCCCAAAACGCTGAACTGTGATCCTATGAGCGAGGATCGACGACTGGTGTACCTCTACCTGCGGCATGAACGCAGCCCGAAGAGGTCGATAACAGTACCAAGTATGTGGCGAAGATCGTAAATGAAATCATAATAGTCTATATAAAGCGAAGACATATATGATAACGATTTACGATACACAATATGTGATCACCCTCAAGTCGGGGACTCGCCGCCAAAGTCACCACTCAAATATAACCGTGGGTCGTACCCAATATCAATCATGCGTGGAATTCCTTCCTCACCGCTGATCCATGATATAAAAGCACCAAGGAATACATATGAACACGTGTCCCACCTGTGTCATAATAAAACCGTACGGGGTAAGTACGAAGGCATAGCCGACTACTAAAACCCACAGTACCAACAATGCTATAAAACTGTATCACGAGGTCTTTCTAGACCGCGCCACATGATCGAAGTTGGCCACTCACCCTCAGTATCAATGTGCGCGTCTAATCCTGGAACTTACCGCAGCTCCGCATAGGCCACCTAGGCCCGCATGAGGCATTCCCCGCATCGACGGTAGCTACTCCTCGGCATCGTCCTGGACTCTCGTAGTCCGCGTGGCCACATGCATCGCGTGAGGTATTCCCGCACACTAACACGGAACTCGTAGCTCGCATAGGTCCCTGGACCCGCGTGAGGCATCCTCGCATCGGGGCGACTTAACCCCGGTATAACATGTCAAGAGGTGAGTGGTACAATACTAACATAACGACTTATCGTTAAACAACATAAGCACAACAAGGGAAACCCCTTTACACAAACATCACAAGACACTAACACACGTAGCATCCTAACTTGTCTACTTATCAAACCATATTACTACACTTTCCAGAAATCAATACAAGACTTTCATAAACAAATAAGTAAACCGTTCCTTCTATCTTCCTTAAGTCGTTATACCTAACTTCCCATAAAGCTAGTATAACACTTAAGCTTTTAAAACAAAGTATTTCTTTTCTTTCAAAAATGGTTAATAACTCTTTTGAAATACTTCAAGATTCTTATTATTTAAAACTCAAGTCAAAAGACATCAAAGTAAAACCAAAACGATTTTCATACCTTCTTTTAAAACAAAGGCACTTTTCCTTTAAAAGTCAAGTAGCAATATACTTTTTAAACCAAGTGTCTTACTCTTTTAAAAACAAGTAACATATACCTTAAGTCAAGTTACTTCTCCTTTCCCAAAATCAAGTTGTTTATAAGTCAAGTTATCATTTTAAATCCAATGATAAAACCATTCTTATTTTCGAAATCAAGATAACTTTATTCTTTAAAAGACCACACACCCATTACTCATGAGTGAGGTTTTACAACTTTTTAACCTAATTCAAGTCCTTAATATTTCATAACAAGTCACTTAACTTTGAAATCAAGTTAAGGACACAAAAGGAAAGTCAAATTCCTTTAAACACACGTGCGTCTACCGCACTAAATATATTTCACAAATATCATTCTAGAAAGGAGAGGAAGAGGTTCACATACCTCGCGACGATTATCGACAATTAGCAAAACGCTCCAAAGTACTCTAACCTTGCTCGCCTTTTCCACCCTTCAAGTAGAATACGCTACTCGTAGTACTTCAACCTATAAAGGCCACAAAACGTCTATCAACCTCTAGATCTCTTCGTAGAATAATTCTAGATACAAGATTCCTTATTCTACGGAAAATTCGGCCGCACCCCCCCCCCCGCAACCACATAAATCTCCTCCTCTAACGAGGCCTGCTACCAAGCCAACAATTCCAGGGGGGGTTACACGTCTAACCGGACGTGTACAATTCTACTCCACAATAATTCTATAAGTCTACTATAAATACAGTCCTATGTAAATACAGTTCAATTCTTATCCATATTCATTCTACATATAGTATACTCAACTATACATTACTACAACATGTAATATCAAATTACAATAGGGGACAAAGATCATTACCTCGATAAGCCCAAAATTATCCAAGATATAAGTCGATCACGAGCAACGTTTAGCTCGATTCACGCTCAACCCGCTCCAAGCAACCCTTAGAAGTTTCCAAACAACTTCTCTCAACACTTCATCTAAGCTATGAAGATTTTTCTAGGGCTTCATTTTTGCGACTATAGGAATAAAGTAGTATTTTTCCGGGCTCTTAGTATTTGAAATAACTTTGGAAAACTACTAGGAATACTAGGCTAAGGTATTTGGTATTTATACAACAATACTTGGATTATTTCTACACAAAGTGGGGGTTGGACGAGAACTTCATGAGAGGGGATAGTTTTTGCCTTGGAAAAGCTTTAAGTGTGGATGAAGAATAAGTCTTGCACAAAGGGGTATTTATAGGAAAATCAATGGCCAAGATCTAGGCAAGTGTAAGGTGAGGATGGGGTACATGTGTGTGGGTAGTTGGCCAACCATTTGTTCACCACAAAAATGGGACAAGTGGCCACCACAAAAATGGGCCACTTGTCCACCTAAAAAACGTCCCATTTGTCCTTCTCCAATTCGGCCAACACGGCCACACGGGGGTGACACGTGTCGCCCCCTACTCGTCCAAAATATTTCATCTTCCGAAAATATCCGTAATGCCAAAAATCCGAAAATAAAGTGGGCCCCACAAAACCGTAAATTTTCCCGTAGGCCCCACGTGACCAATTTCGAAAAAAAAATTTCATAATTCTCAAATATTCCAAAAAGTCCGAATACCAAATCTGGGAATCCAATTCCCATTAACGAACCTTTTTCCTTCACAAAATCCGGAAACTTTTCCGTCGAAAAATCACATCTTTCTTCCTTTCCAAATTAAATGTCGTATTCTTGTACGTACGTCCTTACATACATACTCTGGAACTACGGGGTGTAACAAAACATCTACGACACCAGGGAGAACCATACCAAAAGTCGAGCCTCCAGAGAAATGGAGCTCCTGACACCAGAGTAAAGATCCTAAGGCGAGGATCATTCCGCTTCCCTTTACCTGCGGCATGAACGCAGCCCCCCGAAGGAGGTCAGTACAACAGTACCAAGTATGTGAAACTGTAAAATACAGATATATATATACATATATAAAACCATAACATTTTTAAAACCAATTCACAAGTATGTATAGAAACAACCGAGTTAACTGCACATAGTGCCACATCACAAACAAGAGCAATAATAGGTATACTGTAACAGGTCTTTTCTAGGCCGCGAATGATCGAAGCAAGGCCAATCGCCCATAGTATCATTATGCATGCCTAATCACGACTCCGCGATCCGCATAGGCCACCTAGGCCCGCATGAGGTATTCTCGCGCCGAGGGTAGCTACTTACCGGCATCGCCCGGACTCTCGCGATCGCGTAGCCACATAGACGCGTAGGTATTCCTCGCACACTAACACCGGAACTCTCGTAGCTCGCGCATAGGTCCCTGGACCCGCATGAGGCATCCCTCGCATCGGGGGGCAGCTTAACCCCCGGTATAACATGTCAAGAGGTGAGTGGTGCAATATTAACATAACGGCTTATCGTTAAACAACATAAGCACAATAAGAATAACCTCTTTATACAATCATCACAAGAATCGAACACAACGACTAATCGTTGAATAATATAAGCAAAACAAGAATAACCTTCTCACATAAGCGTCACAAGATACTAACACACGTAGTACCGTAATATGTCTATCAAACCAACTTACCATACCTTCAGACAATATTTCAAGCATTTGATAAACAAATAATAAAAACCGTTTCCTTATATTTCTTAAGTTGTTATACCTAACTTCCCATAAAGCTAGTATAACACTTAAGCTTTTTATAAAAACCAAGTATTACTTTTCTTCCAAAAATGATTCATATCTCCTTTGAAGTATTCAAGATTCTTATTATTTAGAACTCAAGTCCAAAGACATCAAAGTGAAGCCAAGTTTAGTTTAATACACGTACGTCTACCGTACTTTATATATTTGGAAAATATCATGCTTAAAGGGATAGGGAGAATCACATACCTCCTCGGCTAAACCCACTTGCCAAGTCGGATATGTTGTGTGCAAAGTGTCAACCTATAATAGTCAAAACACGACTATTAACTTCTAGTTTTTTGTAGAATTCTTCTAAGTAAGACTCCTCTTAGTCTACGGAAAATTGGACAGCACTTCCCTCATTTTTACTCAATTCTTCATTTTTAACAAAGCCCGATAACAGTAACCAACGTGGCACAATAATTTCGATAAGTAAGGAAGGGGATAACACGCCCAAACGGAACGCGATTAACAATCTCTCCTTCATAAATATAATAAGTAAAGAAGGGGATTACACGCCCAAACGGTAACGCGGTTTACTATCTCGCCTTCATAATAACAATAAGTAAAACAAGGGGATTACGCGCCCAAACGGTAACGCGGTTTACTATCTCACCTTCATAACAACAATAAGAAAAAGAAGTCCAAAGTAAAAAGTCCAAAATAGATACGGTCCTTAAGTTGGGGTCCTTGGCCAATTTTATCCAATACTTCATTAGTCCTTCAACTTATATTCCAATCTTTATATAAGTTATAGTTCATAATATATTTTCAATAAATGTATAATATCCTTATATACATAATAATCAAATTTACAAAGAGTTTAAGGCTCATTACCTCAATACTAACGGAACCAACCCTTTTTTAATACATGCTCACTGGAACGTTGCTTGCAATAATATTGGAAGGACGCCTCGTTCCAACCCAAAATAAAACTTAGAACAAATTGCTTCTCTCGAATCAACGCTGAAATGGACTACCTTCTAATTTCCATATTTGCTACTTATTGTTGAAATGTGAAAGAGAATATTGGAATAGTTGCTGCTTTCTATTCTTAAGAATAGGAACTTATATTGCTGCCTACTAAATGACACGATTGAATGATTCTTCAAGACCAAGGCATAAACCCTCCCTCTTAAGATATGTTAGTTCATTTAATGCATGTAATAATGTGGTCTCCCACCCAATTTAGCCTTGGCGGTGGGAGCCTTTGATAACGACACATGCCCCCTCAATATGCATGATCACTTAATCAATTCAGTGACCTGTTTCCGTATAATTTATCAATCACACACACAATTAATTTTAAATCTCAATTCACTTAAATCTCTATGACTCACAAAATTCTCATATACTCAATGTCATAATTTGTGTGACGTGAAACTAGTCCATCACCTCTTGTCTACTTGCCTCACAAATATCTTGCAAGACTTTGACCACTTGCTTGTCCACTTGCCTTCTAGAAAGCGTCCACCTTGCCCTTTCTAGGGGTGACACATGTCGCCCTCCTATTGGTCCAAAAGATTTCATCCTTAACCTAATTAGGGCTTATACATTTATACGTACGTCCTCACATACGTACTCCGGAAACACGGGGCATAACAGTTATAAAGATTTTCATCTACTTGAGAGGTTGAGGCTCTAGCAGTAGATATTTTTGGTGGGTCATCTAATGGAGAAAGGTAATAATGTGATGACAAACGTCCACCTAATCCAGGCGGTTGTTTAGCAAACTGAAGACGGATATTGCCATCAGTGGTTTGGATTACATGAGCAATCTGGGAGTCTATCCTGGGTTGAACCGGGATAGCCTTCTCAATTATCCAATCTTCGGGATAATCGATTTCATCCCATCTTATAGGTCTTCTGGTATTAACCTTGGACCTCTTGGCTAGATTAGTCTCAGTCAACACTGTCTGTCTATTTCTTTTGTCATCCATGATCCTACAGTTTGGATTCATGGTGTCTAACACACGGAAATAGATACGATAACGGATACACATAACTTCTATTTTAGGCATGTAATTATACCCATTAGCTTTCACATATAAAGTTAAAGCATGCAAAAAATATTTGGATCAGACAAAGATAAAGTAAGATTTGGTCTGACATTAAAATATACTGGGCCATAGGCTAAACTTGACTGCATAGCATCATAAGAGATTGTTTCCAGTTTAGATTTCTGGTATCTCTTAGAACAGCCATGAAGTTTCAGGCAAGCATTCCAAAGTTAAAGGTTTAAAAGCAATTTGCACTAAACCAATATGTAGAAATTTGTAATGCATTTTTTGATATCTTTCAATATCATAATCAGAAAATAACTGTATAGTTTTTTCCTGGTCGTCCATTTGGATCGACTCTTCGATTTTCTTTCAATATCATAATCAGAAAATAACTGTATAATTTTTTCCTGGTCGTCCATTTGGATCGACTCTTCGATTTTCTTAACAACATGACGATTATGAAGGTTTTCAAATATGCTGAAATTATAAATTTCTTTTGTGGCTACAAATGGAATAGTCCATTTGTTAAGAGCATCTAGCTGCTGTGGAAGTTCATATTCTTCCTTTCTAGCATTTTTAATAGTATGCTTATAATTTTTAAAAATATTCATTTTTAAAATGAATACTGTCTGTGGATAATCTTAAATAGTATGACTCTAATACCACAATAAGACCTGATACGTAGGTCTGTAAGGATCTTATTATGAAATAACAAGATAAGGGAGAAACCAATAGCGAGATCTTTTGGTTGGTTTGATGTGGGCGACACCAAGTTAATTTGCCCAGACATGATTCAGCAAGCTGTGGATAAGGTGAAGCTTATCCATGAGAGAATATTAGCAGCCCAGAGTCGACAGAAATCGTATGCAGATAATCGACGTCGACACTTGGAGTTTCATCTTGAGGATTGGGTATTCTTGAATGTATCATCCATGAAGGGTTGTTAGGCGTATGTATTTTGTATACGCATTTTGAGTCATTCTTAGTTGGTATTTTACTCGTTTTCGTTGTGTTTAGTATATTAGTAGATTTGTTTTTCTTTCTTTTGAAAATATAAAAGGAGTTCCCGAGGCAGAAAAATGTTGAAAATTGATGACTCGAAAAAAGGCAAAGAAGTACAGCGGTTCCCATAAGCAGGACCGGGGTGCTAAAAGATCAGAGACTCGCATGACTTTCGGCACCGGAGTTCCATTCAAACAGAACCGCGGTGCCATTTGTATTGAGAGCTGCAGGAGTTTCGATCGCAGCGGTGACTACTGGCCAGCGGTGCCGTGTGGCATTGTCAGATCCGAGTTAGAATTGGCCAAGGGCAGAAGGGTCCATAGGGCACAAATTTGAAACATATTTAAGCCCTAGGGATTAGTTTAATGAAGGGAGTTGGTCATTCTACAACACAAGAAAACACAAGGCATATTTGGAGCGAAAATTGGAGACTTTGTTCTACGTAATTTTCTTTCTTTCGTCTTTAATTCAGTTTACGTATGGATATTGTGTTAGTTCTTAGCGTGACTATGGCTAGGAGCTAAACACTTTATTAGGGCTTCCCTTATGAATCGCTTGAAGCTTTTATTCATGAATTAATGCAGTAGTTTGATTTCTTCTTCGCTTGATTAAGATCTATTCAATATTTGGTATGAATGATTGATATTTAACTGTTCATTAATTATCATAATCTATATGATTTCGAATCAAAAGTCGAGAGGAGAGATTTGGATATGCTGTAATTGAATAGACATATGTTAAAATCGCGGACGAAAGTACCCCGATACTTGTGTAGCATTATAGGTTATTGCTCTTAATCCTCCTATGTGGTAAATCCTATCATAGAAATATATAAGGGTTCTGCACTGGGGTTGAGTGATTATATTGCCCTAACCGGAATATAAGACAGTCTAGTTAACCGCTATCTTAACAAAGAAGAAGAATCATTCTAGTTGCATTAAGGATTGGATAAAGTGGATAGTCAAGGATTTTGGAAGCCCTAATTCATTCATAACTGATTACAACTTTAGTAGTTTAAATCTTGCAAATATTCTAGTAGTTAAAAAAAAACCCTAATCAAATATCGATTGCCAAATAGATAACATAAATGTTACGCCCCGTAATTCCAAGAGAATGAGATGAGAAAATACGAAAGGAAATAAGATTGGAAATTGGAAAGTTAAGTGGCAGAATGTTTTTAGACAGATTTTTAGTCAACTTTGGAGTGCTATACATCCCAGTATATTAAGAGTTTTTAGGTGTTTCAAAAGCCTAATGTGAAGTTCGTTGAGTCTAGTTTCCAATGCAATAAACTGCTCATCGATATGACATCGGAACAGAGAATTATAGACGTTAGAAGTTCAGCTCGCAGAAGAGAAGGAAAAATGTTTCAGTCAGGCGCCACGGCACTGGCTGCAGGGCCGCGGCGCCGTAAGCCCTGAAACTTTCTGAAGTTGCAGCGCCACGGCACCGGCTGCAGGGCCGCGGCGCCGAGGCGGGATTTTTGCGGAAAATGGGTAAAAATTAGAAGATATTTGTGTAGAGGACCTATGGGAGGGCGACAAGTGTCCCTCCCAACTTGTAGACAAGAAAGGTCCTATATTATGACCAAGTCTTGCAAGACTTGGTCAATTGCAAGACTCCATCCAAATAGAAATTCCCTTTCTCTTTCTCTAAAAGTTATAAAATCCTAAGCCTTCATGGAATTATTGGAAGGGAGGCAAGAAGATGATATGTTGATAAACTTGTAGAGAGTTCGTGTGGATGATTTTGACGTGAAAAGGAGTTGTGGAAAAAGGGCTACAGTAGGCGAAATCCTAAAGGTAAAATCCCCTCTCTTCTTTGAAGTAAATTAGGATACATGTAGTAGTTGATAAATGATCATGTGAATTATTTATTGAAGTTTGATAAGTGTTATAGAATATTGGGAGCCTAAATCCGAACACGAGCTTATTAGCCATTGAAAGAACAATACAAATTGGTCAATAGTTATAATCGTCACATGTTATCTAAATAAGGGATTATAGTTGTTGAAATTGGTTGCGACTATATAACATGTTAGAACGACAATATGGATTGAAAAGGAATTGGATAAGATTATATGTGGTTGTACATTGTAGTCGAGGATGACATTTAATATTGTACTGTTTTATATAAATTGTGGGGCAGAATTTTACACGTCTTGTTAAAGCGTGTAATCCCCTTTGGTTAGCTGAATTGTTGCGCCTTAAATGTGGCATGTTGGTTATTGATTTCGGGCCTTGAAAAAGGTGGAAAAGTATGTAGAAACGAAGGAAGTCTTTGTCGATTTTACGTAGAATAAGTGACTTTACACTTAGAACATTCTACGTTTAAAGCTAGAGGTTAATAGCCGTGTTATGGTTATTATAGGTTGACATTCTACGTGCGGCATATTCAAGTTAGCAAGTGGGATTAAGCCGGAGAGGTATGTGGAACTTTTCTTATCTCTTGAGCATGAGTAGCTATAAATGTATAGTACGGTAGACGTACGAAATTTAAATGAATTCAGTTTCATTTGATATCCTTGACTTGTTTAAGAATGTCCAAGTGGGTTGAGTTAGAGAATTAACTCACTTGTTTTAAAGGTTAAAGATGTCTTAGTTTCTAAAGCATAAAATTAGTATAACGGCTTTATGAGAAGTTGGTTATAACAACTTTATGGGAAGTTAAAAGAATGGTTTATTCTAATAAGGTAAACAAAGGTTTCTTGACTTGAAAATGTATAGAATACTTGATTTGGAAAGTATTGATTACTTGAACTATTCTAAAGTTAAGAAATTTGATTTCTAAAGTTAAGAGACTTGAAGTATTCGGAAAGTTATGATACTTGGTTTTAAAAGTATAAGTCTCTTGGTTATAAAAAGAATGAATTTGTCTAAAACATAAAGAGTTATAACGGCTTTATGGGAAGTTAGTTATAACGACTTTATGAAAGGTTAAGAGAGTGGTCTATTTGATTTATAGGCATGAGTTGCCTAGGTTGTGAAATTATAAGTTACTTGGTTTCAAAGCCTTGAAATGAATTTCTAAAGGTTAGTAACTTAATTTAAAAAATAGACATGCCTTGATACTACGGGTGTTAGTATCTTGGAGTTTTATATAAAAATGAGTCTTTTGAAAAGAATGGAAGTACGTAGTACTTTGGGTTAAATTCCCGGATTTTTATGTGACACGAAAGTGCCTTAAGTTTATAAAATAAAGTTCATGGTTGTATGATAACGAAAGTCTAAAGATATTATGAACTTGCTTATGCTTGCTTGTGATAGCCTTTGAGTGCAAGTATTATATTTTTACGCTTTCGTGACTCTCGGTTGGAGGGCAGGCTGTCTTGTTGTGAATTTACTTAGACGTACCGACAGTGATGGAGGATTCCATGGGTATGCTTCCATTGTGATTGATATATGGACATGCTTATACGATGAAGGATTTCGGGGCATGCGACCATGATGCGGGTTAAATTCCCGGATGCTATTATTACTCCATGGACATGCTTATACGATAAAGGATTTCGGGGCATGCGAGCATGATGCGGGTTAAATTCCCGGATGCTATTATTACTCCATGGACATGCTTATACGATGAAGGATTCCGGGGCATGCGACCATGATTCGGGTTAAATTCCCGGATGCTAGTATTACTCCATGGACATGCTTATACGATGAAGGATTCCGGGGCATGCGACCGTGTTGTATACTATTATTACCCCATGGATTAGCTCTCCATGAAGTCATGTACCCGAGATGAGGGATTTCACGGGCATGAGATATATATATTGCATATGTGCACGCCGACAGTGATGTAGGATGCCACGGGCTTGTTACATGTATATATTGTACACTTACGGCTGTCGGCAGTGATAGAGGATTCCACGGGGACGCTTTGAGGTTTTGAGGGCTTGAGATCCTTACTGGACTGTGTGATGATTTTCAGGGCTTGAGACCCTTACTGGACTGTGTGATGATTTTGAGGGCTTGTGTCCCTAGCCATGGTGTGACTATTGTTCATGTGTTGAAATAGTCTTTAAAAGGTAAAACTGACTTTCATTACTTTCATTTCGGCAAGGCACGATTGTACTGTTAATTTGATTATCATACTTGTCTCCAACTTTATATATCTAGACTTTATGATTTAAATTACTGATTTTCGATTACATACTTGGTACATATTTTGTATTGACCTCGCCCGGGAAGTGCGTTGATCTGCGAGGTTGAGGTACATAGCTTGTTGATCCGCACTCTTAGGTCACTGTTCAGTTCTTGGAAAGCTCCATTTTTCCGGAGGTTTTGTCTTTTTGTACGGTTTCCTGAGGTTGTAGATTTATCTACATTCAGGGGTATGGCGGGGCCCTGTCCCATCACAGTTGTTATGTCAAAACTCTTAGAGGTCTGTAGTCATATCTTATGGGTCGCTTTGTAAAAAAAAAGGTAGTTGCTTTTGGATTTATGTATATTTATATATATCCAGGGAGGTAGCCTTATCGGCTAACCTGTTATTTATTTCTTGTTAAGTTTATGTATGTTCCGCTGATTATCTCTGATGTATACATGTAAGGGTGCCCAGGTAGGGCACCAGTCGCAGGTCCGGGGTCGGGTCGTGACAATAAAATAGATGAACGATACTTAGAAACCAGTCTCTGTAGATGATATTCGGTCTTACATACTATATTACTTGTGAATGATGCGTACGCTTGCGTGAGCAGTTGAAATATCGCTGACAAGGTTTTGGCGCCGTTGTCGGAGACTGGCGTACATCTAATGTCGAATCATCTGTTTTTATTTCTACTTTGGCTTTATTTTTATTTTAAGTTTTACTGTGAGAACCGTGTGCCATGATTTGCTTGTTAATTTTGATCTGTTTCAGGAATATAGTGTATGCGAAGAAGGAGAGGAGCAGATACACGTGTTCCCTTCAACCCTGAAATTGAAAAACTGTGCAATCAAAACAGGCGTGAGAAAAGAATTGCTGATTTACTAGCCATGGAAAATCAGCAGAATAATAACAACGGGGTACCTGAGGAGGTGTTGAATAATGAGGTACCACCGGCCATGGGACTAGTCCCACCACCTGCAGAAATGAGCTTGGGAGATTATGTTCTGCCCACGGTTACTGGTGCACAAACATGCATCAGGCTCCCAGCTATAGGGGCCATCAACTTTGAGATCAAGCCAGCCATCCTGAGCATGGTCCAGAACACAGTAAATTTGGGGGACTTCCATCTGAAGATCCCCACATGCACATTGCAAACTTTCTGGAGCTGTGTACCACTTTCAAATATAATGGTGTTACTGACGATTCCATTGAGGCTCTTCCCGTTCTCACTGAGGGATAGAGCTAAAAGCTGGTTGAACTCTCTGCCTGCCTACTCCGTCACTACCTGGCAGGACCTGACCCAAAGGTTTCTAGCAAAGTTCTTCCCTCCTTCCAAAGTAGCAAAGTTAAGGGGAGAGCTGAATAACCTTTATCAGGTGGATGGTGAGTCGCTCTATGATGCATGGGAATGATTTAAGGACTTGCAAAGGAAATGCCCACATCATGGCATTGAGAAGTGGATGTTAGTTCACATTTTTTATAATGGGCAGAGTGGTACTACTCGTACCATTATTGATGTTGCAGCAGGGGGTGCTTTCATGAGAAAGAGTGCAATGAGGCACATGAGTTACTGGAAGATATGGCTGCCAACAATCATCAAGGGGCGGATGACAGGTCGGTAAATAGCAGGAAGACTATGGACATACATGAGATAGATGTCATCACTGCATTGAATGCACAGGTGGCCCTTCTGACGAAGCAACTGCAGCAGAACACCATGTCTGTAAATGTAGTCCATATGCCAGTGAATTGCGAGATTTGTGGTGGGCCGCATTCCTTTGATAGATGCACATCGGTGGACCCTAATAATGTGCCAATGGAGCAGGTACAGGCGGTTTGGAACTTTCAGAGGCCTTATAATTCCAACACATACAACCCAGGGTGGAGAAATTACCATAACTTTTCGTGGAAAAACGATCAGCCTCAGCAGCAGCAATATCAAGGTGGTTACTAGAACCATCAGGCAAAAAATCAGGCTACCTCATCCCAGCAGTTTAGACCACCTACACAACAGGAGAAGCCTGATGATCTGAGAGTTGCATTGCTGACACTCACCAATTCGCAGAATCAGTTCATATCTGAAACCAGGTCCGCTTTCAGGAACCTGGAAACGCAGGTTGGACAACTGGAAACCAACAGGCCGCAGGGTACTCTCCCGAGCAATACATAGGTCAATCCTAGAGAGCAGTGTCAAGCAGTGTTGTTGAGAGTGAAGCGATTGAGCGAGTTGCTCCCGGCCATGATGGTAAGTGAGAAAGAGGTTAAGAAAGCAGTTGAGGTAGAGAAGGAGGGGGTCACTGATGTTATACCCCGTATTTCCAGAGTATGTACGTAAGGGCGTACATACAAAAAGTTGAGCCTTAAAGTTAGGCATAGGACGAAATTTGTGCACAACCCACTAAAAGAATCGTTTTCCGACGAAACGTTTTACAAAACTTGCGAAGGGAAAATTACGGCTATGTCATTTATTATTTTTGCGGATTTTTCTGAGAGATGAAATATTTTGGACCAACGAGAGGGTGACACTTGTCACCCTCAAGTGAGCAGTAACAGACGATTTCTTGGGCGTTTTTGTGGCCTTGCACAAGTCAAGGTTAGGTAGGATATTTTTGTGTAGTAGATGGATAAGGACACTTGGCTGAATCCCCACCCTCCACTTGCCCTTCACTTGCCTTCATCTTGGCCATTGGTTGGCCTATAAATACCCCCCTAACTTGAAGGTTTTCTTCATCCACAAACACAATTCTCTAAGTCTCAAAATCCTCCCTCTCCCTTGTAGTGTTTTCGTCCCAACCCTCTCCCCCTCTAGCCTAGTGGCTTCGGCCGAGAGCCCTCCCCCCCCTTGGTAGAAATATTCTCCAAGTATAGTTACTATTCCAAAATACCCTAGCCCAAATCCCTTATAGTATTTAAGTAGAAATTGTGTAGAACTTCTAAGGGCTTCTTGGAGTTATCGGAGCGTGCAAATTAGGAGCTAAACCTTGCTCAGGATCGACATTTAACTTGGATAATTTTGGGCTTATCGAGGTAAATACTCTTGTCCTTCTATTGTAATTGGATATTACAAATAAGAATAGTTAAGACTTGAGTATAAGATCTAGAAGGATATTAAAGAATAGAATTGAACTGTAATCACAGTAGAAGGGTATAAAAGAAGAAGAATTGAATCTTACATGGATTGTATTTCTGATGAGACTTGAGTAGTTTGACGAGTAGGGAAGTGCTGCCCAATTTTCCGTAGAATAGAGAACCCTCTGCTTAGAACTTTATACAGTATAGTCTAGACGTTGATAGACGTATTTGACTGTTATAGGTCGATACTCTGCGCGCGACATATTCGACTTGGCAGGTGGTTTTCGCCGAGGAGGTATGTGATTCTTCCTATCCTCTTGAGCATGATATTTTAAAGTACATATATATAGTACGGTAGACGTACGTGTGTTAACTGAACATGGTTTTACTTGACGTCTTTTGACTTGAGTCTAAATAATAAGAAACTTGAAGTATTTCAAAAGAATTATGAATCATTTTTAACAGAAGAGTAATACTTGGTTTTTAAACAAAAAGCATAAGAGTTATACTAGCTTTATGGGAAGTTAGGTATAACAACTTAAGAAAGATAAAAGGAATTGTTTACTTATTTGTTTATAAAAGCCTTGTATTGATTTCTGTAAAGTATAGTAAGATTGTTTGATAAGTAGACATGTTATGATGCTACGTGTGTTAGTGTCTTGTAACTTTTGTGTAAAGGGGGTTCCCTTGTTGTGCTTACATTGTTAAACGTTAAGACCGTTGTACTGTTATTATATCACATACCCCCTTGACTTGTTATACCGAGGGCTTGCCACCCTTGATGCGGGTCTATACGGCCTATGCGGTCTGTGTGACTATGCGGAGCTGCGGGAGTTCCAGGATTGATCATTCCGGGTGTTTTATCCTGATGCGGGGGATGCCCTATGCGGTCTGTGTGACTATGCGGTCTATGAGACTATGCGGTGCGGGAGTCGAGGAGAGTGCAGGGTTAGCTACCCCGTCACGAGAATACCTCATGCGAATGCGTGTGTGACTATGCGGTGCGGAAGTCCAGGATTAGGCACGCATAATGATACTATGGGCGATTGGCCTTGCTTCGATCATTATCAGCCTAGAAAAGACCAGTTTCACTATATCTATTTTGCTATTGTTTATGTTGTGGCACTATATGCGATTAGGCTGGTTGTATTTGCAAATGGTTTTAAAATACTTTGATTTTACTTGATGCTTTCTGATTTCACATACTTGGTACTGTTATCGACCTCCTTGAGTGCGTTCATGCCGCAGTAAGGGCAAGCAGTGCTAGATCCGCATCCTTAGGATCTTTGCTTTGGTGTCGTGAGCTCCATCTTCTCCGAGGCTCGACTTTTGGTATGTTTCTCACGATGTTGTAGATATATGTACATTCAGGGTATGGCGAGCCACTGTCGCCATAGTTGTTTACATTCCTAAGTGCTGTAGTCATGTTGTAAAGTTGGGATGTAACTGTTCACTCTTTATATATATATATGCCAAAAGCGACTTTTCTCGGATAAACCGTGTCTCAATTTACATTTGTTTCATGTCTTGTTTTTATATTCCCGATTACTCGATGTATGTCTACTTGGGTGCCTGGTAAGGCACTACCATGGGCCGGGCAGTCGTGACAAAAGTGGTATCGAGCGATTAATCCTCGGAAAGTGTCTACTACGTATCTAGTAGAGTCTTGATTATCGGTGTGTTGTGCACCACCAATAATCGTGAGGCTATAGGATATTTAGGATTGGTTTCCATTCTTCTCACTCGAGATCGTGCCTTAGAGTTGTGTTATAAGTTGGACCCTCTAACGTATTCCTTTTCTATACGATTATGCCTCACGTAAGGAAACCGGGCCCAGGAAGGGCAAAGCGGGAGGCTGCTAGTAGGACACCGAGAGTCACGAGGGCTCGTGCCCGATCTATGCAGGACGGTGAGTTCCTGGCCGCCCGGCCCAGCGAGAGACCACGATGCCGCGCCTCCCGTCCCCATCACGGGCGCAGGAGTTAGGTACAAGGAGATAACTAGTTATTGGCGTGATTGTGGCGAACATGAGGATAGGGTGGGCCAGCAGTTCGAAGAGCACCGTGGTACATCCTAGATCGGACAGCTTGAGACTACGGGATTTTCTGAGTTGTAGCCCGCCTGAGTTCTACGGGTCGAGGCCTGAGGATGATCCGCAAGAGTTCATCCGTCAGCTACATAGGATCATGCGAGTGATCAAGGCGTCAGAGACCGAGTCTGTGATCTTCGGTTCACATAGGCTGCGTGATACCGCAGTCGATTGGTTTGATTCGTGGAAGTTATCCCGGGGAGAGCATGCGCCTCCAGCAGTATGGGACGAGTTCTCTGAGGCATTTCTCACTCACTTCTTGCCTCCGCAGATGGGGAAGGCACGGGCCGACAAGTTTTTGATGCTGAGACAGAAAGGGCGCACAGTTATGGAGTACAACGTCGAGTTCGATTCATTGGCTCGATATGTCCCTGCACTAGTAGCAGATATGGAGGACAGGGTGCATCGCTACGTCACTGGGTTAGATGATTATCTGGCAGAGTCTTGTACATGTGTAGCTCTTCAGCCGGGCATGGACATTGCCCGCATGCAGGCTCATGCACTTGGATGCGAGGAGCGTAGAGACCGACGGTCGGCAATTTCAGCGGCGAAGAAGGCGAGCGATCGGATCTTTTGGTAGCTCACGGGGTGGACGGCCTCGTGACGTCTAGATTTGCACCACGGCGGCTCGAGCACTCTACATCGTTTCGCATGCGGCGAGTATTCGGGGCGGTCGGGGCCCGGGACTTGAACTTCGAGGGTAGCAAGGTGCTAACCGATCGAGTCCGCTCGGTGTGTCGATGTGGTAGATTCCATTCGAGGAGTTGTGGTACTACTTCGAGTTTGCTACACTTGTGGCCAGCAGGTCATTATCGCGAGCCTGTCAGGCGAGCGTGGCGATGGTATGGGTCACGCCGAAGTGCATTCGGTCATCCGCCGATTACTCGCCCGGAGGCGTGGTACTCATGGACCAGCGGTGCGGCAGGTCGTGGCGCGGGTCGATTCTAGCGGTCCTCGAATCGCGTTTATGTCTTGTCGGCGGGACGGGGCGTCGCGGCGTCGTCACAGTACTTTATCGGTTTAGTTACGATGTTTATGCCTTGATAGATCCGGGTTCTACTCTGTCCTATATATCTCCCCTTATTGCTAGTAGGATAGGGATAGAGCCTGAGTCCATAGACCCTTTTGAGGTAGCTACGCCAGTGTGTGATTCGGTAGTAGCTCGGCGGATATATAGGGCTTGCCCAGTGACTTTATGCAGTCGTCGGACCACTGGCGACTTGATAGAGTTGGACATGGACCGACTTCGATGTGATCATGGGCATGGATTGGTTAGCTTAACTACGCCGGTGTAGACTGCGAGGAGAGAGTGGTACGGTTCGATTTCTGAGGCCGGTTATTGAGTGGGAGAACACTGTGTCGCCGAGGAGTAGGTTTATTTCCTACCTCGCTAGGAAGATGGTGCGAAGGGTATATCTACCATCTCATTCGGTGTTTGATACCGAGGCCGGGTACCAGATTTTCACCGATTCGATGATCGAGAGAGTTCCCGGATGTGTTTCAGACGACCTCGGGTATCCCTCCCGAGAGGAGATAGAGTTTTGTATCGATGTCTTTGCGGACACTCGGCCTATTTCCATTCCGCCATACGAATGACACTGCCGAGTTGAGAGAGTTGAAGGACCGTTGAGAGATTTCTTTGGAGAAAGGGCTTCATCGTGCCTAGTGTTTCTCCACAGAGCGCCAGTATTATTCGTGAAGAAGAAGGGCGGGGCGCTGCGCGTGTGTGTTGATTACGGTGAACAAGGTGACCATTAAGAACGAATACTCCCTTCCCGTGATTGATGATTTGTTCGACCCGGTTGCGAGCGCGAGATGTTTCTCAAGATTGATCTGCGATCGGGCTATCATCAGTGCGTGTCGAGACTTCGGATGTCCCTAGATCGCATTCGGACCGTGCGGGCACTATGAGTTCAGGATTATGTCTTTCGGGTTGACCAATGCTCCGGCGGTATTCATGGATTTGATGAACCGAGTGTTCAAGCCATTTTTGGACACGTTTGTGATAGTGTTCATTGATGACATCTTGGTTTATTCCGCTCGAGCGAGGAGCATGCGAGCATTTGAGGCGTCTTTGAGAGTTCTCCAGGACCAGCAGTTGTACGCCAAGTATTCGAAGTGTGAGTTCTGGTTGACTTCAGTGGCTTTTCTTGGGCATATTGTCAGGGCTGATGGTATTCAGGTGGATATGACCAAGATCGAGGCAGTCAGGAGTTGGCCTAGACCTACTACTCGGCCAGTGCGCGATTTTACGGGCCTTGCAGTTACTATCGGCGGTTCGTGGAGAAGTTTGCTTCTATCTGCACCATTGACTAGGTGACTCGGAAGCGGCTAAGTTTGATGGACTGATGCTTGTGGCGTGGTTTCCGATTCTTGAAGGAGACGACCGCCCGTTCTTACTCTTCCAGAGGGTCCAGACGACTATGTCTTATATTGTGATACGTCAGGCATCGGGCTGGGATGTGTGTTGATGCAGCAGGGAAAGGTTATAGCGTCGCATCCGAAGCGGCTTAAGAAGCGAGAGGAACTACCCCACCCATGATTTGGAGTTGGCGCGGTGATTCACGCCTTTGAAGATCTGGAGGCACTATTTGTATGGGGTTCATGTGGATATTTATACGCACCACAAGAGTCTCCAAGATATCTTCACGCAGGAGCTGAACTTACGACAGAGACGGTGGTTAGAGCTGCTCAAGGATTACGATGTCGACATCCTGTACCACCCAGGGAAGGCCAATGTTGTGGCAGATGCCCTTAGTCGTAGGTCGATGGGGAGTCTATCAGATGTACAGCCAGAGAGGAGGAGCATGGTCCGCGAGTTGCATCAGCTAGCGACCCTTGGAGTTCGATTGATTGATTCTGATAGCAGTGGGGTTCGAGTTCGAGAGGTTTCCGAGTCTTCCATCGTCGAGGAGGTGAAGAGGCAACAGTTTGAGGATCCGGTTTTGACACGATGCGATGATCTGACCGCCGTGAGAAGGTCCTTTTGAGTAGCACGATGGGGTGCTAAGGCTTGAGCGAGGTTGTGTGTTCCGGATATTGCGGGGCTTGGCGTGAGTTCTAGGAAGCACACAACGCTGCGTTACTCTATCCATCGGGTCGACAAAGATGTACCACGACCTCGGTCGTGTATTGGTGGGATGGCGAAGAGGGCGTTGCGAGTTTGTGGCTCGGTGCGTGTTGTCGCAGTGAAGGTAGAGCACGGAGGCACGGTGGTTTGTTGCATACGATAGAGATCCCGACACGGAAGTGGGAGGTGATCAACATGGACTTTATCACGGGGTTACCTCACACTCAGGAGACATGATTCTATCAGGTTATCGTCGACCCGGTGTGAAATCAGCCCACTTTCTTCCGTCGGGGCGACTTTTACCGAGGATTATGCTAGACTTTACATCAGAGATCATCGATCGCATGGAGTCCCTATTTCGATCATATCAGACAGAGGAGCCCAGTTTACGGCTAACTTCTGGAGGTCCTTCCAGAAGGGTTTAGGGACGCAGGTGAGCCTGAGTACTGCATTCCATCCTCAGACGGCAGTGGATAAGGTGAAGCTTATCCAGAAGCGGCTATTGACATCTCAGAGTCGACAGAAGTCGTATGCAGATCATCGTCGTCGGCATCTGGAGTTTGAGGTTGATGATTGGGTTTTCCTGAAGGTGTCACCCATGAAGGGTGTGATGAGATTTGGCAGGAAAGGGAAGCTCAGCCCAAGGTACATTGGGCCTTATCAGATTGTCCTCAGGGTGGGCAAGGTCGCCTACGAGTTGGATCTGCCGTCCGATCTGGAGGCAGTGCATCCGGTTTTCCATGTTTCTATGCTGAGGAGATGTATCGGGGATCCATCTAGGGTACACCCGCCTGATGCATCACAATACACGACGTAGCCGTCTGGACCCTCTGGAAGAGTAATAACGGGGCGATGCCGGTCTCTCCTTCGAATCGGAAACCACGCTCACACATCAGTCA
The DNA here is from genome assembly GCA_029844215.1 of Przewalskia tangutica. Classification (NCBI taxonomy): domain Eukaryota; kingdom Viridiplantae; phylum Streptophyta; class Magnoliopsida; order Solanales; family Solanaceae; genus Przewalskia; species Przewalskia tangutica. Next base: position 94,355,080 of record CM056719.1, read on the forward strand.
TCAAACTTAGCGCCTTCGAGTCACTAGTCAATGGTGCAGAGATAGAAGCAAACTTCTCCACGAACCGCCGATAGTAACCTGCAAGGCCCAGAAAACTGCGCACCTCTGTCGGAGTAGTAGGTCTAGGCCAACTCCTGACTGCCTCGATCTTGGCCGTATCCACCCGAATGCCATCAGCCCCGACAATATGCCCAAGAAAAGCCACCGAAGTTAACCAAAACTCACATTTGGAAAACTTGGCGTACAACTGCTGGTCCTGGAGAACTCTCAGCACAGTCCTCAAATGCTCCGCATGCTCCTGCTCTGAGCGAGAATAAACCAAGATGTCATCAATGAACACTATCACAAACGTGTCCAAAAATGGCTTGAACACTCGGTTCATCAGATCCATAAATACCGCCGGAGCATTGGTCAACCCGAAAGACATAACCCTGAACTCATAATGCCCGTACCGGGTCCGGAATGCAGTCCTAGGGACATCCGCCTCTCTGACTCGTACCTGATGATAGCCCGATCGCAGATCAATCTTGGAGAAACATCTCGCGCCAGCAATCGTCGAACAAATCATCAATCCCGGGAAGGGTATCGTTCTTAATGGTCACCTTGTTCAATTGCAGTAATCAACACATGCGCAAAAGCGTCTGTCTCTTCTTCTTCACGAACAATACCGGCGCTCCCGGGAGAAACACTAGGCTGATGAAGCCTACTCCGGAAAATCTTCACTGGTCCTTCACTCTCAACTCGGCGGTGCCATCTGTATGGCGGAATGGAAATAAGCCGAGTGTCGCAAAGACATCGATACAAAACTCTATCTCCTCTCGTGAGGATACCCGAGGTCGTCCGAAACACGTGCGGGAACTCTCGACTCACCGAAATCGATGATAACGGCACCGCAGCCTCGATCAAACACCCGAACGAGATGGTAGATATACCCTTCGCACCATCTTCCTAGCCTTGAGGTAGGAAATAAACCTACCCCGGCGTCAAAGGTTTCCTCCCACTCAACAACCGGCTCCTGAACTGGAACCGCATTACTACTCTCTCAAGTCTACATTGGCGTAGCAGAAGCTAGCCAATCCATACCCATGATCACGTCGAAATCGGTCATATCCAACTCTATCAAGTCGGCCAGTGGTCCGACGATCAGTATGTCATCGGACAAGCCCTATATACCCGCCGAGCTACCACCGAATCACCAACTGGCGTAGCTACCTCGAAAGGGTCTATGTACTCAGGCTCTATCCCTATCCTACTAGCAATAAGGGGAGATATATAGGACAGAGTAGAACCCAGATATATCAAGGCATACACATCAAATCCAGAAACTGATAAGGTACCTGTGACGACATCAGGTGAGGCATCCTGCTCCTGCCGGCTGGACAAGGCATAAATGCGGTTTTGAGGACCGCTAGAACTGGGACACGCGCCACGACCTCTGCCGCGACCTGCTGGCCCATGAGTACCTTGCCCTCCGGGGTGAGTAACTGTAGGAGATGAAGAAGACCTGGCGAAAGAACATGTAGGCTGACCCCTACCATCTGCGCTGCCCTTAGTCGGATAGTTCCTCGCAAAGTGACCCTGCTGGCCACAACTGTAACAAACTCCCGTAGCAGTACCACAATTCCCGAAGTGGGATCTACCGCATCGGCCACACTGAGGGGGGGTGGTCCCGATCGGCCGATCTCTGCCGCTCGGGCGTCAAGTCCGGGGCCCCGTGCCCTCGAATATCCTGGCTGTGCTGAGGACGGTGCAGGAGTGCTCTGAGCTGGATGTGGTGCAAATCTAGACTGCTGATGAGGCCGCCCACCACGATAGTCACCAAAAGACCCTGCCGTCCTGGTCTTCTTCTGCTGCTGTCTGTCAATCCGTCGGCCTCTACGCTCCTCGCATCCAAGTGCTTGAGCCTGCATGCGGGTAATATCCATGCCTGGCTGAAGAGCCACACCCGCACAAGACTCGGCCATATAATCATCTAGCCCGGTGATGTAACGATGCACCCTGTCCTCCATATCTGCTACCAACGCAGGGACATATCGAGCCAACAAATCAAACTCAATGTTGTACTCTCTAACTGTGTGTCCTCTCTGTCTCAGCAACAAAAATCTGTCGGCCCGTGCCCTCTTCATCGGTGGAGGCAAGAAGTGAGTGAGAAAAGCCTCCGAGAACTCATCCCAAGTAGCTGGGGACGCGTGCTCTCCCCGGGATAACTCCCACGAATCAAACCAATCGACTGCGGTATCACGTAGCCGATGCGAACCGAAGGTCACGGACTCGGTCTCTGAAGCCTTGATCACCCGCATGATCCTCTGTAACTGACGGATGAACTCCTGCAGATCATCCTCAGGCCTCGACCCGTAGAAATCTGGCGGGCTACAACTCGTGAAATCCAGAGCCTCAAATGCGCCTGGGTGAACCACGGTACTATCGGGCTGAATCGAACCGCTGATCCGCATCGGTCCTCATGTTCGCCACGATCTGCCGTAACTCGGCCATCTCTCTGTAACCCATCTCATCTGCTCCAGGCTGTGGGACTGGAGGTGTATGTATTGTGGTCTCATCAGCCACTGCTGCGGCCCTAAGCCCTCCTGGGGTCGGCGGCGTCGTAGAACTCGCCGTCTCGGGTATAGACTGGGCCTGAGCACTCGTGACTCTAGGTGTCCCACTAGCAGCTCCTCGCCTTGCCTTCCGGGCCCGGTTGCCTTACGTGGAGGCATAAGCTGTAAAAGGAACACGTTAGAGGGGTCCAACTTATAACACAGCTCTAAGGCACGATCTCAGAGTGAGAAGAATGGAAACCAATCCTAAATATCCTATAGCCTCCTGATTATTGGTGTGGTGCACAACACACCGATAATCAAGACTCTACTAGAGACGGTCTGTAGACACTTTCCGAGGATTAACTGCTCTGATACCACTTTGGTCACGACCCGTTCTGGGGCCCGTGACTGGTGCCTTACCCCGGGCACCCAAGTAGTCATACATCAGAGTAATCAACGGAATATAAAAACAAGACAAGAATCAATATGAAAAGAAAACAGTTTATCTGAGAAAACTTCGCCTTTCGGCATATATATACATATTAAAGTTTGGCAGTTACATCCCAACTGTACAATAGTACTACAGACCTCTAAGGAAGTAGACAACTATGGCGGGGAGGCCCGCCATACCTGAATGGACATATATCTACAACACAGGAGAACCATACCAAAAGTCGAGCCTCGGAGAAGATGGAGCTCGACACCAAATCAAAGTTCCTAAGGATGCGGATCTAGCACCTGCTTGCCCTTACCTGCGGCATGAACGCAGCCCCCCGAAGGAGGTCAGTACAACAGGTACTAAGTATGTGAAACTGTAAAATACTTAAATGAAATCATATCATTTTTAAAACCAATTTACAAATATGCACGAAACAACCAATGTAACCGCACATAGTGCCACATAAACAAGAGCAACAATAGGTAAATCAGAATGTGTATTTTCTAGGATCACGAATGATCGGGCGAGGCTAATCGCCCATAGTATCATTATGCAAGCCTAATCACGGACTCCGTAGTCCGCATAGGCCACATAGGCCCGCGTGAGGTATAACCCGCATCGAGGTAGCTACTCCTCGGCATCGCCCTAAACTCGTAGTCCGCATGGCCACATAGACGCATGAGGTATAACCCCGCACACTAACACGGAACTCGTAGCTCGCGCAGGTCCCCTGGACCCGCGTAGGTATTCTCGAATCATGGTCCTGCATCACCGAAGTCTACCAGCGTCGGAGGCGACTTAACCCCCGGTATCATGTCAAGAGGTGAGTGATATAATACTAACATAACAGCTTATCGTTAAACAACATAAGCACAACAAGAATACCCTCTTTTACAAACGCTACAAGACACTAACATACAACATCATATTATGTGTACTTATCAAACCATCTTTATACTTTCCATAATCAATATAAGTCTTTTATAAACACATAAGTAAATTGTCCCTTTTATCTTCTTAAGTCGTTATACTTGACTTCCCATAAAGCTAGTATAACTCTTAAGCTTCTTGTTTTAAAAACAATTATTCTTCTTCTTTCAAAACTAATTTATGTTTTTTTTGAAACACTTTAAGATCTTTATTATTCAGGCTTAAGTCAAAAGACATTGCCGTAAAGCTACGTTCAGTTAACACACGTACGTCTACCGTACTATATATATATACTTTAAAATATCATGCTCAAGAGTATAGGAAGAATCACATACCTTCTCGGCGAAAATCCACCTACCAAGTCGAATATGTCGCGCGCAGAGAATCAACCTATAATAGTCAGACACTTCTATCAATGTCTAGACTACTCTGTAAACAGTTCTAAGCAGAGGGTTCTCTATCCTACGGAAAATTGGGCGACTTCCCTGCAGTCAAGCTACTCAAGTCTCAGTAAGCAGTCCTATGAAGTACAGTTCAATTCTATTCCTTAATATCCTTCTTTATCTTATACTCAAGTCTTAACTATTCTTATATGTAATATCCAATTACAATAGAAGGACAAGATATTTACCTCGATAAGCCCAAAATTATCCAAGTTAAAAGTCGATCCTGAGCAAGGTTTAGCTCCTAGTTTGCACGCTCCGATAGCTCCAAGAACCCTTAGAAGTTTCCAACAACTTCTACTAAGATACTAAAAAGGATTTGGGGCTAGGGTATTTTGGAATAGTGACTAAACTTGGAAGACAACTTTCTACCAAGGGGAGGCCTGCAAAGCCACTAGGCTAGAGGGGAGAGGGTGTTTCTAAGCTTTCTAGAGGGCGGGGAGAAGTGAGGCTAGGGCGAGCTCACAAGGGAGGAGGATTTTAGACTTGGAGATTTGTGATGAAGAAGTCTTCAAAGGGAGGGGTATTTATAGGGAAACCAAGGGCCATGATCAAGCCAAGTGGGGGGCAAGTGGAGGGCCAAGATTTGCCCAAGTGCCCCCTAACCTACTCCTCAAATCACTCCACAAACAATGGCCTATGTCTTAGGCCTCAAAACCCTCCCAATCGTCCAAGGAAAAAGCCCCTTTAGCCGTCCACTTGAGGGTGACAAGTGTCACCCTCTCGTTGGCCCAAAAAGGTTCTGTCGCTCGGAAAAATCCGCAAAAATTAGAAATGGCATAGCCGTAATTTACCCTACGCAAGTTTTGTAAAACGTTTCGTCGGAAAACCATCCGTTTTGTGAGTTGTGCCCAAAATCGTCCATTATGCCTAACTTAAGGCTAAACTTTTTGTACGTACGCCCCTACGTACATACTCTGGAAATACGGGGTATAACACTTTATGCAGTCGTCAGACCCTAGCAGACTTGATAGAGCTGGACATGACTGATTTCGATATGATCATGGGCATGGATTGGCTAGCTTCTTGCTACGCCAGTGTAGACTGCGAGGAGAGTGAGTACGGTTCCGATTTCTGAGGCCGGTTATTGAGTGGGAGAACACGGTGTCGCCGAGGGTAGGTTTCTTTCCTACCTCAAGGCTAGAAAGATGGTGCGAAGGTACATCTACCATCTCGTTCGTGTTTGATCGAGGCTGCGATGCGATTTTCGATCGATTCCAGAGTCGAGAGTTCCCGGATGTGTTTCAGACGACCTCCGGGTATTCCTCCGAGAGAGGAGATAGAGTTTTGTATCGATGTCTTGCGGACACTCGACCTATTTCCATTCCGCCATACGTAATGGCACCGCCGAGTTGAGAGAGTTAAAGGACCAGGTGAGAGATTTCTTTGCAGAAGGGCTTCATCGGGCCTAGTGTTTCTCTCCTGAGGAGCGCGTATTGTTCGTGAAGAAGAAGGATGGGGACGATGCGCATGTGTGTTGATTACGAGCGGTGAACAAGGTGACTATTAAGAACGAATACCCGCTTCCGGGATTGATGATTTGTTCGACCAGCCGCGAGTGCGAGATGTTTCTCAAGATTGATCTGCGATCGGGCTATCATCAGTGCAGTCGAGGCGGATGTCCCTAGATCGCATTCGGACGATGCGGGCATTATGAGTTCAGGGTCATGTCTTTTGGGTTGACCAATGCTCGTGGTATTCATGGATTTGATGAGCGAGTGTTCAAACCATTTTGGACACGTTTGTGATAGTGTTCATTGATAATATCTTGGTTTATTCTCGCTCGAGCGGCGAGCATGCGGAGCATTTGAGGCTGTCTTTGAGAGTTCTCGAGACCAGCGATTATCATACGTTTTGAAGTGTGAGTTAGTTAACCAGTGGCTTTTCTTGGGCATATTGTCGGCTGATGGTATTCGGTGGAATCTGGCCAAGATCGAAGCGATCGGCGATTGGCCTCGACTCTTACTCCGGCCGAGAGGTTCGCGATTTTACGGGCCTTGCGAGTTATTATCGGTGGTTCGTAGATAAGTTTGCTTCGATCTCTGCACCATTGACTAGGCTGACTCAGAAGCCAGCTAAGTTTCAGTGGACTGATGCGTGTGAGCAGTGTTTCCAGTTACTAAAGGAGAGGCGGCGGCCGCCCGTTCTTACTCTTGGGAGGTCGGGCGGCTCGTGGTGTATTGTGATGCGTCGGGCATCGGGCTGGGATGTGTGTTGATGCGGCAGGCAAGGTTATAAGCGTCGCATCCGGCAGCTTAAGAAGCATGAGAGGAACTACCCCACCCATGATTTGGAGTTGGCAGCGGTGATTCACGCCTTGAAGATCTGGAGGCACTATTTGTATGGGGTTCATGTTGATATTTATACAGACCACAAGAGCCTCCAGTATATCTTCAGCCAGAGGGAGCTGAACTTACGACAGAGACGGTGGTTAGAGTTGCTTAAGGATTATGACGTCGATATCCTGTACCACCCGGGGAAAGCCAATGTTGTGGCGTATGCCCAGTCGTAGATCGATGGGTAGCCTATCAGATGTGCAGCCAGAGAGGAGGGGCATGGTTCGCGATTTGCATCAGTTAGCGAGCCTTGGTGTCCGTTTGATTGATTCTGATAGCAGTGGGGTTCGAGTTCGATAGGTTGCCGAGTCTTCCATCGTCGAGGAGGTGAAGAGGCAACAGTTTGAGGATCCAGTTTTGACACGGTATGCGTGATCTGACTCTTCGTGAGGAAGGGTCCTTTTGAGTGGCACGATGGGGTGCTAAGGTTGAGGCGAGTTGTGTGTTCGGATATTTGAGGACTTGGCGGCGTGTTCGGGAAGCACACGCGGCGTTACTCTATCCATCCGGTCGACCAAGATGTACCACGACCTTAGATCTATGTATTGGTGGGATGGCTTGAAGAGGGCGTTGCGAGTTCGTAGCTCGGTGCGTGTTGTCGGCGGTGAAGGTAGAGCACCGCAGGCACGGTGGTTTGTTGCGACGATAGAGATCCCGACACGGAAGTGGGAGGTGATCAACATGGACTTTATCACGGGATTACCTCGCACTCGGAGAGACATGATTCTATATGGGTTATCGTCGACGGTGACAAAATCAGCCCACTTCCTTCCGTCGGGGCGACTTTTCGGTGAGGATTATGCGGACTTTACATCCGAGATCGTCGATGCATGGAGTCCCTATTTCGATCATATCAGACAGAGAAGCACAGTTTACTGATAACTTCTTTAGGTCATTCCATAAGGGTTTAGGGGCGAGTGAGCTGAGTCGCATTCCATCCACGAGCAGACGGTGGCGCACTATCCAGAGTCTTGAGGATATGCTGCGAGCCTGTGTTATCGACTTCATGGGTAGCTGGGAGGATCATTTGCCTCTAGTTGAGTTTGCATATAATAATAGCTACCACTCCAGTATTCAGATGGCGCCTTATGAGGCCTTGTATGTGAGGAAGTGCAGATCGCCGATAGGCTAGTTCGATGTGGGCGATGTGCAGTTAGTGGGACCAGATTTGATGCGGCGCGATGGATAAGGTGAAGCTTATCCGAGGCGGTTCTTGGCAGCTCGAGTCGGCAAGTCATATCACGGTCATCGTCGTCGGCATCTGGAGTTCGAGGTTGATGATTGGGTTTTCCTGAAGGTGTCACCCATGAAGGGTGTGATGAGATTCGTGAAGAAAGGGAAACTCAACCCAAGGTATATTGGGCCGTATCAGATTGTCCGCAGGGTAGGCAAGGTTGCCTATGAGTTGGATCTGCCGTCCGATCTGGAGGCAGTGCATCCGGTGTTTCATGTTTCTATGCTGAGGAGATGTATCGGGGATCCATCTAGAGTGCATCCGATTGACGATGTCCGGTGTGAGGGGTTATCATATGAGGAGGTTCCATAGCGATAATCGATCGTCGAGGTTAGGAGGTTGCGGACGAAGGATGTGGCTTCCGTCAAGTCCTGTGGCGGAGCGAGAGCAGAGAGGAGATGGCGTGGGAAGCAGAGGAGGACATGAGGCGGTACCTCACTTATTCCCAGCACCTCCGTAACTTACTTTCCTATTTGGTTTTTAATTATCGTATTTGCTTAAGTGTTATATTGTGGCCATGTGTGGCAACACCGTTAAGTTGTGAGGTACTTTATCGTTAATCGTCTTGGGAAGGAACATTCGACGAATGTTTCTAAGAGGAGAATGTTATACCCGTATTTCCATAGTATGTATGCGTGAGGACGTCGTGCAAAAGTTTAGCCTTAGTTAGGCACTTTGGACGAAATGTTTGTGCACAACTCACTAAAAGAATCGTTTTTAACTAAACATTTTACAAAACTTGCGAAGGAAAATTCGGCTATGTCATTTATTATTTTTGCGGATTTTTCAGAGATGAAATATTTTGGACCAACGGGAGGGTGACACTTGTCACCCTCGATGGACGACAAAATGGGCAACTTAGACGATTTTTGTGGCTTTTTCTTTAGTCAAGGTTAGGTAGGATATTTGTGGAGTAGATGGATAAGGTGTACTTGCCCAAATATCCACCTACACTGCATAGCACTTGGCTTCATCTTGGCCATTGGTTGGCCTATAAATACTCCCTAACTTGAAGGTTTTCTTCATCCATAAATCAATTATCCAAGTCTTGAAAATCATCCCTCTCTTTGTAGTATTCTCGCCCAAGAGCCCTCCTCCCTGAGAAGGCCTTGGCGAATACCCCCTCAGAAGTTGCCTTCTAGTATAGTTACTATACCAAAATACCCTAGCCCAAATCCCTTATAGTATTTAAGTAGAAGTTGTTAGAAACTTCTAAGGGTTTCTTGGAGCTATCGGAGCGTGCAATTAGGAGCTAAACCTTGCTCAGGATCGACGTTTATACTTTGATAATTTTGGGCTTATCGAGGTAAACACTCTTGTCCTTCTATTGTAATTGGATATTACATATAAGAATAGTTAAGACTTGAGTATAAGTTATAGAAGAATATTAAAGAATAGAATTGAACTGTTATCACGGTAGAAGGGTATAAATGAAGAATAATTGAACTGTACTTACATAGGACTGTTTTCACAGTAGACTTGAGTAGCTCGACGGGTAGGGAAGTGCTGCCCAATTTTCTATAGAATAGAGAACCCTCTGCTTAGAATTTCTGAGAATAGTCTAGGCGTTGATAGACGTGTTGACTATTATAAATTTGAATCTCTGCGCGCGACATATTCGACTTGGCAGGTGGATTTCGCCGAGAAGGTATGTGATTCTTCCTATACTCTTGAGTATGATATTTTAAGAATATATATATAGTACGGTAGACGTACGTGTGTTAACTGAACGTAGTTTTACGGCAATGTCTTTTGACTTAAGCCTGAATAATAAGAATCTTGAAGTATTTCAAAAGAATTATGAATCATTTTTAAAAGAAGAGTAATACTGGATTTTTTAAACAGAAAGCTTAAGAGTTATACTAGCTTTATGGGAAGTTAGGTATAACAACTTAAGACAGATAAAAGGAACGGTTTTACTTATTTGTTTATGAAAATCTTGTATTGACTTCTGCAAATTGTAGTAAGATAGTTTGATAAGTAAACATGTTATGATACTACGTGTGTTAGTGTCTTGTGACGTTATTCTTGTTGTGCTTACGTTGTTAAACGTTAAGACCGTTGTACTGTTATATTATATCACATACCCCCTTGACTTGTTATACCGAGGGCTTTCCACCCTTGATGCGGGTCTATACGGCCTATGCGGTCTGTGTGACTACGCGGAGCTACGGGAGTTCCAGGATTGATCATTCCGGGTGTTTTAGCCCGATGCGGGGGATGCCCTATGCGGTCTGTGTGACTATGCGGTCTATTGAGACTATGCGGACTGCGGGAGTCCAGGAGGGTACCGGGTGTTATACCCCGTATTTACAGAGTATGTACGTGTGGGCGTACGTAGAAAAGTTTGAGCCTTAAGTAGGCAATGTGGCGAAATTTGTGCACAACCCCCGTAAAGAATCGTTTTTCGACGAAACGTTTTACAGAACTTGCGAAGGGAAAATTCCGGCTATGTCATTTATAATTTTTTTTTGCGGATTTTTCCGAGCGTCGGAACATTTTTGGACCAACGAGAGGGTGACACTTGTCACCCGAGTGGGCGACTTGAGGCGTTTTGCCTTGGGCGAATGGCCTTGTTTGGGGCATAAAACATGGTTCAATGTTTTGTGGAGTAGGATAGGGTGCAATTTTCTTGATCTTGGCCTTAAACTTGCCTTAAACTTGGCTTAATCATGGCCCTTTACTTCCCTATAAATACCCCCCCCCCCCCCCCCTTTGAAGACTTCTTCATCCATTCCAAAACTTTCCTAAGTCTTGAGAGCCCTCTCCCCCTTGGTGTTGTGTTTCTCGTCCAAGAACACACCCCTCCCCCTTTGAGAGCCCTTGGCCGAGAGCCTCCCCCTCCCCCCTTGAGTGAGGCTTGGCCGAGAGGGTACCCCCCCTCTTGGTAGAAATGCTCTCCAAGTATTGTTATAATGCCCAAAATACCCTAGCCGTATACCTTGTAGTATTCCAAAAGTTATCTCTATACGTAGAGCCCGGAAATACTACCTTTTGTCCTTTTAGTCTCAAACCGAAACCCTAAGGAAAAATCTCCATAATTGGTTGAAGTACTTAGTAGAAGTGTGTGGAACTTCTAAGGGTTTCTTGGAGCGAATTGGAGCGCACGGAGTTGAAGCTAAACCTTGCTCAGGATCGACTTTTATCTCGGATAATTTTGGGCTTATCGAGGTAATTAATCTTGTCCCCCTATTGTAATTGGAAATTACATGTTGTAGGAATATATAGTTGAAGTATACTATATATATAAAACTGAACATAGTTTTGCGGCAATGTCTTTTGACTTAAGCCTGAATGTAAAGAAGAGAATAGGACTGTATTACAGTAGACTGTGTAGTAGAATTGTACACGTCCGGTTAGACGTATAAACCTCCCCTGGTTGGCTTGGTAGTCGGCCTCGATAGAGGAGGAGATTTCTGTGATTTGCGGGGAAAGTCTTCTTGAATTTTCTGTAGAATATGGAACCATGTGTTTAGAAGTTAATAGACGTTGTGGCCTATATAGGTGGAAGTACTACGAGTAGCGTATTCTACTTGAAGAGTGGAAAGGCTAGCAGGGTTACAGTATTGTGGAGCGTTTTGCTTATTGTAAAAGAATGGTTTATTGATTGTAGAAGTTAAGAGACTTGATCTTGAAAGATAAGAGACTTAACTTATTTGACTTGTTATATAACATTTTGTTTAAAATGTTGTGAAACCTCATTCGTGAGTAATGAGTACTTGGTTTTAAAAGAATAAGGTTTTACTGATTTCGGAAATGAGAATAAGTGTCGAACAAACCACAACAGCGCTAATAAAGGAAAATGTATTGACAAATAACTAATTGTTATTAAAACCAGTAGAAACCTCAATCTGCATAGAAGCTAAGATAAGACAAAATTGTATTACATTTCCTAGATCATGGCTGCTGTAACAATATTGTTATAAACAAGAATAAACGACTCACACATAAGACATATGTTACTCAATGGTTTTAAAAGGGATTAAGACTATGAGTTATGAAACCTTTCTAAAATGAGAAACTTGAGCATTTGAAATTAGGCAAACTGGAACGTTTGGAAAATAATGTTGTTACTTGATTTTACAAAGGGAAGTGTTTTGGTTTACTTAAAAAGATAGTTACTCTATTTTGATACTACGGGTATCATGTGACTGGTTGTGAAGGAAATGGATCTTTTAAAGAGTTAAAATACGTAGTACCTTGGGGTTAAAAATCCGGTTGTGTTGTAATAAGAAGAATGTCTAAAAGTATGTTGAACTTGCCTATGCTTGTGGTGATAGCCTTTGTTGTGCAAGTGTTGTAATTCTGTGCTACCGCATCTCTCGTTGGAGGGCCGGCTATCTTGTTGATTGATGGACATACTGACACGATGGGTGGCCCACGGGTATGCTTCCACTATATCGATCCTTTTGGACATACTGACACGATGGGTGGCCCACGGGTATGCTTCCATTACGAGTGGGATCTGGATATTTATTTTGGATATACTGACACGATGGGTGCCCACGAGTATTCTTCCATTTTTTTTGTTATTTTTTTATTTCCTTTTTGACATACTGAAACGATGGGTGGACCACGGTTATGCTTCCATTATGAGTGTTATTTTGTTATTTGATTTGTACATACTGACACGATGGGTGGCCCACGAGTATGCTTCCATTTCGATTGCTATCTGGATATTTCCTTTGGACATACTGACACGATGGGTGGCCCACGGGTATGCTTCCATTGGGATGGTTCCATGGCCATGCTTATACCGAGGTGAGATCGCCGGCACGCGTTAATGCGGTTAAATTCCCGGGTTATATTTGAGTGATGACTTAAGGGCGTGAGCCCCTGACTTGACATGACTGCTTTTATGTTGTGAACTGTAGTTTTGTTATCATACATGTCTCCTGTTTTTATATAGACTGTTATGATTTCATTTACGATTTTTCGATTCACATACTTTGTACTGTTATCGACCTCCTTCGAGCTGCGTTTGCCGCAGTAGAGGTACATCGCTTCCGATCCTCGCTCTTAGGATCATCGTTCAGCGTTGGGAAACTCCGTTTCTCCGGAGGCTTATCTTTGGTATGTTACCCTGAGTTGTAGGTCCTTGTACATTCAGGGGTATGGCGGGGCCCTGTCCCGTCATGTTGTATAAAACTCTTAGAGGTCTGTAGTACTGTTGTGGGCAGGGTTTGTAAAAGGGATTAAACTGTTCATTTTGAAAGACTTGTATATATATATTTTATTGGAAGGTGACCGTTTGGTTGGCCTGTTTTATGATCATATATCTTGTTTCATGTTTAAGTTTTATTTCACGATTTACTCGATGTTGTATCACCACGGTGCGGGTAAAGGCACCACCACGGGCCGAACAGTCGTGACAAAAGTGGTATCGAGCGATTAATCCTCGGAAAGTGTCTACGCACGTGTCTAGTAGAGTCTTGATTATCGGTATGTTGTGCACCACATCTATAATCAGGAGGCTATAGGACATTTAGGATTGGTTTCCATTCTTCTCATTCTGAGATCGTGCCTTAGAGTTGTGTTATAAGTTGGACCCCTCTGACGTATTTCATTTTACCAGTTATGCCTCCGCAAGGCAACGAGCCTGAGGCAAGGCAGCCGAGGGTGCTGCTAGTGAGATACTGAGGAGTACGAGGGCGCAGTCGGCCAAGACTGAGATTGTGCTTGACGGCGAGTTTTGCGGCGCCACTTCAAAGAAGTTTAGAGCCGCAACAGTGGCTGCTGAGACCACATTACCTGAGCCTCCAGTCCCACAGCCTAGAGCAGATGAGATGGGGTACAAAGAGATGGCCCGCCATCGCCGGGATCGTGGCGAATACGAGGATAAGGCCGGACGGTTAGCTTCTAAGAGCACCGTAGTACACCCCGAGCGAATAGTTTGAGGCTACGGACTTTCTCGAGTTGGAGCCCGCCGAGTTTTATGGGTGAGGCACGAGGATGATCTGCAGGAGTTCATCCGGGCGATTCTGAGTCATGAGAGTGATCAAGGCCTCGGAGACCGAGTCGGTGGTCTTAGGTTCGCATCGGCTGCGTGATACCGCACCGATCGATTTGATTCGTGAGCCGCCCCGGGAGAGCATCGCGCCAGCGAGATGGGACGAGTTCTCGAGGCATTCCTCGCCACTTCTTGCCTCCGCAGATGAGGGCACGCCGATGATTTATGATCTTTGAGACGAAGGCGTACGGTTCGGGAGTACAACGTGGAGTTTGACTCGTTGGCTCGGTATGTCCCCGCTTTAGTGGCAACCATGGAGGATAGAGTGCACCGCTACGTCACCGGGCTAGATGATTACTTGACAGAGGCTTGTTCAGGAGTAGCTCTTCAGCCGGGCATGGACATTGCCCGCATAAAGGCTCATGCACTAGGATGTGAGGCACGGAGAGGTCAACGGAATGACCTGGATCAGCAGAAGAGGGCCAGGACAGCAGGGTCTTTTGGCGACTTTCGAGGCGGACCGCCTCAGCCGAGATAGTTATGTACCCCGCCAAGATGAGTGGTCCTCCACCGTCTTCAGGAGCAGGTCAGGGCTCCAAAGGTTCAGATTTTCGGGAGAGCAGGGGTGTTAGCCAGCTGAAGCCACCCCTACCTCGTTGTGACCGTGGTGGTAGGCTCCATTTTGGGGAGTGTCGTGCTAATTCTGGAGTTTGTTTTACATGCGGCCAGCAGGGCCATTTTGCGAGAAATTGTCCGACTAGAGGTAGCGCGGATGTAGAGACTCGGCCTTCAGGATCTATGGCTGGTTCATCACATTCTACAGTTATGCGCCCTGCAGGACATGCCTATGATTAGAGTAAAGCGGTGGATACAGGTATATCCTTAACCCTCTAGAGTTTTGGTATGCTTGATATGATGATCTTATTGTGTGCTATGTACGGATAGCGTTGTGTTATTTGTGAGTTAGAAAACATGGTTAGTGGGAAGGGTAAGTATGGGGGCATGGTAAGTGTGAACCTTAGAATATTTCACGATTGAGACCTTAGAGGTAAGGTCGTCTTGAGTAAAAGATTTATTTTATGTTTGACCTTTATCAGAGTGCGTAGTATACGTGGGAGATTTTTGTGTAATAAGTCCATGGGTTGTGTAAAATGAAAGTGGTGGCTTTCATGATGTGAATTAGTAAGATTGTTCCGTATCGAGGAGCAAGAGTTGGCGCGACGGAGGGTCGGGTTGAGGGCGTATTGCGGGTCAACCCGTAGCCCGCTTTTGTGGGTCGATTAGGTGGCCCCACCAGATGGTAGGGTCACGGGGGTGCTAGGCCCCAGTTTAGGTGACCATCGTATGAGTTCGTGGATATGTTCGACCAGAAGCGATTCGTGAAGGCCGGGAATGGCCTTAAAGAAGATCGAGGCTAGTAAGATGACCAAGTTTGGAGGTAGTGGCTCCATAAATTTTGGGAACTGAAGTATGGTACGTATACTGGGAGAGTTCAAGTGACTACGACGAGTAAGGAAAGAAGTGAACGTGTATTAGCAAAATAAAAGAGATCATTTTGTTGTGAAGTGAAGATGCGAAGGGAGTATCCTTTAGACCAGGGTGGAAGCCTTTGTGATGTTGGAGGTGTTTTCCTCGTGGACTTGGATTAAGTATTGGAGCGTGTGTTTTGTGGCCATGTGTGGCATTGGCAACTTGTTTAAGTTAAGAAGGAACTTCATCATTATCCGTCTTGAGAAGGAACATTCGGGACGAATGTTTCTAAGGAGGGGAGAATGTTATACCCCGTATTTCCAGAGTATGTACGTGTGGGCGTACGTAGAAAAGTTTGAGCCTTAAGTAGGCAAAGTGGCGAAATTTGTGCACAACCCCCGTAAAGAATCGTTTTTCGACGAAACGTTTTACAGAACTTGCGAAGGGAAAATTGCGGCTATGTCATTTATAATTTTTGCGGATTTTTCCGAGCGTCGGAACATTTTTGGACCAACGAGAGGGTGACACTTGTCACCCTCAAGTGGACGGCCAAGGGGGGCGTTTTTGCCTTGGACGAATGGCCTTGTTTTGGGGCCTAAAACATGGGTCAATGTTTTGTGGAGTAGGATAGGGTGCACTTGGCTTGATCTTGGCCTTACACTTGCCTTACACTTGGCTTCATCATGGCCCTTGGCTTCCCTATAAATACCCCTTTGAAGACTTCTTCATCCATTCCAAAACTTTCCTAAGTCTTGAGCCCTCTCCCCTTAGTGTTGTGTTTCTCCCAAGAACACACCCTCCCCTTTGAGAGCCTTGGCCGAGAGCCTCCTCCCCTCGAGTGAGGCTTGGCGAGAGGTACCCTCTTGGTAGAAATACTCTCCAAGTATTGTTATAATGCCCAAAATACCCTAGCCGTATACCTTGTAGTATTCCAAAAGTTATCTCTATACGTAGAGCCCGGAAATACTACCTTTTGTCCTTTTAGTCTAAAACCGAAACCCTAAGGAAAAATCTCCATAATTGGTTGGAGTACTTAGTAGAAGTGTGTGGAACTTCTAAGGGTTTCTTGGAGCGAATTGGAGCGCACGAAGTTGGAGCTAAACCTTGCTCAGGATCGACTTTTATCTCGGATAATTTTGGGCTTATCGAGGTAATTAATCTTGTCCCCCTATTGTAATTGGAAATTACATGTTGTAGGAATATATAGTGAAGTATACTATATATATAAAATCAACATAGTTTTCATGCAATGTCTTTTGACTTAAGCTCCAATGTAAAGAAGAGAATAGGATTGGATTACAGTAGACTGGGTCGTAGAATTGTACACATCCGGGTAGACGTATAACCCCCAGGTTGGCTTGGTAGGCCTCGATAGAGAGGAGATTTACGCAGCGATGTGTGAGGAGGTTGCCGAATTTTCTGTACAATATGGAACCATGTGTTTAGAAGTTAATAGACGTTGTGGCCTATATAGGTGGAAGTACTACGAGTAGCGTATTCTACTTGAAGAGTGGAAAGGCTAGCGTGGTTCTGATCTTGTGAAGCGTTTTGCTTATGTCGATAATCGTCGCGAGGTATGTGAACCTCTTCCTATCCTTTCTAGCATGATGTTTTGTAAACTATGTAATGCAGTGAGACGTATATGTGCTAAATGAGTTTGGTTGGTTCAAAACATAGGGTGTTATAATAGCTTTATGGGAAGTTAGTTATAACGACTCTATGTGGGTAAAAGAATGGTTTATTGATTGTAGAAGTTAAGAGACTTGATCTTGAAAGATAAGAGACATAACTTATTTGACTTGTTATATAACATGTTGTTTAAAATGTTGTGAAACCTCATTCGTGAGTAATGAGTACTTGGTTTTAAAATAATAAGGTTTTACTGATTTCGGAAATGAGAATAAGTGTCGAACAAACCACAGCAGCGCTAATAAAGGAAAATGTATTGACAAATAACTAATTGTTATTAAAACCAGTAGAAACCTCAATCTGCATAGAAGCTAAGATAAGACAAAATTGTATTACATTTCCTAGATCATGGCTGCTGTAACAAGATTGTTATAAACAAGAATAAACGACTCACACATAAGACATATGTTACTCAATGGTTTTAAAAAGGATTAAGACTATGAGTTATGAAACCTTTCTAAAATGAGAAACTTGAGCATTTGAAATTAGGCAAACTGGAACGTTTGGAAAATAATGTTGTTACTTGATTTTACAAAGGGAAGTGTTTTGGTTTACTTAAAAAGATAGTTACTCTATTTTGATACTACGGGTATCATGTGACTGGTTGTGAAGGAAATGGATCTTTTAAAGAGTTAAAATACGTAGTACCTTGGGGTTAAAAATCCGGTTGTGTTGTAATAAGAAGAATGTCTAAAAGTATGTTGAACTTGCCTATGCTTGTGGTGATAACCTTTGTTGTGCAAGTGTTGTAATTCTGTGCTACCGCGTCTCTCGTTGGAGGGCCGGCTATCTGGTTGATTGATGGACATACTGACACGATGGGTGGCCCACGGGTATGCTTCCACTATATCGATCCTTTTGGACATACTGACACGATGGGTGGCCCACGGGTATGCTTTCATTAGGAGTGTGATCTTGTTATTTGTTTTGGACATACTGACACGATGGGTGGCCCACGAGTATGCTTCCACTTTGATTGTTATTTTGTTATTTCCTTTTGGACATACTGACACGATGGGTGGCCCACGGGTATGCTTCCATTAGGAGTGTTATCTTGTTATTTGCTTTGGACATACTGACACGATGGGTGGCCCACGAGTATGCTTCCATTTCGATTGCTATCTGGATATTTCCTTTGGACATACTGACACGATGGGTGGCCCACGGGTATGCTTCCATTGGGATGGTTCAATGGCCATGCTTATACCGAGGTGAGATGCCGGGGCATGCGGCCGTTGTGCGGGTTAAATTCCCGGGTTATATTTGAGTGATGACTTAAGGGCGTGAGCCCCTGACTTGACATGACTGCTTTTATGTTGTGAACTGTAGTTTTGTTATCATACATGTCTCCTGTTTTTATATAGACTGTTATGATTTCATTTACAGTATTTTTCAGTTTCACATACTTGGTACCTGTTGTACTGACCTCCTTCGGGGGGCTGCGTTCTTGCCGCAGGTAGAGGTACATCGGTTGCTGATCCTCGCTCTTAGGATCATCGTTCAGCGTTGGGAAGCTCCGTTTCTCCGGAGGCTTATCTTTGGTATGTTACCCTGAGTTGTAGGTCCTTGTACATTCAAGGGTATGGCGGGGCCCTGTCCCGTCATGTTGTATAAAACTCTTAGAGTGCAGAGTAATCTTTAAGGCGGGGTTTGTAAAAAGGATTAAATTGTTCGTTTTGAAAGACTTGTATATATATATTTTATTGAAAGGTGACCGTTTGGTTGGCCTGTTTTATGATCATATATCTTGTTTCATGTTTAAGTTTTATTTCCGCTGATTTACTCTGATGTTGTATCACTAGGGTGCCCGGGGTAAGGTGTCACGACCAAATCGGCCCGGATCGTGCCTTACCCCGCACCCTAGTGACACAACATCGAGTAATCAATGAACATAAAACAACATACGAGATAACGAAATATAAAACAATAATCAGAAAACTTACCTTTCGCATATATATAACCATCAACTCTTTTACAAATGAACTTTAATCCTTTTTACCAACCCCGCCACAACAAAGATTACTGCACTTAAGAATGATACGACACAACGGGCGGACAGTGGCCCGCCAAACCCCCGAATGTAAACACTTACTACGGCGGGACTATACCATCGATAAGCCTCCGAGAAACGGAGCTTCCCAAACGCCGAATCAGGACTGAGCTAGGATCAACGATCGATGTACCTCAACTCGCAGATGAACGCAGCCCCGGGCGAGGTCGCATAACAAAACCAGTATGTGAAACTAAAAATAAATCAGAAATGAAATCATAGTAGTCTATACCAAGCAGGAGTCATGTATGATAACCAAACTACAGTTCACCACAATAAGCAGTCATGTCAAGTCAGGGTCTCACACCCTCAAGTCATCACTCAATTTAACCATGGGTCTCACGCCCACAACATCAATCGTGCCCGTGGAATACCTTCCTCACTGCCGGCAGTTTATGATATACAAGCACCAAGGAATACATATGAACACCAGGTCCCACCTGTGTCCTAATAAAACTGTACAGGGTAAGTACGAAGGCATAGCCGACTACTAACACCCACGCACCAACAAGGTCATAAATCAGATTATAAGATCTGCCTGCATCGCCACATGATCAAAGCTGGCCACTTGCCCGCAGTATCTAATGTGCGCGTCTAGTCCTGGAACTTCCCGCAGCTCCGCATAGGCCAATCTCATCGGCCCGCATGAGGTATTCCCCGCATCGAGGGTAGCTACTCCCCGGCATCGTCCTGGACTTTCGAGTCCGCATGGCCACAAGGACCGCATGCCCATAAAGGACGCACACTAACCTGGAACTCTCGTAGCTCCGCATAGGCCCCCAGGACCCGCATGAGGTATTCTCGAATCATGGTCCTGCATCACTGAAGTCTACCCCGCACGGAGGCGCTTAACCCTAATCACCTCAAGAGATGAATGCCACAATACTATCATAACGACTGATAGTTAATAAGCACAATCAAGGGAAACCCCTTTACACAAACATCACAAGATACTAACACACGTAGCATCCTAACACGTTTACTTATCAAAGCAACAAGAAAGTATTACAAGGCTATCACAAACCAATACAATCAAGTTATTCACACAAGGTACTTTCTACTAACAAGTTCGGGTATCTATCCCCAAAGTACTTCACGCATTAAAATCAAAAAAAAGATCTGTTTCTTTCACATAAGTCACACAATACCCGTAGTATAAAATAGAGTGACTGTCCTTTTAAGAAAACCAAAACTCTTACCTTTGTAAAACCAAGTAACAACATTATTTTCCAAACGTCCACGTTTGCCTAATTTCAAATGTTCACGTTTCTTATTTTAGAAAGGTTTCGTAGTTCATAGTCTTATTCATTTAAGAATATAATTCTCTTTTAAACAATCTGAGAAACATAAGCCTTATATGTGAGTAGGATATTCTTGTTTATAACAATCTTATTACAAAGAATGCATGATCTAGGAAATATCATTTTGTCTCATCTTAGCTTCTATGCAGATGGAAGTTTCTACTGGTTTTAATAATACTTAATTATTCAAAACATTTCCTTTTATCAACGCTGCAGTGGTTTGTCGATACACATTCTGATTTCCGAAATCAGTAAAGCATTCTTAAGCCGTTATACCTAACTTCCCATAAAGCTAGTATAACTCTTAAGTTTTCAAACACCAAGTATTACTTCTCTTTCAAAACGATTTCAGAAATCTTTTGAAATACTTCAAGTTCTTTATAATCACACATCAAGCCAGTTATAAACAAATCATTTACCTTTTAAAAACCACAAAGTGTTTTCTTATCTACATAAAGCTGTTATAACCAACTTCCCATAAAGCCGTTATAACACTTTATGTTTTAAACCCATCGAATACATTTAGCACATGTACGCTCACCGTACTACATAGTTCACACATATCATGCTAGAAGAGATAGGAAGAGTTCACATACCTCGCGACGATTATCGACTAATAGCAAAATGCTCAGTACCTCGCCGTCGGCTACTCCTTAAGCCAAGTAGAACGCGCCACACGTAGTACTTCAACCTATAAGGCCACGCGCGCTTATTAACATCTAGATCTTATCGTAGAACATTCTACCAAAATTCGACAAAGACTTCTCCCGCAACAGCGTAAATCTCCTCCTCTATCGGGGCCGGCTATCAAGCCAACCAGGGGGGGGGGTTATACGTCTAATCCGGACGTGCACAATTCTACCCCACGGTACTACTACACAAGTCTACTGTAATACAGTCCTATGTAATTACAGTTCAGTTCTTCAGGCTTAAGTCCAAGGACATTGCCACAAGCTATGCTCAGTTATATATATATAGTATACTTTAACTATATATTCCTACAACATGTAATATCCAATTACAAAAGGGGGACAAGATAGTTACCTCGATAAGCCCATAATTATCCGAGTTTAATGTCGATCCTTAGCAAAGTTTTAGCTCACCTCCGAGAGCTCCAACCCGCTCTAAACCACCCTTAGAAGTTCTAACCAACTTCTACACAATACTCCAACCAAGCATGGAGATTTTCCTAGGGTTTGGTTTCATGGATCGACGGAAGTATAATAGTATTTTCTGGCTTTTGTATAAGTGTAACTTGGGAATACTACAAGGTATTTGGGCAAGGTATTTGGACATTACAACAATACTAGGAGAGTATTTCTATACCACAACAAGGGTATTATACGAAAACAACCTAGGCTAGTGGTACCCACTGCTAGCAACTCTGGAGTGGGTGTCTACCTCGGCCTACCCCACTGTGGGGACTCGCCAAGGGGAGAGAGGGCTCTCGGCCAAGACACTACACTAAGGGAAGGAAGAAGCTTTCAAGACTTAGGCAATTTGTGAATGAATTAGTCTTCAAAGGTGGTATTTATAGGTCAAGTGAAAGCCAACCAATGGACAAGATTACACCAAGTGTTAGGCAAGTGTAGGGCCAAGATTCACCCATGTGTACCTAGCCAACTTGCACACAAAATATCTACCAAAAATATCTCCCACTTGCCTTCCCAAATCGTCCAAGTCACGCCACCTTGCCACCAATGAGAGGTGCCAAGTGTCGCCTCTCGTTGGTCCAAAATGTTCCGCCTCTCGGAAAAATCCGCAAAAATAAGAAAAGACATAGCCGGAATTTTCCTTCGCAAGTTATGTAAAACGTTTACGAAAAACGACTTAACCAAGTGTTGTGCACAAATGCCATTCACTAAGCCACCTAGGCGGGGTGACACGTGTCACCCTCCTATTGGCCCAAAATAAAACATCTTCCAAAATATACATACTGGCCAAAATCTCGAACACAAAGTGGGCCCCACAAAACCGTAAATTTCTCCCGTGGGCCCCACGTGACCATTTTCGAAAATAAAATTCCATAATTCTCTAATATTCCAGGAAGTCCGAATACCAAATCTGGGAATCCAATTCCCATTAACGAACCTTTTTCCTTCACAAAAACCGGAAACTTTTCCGTGGAAAAATCGCCTCTTTCTTCCTTTCCAATCTTTCTGTCGTATTCTCGTACGTACGTCCTCGCATACATACCCTAGAACTACGGGGTATAACATAAGGCACCAGTCACGGGCCCCGGAACGGGTCGTGACAAAAGTGGTATCAGAGCAGTTAATCCTCGGAAAGTGTCTACAGACCGTGTCTAGTAGAGTCTTGATTATCGGTATGTTGTACACCACATCTATAATCAAGAGGCTATAGGACATTTAGGATTGGTTTCCATTCTTCTCATTCTGAGATCGTGCCTTAGAGCTGTGTTATAAGTTGGACCCCTCTGACGTATTTCATTTTACTAGTTATGCCTCCGCAGTGCAACCGTGAGCCCGGAAGGCGCAAGGCAGGGTGCCGCTAGTGAGATACAGGAGTACGAGGCGCAGCCCGTCAAGACTGAGATTGTGCTTCAGACGGCGAGTTTTGCGACGCCGCCAAAGAGAGTTTAGAGCCGCAGCATGGTCGCCGAGACCACAAGACTGAGCCTCCAGCCCCACACCTGGAGCGGATGAGATGGGTACAAAGAGATGGCGCCATCGCCGTGATCGTGGCCAGACATGAGGATAGGCTGGACGCAGCAGTTCTAGTAGCACCCGTAGTTCACCCCCGAGCAGATAGTTTGAGGCTACGGGACTTTCTGAGTTGTAGCCCGCCAGAGTTTTATGGGTCGAGGCCTGAGGATGATCTGCAGGAGTTCATCCGACAGTTACAGTGGGTCATGAGAGTGATCAAGGCCTCGGAGACCGAGTCGGTGGTCTTAGGTTCGCATCGGCTGCGTGATACCGCAGTCGACTGATTTGATTCGTGGGAGCTGTCCCGGGGAGAGCATGCGCTTCCAGCAGTATGGGACGAGTTCTCAGAGGCATTCCTCAGTCACTTCTTGCCTCCGCAGATGAGGAGGGCACGGGCCGACAGATTTATGATGCTGAGACAGAGAGGGCGTACGGTTCGGGAGTACAACGTGGAGTTTGACTCGTTGGCTCGGTATGTCCCCGCTTTAGTGGCAACCATGGAGGATAGAGTGCACCGCTACGTCACCGGGCTAGATGATTACTTGACAGAGGCTTGTTCAGGAGTAGCTCTTCAGCCGGGCATGGACATTGCCCGCATGCAGGCTCATGCACTAGGATGTGAGGCACGGAGAGGTCAACGGAATGACCTGGATCAGCAGAAGAGGGCCAGGACAGCAGGGTCTTTTGGCGACTTTCGAGGCGGACCGCCTCAGCAGCAGGCTAGTTATGTACCCCCGCCAGTACAGAGTGGTCCTCCACCGTCTTCAGGAGCAGGTCAGGGCTCCAAGGGTTCAGATTTTCGGGAGAGCAGGGGTGTTAGCCAGCTGAAGCCACCCCTACCTCGTTGTGACCGTTGTGGTAGGCTCCATTTTGGGGAGTGTCGTGCTAATTTGGGAGTTTGTTTTACATGCGGCCAGCAGGGCCATTTTGCGAGAAATTGTCCGACTACAGGTAGCGCGGATGTAGAGACTCGGCCTTCAGGATCTATGGCTGGTTCATCACCTTCTACAGTTATGCGCCCTGCAGGACATGCCTATGATTAGAGTAAAGAGGTGGATACAGGTATATCCTTAACCCTCTAGAGTTTTGGTATGCTTGATATGATGATCTTATTGTGTGCTATGTACGGATAGCGTTGTGTTATTTGTGAGTTAGAAAAAATGGTTAGTGGTAAGGGTTAGTATGGGGGCATGTTAAGTGTGAACCTTAGAATATTTCACGATTGAGACCTTAGAGGTAAGGTCGTCTTGAGTAAAAGATTTATTTTATGTTTGACCTTTATCAGAGTGCGTAGTATACGTGGGAGATTTTTGTGTAATAAGTCCATGGGTTGTGTAAAATGAAAGTGGTGGCTTTCATGATGTGAATTAGTAAGATTGTTCCGTATCGAGGAGCAAGAGTTGGCGCGACGGAGGGTCGGGTTGAGGGCGTGCGGTCAACCCGTGAGCCCGCTTTAGGTGGGTCGGTCGCGGCCCCACCAGATGGTCGTCACGGGGTGCTAGGCCCCGATTTAGGTGACCATCGTATGAGTTCGTGGATATGTTCGACCGAGCGATTCGTGGAAGGCCGGAATGGCCTTAAAGAAGATCGAGGCTAGTAAGATGACCAAGTTTGGAGGTAGTGGCTCGTAAATTTTGGGAACCAAGTAATGATCAAGTATGGTGCGATATCTTGGGAGAGTTCAAGTGACTACGACGAGTAAGGAAAGAAGTGAACGTGTATTAGCAAAATAAAAGAGATCATTTTGTTGTGAAGTGAAGATGCGAAGGGAGTATCCTTTAGACCAGGGTGGAAGCCTTTGTGATGTTGGAGGTGTTTTCCTCGTGGACTTGGATTAAGTATTGGAGCGTGTGTTTTGTGGCCATGTGTGGCATTGGCAACTTGTTTAAGTTAAGAAGGAACTTTATCATTATCCGTCTTGAGAAGGAACATTCGGGACGAATGTTTCTAAGGAGGGGAGAATGTTATACCCCGTATTTCCAGAGTATGTACGTGTGGGCGTACGTAGAAAAGTTTGAGCCTTAAGTAGGCAAAGTGGCGAAATTTGTGCATAACCCCGTAAAGAATCGTTTTCGACGAAACGTTTCTGAGAACTTGCGGCGGAAAATTGCGGCTATGTCATTAATAATTTATGCGGATTTTTACGAGAGTCAGAACATTTTTGGACAAACGAGAGGGTGACACATGTCACCTCGTGGACGACCAAGAGGCGTTTTGCCTTGGGCGAACGGGCCTTGTTTGGGGCCTAAAACATGGGTCAATGTTTTGTGGAGTAGGATAGGGTGCACTTGGCTTGATCTTGGCCTTACACTTGGGTTCATCATGGCCCTTGGCTTCCCTATAAATACCCCCCCCCCCTTTGAAGACTTCTTCATCCATTCCAAAATTTTCCTAAGTCTTGAGAGCCCTCTCCCCCCCCCCCTTGGTGTTGTGTTTCTCGTCCAAGAACACACCCCTCCCCCTTTGAGAGCCCTTGGCCGAGAGCCTCCCCCTCCCCCCTTGAGTGAGGCTTGGCCGAGAGGGTACCCCCCCTCTTGGTAGAAATACTCTCCAAGTATTGTTATAATGCCCAAAATACCCTAGCCGTATACCTTGTAGTATTCCAAAAGTTATCTCTATACGTAGAGCCCGGAAATACTACCTTTTGTCCTTTTAGTCTAAAACCGAAACCCTAAGGAAAAATCTCCATAATTGGTTGGAGTACTTAGTAGAAGTGTGTGGAACTTCTAGGGTTTCTTGAGCGAATGGAGCGCACGAAGTCGAGCTAAACCTTGCTCAGGATCGACTTTTATCTCGGATAATTTTGGGCTTATCGAGGTAATTAATCTTGTCCCCCTATTGTAATTGGAAATTACATGTTGTAGGAATATATAGTTGAAGTATACTAGATATATAAAATCAACATAGTTTTGCGCAATGTCTTTTGACTTAAGCTGAATGTAAAGAAGAGAATAGGATCAGACATGCAGATCGTAGTAGAATTGTACACGCCCGTTAGACGATAACCCCCCTGGTTGGCTTGTAGCCTCGATAGAGGAGAGATTTACGCGGCCATGCGGTGGAAGGAAAGCCGAATTTTCTGTAGAATATGGAACCATGTGTTTAGAAGTTAATAGACGTTGTGGCCTATATAGGTGGAAGTACTACGAGTAGCGTATTCTACTTGAAGAGTGGAAAGGCTAGCAGGGTTACAGTACTGTGAAGCGTTTTGCTTATTGTCGATAATCGTCGCGAGGTATGTGAACCTCTTCCTATCCTTTCTAGCATGATGTTTTGTAAACTATGTAGTACGGTAGACGTATATGTGCTAAATGAGTTTGGTTGGTTCAAAACATAGGGTGTTATAATAGCTTTATGGGAAGTTAGTTATAACGACTCTATGTGGGTAAAAGAATGGTTTATTGATTGTAGAAGTTAAGAGACTTGATCTTGAAAGATAAGAGACATAACTTATTTGACTTGTTATATAACATTTTGTTTAAAATGTTGTGAAACCTCATTCGTGAGTAATGAGTACTTGGTTTTAAAATAATAAGGTTTTACTGATTTCGGAAATGAGAATAAGTGTCGAACAAACCACAGCAGCGCTAATAAAGGAAAATGTATTGACAAATAACTAATTGTTATTAAAACCAGCAGAAACCTCAATCTGCATAGAAGCTAAGATAAAACAAAATTGTATTACATTTCCTAGATCATGGCTGCTGTAACAAGATTGTTATAAACAAGAATAAATGACTCACACATAAGACATATGTTACTCAATGGTTTTAAAAGGGATTAAGACTATGAGTTATGAAACTTTTCTAAAATGAGAAACTTGAGCATTTGAAATTAGGCAAACTGGAACGTTTGGAAAATAATGTTGTTACTTGATTTTACAAAGGGAAGTGTTTTGGTTTACTTAAAAAGATAGTTACTCTATTTTGATACTACGGGTATCATGTGGATCGGTTGTGAAGGAAATGGATCTTTTAAAGAGTTAAAATCGTAGTACCTGGGGTTAAAAATCCATTGTGTTGTAATAAGAAGAATGTCTAAAGTATGTTGAACTTGCCTATGCTTGTGGTGATAGCCTTTGTTGTGCAAGTGTTGTAATTACGCTACCGCGTCTCGCCGAGGGCCATTATCCGTTGATTGATGGACATACCGACACGATGGGTGGCCCAGGTATGCTTCCACTATATCGATCCTTTGGACATACCGACACGATGGGTGGCCCACTGTATGCTTCCATTGTGAGTGTTATCTTGAAATTTGTTTTGGACATACTGACACGATGGGTGGCCCACGAGTATGCTTCCACTTTGATTGTTATTTTGTTATTTCCTTTTGGACATACTGACACGATGGGTGGCCCACGGGTATGCTTCCATTAGGAGTGTTATTTTGTTATTTGCTTTGGACATACTGACACGATGGGCGCCCACGAGTACGCTTCCATTTCGATTGCTATCCGATATTTCCTTTGGACATACTGACACGATGGGTGTCCCATGGGTATGCTTCCATTGGGATGGTTCCATGGCCATGCTTATACCGAGGTGAGATGCCGGCACGCGTCGTTGCGGGTTAAATTCGGGTTATATTTGAGTGATGACTGAGGCGTGAGCCCCGACTGACATGATCGCTTTTATGTTGTGAATCGTAGTTTTGTTATCATACATGTCTCCTGTTTTATATAGATCGTTATGATTTCATTTACGATTTTTCGCCACATACTTGGTACCTGTCATCGACTCATTCGGGCTGCGTTCATGCCGCAGGTAGAGGTACATCGGTTGCTGATCCTCGCTCTTAGGATCATCGTTCAGCGTTGGGAAGCTCCGTTTCTCCGGAGGCTTATCTTTGGTATGTTACCCTGAGTTGTAGGTCCTTGTACTTTCAGGGGTATGGCGGGGCCCTGTCCCGTCATGTTGTATAAAACTCTTAGAGGTCTGTAATCGTTGTGCAAGGTGGTTTGTAAAAGGGATTAAACTGTTCGTTTTGAAAGACTTGTATATATATATTTTATTGGAAGGTGACCGTTTGGTTGGCCTGTTTTATGATCATATATCTTGTTTCATGTTTAAGTTTTATTTCCGCTGATTTACTCTGATGTTATATCACTAGGGTGCCCGGGGTAAGGTACCAGTCATGGGCCCCGGAACGGGTCGTGACACCGGGGTTAGCTACCCCCGATGCGAGGAATACCTCATGCGGGTCTGTGTGTGACCTATGCGGACTGTGGAAGTCCAGGATTAGGCACGCATAATGATACTATGGGCGATTGGCCTTGCTTCGATCATTCGCGGCCTAGAAAAGACTCCGCAGTTTACCTATTATTGTTCTTGTTTGTGATACGCACTATGTGCAATTGAACCGATTGTATTTGCAAATGGTTTTAAATACTTTGATTTCATTTAAGTACTTTATCGTTTCACATACTTGGTACTGTAATCGACCTCCTTCGGCCGCGTTCATGCCGCAGGTGGCAAGCAGTGCTAGATCCACATCCTTAGGATCTTTTGCTTTGGTGTCGTGAGCTCCATCTTCTCCGAGGCTCGACGTTTGGGTATGATCTCCCGTTGTTGTATATAGTTTTGTACATTCAGGTATGGCGGCCCGCCCCGCCATAGTTGTTTATCTTCTTAGAGGTCTGTAGTCCTATTGTACAGTTGGGATGTAACTGCTAAACTATGTTTATATATATATGCCGAAAGGCGACATTTTCTCACATAAAACTGTGTCTCATTTTACAACTGTTTCATGTCTTGTTTTTATATTCCGCTGATTACTCTGATGTATGACTACTTGGGAGCCCGGGTAAGGCAATAGTCACGGGCCCCGGAACGGGTTGTGACATTGACGATGTCCAGGTGATCGAGGGGTTATCGTATGAGGAGATTCCCATAGCGATAATCAATCGTCAGGTTAGGCGTCTGCGGACTAAGGACGTGGCTTCCGTCAAAGTCTTGTGGCGGAACGAGCTCAGGGAGGAGATGACGTGGGAAGCTGAGGAGGACATGAGGCGGAGGTACCCTCACCTATTCCCCACACCTCCAGGTAACTTACTTTCCTACTTGTTGATTTCAATTACCATATATGCTTAAGTGTTGTACTGTGGCCATGTAAGGCATTTGCAAACTGTTTAAGTTATGAGGAACTTTATCATTATCTGTCTTGGGAAGGAACATTCGGGACGAATGTTTCTAAGGAGGGGAGAATGTTATACCCCGTATTTCCAGAGTATGTACGTAAGGGCGTACGTACAAAAAGTTGAGCCTTAAAGTTAGGCATAGGACGAAATTTGTGCACAACCCACTAAAAGAATCGTTTTCCGACGAAACGTTTTACAAAACTTGCGAAGGGAAAATTACGGCTATGTCATTTATTATTTTTGCGGATTTTTCCGAGAGATGAAATATTTTGGACCAACGAGAGGGTGACACTTGTCACCCTCAAGTGGACGGTAACTTGGACGATTTCTTGGGCGTTTTTGTGGCCTTGCACAAGTCAAGGTTAGGTAGGATATTTTTGTGTAGTAGATGGATAAGGACACTTGGGTGAATCCCCACCCTCCACTTGCCCTCCACTTGCCTTCATCTTGGCCATTGGTTGGCCTATAAATACCCCCCTAACTTGAAGGTTTTCTTCATCCACAAACACAATTCTCTAAGTCTCAAAATCCTCCCTCTCCCTTGTAGTGTTTTCGTCCCAACCCTCTCCCCCTCTAGCCTAGTGGCTTCGGCCGAGAGCCCCCCCCCCCTTGGTAGAAATATTCTCCAAGTATAGTTACTATTCCAAAATACCCTAGCCCAAATCCCTTATAGTATTTAAGTATAAGTTGTGTAGAACTTCTAAGGGCTTCTTGGAGCTATCGGAGCGTGCAAATTAGGAGCTAAACCTTGCTCAGGATCGACATTTAACTTGGATAGTTTTGGGCTTATCGAGGTAAATACTTTTGTCCTTCTATTGTAATTGGATATTACAAATAAGAATAGTTAAGACTTGAGTATAATATCTAGAAGGATATTAAAGAATAGAATTGAACTGTAATCAAAGTAGAAGGGTATAAAAGAAGAAGAATTGAACTGTACTTACATAGGACTGTATTTACAGTAGACTTGAGTAGTTTGACGAGTAGGGAAGTGCTGCCCAATTTTCCGTAGAATAGAGAACCCTCTGCTTAGAACTTTATACAGTATAGTCTAGACGTTGATAGACGTATTTGACTGTTATAGGTCGATACTCTGCGCGCGACATATTCGACTTGGCAGGTGGTTTTCGCCGAGGAGGTATGTGATTCTTCCTATCCTCTTGAGCAAGATATTTTAAAGTACATATATATAGTACGGTAGACGTACGTGTGTTAACTGAACATGGTTTTACTTGACGTCTTTTGACTTGAGTCTAAATAATAAGAAACTTGAAGTATTTCAAAAGAATTATGAATCATTTTTAATAGAAGAGTAATACTTGGTTTTTAAACAAAAAGCATAAGAGTTATACTAGCTTTATGGGAAGTTAGGTATAATAACTTAAGAAAGATAAAAGGAATTGTTTACTTATTTGTTTATAAAAACCTTGTATTGATTTCTGTAAAGTATAGTAAGATTGTTTGATAAGTAGATATGTTATGATGCTACGTGTGTTAGTGTCTTGTAACTTTTGTGTAAAGGGGGTTCCCTTGTTGTGCTTATATTGTTAAACGTTAAGACCGTTGTACTGTTATTATATCACATACCCCCTTGACTTGTTATACCGAGGGCTTGCCACCCTTGATGCGGGTATATACGTCCTATGCGGTCTGTGTGACTATGCGGAGCTGCGGGAGTTCCAGGATTGATCATTCCGGGTGTTTTATCCCGATGCGGGGGATGCCCTATGCGGTCTGTGTGACTATGCGGTCTATGAGACTATGCGGACTGCGGGAGTCCAGGATTAGGCACGCATAATGATACTATGGGCGATTGGCCTTGCTTCGATCATTCGCGGCCTAGAAAAGACCAGTTACATTATATCTATTTTGCTCTTGTTTATGTTGTGGCACTATGTAACGCCCCGAACCCGGGCCCGTTACTGGTGCCTTACCCCGGGCACCCTAGTGATACAACATCAGAGAAGACCAGCGGAAAATAAAACATGAATCATGAAACAAGAGATATAATAAATAAACAGGCCAACCAAAACAGTTGCCTTCAGTATATACATAAAACCCGAACAGTTTAATCCTTTTACAACCCTGCCCACAACTTCTATGCACTTAAGATTTATTAACGACTATGACGGACAGGCCTCGCCATACCCTGAATGTACAAGCACCTACAACTCAGTGGAACACATACCAAAAGATAAGCCTCCGAGAAACGGAGCTTCCCAAAACGCTGAATCGAGATCCTAAGAGCGAGGATCCACGACCGATGTACCTCTACTGCGCAGAACGCAGCCCGAGCGAGGTCAAGACAACAGTACCAAGTATGTGAAATCTGCATAATATCAGTAAGTGAAATCATACTAGTCTATATAAAGCAGGAGACATGTATGATAACCAAACTACAGTTCACAACATAAAACAGTCATCACTCCAATATAACTATGGGTCTCACGCCCACAACATCAATCAGGTTCGCATTATGGCCGCATGCCCGAATATCGACGGTGTAGACATGTCCATGATGCAACAATAAGACAAAGAATCCAAATGGAAGCATACCCGCAGCGCTACGCATCGTGTCGTGATGTCCAAAGGGAAACAATAAGACAACTTTCCAAATGGACGATACCCGCAGCGCTACGATCGTGTCGATATGTCCAAAGTGGAAACAATAAGACAACTTTCCAAATGGACGATACCCGCGCTACGATCGTGTCGGTATGTCCAAAGGGAAACAATAAGACAACTTTCCAAATGGACGCATACCCGCGGCGCCACGATCGTGTCGCATGTCCAAAAGGAAATCACAAGGCGATAATCGAAATGAAACATACCCGCGCGCTACGATCGGGTCAGTCTATCCAAAGCGATTAACCACAAGACCTTAACCAAAATGGAAGCATACCCGTGCGCTACGCATCGTGTCAGTATGTCCAAAGCGATTAACAACAATAATACTATCAACAGGAACGTACCCGTGGAATTTCTCCGTCACTGCCGGCACATCCAAGTAAGTTCTCAACTACCAACCGACCTCTATCGAGACGCCAGAACACGTAAAACACAACGCTTGTACAATAAAGGCTATCATCACAAGCATAGGCAAGTTTCACAACAACAAGCATAGGCAAGTTTCACAACAACAAGCATAGGCAAGTTTCACACAACTCAAAGTACTTTCATTTTATGCCAAAGTCCGGGTTTTTAACCCCAAAGTACTACATACGTTAAGTTCTTTTAAAAGAGATCCATTACTTTTATAAAAGTCACCCGATACCCGTAGTATTAGAATGACCAACCCACCTTCCTTTTCAAAATCAAGTAACAACATTCTTTTCCTAAGTTCCAGTTTGCCTAGTTTCAATTACTCAAGCTTCTCATTTTCAAATGGTTTCATAGTTCCCAAACTTAATCACTGATTCCTTCTTGAGCAATTGAGTAACATATGTCATATATGTGAGTAGTTTATTCTTGTTTATAACGATCTTATTACAAAGAACCATGATCTAGAAAATGTAATATCATTTTGTCTTATCTTAGCTTCTATGCAGATGGAGGTTTCTACCGGTTTTAATACAACACATCATTATTCAATACATTTTCCTTTATTAACGCTGCAGTTGGTCCTGTCGATACACATTCGATTTCTGAAATCAAGAAACATTATCCCTTTAAAACCAAGTACTCATTACTCACGAATGAGGTTTCACACAAACATCCACATTAAAACAAATAAGTTAAGTCTCTTATCTTATAAGATCAAGTCTCTTAACTTCTAACATCAGTAAACCATTTTCACTTACATAAGGTCGTTATAACTAACTTCCCATAAAGCTATTATAACACCCTATGTTTTAAACCAACCAAATCACTTAGCACATGTACGTCTACCGTACTACATAGTTCACAACAATCATGCTAGAAAAGATAGGAAGAGGTTCACATACCTCGCGACGATTTATCGACAATAAGCAAAATGCTCCAAGTACTACAACCTTGCTAGCCCTTTCCACTCCTCGAGTAGAATACGCTACTCTTAGTACTTTCACCTATAAAGGTCAAAACGTCTATTAACCCCAAAACACAAGTTTTCTATCTTTCTAAAGAAAATTCGAAGACTCTCCCGCAATGCAGAAATCTCCTCCTCTATCGAGGCCGCTACCAAGCCAACCAGTGGGGTTTACACGCCTAACCTGACGTGTACAATTCTACACAAGTCTATCGCAATACACCCCATGTAAATACAGATTCGATTCTTTATTCTTCAGCTTAAGTCAAAAGACATCACGAATACTAAGTAGTTCTATATATAGTATACTTCAACTATATATGCTAACAAACATGTAATTTCCAATTACAATAGAGGGACAAGATAATTACCTCGATAAGCCCAAAATTATCCAAGTTATAATGTCGATCCTGAGCAAGGTTTAGCTCCCATCCGCGCGCTCCAAACCACTCCAAACAACCCTTAGAAGTTCTAACCAACTTCTACTCAAATACTTCAACCAACTATGAAGATTTCCTTAGGGTTTCGGTTTGAGACTAAAAAGGACAAAAGGTAGTATTTCCGGACTCTACGTAAAGAGGTATCTTTGGAATACTACAAGGTACAAGGCTAAGGTATTTTGGGCATTATAACAATACTAGGGGAGTATTTCTATACCACAACAAGGGGTATTATACGAAAACAACTAGGCTAGGGGGGGGGGTACCCCACGGCCAAGACACCACAAAGGGGGAGGGAGGAGGCCCTCGGCCAAGACTCTCAAAAGAGGGGGGGGATGAGTTGGACGAACTCAACACTAGAGGAGGGAGGGATTTTTAGGCTTGGAAGGTTTCATTTGTGGATGAAGAGTTCATCAACATAAGGGGGGTATTTATAGCAAAACCAAAGGCCAACCAAGGGCCAAGATCCTTCCAAGTGTAAAGCAAGTGTAAGGGCAAGATTAAGCCAAGTGCATCCTAAACCCTACTCCACAAAACACTCCACAAAACAATGCACCAAACAAGGCACACTTCAAGGGGCCAATCGGCCAAGGCCAACCCACCTTGACCGTCCCCTCCAAACCGTCAATGAGGGTGACAAGTGTCACCCTCCCGTTGGTCCAAAAGGTTTCGTCTCTCGGAAAAATCCGCAAAAATACAAAACGACATAGCCGGAATTTTCCCTTCGCAAGTTACGCAAAACGTTTCGTCGAAAAACGACTCTAACCGGGTGTTGTGCACAAAGGTCATTTCGGCCAAGCCACCTAGGCGGGGGTGACACGTGTCACCCTCCTATTGGCCCTCAAAAAACGTCTTTCGAAAAAAATCCACAATGGCCAAAATCTCGAAAACAAAGTGGCTCCTACAAAACCAGAATTTCTCCCGTGGCCCCACGTGACCATTTCCGAAAATAAAATTCCATAATTCTAATATTCCAGAAGTCCGAATACCAAACTGGGAATCCAATTCCCATTAACGAACCTTTTTCCTTCACAAAACCGAAACTTTTCCGTGGAAAAATCACCTCTTTCTTCCTTTCCAATCTTTCTGCAGATTCTCGCACGCACGCCCTCGCATACATACTCTGGAAATACGGGTATAACATTCTCCTCCTTAGAAACATTCGTCCAATGTTCCTTCACAAGACGGATATCGAAGCTCTTCTAACAAATTGCCAACGCCACGCAGTCACGAAATAACACACGTTATCTTCCTTCCTTACTCGTCGTGCCCTTCTCGAACACTTGAACTCTTCTAGTATACGCATCACACTTCAGTCATTACTCGCTCGAAAATCTCCGAGTCACTACCTCCAAACTTGGTCATCTTACTAACCTCAAACTTCCTTAAGGCCATTCCCGCCTTTACGAACCGCTCGTCGAACGCGTCCACGAACTCATACGATGATCATACAAACTGGGCCTAGCACCCTCGTGACCCTACCACCGGAGGGACCACCCAGAACTGACCCCACCCTAAACCGGGTTACTGGTTGACCCGCAAATGGTCCTCAACCCGACCCCCAATCGCTAAACTCTTGTTCCCGATCCGAACAATCTTACTAATTCACATCATGAAAGCTACCACTTCCATCTCACACTACCCATGGACTTATCACACAAATAAATCCCACGTATACTACTCACCCTTATAAAGGTCAAACATAAAACGAATCTTTTACTCAAGACGACCTTACCTCTAAGGTCTCAGTCGTGAAATAGTCTAAGGTTCACACTTTCCATGCCTCCATACGTATCCTTCCAACTAACCATGCATTCTAACTCACACATATCACAATGCTATCCGCACATAGCACACAATAATGAGATCATCATAACAAGCATACCAAAACTCTAGAGGGTTAAGGATATACCTGAAGCTACCGCTCCACTCTAATCATAGGCCTGCCCTGCAGGGCGCATAGCTGTAGAAGGTGATGAACCAGCCACGCATCCCGGGCGCCGAGTCGTAACATCCGCGCTTCCCTTGGTCGGACAGTCCCTCGCCAAATGGCCCTGCTGGCCGCATGCAAAACAAACTCCCAATCTAGCACGACACTCTCCAAAATGGAGTCTCCCACACTGGTCACAACGAGGTGGTGGCTTCACCGTTAACACCCCCGCTCGCCGAAAATCTGAACCTCGAGCCCCGACCGCCTCAAGACGGTGGAGGACCACTCTGCCCCGGTGGGGGTATATAACTAGCCTGCTGCTGAGGCGGTCCGCCTCGAAAGCCACCAAAGGACCCCGCCGCCCCGCCTCTTCTCGATCTGTGTCATTCCGTCGACCCCTCCGTGCCTCACATCCTAGTGCATGAGCCTGCATGCGGGCAATGTCCATGCCCGGCTGAAGAGAAACACCCGCACAAGACTCAGCCATATAATCATCTAGCCCGGTGACGTAGCGATGCACCCTATCCTCCATATCTGCAACTAGCGCAGTGGACATATCGAGCCAAAGAATCGAACTCGACATTGTACTCCCGACGGTCGCGCCTCTCTGTCTCAACAATAAAATCTTTACCGCGTCTCCTCTTCTGCGGAGGCAATAAGTGCGTGAGGAAAGCCCCCGAAAACTCATCCCATACTGCTGAGGTGCATGCTCTCCCCGGGAAAGCTCCCATGAATCAAACCAATCGACTGCGGTATCACGCACCGACGCGAACCAAAGGTCACAGACTCGGTTTCAAGCCTTGATCACCCGCATGATCCGTCAGAATCGCCGGATGAACTCCTGCGGATCATCCTCGAGCCTCGACCCATAAAACTCGGGCTACAACTCGAAAGTCCCGTAGCCTCAAACTATTCGCCGGTGAACCATCGGTGCATCGAACCGAATCGCCAGATCCACTGTCTCATATCCGCCACAACCTCGCCAATAATCGCCATCTCTTGTGACCCATCTCCCTCGCCTGCATCGCGGACGAGGCTCGTGTATCAGAGTCTCATCACCATCTGCGCTCTAAACTCTTTGGCTGGGCGGCGTCGCGAAACCCGCCGTCTGAAGCACAACTCGTCTTATGCGGGCTGCGCGCTGCATTCTCTCAGATCTCACTAGCAGCACCCTCGCCGCGCTTTGCCCTTCGGGCTCTGGGTTGCTTGCGCGGAGGCATAATCGTAAAAACGAGATACGCTGGAGGGTACAACTTACAACAAATTTCTAAGGCACGATCTCGTAATGAGAAGAATGGAAACCAATCCTAAATGTCCTATAGCCTCACGATTATAGATGTGGTGCACAACACACCGATAATCAAGACTCTACTAGACACGGTGCGTAGACACTTTCCGAGGATTAATCGCTCGATACCACTTTTGTAACGCCCGAACCGGCCCGCATCGTGCCTTACCGGGCACCCTAGTGATACAACATCGAGAAGACCAATGAAAATAAAACATGAATCATGAAACAAGAGATATAATAAATAAACAAAGCAACCAAAATAGCTTGCCTTCGATATACATAAAACCCGAACAGTTTAATCCTTTTACAACCCCGCCACAATGGGCATGCACTTCTAAGATTTACAACGACTATGACGGACGGGGCCCGCCATACCACGAATGTACAAGCACCTACAACTCGGGGAACACATACCAAAAGATAAGCCTCCGAGAAACGGAGCTTCCCAAAACGCTGAACCGAGATCCTAAGAGCGAGGATCCACGACCGATGTACTCTACTGCGGATTTAACGCAGCCCAAGGAGGTCGAGATAACAGTACCAAGTATGTGAAACTGCATAATATCAGAAGTGAAATCATACTAGTCTATATAAAGCAGAGACATGTATGATAACCAAACTACGATTCACAACATAAAACATCATACTCGATATAACTACTACGGGTCTCACGCCACAACATCAATCGAGTTCGCATTATGGCCGCCGCCCTAATATCGCGTGTGCAGACATGTCCATGATGCAACAATAAGACAAAGAATCCAAATGGAAGCACCCGCGGCGCTACGATCGTGTCGATATGTCCAAAGGGAAACAATAAGACAACTTTCCAAATGGACGATACCCGCGCTACGATCGTGTCGTGATGTCCAAAGGGAAACAATAAGACAACTTTCCAAATGGACGATACCCGCGCGCTACGCATCGTGTCGGTATGTCCAAAGGGAAACAATAAGACAACTTTCCAAATGGACGATACCCGCGGCGCTACGCATCGTGTCGATGTCCAAAAGGAAATCATGCGCGATAATCGAAATGGAAACATACCCGCGCGCCACGATCGTGTCGATATATCCAAAGCGATTAACCACAAGACCTTAACCAAAATGGAAGCATACCCGCAGCGCTACGATCGTGTCGGTATGTCCAAAGCGATTAACAACAATAATACTATCAACAGAACGCATCTGCGGAATTTCTCCGCCACGCAAGACATCCAAGTAAGTTCTCAACTACCAACCGACTCTATCGAGACGCGTAACACAGAAACACAACGCTTGTACAATAAAGGCTATCATCACAAGCATAGGCAAGTTTCACAACAACAAGCATAGGCAAGTTTCACAACAACAAGCATAGGCAAGTTTCACACAACTCAAAGTACTTTCATTTTATGCCAAAGTCCGGGTTTTTAACCCCAAAGTACTACATACGTTAAGTTCTTTTAAAAGAGATCCATTACTTTTATAAAAGTCACCCGATACCCGTAGTATTAGAATGACCAACCCACCTTCCTTTTCAAAATCAAGTAACAACATTCTTTTCCTAAGTTCCAGTTTGCCTAGTTTCAATTACTCAAGCTTCTCATTTTCAAATGGTTTCATAGTTCCCCAAACTTAATCACTTGATTCCTTCTTAGAGCAATTGAGTAACATATGTCATATATGTGAGTAGTTTATTCTTGTTTATAACGATCTTATTACAGCAGCCATGATCTAGAAAATGTAATATCATTTTGTCTTATCTTAGCTTCTATGCAGATGGAGGTTTCTACTGGTTTTAATACAACACATCATTATTCAATACATTTTCCTTTATTAACGCTGCAGTGGTCTGTCGATACACATTCTGATTTCCTGAAATCAGTAAAACATTATCCCTTTAAAAACCAAGTACTCATTACTCACGAATGAGGTTTCACACAAACATCCACATTAAAACAAATAAGTTAAGTCTCTTATCTTATAAGATCAAGTCTCTTAACTTCTAACATCAGTAAACCATTTTCACTTACATAAGGTCGTTATAACTAACTTTCCATAAAGCTATTATAACACCCTATGTTTTAAACCAACCAAATCACTTAGCACATGTCGTCTACCGCATCACATAGTTCACAACAATCATGCTAGAAAAGATAGGAAGAGGTTCACATACCTCGCGACGATTTATCGACAATAAGCAAAATGCTCCAAGTACTACAACCTTGCTAGCCCTTTCCACTCCTCGAGTAGAATACGCTACTCTTAGTACTTTCACCTATAAAGGTCAAAACGTCTATTAACCCCAAAACACAAGTTTTCTATCTTTCTAAAGAAAATTCGCAGACTCTCCCCGCAACAGAAATCTCTCCTCTATCGAGGCCGGCTACCAAGCCAACCAGGGGGGGGGGTTTACACGTCTAACCGGACGTGTACAATTCTACACAAGTCTACTGCAATACAGTCCTATGTAAATACAGTTCAGTTCAGTTCTTTATTCTTCAGGCTTAAGTCAAAAGACATTGCCGAATACTAAGTAGTTCTATATATAGTATACTTCAACTATATATGCTAACAAACATGTAATTTCCAATTACAATAGAGGGACAAGATAATTACCTCGATAAGCCCAAAATTATCCAAGTTATAATGTCGATCCTGAGCAAGGTTTAGCTCCACTCAAGTGCGCTCAAACCACTCCAAACAACCCTTAGAAGTTCTAACCAACTTCTACTCAAATACTTCAACCACCTATGAAGATTTCCTTAGGGTTTCGGTTTGAGACTAAAAAGGACAAAAGGTAGTATTTCCGGACTCTACGTAAAGAGGTATCTTTGGAATACTACAAGGTACAAGGCTAAGGTATTTTGGGCATTATAACAATACTAGGGGAGTATTTCTATACCACAACAAGGGGTATTATACTAAAACAACTAGCAGTGGGGTACCCCAGCCAAGACACCACAAAGGGGAGGAGGAGGCCTCGGCCAAGACTCTCAAAAGAGGGGATGAGTTGGACGAACTCAACACTAGAGGAGGAGGATTTTTAGGCTTGGAAGGTTTCATTTGTGGATGAAGAGTTCATCAACATAAGGGGGGTATTTATAGCAAAACCAAAGGCCAACCAAGGGCCAAGATCCTTCCAAGTGTAAAGCAAGTGTAAGGGCAAGATTAAGCCAAGTGCATCCTAAACCCTACTCCACAAAACACTCCACAAAACAATGCACCAAACAAGGCACACTTCAAGGGCCAATCGCCAAGTGCCAACCCACCTCGACCGCCCCTCCAAACTGGCCAATGAGGTGACAAGTTTCACCTCCCGTTGGTCCAAAAGGTTTCGTCTTCGGAAAAATCCGCAAAAATACAAAACGACATAGCCGAATTTTCCTTCGCAAGTTACGCAAAACGTTTCGCCGAAAACGACTCTAACCGTGTTGTGCACAAAGGTCATTTCGCCAAGCCACAGGCGGGGTGACACGTGTCACCCTCCTATCGCCTCAAAAACGCTCTTCGAAAAAAATCCACAATGGCCAAAATCTCAAAACAAAGTGGGCCTACAAAATCAGAATTTCTCCTGGGCCCCACGTGACCATTTCCAAAATAAAATTCCATAATTCTCTAATATTCCGGAAGTCCGAATACCAAACTGGGAATCCATTCCCATTAACGAACCTTTTTCCTTCACAAAAACCGGAAACTTTTCCGTGGAAAAATCACCTCTTTCTTCCTTTCCAATCTTTCTGCCGTATTCTCGTACGTACGTCCTCGCATACATACTCTGGAAATACGGGGTATAACACACTATGTGCAGTTGAACTGGTTGTATTTGCAAATGGTTTTAAAATACTTTGATTTTA
Organism: Przewalskia tangutica; assembly: GCA_029844215.1. Classification (NCBI taxonomy): domain Eukaryota; kingdom Viridiplantae; phylum Streptophyta; class Magnoliopsida; order Solanales; family Solanaceae; genus Przewalskia; species Przewalskia tangutica. The sequence goes on from CM056719.1 coordinate 94,395,769, forward strand.
CTTCGATTTTACGCTTTCACATACTTGGTACTGCCAGATCGACTCTCTTCGGGCTGCGTTCATGCCGCAGGGTAAGGGCAAGCAGTGCTAGATCCGCATCCTTAGGATCTTTGCTTTGGTGTCGTGAGCTCCATCTTCTCCGAGGCTCGACTTTGGTATGGTTCTCCCGATGTTGTAGATATATGTACATTCGTGGTATGGCGGCCCCGTCCGCCATAGTTGTTTACATTCCTAGAGGTCTGTAGTCATGTTGTAAAGTTGGGATGTAACTGTTCACTCTATATATATATATATGCCGAAAGGCGACTTTTCTCAGATAAACTGTGTCTCAATTTACATTTGTTTCATGTCTTGTTTTTATATTCCGCTGATTACTCTGATGTATGTCTACTTGGGTGCCCTGGTAAGGCACCAGTCACGGGCCTCGGAACGGGTCGTGACAACTGAAGACCGCCCTACAGTTGAGAAAGCTCCATCAACACCTTTGAGGGAATACGTTGGTAGAATCCCTTACCCTCAAAGGTTACAAAAGAAGGCAATTGACAAGCAGTTCTCCAAGTTCCTGGAGGTGTTTAAGAAGTTTCACATAAATATCACCTTCATTGAAGCACTAGAACAGATTTCAGCATACTTTAAATTCATGAGGAGATACTTGGAAAAAAAAGAAGGCTAGCGAATTATGAGACATTATCTTTGACGGAGGAGTGCAAGGCCATCCTCGCAAAGAAATCGCTCTTGGTCGAAAGATCCAGGAAGCTTCACCTTGCCCTGCACTATTGGCAAGGTAACATGCAATAGGGCCTTGTGTGACTTAGGGGCTAGTATCAATCTCATGTCTCTGTCTGTATTCAAGAGGTTGGGTTTGGGAGAATGCAAGCCAACTGTTATACCCCGTATTTCCAGAGTATGTACGTAAGGACGTACGTACAAAAGTTTAGCCTTAGTTAGGCATTATGGACGAAAACGTTTGTGCAAAACTCACTAAAAGAATCGTTTTTCGACGAAACGTTTTACTAAACTCGCGTAGGGTAAATTCTGGCTATGTCATTAATAATTTTTGCGGATTTTTCCGAGAGACGAAACATTTTGGACCAACGGGAGGGTGACACTTGTCACCCTCATTGGACGGCAAAAATGGGCATTGTTGGCACGTTTTTTGTGCCTTGCACAAAGTCAAGGAGTTGGTAGGATATTTGTGTAGTAGATGGATAAGGGCACTTGGGTGAATCTCCACCCTACACTTGCCTTGCACTTGGCATCATCTTGGCCATTGGTTGGCCTTTGCTTGACCTATAAATACCCCCCCTTAAGATGAAGAGTTCTTCATCCACAAATCATTTCTCCAAGTCTTGAAAAATCCCTCCTCTCTTAAAGCTTTGTCAAGCCTCCACTCCCCTTGTGAATGCCCTTGGCAGAATACCCCCCCCCCCCCTCTAAAAGAAGCCCTAGCCGAAACACTACCCCCTCCCTTGGTAGAAAAGTTGTCTTCCAAATACCCTAGCCCAAATCCCTTATATTATCTTAGTAGAAGTTGTTGGGAACTTATAAGGGTTCTCGAGCTATCGGAGCGCATAAATTAGAGCTAAACCTTGCTCGGGAGCGACTTTTAACTTGGATAATTTTGGGCTTACCGAGGTAAATACTCTTGTCCTTCTATTATAATTGGATATCACATATAAGAATAGTATAGACTTGAGTATATGATATGAAGAATAGAATTGAACTGTTATCACAGTAGAAGGGTATAAAAGAGGAATAATCGAACTATACTTACTTAGGACTGTTTTCACGGAGACTTGAGTAGCTCACCTAAGGGAAGTCTTGCCCGATTTTCCGTAGAATGAGGACCCTCCGCTAGAATCGCTTACAGAGTAGTCTAGACGTTGATAGACGTGTCTGACTATTATAGGTTGATTCTCTGCGCGCGACATATTCAACTTGGCAGGTGGTTTTTGCCGAGAAGGTATGTGATTCTTCCTATACTCTTGAGCATGATATTTTAAATATATATATAGTACGGTAGACGCATTTAGTGTTAATCGAATAATAATTACGGCAATGTCTTTTGACTTAAGCTCGAATAATAACTACGGCAATGTCTTTTGACTTAAGCCCTAATAATAAAAGATCTTGAAGCATTTCAAAGAATATCAATCATTTTTAATGTAAGAGAAACAGTTGGTTTTAAACAAAAGCTTAAGAGTTATACTAGCTTTATGGGAAGTTAGGTATAACAACTTAAGAAAGATAAAAGAACTGCATTTACTTGCTTATGAAAACCTTGTTTTGATTTTACGTAAGGTGTAGTAAGATTGATTGATAAATAGACATATTATGATGCCACGTGTGTTAGTGTCTTGTGATGTTGTGAAGCGGGTCATTCTCGCTTACGTTGCTAGGCGGTAGAAGTCGATTATACTGTTATTATATCACCTACCCCCTCGACTGGTTATACCGAGGGCTTGCCACCCTTGATGCGGGTCTATACGGCCTATGCGGTCTGTGAGACTATGCGGAGCTGCGGGAGCTCCAGGATTGATCATTCCGGGTGTTTTAGCCCGATGGGGGATGCCCTATGCGGTCTGTGACTATGCGGTCTATTGAGACTATGCGATCGCGGAGTCCGTGAGACCGGTGTTAGCTACCCCCGATGCGAGGAATACCTCATGCGGGTCTGTGTGTGACCTATGCGGACTGCGGGAAGTCCAGGACTAGGCACGCATAATGATACTATGGGCGATTGGCCTTGCTTCGATCATTCGCAGCCTAGGAAAGACCAGTTACAGTATATCTATGTTGCTCTTGCTTATGTTGTGGCCCTACGCAATTGAATCGATTGTATTTGCAATGGCTTTAAATACTTTGATTTCATTTAAGTACTTTACGCTTCACATACTTGGTACTGTTATCGACCTCCTTCGGCGCGGCTTCATGCCGCAGGCGGGCAAGCGGTGCTAGATCCACATCCTTAGGATCTCTTTGCTTTGGTGTCGTGAGCTCCATCTTCTCCGAGGCTCGACTTTTGGGTATGATCTCCCCGTTGTTGTATATAGTTTTGTACATTCAGGTATGGCGGCCCTGTCCCGCCATAGTTGTTTATCTTCAGAGGTCTGTAGTCCTATTATGCAGTTGGGATGAATCGCAAAAATTATGTTTATATATATATGCAAAGGCGACATTTCTCACGTAAAGCGTGTCTCATTTTACAATCAAGTTTCATGTCTTGTTTTTATATTCACGATTACTCGATGTATGACTACTTGGGTGCGGGTAAGGCACGATCACGCCCCGAGCAGTCGTGACAAAAGTGGTATCGGAGCGATTAATCTCGGAAAGTGTCTACTGCATCGTATCTAGTAGTTCGATTATCGTGTGTTGTGCACCACACCAATAATCGTGAGGCTATAGGATATTTAGATTGGTTTCCATTCTTCTCACTCGAGATCGTGCTTTAGAGTGTGTTATAAGTTGGACCCCTCTAACGTATTCCTTTCTCATGATTATGCCTCCACGCAGGCAACCCGCCCGGGCGGCAAGGCGGCGGAGGCGCTAGTAGGTCACCGAGAGTTACGAGGCACAGCCCGCCTACCCGAGGTGATACGCCGACGGCGAGTTCCATGACGCCGCCGCCCCAGAGACCACGCACCACCTCGCCCCACACCGGGCGAGGAGTTAGGTACAAGGAGATGGCCCGGCTATTGGCGAGATCGTGGCGAACATGAGGACAGCCGGATGCAGCGATTCCAGCCCATTGAGCACTTGTAGTTCACCCGAGGCGAATAGATTGAGGCTACAGGACTTGAGTTGTAGCCGCCCGAGTTTTACGGGTCGAGGCGGAGGATGATCCGCAGGAGTTCATCCGTCACCGCAGAGGATTATGAGTGATCAGCGTCGGACCGAGTCCGTGATCTTGCCGGACGCGCCGCGTGATACCGCGATTGGTTTGATTCGGAGTTATCCGGGAGAGCACGCGTCCCACTACTTAGGATGAGTTCTGAGGCTTTCTCACTCACTTCATGCCTCACAGATGAGAGGCGCGGGCAGCGATTTTTATTATCGAGGCAGAGGGACGCACGCCAGGAGTACAATGTCGAGTTCGATTCTTTGGCTCGATATGTCCTGCATTGGTAGCGGATATGGAGGATGTGGTGCATCGCTACGCCATCAGGCTAGATAATTATATGGCCGAGTCTTGTGCGGGTGTGTCTCTTCAAAGGCATGGACATTACCCGATGCAGCTCATGCACTTGGATGCGAGGCGCAGACCGACGAGTCGGCAGATATCGAGATCGGGAGGCCAAGACGGCCGATTCTTTTGGTAGTTCTCGGGTGGACTCGGCGAATTCTAGATTTGCACCCACCAGCTCGAGCACTCCCACATCATCACGATAGTCGAGTATTCGGCGTGTCGTGGCCCGGGACTTGATTTCAAGCGCAAGCGGTGCTAACCGATCGAGGTCCGCTCAGTGCCCGTTGTGGTAGATTCCATTCGTGAGCCAGTACTACTCGAGCTTGCTATACTTGTGGCCGCAGGTCATTATGCGAGAGTTTGTCCGACCGGAGGCGCTGTAGTAGGGCTCGGCTACGAGTCTGCTGCCGGTTCATCATCTCCTACGCTACTCGCCCGAGGCTGGTACTCGTGGACCAGCAGGTCGCGGCAGGTCGTGGGCGCGGTCCAGATTCTAGCGGTCCTCGAACCGCATTTATGCCTTGTCCAGCGCAGATCGGGAGGCCTCACCGATGTCGCTGTGTACCTTATCGCCTCCGATATTGATGTGTATGCCTTGATAGATCCGGTTCTACTCCCTATATATCTCCCTTATTGCTAGTAGGATAGGGATAGAGCACGAGTCCATAGACCCTTTCGAGGCTACGCCAGCTGGGTGATTTGGTAGCTCGGCGGGTATATAGGGCTTGTCCGATGACCATTTACGTCGGACCTTAGCCGACTTGAGAGTTGAATATGACCGATTTCGACGTGATCATGGGTATGGATTGGCTAGCTTGCTACGCCAATGTAGACCGCAGGGAGAGTAGTGCGGTTCCAGCTTTCTGAGGAGGTTGTTGAGTGGTAGGGAGCAATCAGACGCCGGTGGTAGGTTTATTTCCTACCTCGCTAGGAAGATGGTGCGCAGGCGGGTATATCTACCATCTCGTTCGGGTGTTTGATATTGAGGCCGCAGCGATTTTCGCCGGCCCAGAGTCGAGAGTTCCCGCACGTGTTTCCAGACGACCTCGTATCCTCCCGAGAGGAGATAGAGTTTTGTATCGATGTCTTTGCGGACACTCGGCCTATTTCCATTCCGCCATACGTAATGGCACCCGCCGAGTTGAGAGAGTCAAGGACCGGTGAGGATTTGGCCGAGAAGGTTTCATCGCACCTAGTGTTTCTCCCAGGAAGCGCCCGGTATTGTTCGTGAAGAAGAAGGGCTCGACGCCAGCGCATATGTGTTGATTACATGAGCCGAACAAGGTGACCATTAAGAATGATACCCTTCCTGTGATTGATGATTTGTTCGACCACCAGTGGTGCGAGATGTTTCTCCAAGATTGATCTGCGATTGGGCTATCATCAGTGCACGAGTCGAGGCGGATGTCCCTAGGATCGCATTCGGACCCAGACGCATTATGAGTTCGTGGTCATGTATTTTGGATTGACCAATGCTCGGTGGTATTCATGGATTTGATGAACCGAGTGTTCAAACCATTTTGGACACGCTGTGATAGTGTTCATCGATGATATCTTGGTTTATTCTCGCCAGAGCGAGCACGCAGAGCATTTGGCGATCACAATTCTCCAGACTGCATTATACGCCAAGTTTTCCAAATGTGAGTTTTGGTTAACTTCGTGGCTTTTCAGGGCATATTGTCGGGGATGGCATTCAAGTGATACGCCAAGATCGAGGCGCCAGACTTGGCTAGACCTACTACTCCGACAGAGGTTCGCAGCTCGGGCCTTGCAGTTATTATCGGGTTCGTGGAGAAGTTTGCTTTATCTCTCGCACCATTGACTAGGCCGACTCGTATGCGCCTAAGTTTCAGCCGGATCGACGCGTGTGAGCATGGTTTCCGCCATCGGCGAGAGATCGACGATCGCCCCGCTTCTTACTCTTCCGCAGGTCCAGACGGTTATGTCGTATCGTGATGCGCCGCATCGGGTTGGGATGTGTGTTGATGCAGCAGGCAAGGTTATAGCGTATGCATCCCGACACCAAGAAACACGAGGAACTACCCCACCCATGATTCGGAGTTGGCGCGGTGATTCACGCCAAGATCCGAGGCACTATTTGTATGAGGTTCATGTGGATATTTATACGCACCACAAGAGCCTCTAGTATATCTTCACCAGAGGAGCCGAACTTACTGGCAGACGGTGGTTAGAGCTTAAGGATTACGATGTTGATATACTGTACCACCCGGGAAGGCCAATGTCAGGCGTATGCTCTTAGTCGTAGGTCGATGGGAGCCTATTAGATGTGCAGCCGAAATGAGGGACATTGTTCGTGATTTGCACCGCCAGCGAGCCTTGGTGTCCGCTTGATTGATTCGATAGCATGGGGTTCGAGTTCGTGAGGTTGCCGAGTCTTCCATCGTCGGCGAGGCGAAGAGGCAACGCCGAGGATCCGCTTTTGACACGTTATCGCGATACGCTCTTCGCGTGAGGAAGCGGTCCTGAGGTAGCACCATGGGGTGCTAAGGTTTGAGGGCGTGTGTGTTCCGGATGTTTCGTGACTTGGCGCAGTGTTCTGGGAAGCACACAGCGCGTTACTCTATCCATCCGTGGTCGACCAAGATGTACCACGACCGAGATCCGTGTATGGTGGTATGGCTTGAAGAGGGACGTTGCGAGTTCGTAGCTCGCCCGTGTTGTCGCAGTGAAGGTAGAGCACCGCAGGCCCGGTGGTTTGTTGCGCAGACGAGAGATCCCGACCGAAGTGGAAGGTGATCAACATGGACTTTATCACGGGATTACCTCGCACTCGGAGGAGACATGATTCTATATGGGTTATCGTCGACAGTCGATTTAAATCAGCCCACTTTCTTCCCGCAGACGACTTTTTCTACCGAGGATTATGCCGACTTTATATCCGAGAGATCATCGATCGCATGGAGTCCCTATTTCGATCATATCGCATGCAGGAGCCCGATTTACGCTAACTTCTGAGGTCTTTCCCGAGGCTTAGGACGCAGTGAGCTCGAGTATCGCATTCCATCCACGCATGCACGGACAGCCGAGCGCACTATCCGCACTCTTGAGGATATGTCATGAACCCAAGTATCGACTTTGTGGTAGCCGGGAGGATCATTTGCCTCTAGTTGAGTTTGCGTATAATAATAGCTACCACTCCAAGATTCAGATGGCGCCTTATGAGGCATTGTATGAGGAAGTGCATATCGCCGATAGGTTGGTTTGATGTGGCGAGGTGCGATATGGGACCAGATTTGCGCGAGAGCGGTGGATAAGGTGAAACTTATCCAGAGAGGTTGCCGACAAACCGAGTCGCTGTAGTCATATGCGATCATCGCCGTCGGCATCCGGAGTTCGAGGTTGATGATTGGGTTTTCTGGGTGTCACCCATGAAGGGTGTGATGAGATTCGGAAGAAAGGGAAACTCACCCAAGGTACATCGGGCCCTATCGATTGTCCGCAGGTAGGCAAGGTTGCATGAGTTGGATCTGCCGTCCGATCTGGAGGCGGCATCCGTGTTTCATGTTTCTATGCCGAGAGATGTATCGGATCCATCTGAGTGCATCCGATTGACGATGTCCAGTGACCGAGGGTTATCGTATGAGGAGGTTCCCATAGCGATAATCGATCGTCGGGTTAGGCATCGCGACCAAGGGCGTGGCTTCCACAAAGTTACGTGGCGGAACGAGCTCGTGGAGGAGATGACGGGAAGGCGAGGAGGATATGAGGCAGAAGTATCCTCACCTATTCCCCACACCTCCAGGTAATTCACTTTCCTACTTGTAAATTTTCATTATCATTTGCCTAAGTGTTGTTTTGTGGCCGTTTGTGGCATTTGCAAACTGTTTAAGTTATGAAGAACCTTATCGTTAACTGTCTTGGGAAGGAACATTCTGGACGAATGTTTCTATGGAGGGGAGAATGTTATACCCCGTATTTCCAGAGTATGTACGTAAGGACGTACGTACAAAAGTTTAGCCTTAGTTAGGCATTATGGACGAAAAAGTTTGTGCACAACTCACTAAAAGAATCGTTTTTCGACGAAACGTTTTACTAAACCCGCGTAGGGTAAATTCCGGCTATGTCATTAATAATTTTTGCGGATTTCTCCGAGAGACGAAACATTTTGGAGCAACGGGAGGGTGACACTTGTCACCCTCATTGGACGGCAAAAATGGGCATTGTTGGCACGTTTTTTGTGCCTTGCACAAAGTCAAGGAGTTGGTAGGATATTTGTGTAGTAGATGGATAAGGGCACTTGGGTGAATCTCCACCCTACACTTGCCTTGCACTTGGCATCATCTTGGCCATCGTTGGCTTTGCTTGACCTATAAATACTTCTTAAGATGAAGAGTTCTTCATCCACAAATCATTTCTCCAAGGTCTTGAAAAATCCTCCCTCTCTTAAAGTTTTCGTCCAAGCCTCCACTCCCCTTGTGAAGGCCCTGGCCGAATACCCTCTAAAAGAAGCCCTAGCCAAACACTACCCCTCCTCGTAGAAAAGTTGTCTTCCAAATACCCTAGCCCAATTCCCTTATAGTATCTTAGTAGAAGTTTTTGGGAACTTCTAAGGGTTCTTGGAGCTATCGGAGCGTACAAATTAGGAGCTAAACCTTGCTCAGGAGCGACTTTTAACTTGGATAATTTTGGGCTTACCGAGATAAATACTCTTGTCCTTCTATTGTAATTGGATATCACATATAAGAATAGTATAGACTTGAGTATATGATATGAAGAATAGAATTGAACTGTTATCACAATAGAAGGGTATAAAAGAAGAATAATCGAACTATACTTACTTAGGACTGTTTTCACAGTAGACTTGAGTAGCTCACCGGGTAGGGAAGTGCTGCCCGATTTTCCGTAGAATAGAGGACCCTCTGCTTAGAATTGTTTACATAGTAGTCTAGACGTTGATAGACGTGTCTGACTATTATAGGTTGATTCTCTGCGCGCGACATATTCAACTTGGCAGGTGGTTTTCGCCGAGAAGGTATGTGATTCTTCCTATACTCTTGAGCATGATATTTTAAATATATATATAGTACAGTAGACGTATGTGTGTTAACTGAATAATAATTACGGCAATGTCTTTTGACTTAAGCCTGAATAATAACTACGGCAATGTCTTTTGACTTAAGCCTGAATAATAAAAGATCTTGAAGCATTTCAAAAGAATACTGAATCATTTTTAACAGAAGAGAAACAGTTGGTTTTTAAACAAAAGCTTAAGAGTTATACTAGCTTTATGGGAAGTTAGGTATAACAACTTAAGAAAGATAAAAAGAACTGTTTACTTACTTGCTTATGAAAACCTTGTTTTGATTTCTGTAAGGTGTAGTAAGATTGATTGATAAATAGACATATTATGATGCTACGTGTGTTAGTGTCTTGTGATGTTGTGAAAGGGGGTCATTCTCGTTGTGCTTACGTTGCTAGACGGTAAGTCAGTTATACTGTTATTATATCACCTACCCCCTTGACTGGTTATACCGAGGGCTTGCCACCCTTGATGCGTCTATACGCCTATACGGTCTGTGAGACTACGCGAGTGCGGAGCTCCGAGATTGATCATTCCGGTGTTTTAGCCCGACGCGGTCGCGACTATGCGGTCTACTAAGACTATGCGACCGCGGAGTCCGGGAGGGTACCGGGTTAGCTACCCCGATGCGGAGAATACCTCATGCGGGTCTGCAGTGACCTATGCGATCGCGGAAGTCCAGACTAGGCACGCATAATGATACTATGGGCGATTGGCCTTGCTTCGATCATTCGCGCCTAGGAAAGACCATTCCTGATATATCTATGTTGCTCTTGCTTAGGTTGTGCACTATGTGCAATTGAACTGATTGTATTTGCAATGGCTTTAAATACTTTGATTTCATTTAAGTACTTTACGCTTCACATACTTGGTACTGTTAGATCGACCTCCTTGGGGCCGCTCATGCCGCAGTGTGGCAAAGTGTGCTAGATCCACATCCTTAGGATCTCTTTGCTTTGGTGTCGTGAGCTCCATCTTCTCCGAGGCTCGACTTTGGGTATGATCTCCTGTTGTATATAGTTTTGTACATTCAGGTATGGCGGGCCCCGTCCGCCATAGTTGTTTATCTTCTTAGAGGTCTGTAGTCCTATTGTACAGTTGGGATGTAACTGCAAAAATTATGTTTATATATATGTGCCGAAAGGCGACATTTTCTCACGTAAAACTGTGTCTCATTTTACAACTGTTTCATGTCTTGTTTTTATATTCCGCTGATTACTCTGATGTATGACTACTTAGGTGCCCAGGTAAGGCACCAGTCACGGGCCCCGGAACGGGTCGTGACACCAACCACAGTCAATTTGCAGTTGGCTGACCGAACTGTAGTGCACCCCAGAGGCATAATAGAAGATATATTTGTCAAGGTGGGGAAGTTCTTCTTCCTAGCAGACTTCCTCATTCTGGACATGGAGGAAGATGATGAGATACCCATCATTTTGGGGAGACCCTTCCTTGCAATGGGGAGAGATTTAATTGATGTAGAGAATGGAGAACTGATATTGAGGGTCCAGGAGATGGTCTTCAAGGTGTTTAAATCCACCATCGAATCTCAGGCCAACAATAATTGCTTCGCAGTAAGCACGACTGACACAGCAATTCAGCCAACACAGGCCAAAACCAGGAAGATCATTTCGACAGCTGTTAAACCACAGACTAGTTTAAAAGCTAAAACGAAAATTGATGAGATGAAAGTTGTCGAACAGGCAAGTCTTACTGAACCCCCTCTTGTGAAAAAGAAAAATAGAATGAGAAAGAGGAGGATGATTATGAAGTGGATAGGTTGTGGACAAGATCCATGATGCGAGTACAAGATACTCAGGTTCCATGGACAAGATCCATGATGCGAGTGCAAGATACTCAGGTTCCATGGACAAGATCTGTGAAACGAGTACATGATACTCAGTCTTACATGAGTTTCACTTCGAAAAAGGCACAGTTGATTCTCTATTTTTACAAGGTACAGTTGGCCCTTATTTTATATGGCACGATTGGATCTGATATTTAATTTTCATACTTGTCCCTGTCATCTTTTGGCCAGGTATGATTCTATTTACTATACTTTATGTTTCCATACTTAGTACCTGTTGTACTGATGTTATACCCCGTATTTCCAGGGTATGTACGTGAGGGCGTACGTATATAAATTTGAGCCTTAAAGATTAGGCAAGAATGAAATTTTGTGCACAAGTACCGAAAGGAGTCGTTTTTCGATGAAACGTTTCCACAGCTTTCGTAGGGAAAATTCCGGCTATGTCATTAATAATTTTTGCGGATTTTTCCGAGAGACGAAACATTTTGGACCAACGGGAGGATGACATGTGTCACCCTCACATTGGAAGGAAGTGGACGGCCAAAGGGGAAAAGTTGGCACGTTTTTTGTGCAAAAATTGTGGTCAAGGGTTAGGTAGGATATTTTGTGTTGTTGATGAGCAAGTGGGACCCACAAACACATGGCTTCATCTTGACCTTACACTTGCCTTACACTTGGATAGATCTTGGCCATTGGTTGGCCATTTCTTGACCTATAAATACCCCTCTAAGTTGATGAACTTATTCATCCAAAAATTGTCTAAGTCTTGAAAATCCCTCTTGTTGTTTTCACCCACCACACCCTCCCCTGAGATTTCTGGCAGAGCAACCCCCACCTAGCCTAGTTGTGCTAGTCGACAGACGCCCCCCCTTGGTAGAAATGGATACTACAAGTATGGTTATAATGCCCAAAATACTTTAGCCAAATACCTTGTAGTACTTTCCAAAGTACCTTTATACTAAAAGCCCTGAAAATACTATTATACTTTCCTTTAGCCACTAAACGAAACCTCAAGGAAAACCTTCATAGTCGGTTGAAGTGTATAGTAGAAGTTGCGTAGAACTTCTAAGGGTTGTTTGGAGCGGATGGAGCACTCGAGTAGAGCTAAACGTTGCTCGGGAGCGACTTTTACTTGGATAATTTTAAGCATCGAGGTAAATACTATCGTCCTTCTAGTGTAATTGGAAATTACATACGTAGTAGTATAGTAATGAATATAAGATTCATAAGAGAATTGAACCGTAATAGAAGGATATTACGTAAAAGACTTGAATCAAATCACTTGAAGAATATAAGTAAGTTCATTGCATTTACATAGGATCGTATATCTGAGATCGATAACCTTTATTGGTTGAATGTTCGCAAGTAGCATGGGCTACTTAGAAGGTGGACCAGCTAGCGGGTTATAGCCGTGGAGCGTTTTGCTTATAGTCGATAAATCGTCATGAGGTATGTGATTCTTCCTATACTCTTGAGCATGATATTTTAAAAGGAAGATATATATAGTACGCAATGTCTTTTGACTTAAGCCCGAATAATAGATAGTACGGCAGACGTGTGCTAATTGAACGTAGTAGTACGACAATGTCTTTTGACTTAAGCCCGAATAATATATAGTACCAGACGACGTGTGCTAATTGAACGTAGCACGGCAATGTCTTTTGACTTAAGCCCTAATAATAAGAATTTTGAAGTATTTCAAAATTGTTAAGAAACCATTTTGTTAAGAGTAACACTTGGTTTTAAAGGTTTTAAAAAGAGTTATACTAGCTTTATGGGAGTTAGGTATAACGCCTTAAGAGAGGTAAAGAAGATGGTTTATCGATTTTAGAAGTTAAGAGACTTGATCTTATAAGATAAGAGACTTAACTTAAATGAATTAATATGGATTTTGTGAAACCTCATTCGTGAGTAATGAGTACTTGGTTTTTAAAAGGAATAATGTTTTACCGATTTGGAAATCGAATGTGTATCGATAAACCACCGCAGGTTAATAAAGGAAAATGTATTGAATAATTAAGTATTATTAAAACCAGAGAAACCTCCATCTGCATGAAGCTAAGATGAGACAAAATGATATTACATTTTCTAGATCATGGTCGCTTAATAAGATTGATTATGAACAAGATTAACCTACTCACCTATGACATATGTTACTCTATTGTTTTAAAAAGAGATTAAGACATTGAACTATGAAACTTTTCTAAAAAGAGACTTGCGTAATTGAAATTAGGCAAACCGAACTTTTAGGGAAAAGAAAGGCATTGTGTTGTCTTAAAATGGTTTAAAACATAAAGTGCTATAACATGACTTTATGGGAAGTTGGTTATAACGACTTTATGAAAACAAAAGAAAGGTTTTATCATTTGTTTTAATGTGGTAACTTGACTTTTAAAAGAGAAGTATTTTTGTCAAAAGGAAGGCATGGTATTGCCTTAATTTGGTCTTAAAAAGGAAAGTATGAAAGTTGTTTTGGTTTACTTAAAAGATATAAGTCACACATTTTTATATACTACGTATCGGGTGACTTTTAGAAAAGGAATGAATCTCTTAAAAGGAATTTAACGACGTAGTACTTTAGGTTAAAATCCGACTTTGACATAAAATGAAAGTACCTTGAGTTGTGTATAACTTGCCTATGCGTGTTGTTATGAAACTTGACCATGTTACGTGTGATAGCCTGGGTGTGCAAGTACTGTGTTCTACTCGACTACCGATTCATGGGATGAACCGGGAATGTATTTCACTCGACTACCGGCTCATCCGAATGTATTTCACTCGACTACCGATTCATCCGAATGTATTTCACTCGACTCACGGCTCATCCGAATGTATTTCACTCGACTACCGTTTCATCCGGGAATGTATTTCTCTCGACTATCGGTTCATCCGGGACTATATTTCACTCGACTATCGGTTCATGGGATGAACCGGGAATGTATCCCACACGTTTCTATACTGGGTCCATGATGGGCCGAGACATGTTATACGTATCACATGATTTGTACCTAGATCGCCAGCGGTGAGGAAGAAGTTCCACGCATGAGGATGACTTTGAGGCGTGAGTCCCGCACTTGACATAATCGCTTTTATGTCAGGAATCGTAGTTTGGTTATCATACATGTCTCCGCTTTATATAGACTATTATGATTTCATTTACGATTTTTACGGTTTCACATACTTGGTACTTGTTGTATCGACTCCTTCGGGCCGCGTTCACGCCGCAGTAGAAGTACACCTACCGCCGATCCCCGCTTAGGATCTCATTTCAGCCTTGGGAAGCTCCGCCTTCGAGGCTTATCTTTGTATGTTACCCGAGTCCAGGGTCCTTGTACATTGTGGTATGGCGGCCCCGTCCGTCATAGTTGTCAGATAAATCTTAGAGGTCCAGAGTAATCGCAAGGGCGGTGGTTGTAAGGATTATAATCGCTCAAATGTTTATATATATATATATGTTGAAAGGCAACCGTTTTGGTTGGCCTATTTTCTTTCATCTTAATCCATGTCTATTTACATGTTTAAGTTTTATTTCCGCTGGTTTTCTCTGATGTTGTATCACTAGGGTGCCCGGGGTAAGGCACCAGTCACGGGCCCGGGTTCGGGTCGTGACAAAAGTGGTATCAGAGAAGTTAGTCCTCGGAAAGTGTCTACAGACCGTGTCTAGTAGAGTCTTGATTATCGGTGTGTTGTGCACCACATCTATAATCAGGAGGCTATAGGACATTTAGGATTGGTTTCCATTCTTCTCATTCTGAGATCGTGCCTTAGAGCTGTGTGATAAGTTGGACCCCTCTGACGTATTCCTTTCCTTTACCAGTTATGCCTCCGCGTAAGGCAACCCAGGCCCAGATGGGCAAGGCAGTCGAGGGAGCTGTTAGTGAGATACAGAGGAGTACGAGGGCGCAGGCCCGGCCAAGACTGAGACAAGAGCCCGACGGCGGGTTTCGCGACGCCGCCAGCACCAAGAGAGCTAGAGCCGCATCGATGCTGCTGAGACTACAGTACCTGAGCCTCCAGTCCCACAGCCTGGAGCAGATGAGATGGGGTACAAGGAGATGGCCCAGTTACTGGCCAGGGTCGTGGCCAGATATGAGGATAGGCTGGATGCAGCAGTTCCAGTCCCAGTAGCACCCGTAGTTCACCCCCGAGCAGACAGTTTGAGACTACGGGATTTTCTGAGGTGTAACCCGCCAGAGTTTTATGGGTCGAGGCCTGAGGATGATCCGCAGGAGTTCATCCGGCAGTTACAGCGGGTCATGAGAGTGATCAAGGCATCGGATACCGAGTCAGTGGTCCTAGGTTCGCATCGGCTGCGTGATACCGCAGTCGACTGGTTTGATTCGTGGGAGCTGTCCCGGGGAGAGAATGCACTTCCAGCTATATGGGACGAGTTCTCAAAGGCATTTCTTGCACACTTCTTGCCTCACGGATGAGAGGGCTCGCCGACAGATTTTTGACGCAGGCGGGATCGCGACGGTTAGAGAGTACAATGTGGAGTTCGACTCGTTAGCTCGGTATGTCCCCGTAGTAGCCGATATGGAGGATGCGAGTACACCGCTACGCCACCGCTAGATGATTACTTGGCAGACTTGTACGGTGTAGCTCTTCACCGCATGGACATTGCCCGCACGCAAGCTCATGCACTAGGATGTGAGGCACGGAGAGGTCGGCGAAATGATCGAGATCGCAGAAGAGGGCCAGACAGCAGGTCCTTGGTAACTTTCGAGGCGGACCGCCTCAAAGAAGAGTGTTAGTTATGTACCTCCGCCAAGATGCAGTGGTCCTCCGCGCCTTCGTGACGTCGGGTATTCGGAGCTGGTCGAGCTCCGTGGCTTCTGGTTCACAGGTATACGTGAGTGCTAGCCAGCAGGATTCATGTCCCTCTCAGTGTGCACGATGTGGCAAACATCATCCCGGGAATGTCGCTTTTTATCGTGCTTGTTTCACTGCGCCGTCGTGGGCCATGTGACGAGAGACTGTGCTTATAGGAGAGGTACCGGCAGCTTGGCGCAGCCTACCGGATCAGTGGCAGGTTCATCGCCTTCTACAGCTATGCGCCCTGCAGGGCAGGCCTATGATTAGAATGGAGCGGTAGGTTCAGGTATATCCCTAACCCTCTAGAGTTTTGCATGCTTGATATGATGATCTTATTGTTGTGTGCTATGTACGGATAGCGTTGTGTTATATTGTGAGTTAGAAAACATGGTTAGTTGGAAGAGTAAGTATGGGGGCATGGAAGGTGTGAACCTTAGATTATTTCACGATTGAGACCTTACAGATAAGGTCGTCTTGAGTAAAAGATTCATTTTATGTTTGACTTTTATCAGAGTGCGTAGTATACGTGGGATATATTTGTGTGATAAGTCCATGGGTAGTGTGAAATGGAAGTGGTAGCTTTCATGATGTGAGTTAGTAAGAATTGTTCCAGATCGGGAGCAAGGGTTTAGCGCGATTGTGGGTCGGGTTGAGGACGTGTTGCGGGTCAACCCAGAGTCCCGATTAAGGTGGCGGTCCTGGGTGGTCCCGCCAGATGGTAGGGTCACGAGGGTGCTAGGCCCAAGTTTAGATGACCATCGTATGAGTTCGTGGATATGTTCGACCAAAATCAGTTCGTGAAGGCCGAGAATGGCCCTAAGAAATCGAGGTTAGTAAGATGACCAAGTTTGGAGGTAGTGACTCCAAGGGTTGGAAATGCGTTGATCAAGTGTGGTACGATACTAGAAGAGTTCAGGTGTTCGAGAAGAGTACGACGAGTAAGGGTAGAGGCGAGCATGTATTGCGAGCATAGATATGATCATTTCGTGAAGGGAGAAGGTGCGAAGGATGTATATTTTAGACCTCGTGGATCGCACGCAATCCGTACCATTTGTTGGGTCGCCGAGTGACACTAGAACCTCGCGCAAAGTGACAAAAGTTTGTGATGTTAGAGGTGTTTCCTCGTGGACTTGGATGTAAGTATTTGCGCAGGTGTTTCTGTGGCCAGGTGTGGCAGGATTGTTCTCGTAAGTATAGTAGTGAAGACTATACTGGCGCATGTTTGTTTTGAGGCTTAGAAGGAACATTCGGGACGAATGTTTCTAAGGAGGGGAGAATGTTATACCCCGTATTTCCAGGGTATGTACGTGAGGGCGTACGTATATAAATTTGAGCCTTAAAGATTAGGCAAGAATGAAATTTTGTGCACAAGTACCGAAAGGAGTCGTTTTTCGACGAAACGTTTCCACAGATTTCGTAGGGAAAATTCCGGCTATGTCATTAATAATTTTTGCGGATTTTTCCGAGAGACGAACATTTTGGACCAACGGAGGGTGAAATGTGTCACCTCACATCAAGGAAGTGGACGGCCAAAGGGGAAAAGTTGGCACGTTTTTTGTGCTAAAATTGTGGTCAAGGGTTAGGTAGGATATTTTGTGTAGTTGATGAGCAAGTGGGACCCACAAACACATGGCTTCATCTTGACCTTACACTTGCCTTACACTTGGATAGATCTTGGCCATTGGTTGGCCATTTCTTGACCTATAAATACCCCTCTAAGTTGATGAACTTATTCATCCAAAAATTGTCTAAGTCTTGAAAAATCCCTCCCTCTCCCTCTTGTTGTTTTCGTCCACCACACCCCCTCCCCTTTGAGAGCTCTAGCCGAGAGCAACCCCCCCTAGCCTAGTTGTGCTAGTCGAAATACTACCCCCCCTTGGTAGAAATGTATTCTACAAGTATTGTTATAATGCCCAAAATACTTTAGCCAAATACCTTGTAGTACTTTCCACAGTACCTTTATACTAAAAGCCTTAAAATATTATTATACGTTCCTTTAGCCACTCAACGAAACCCTAACGAAACCCATCATAGACGGTTGAAGTGTTTAGAAGAAGGTGCGTAGAACTTCTAATGGTTGTTTGGAGCGGATCGAGCACTCTGAGTAGAGCTAAACGTTGCTCGTGAGCGACTTTTTACTTGGATAATTTTGGGCGCATCGAGGTAAATACTACTGTCCTTCTAGTGTAATTGGAAATTACATACTGTAGTAGTATAGTAATGAATATAAGATTCATAGAAGAGAATTGAACTGTAATAGAAGGATATTACAGAAAAGACTTGAACTGAAATCACTTCAGAAGAATATAAGTAGAAGTTCAACTGTACTTACATAGGATTGTATATACAGTAGACTGATAACCTTTATTGGTTGAATGTTCTGCAAGTAGCATGGGCTACTTAGAAGGTGGACCAGGCTAGCCGGGTTATAGCCGTGGAGCGTTTTGCTTATAGTCGATAAATCGTCGCGAGGTATGTGATTCTTCCTATACTCTTGAGCATGATATTTTAAAAGGAAGATATATATAGTACGGCAATGTCTTTTGACTTAAGCCTGAATAATAGATAGTACGGTAGACGTACGTGTGCTAATTGAACGTAGTAGTACGGCAATGTCTTTTGACTTAAGCCTGAATAATATATAGTACGGTAGACGTACGTGTGCTAATTGAACGTAGTTGTACGGCAATGTCTTTTGACTTAAGCCTGAATAATAAGAATTTTGAAGTATTTCAAAATTGTTAAGAAACCATTTTTGAAAGAAGAGTAACACTTGGTTTGAAAGGTTTTAAAAAGAGTTATACTAGCTTTATGGGGAGTTAGGTATAACGTCTTAAGAGAGGTAAAGAAGATGGTTTACTGATTTTAGAAGTTAAGAGACTTGATCTTATAAGATAAGAGACTTAACTTAAATGAATTAATATGGATTTTGTGTGAAACCTCATTCGTGAGTAATGAGTACTTGGTTTTTAAAAGGAATAATGTTTTACTGATTTCGGAAATCAGAATGTATCGATAAACCACTGCAGCGTTAATAAAGGAAAATGTATTGAATAATTAAGTATTATTAAAACCAAGAGAAACCTCCATCTGCATAGAAGCTAAGATGAGACAAAATGATATTACATTTTCTAGATCATGGCTGCTTAATAAGATTGATTATGAACAAGATTAACCTACTCACCTATGGCATATGTTACTCTATTGTTTTAAAAAGAGATTAAGACATTGAACTATGAAACTTTTCTAAAAAGAGACTTGCGTAATTGAAATTAGGCAAACTGGAACTTTTAGGGAAAAGAAAGGCATTGTGTTGTCTTAAAATGGTTTAAAACATAAAGTGCTATAACAACTTTATGGGAAGTTGGTTATAACGACTTTATGAAAACAAAAGAAGGGTTTTATCATTTGTTTTAATGTGGTAACTTGACTTTTAAAAGAGAAGTATTTTTGTCCAAAAGGAAGGCATGGTATTGCCTTAATTTGGTCTTAAAAAGGAAAGTATGAAAGTTGTTTTGGTTTACTTAAAAGATATAAGTCACACATTTTTATATACTACGGGTATGTATTTCACTCGACTACCGGTTCATCCGGGAATGTATTTCACTCGACTACCGGTTCATCCGGGAATGTATTTCACTCGACTACCGGTTCATCCGGGAATGTATTTCACTCGACTACCGGTTCATCCGGGAATGTATTTCACTCGACTATCGGTTCATGGGATGAACCGGGAATGTATCCCACACGTTTCTATACTGGGTCCATGACGGGCCGAGACATGTTATACGTATCACATGATTTGTACCTAGGCAGCCGGCAGGAAGAAGTTCCACGCATGAGGATGACTTTGAGGGCGTGAGTCCCTGACTTGACATAACTGCTCTTATGTTGTGAACTGTAGTTTGGTTATCATACATGTCTCCTGCTTTATATAGACTATTATGATTTCATTTACAGTAATTTTACAGTTTCACATACTTGGTACTTGTTATACTGACCTCCTTCGGGGGGCTGCGTTCATGCCGCAGTAAGTACACCTACCGCCGATCCCCGCGCTAGGATCTCATTTCAGCGTCGAAGCTCCGCCTTCTGAGGCTTATCTTTGGTATGTTACCCCGAGTCCGTAGGTCCTTGTACATTCGGGTATGGCGGGGCCCCGTCCCGCCATAGTTGTTGTATAAATCTTAGAGGTCCAGAGTAATCACAAGTGGTGTAAGGATTGTAAATCTGCTCAAATGTTTATATATATATATGTTGAAAGGAAAACGTTTTGGTTGGCCTATTTTGTTTAATCTTAATCCATGTCTATTTACATGTTTATGTTTTATTTCCGCTGGTTTTCTCTGATGTTTTATCACTAGGTGCCCGGTAGGCACGATACGAGCCCGGTTCGGTCGTGACAAAAGTGGTATCGAGCGATTAGTCCTCGGAAAGTGTCTACGCATCGTGTCTAGTAGAGTCTTGATTAACGGTGTGTTTTGCACCACATCTATAATCGTGAGGCTATAGGACATTTAGGATTGGTTTCCATTCTTCTCATTCCGAGATCGTGCCTTAGTGCCGTGTGATAAGTGGACCCTCTCGACGTATTCCTTTCCTTTACCGCTATGCCTGCGTAAGGCAACCCAGCCCGATGGGCAAGGCGATGAGGAGTCGTTAGTGAGATACTGAGGAGTACGAGGCGCAGCCCGGCCAAGACTGAGACAAAGGCTCCGACGGCGGGTTTCGCGACGCCGCCAGCACCAGCAGAGTTTAGAGCCGCAGCAGTGGCTGCTGAGACTACAGTACCTGAGCCTCCAGTCCCACAGCCTGGAGCAGATGAGATGGGGTACAAGGAGATGGCCCAGTTACTGGCCAGGGTCGTGGCCAGATATGAGGATAGGCTGGATGCAGCAGTTCCAGTCCCAGTAGCACCCGTAGTTCACCCCCGAGCAGACAGTTTGAGACTACGGGATTTTCTGAGGTGTAACCCGCCAGAGTTTTATGGGTCGAGGCCTGAGGATGATCCGCAGGAGTTCATCCGGCAGTTACAGCGGGTCATGAGAGTGATCAAGGCATCGGATACCGAGTCAGTGGTCCTAGGTTCGCATCGGCTGCGTGATACCGCAGTCGACTGGTTTGATTCGTGGGAGCTGTCCCGGGGAGAGAATGCACTTCCAGCTATATGGGACGAGTTCTCAAAGGCATTTCTTGCACACTTCTTGCCTCCACAGATGAGGAGGGCTCGGGCCGACAGATTTTTGACGTTAAGGCAGGACGGGCGGACGGTTAGAGAGTACAATGTGGAGTTCGACTCGTTAGCTCGGTATGTCCCTCAGAGTAGCCGATATGGAGGATGAGTACACCGCTACGCCACCGCTAGATGATTACTTGGCGAGACTTGTACGGGTGTAGCTCTTCACCGGCATGGACATTGCCCGCATGCAAGCTCATGCACTAGGATGTGAGGCACGAGAGGTCGGCGAAATGATCGAGATCGCCAGAAGAGGCCGTGACAGCAGGTCCTTTGGTAACTTTCGAGGCGGACCGCCTCAGCAGCAGGTTAGTTATGTACCTCCGCCAGTACAGAGTGGTCCTCCGCGCCTTCGTGACGCTCGGTATTCGAGCTGGTCGAGCTCCGTGGCTTCGTTCACAGTATACGTGAGTGCTAGCCACAGGATTCACGCCCTCAGTGTGCACGATGGCAAACATCATCCCGGAATGTCGCTTTTTATCGGTGCTTGTTTCACCGCGCCGCCGTCAGGGCCATGTGACGAGAGACTGTGCTTATATGAGAGGTACCGGCAGCTTGGCGCAGCCTACCGGATCAGTGGCAGGTTCATCGCCTTCTACAGCTATGCGCCCTGCAGGGCAGGCCTATGATTAGAATGGAGCGGTAGGTTCAGGTATATCCCTAACCCTCTAGAGTTTTGCATGCTTGATATGATGATCTTATTGTTGTGTGCTATGTACGGATAGCGTTGTGTTATATTATGAGTTAGAAAACATGGTTAGTTGGAAGAGTAAGTATGGGGGCATGGAAGGTGTGAACCTTAGATTATTTCACGATTGAGACCTTACAGATAAGGTCGTCTTGAGTAAAAGATTCATTTTATGTTTGACTTTTATCAGAGCGTAGTATACGTGGGATATATTTGTGTGATAAGTCCACGGGTAGTGTGAAATGGAAGTGGTAGCTTTCATGATGTGAGTTAATAAGAATTGTTCCGTGATCGGGAGCAAGGGTTTAGCGCGATTGTGGGTCGGGTTGAGGACGTTGCGGGTCAACCCGTGAGCCCGATTAAGGTGGGGGCCTGGTGGTCCCGCCAGATGGTAGGGTCACGAGGGTGCTAGGCCCAAGTTTAGATGACCATCGTATGAGTTCGTGGATATGTTCGACCAAAATCAGTTCGTGAAGGCCGAGAATG
The DNA here is from genome assembly GCA_029844215.1 of Przewalskia tangutica. Classification (NCBI taxonomy): domain Eukaryota; kingdom Viridiplantae; phylum Streptophyta; class Magnoliopsida; order Solanales; family Solanaceae; genus Przewalskia; species Przewalskia tangutica. The sequence goes on from CM056719.1 coordinate 94,418,034, forward strand.
GCCCTAGAAGAAATCGAGGTTAGTAAGATGACCAAGTTTGGAGGTAGTGACTCCAAGGGTGGGAAACAAGCGTTGATCAAGTGTGGTACGATACTAGAAGAGTTCAAGTGTTCGAGAAGAGTACGACGAGTAAGGGTAGAGGCGAGCATGTATTGCGAGCATAGATATGATCATTTCTTGTGAAGGGAGAAGGTCGAAGGATGTATATTTTAGACCTCGTGGATCGACGCAGTCCGGTACCATTTGTTGGGTCGCGGAGTGACACTAGAACCTCGCAAAGTGACAAAAGTTTGTGATGTTAGAGGTGTTTCCTCGTGGACTTGGATGTAAGTATTTGCGGGTGTTTCGTACAGGTGTGGCAGGATTGTTCTCGTAAGTATAGTAGTGAAGACTATACTGGCGCATGTTTGTTTTGAGGCTTAGAAGGAACATTCGGGACGAATGTTTCTAAGGAGGGGAGAATGTTATACCCCGTATTTCCAGGGTATGTACGTGAGGGCGTACGTATATAAATTTGAGCCTTAAAGATTAGGCAAGAATGAAATTTTGTGCACAAGTACCGAAAGGAGTCATTTTCGACGAAACGTTTCCACAGCTTTCGTAGGGAAAATTCCGACTATGTCATTAATAATTTTTGCGGATTTTTCCGAGAGACGAAACATTTTGGACCAACGGGAGGGTGAAATGTGTCACCCTCACATTGGAAGGAAGTGGACGGCCAAAGGGGAAAAGTTGGCACGTTTTTTGTGCAAAATTTGTGGTCAAGGGTTAGGTAGGATATTTTGTGTTGTTGATGAGCAAGTGGGACCCACAAACACATGGCTTCATCTTGACCTTACACTTGCCTTACACTTGGATAGATCTTGGCCATTGGTTGGCCATTTCTTGACCTATAAATACCCCTCTAAGTTGATGAACTTATTCATCCAAAAATTGTCTAAGTCTTGAAAAATCCCTCCCTCTCCCTCTTGTTGTTTTCGTCCACCACACCCCCTCCCCTTTGAGAGCTCTAGCCGAGAGCAACCTCCCCCTAGCCTAGTTGTTCTAGTCGAAATACTACCCCCCCCCCCCTTGGTAGAAATGTATTCTACAAGTATTGTTATAATGCCCAAAATACTTTAGCCAAATACCTTGTAGTACTTTCCAAAGTACCCTTTATACGAAAAGACCGGAAAATATTATTATACTTTCCTTTAGCCACTAAACGAAACCCTAAGGAAAACCTTCATAGTCGGTTGAAGTGTTTAGTAGAAGTTGCGTAGAACTTCTAAGGGTTGTTTGGAGCCGGATGGAGCACTCGGAGTAGGAGCTAAACGTTGCTCAGGAGCGACTTTTTACTTGGATAATTTTGGGCTCATCGAGGTAAATACTACTGTCCTTCTAGTGTAATTGGAAATTACATAATGTAGTAGTATAGTAATGAATATAAGATTCATAGAAGAGAATTGAACTGTAATAGAAGGATATTACAGAAAAGACTTGAACTGAAATCACTTCAGAAGAATATAAGTAGAAGTTCAATCAGCATTTACATAGGATCGTATATACAAGAGATCGATAACCTTTATTGGTTGAATGTTCTGCAAGTAGCATGGGCTACTTAGAAGATGGACCAGGCTAGCCGGGTTATAGCCGTGGAGCGTTTTGCTTATAGTCGATAAATCGTCGCGAGGTATGTGATTTTTCCTATACTCTTGAGCATGATATTTTAAAAGGAAGATATATATAGTACGGCAATGTCTTTTGACTTAAGCCTGAATAATATATAGTACGGTAGACGTACGTGTGCTAATTGAACGTAGTAGTACGGCAATGTCTTTTGACTTAAGCCTGAATAATATATAGTACGGTAGCCGTACGTGTGCTAATTGAACGTAGTTGTACGGCAATGTCTTTTGACTTAAGCCTGAATAATACGAATTTTGAAGTATTTCAAAATTGTTAAGAAACCATTTTTGAAAGAAGAGTAACACTTGGTTTTAAAGGTTTTAAAAAGAGTTATACTAGCTTTATGGGGAGTTAGGTATAACGTCTTAAGAGAGGTAAAGAAGATGGTTTACTGATTTTAGAAGTTAAGAGACTTGATCTTATAAGATAAGAGACTTAACTTAAATGAATTAATATGGATTTTGTGTGAAACCTCATTCGTGAGTAATGAGTACTTGGTTTTTAAAAGGAATAATGTTTTACTGATTTGAAATCGTAATGTGTATCGATAAACCATCGCAAATACGTTAATAAAGGAAAATGTATTGAATAATTAAGTATTATTAAAACCAGTAGAAACCTCCATATGCATAGAAGCTAAGATGAGACAAAATGATATTACATTTTCTAGATCATGGTTGCTTAATAAGATTGATTATGAACAAGATTAACCTACTCACCTATGGCATATGTTACTCTATTGTTTTAAAAAGAGATTAAGACATTGAACTATGAAACTTTTCTAAAAAGAGACTTGCGTAATTGAAATTAGGCAAACTGGAACTTTTAGGGAAAAGAAAGGCCTTGTGTTGTCTTAAAATGGTTTAAAACATAAAGTGCTATAACAGCTTTATGGGAAGTTGGTTATAACGACTTTATGAAAACAAAAGAAGGGTTTTATCATTTGTTTTAATGTGGTAACTTGACTTTTAAAAGAGAAGTATTTTTGTCCAAAAGGAAGGCATGGTATTGCCTTAATTTGGTCTTAAAAAGGAAAGTATGAAAGTTGTTTTGGTTTACTTAAAAGAAATAAGTCACACATTTTTATATACTACGGGTATCGGGTAACTTTTAGAAAAGGAATGAATCTCTTAAAAGGAATTTAACGTACGTAGTACTTTAGGGTTAAAATCCGGACTTTGACATAAAATGAAAGTACCTTGAGTTGTGTATAACTTGCCTATGCTTGTTGTTATGAAACATGACCATGTTACGTGTGATAGCCTTGTTGTGCAAGTACTGTGCTCTACTCGACTACCAGTTCATGGGATGAACCGGGAATGTATTTCACTCGACTCACCGTTCATCCGAATGTATTTCACTCGACTACCGTTCATCCGAATGTATTTCACTCGACTACCGGTTCATCCGAATGTATTTCACTCGACTACCGGTTCATCCGAATGTATTTCACTCGACTACGGTTCATGGGATGAACCGAATGTATCCCACACGCTTTCTATCTGGGTCCATGAGATGGGCCGAGACATGTTATACGTATCACATGATTTGTACCTAGATCAGCGGTGAGGAAGAAGTTCCACGCGTGAGGATGACTTTGAGGCGTGAGTCCCTGACTTGACATAACTGCTTTTATGTTGTGAACTGTAGTTTGGTTATCATACATGTCTCCTGCTTTATATAGACTATTATGATTTCATTTACAGTATTTTTACAGTTTCACATACTTGGTACTTGTTGTACTGACCTCCTTCGGGGGGCTGCGTTCATGCCGCAGGTAGAAGTACACCGGCTGTCGATCCCCGCGTTTAGGATCTCATTTCAGCCTTGGGAAGCTCCGCCTTCTGAGGCTTATCTTTGGTATGTTACCCCGAGTCCGTAGGTCCTTGTACATTCTGTGGGTATGGCGGCCCCGTCCCGCCATAGTTGCCGTATAAATCTTAAGTCCAGAGTAATCGTTGTGGGCAGGGTTGTAAGGATTGTAACTGTTCAAATGTTTATATATATATATGTTGAAAGACAACCGTTTTGGTTGGCCTATTTTCTTTCATCTTAATCCATGTCTATTTACATGTTTAAGTTTTATTTCCGCTGGTTTTCTCTGATGTTGTATCACTAGGGTGCCCGGGGTAAGGCACGATCCACGCCCGGTTCGTCGTGATAAAAGACCCTTGAAGTCTGCGTTCATGCCCGCAGGTGTAGGTACTCAGTTTGTTGATCCGTGTGCTTAGGATCTTTGCTCAGTTGTTGAGATAGCTCCATTATTCCGAAGTATAGTCACTTTGGTACATTTTTGCTATTACAGGCTTATGTACATTTAGGGGTACGGCGGGGCCTTGTCCCGTCATAGTTAATGTTATACTCTTAGAGGTCTATAGTCATGTGTGGGTTGGACATATGTATCGTCGCAGTTATGTGGATATTTCTATATACAGTGGTGGCCTTATCGGCTTGCCGATTTTATCACGTGAGTTATTTTATTATATGAGTTTTATTTGCTTCCGTTGGTTATATGGGAGGTACGGGTATAAGGGTGCCCAGGTAGGGCACCAGTCGCGGGCCCGAAGTTCGGGTCGTAACATCAAATATCGTTTGCCAAATAGATAATATAGCATAGATGTTCGGTAATTAGAAACCAGTCTCTGTGGATGATAAACTCGGTCTTACAGACTATATTACTTGTGAACGATACGTACACTTGCATGAGCAATTGGACACGGTCCTGGTAATGAGAGCAGTCTCTCCATTGAAGCACAATGGAGATTAAATCCAACCATTAAGGAGGTGGTGAGAAAAGAGATCCTGAAATGGCTCGATGCTGGGGTGATTTATCCTATCTCAGACTGTCACGACCCGAGCCCTACGGGCCGCGACTGGTGCCCTACCTGGGCACCCTTCTACCCATATAACACATAAGACCAGCGGAAGCTAATAAAACAGCTCATAATCATATAACGAAAGGGTCGTGTCCCCTAAATTGTAATGACAAACTCTTATAATAAAACGCCAAGCCCACAAGGCCGCCACTATGTATAGAAATATTCAAATAACAACAACTGTACATAGGTCTAACCCACACATGACTACAGACCTCTAAGAGTATAACAATAACTATGACGGGACAAGACCCCGCCGTACCCCTGAATGTACATAAGCCTGTAATGGCAAAACTGTACCAAAATGACTAGACTCCTAAACAATGGAGCTATCCCAAAAGCTGAGCAAGGATCCTAAGCACGCGGATCACCAAACTGAGTACCTATACATGCGGGCATGAACGCAGCCCCCCGGAGAAGGGGGTCAGTATAACGAGGTACCAAGTATGTAAACATAAGTATAGTAAATAAAATCATAACTGGCCAAAAGATGACAGGGACAAGTATGAAAATCAAATACCAGATCCAACCGTGCCATATAAAATAAGAGCCAACTGTACCTTGTAAATATAGAGAGTCAACTGTGCCTTTTTAAAAATGAGAGTCATACCAAAATCATGAATGTATGCCCATAAAATCATGTACTGTTATGGGTATCTATACCCGCATCATGGATACATGTCCATGGAATCAAAGACATAGATTGCCCGGTCCTCAAGTGAAGGACGCGGTGAACATATATTGCCAGCCCCTTTCTGGAATACGGTAAACATCTACATATACTGCATGGCCCTTTCTGGGACGCGGTAAACCTTTTCATATACATATACTGCCCGACCCCTTTTTGGGACACGATAAAATTGTCACGCCTCAAGTACGGCCCGCATCGTACCCTACCTGGGCAACCTTCTATACACACAACATGAGTAACACGCGGAAAATAATAACACTCATTTTTTTTTCTTAAAGCAAAGGCAAGGCCGATAAGGCTGCCGTATATATATATATACCATACCCAACTGGGTCTACACTGTACAACAACATGAATATAACTCTCACCAGTCCAGCCCACATATGAATACAGACCTCTAAGAATTCGACACAACTGTGACGGGACAAGGCCCCGTCGTACCCCTTAATACCTAGGCATAAAGATAAGCTCCGAAACATTGGAGATATTCAACATGCTGAACAAGGATCCTAAGCTTGCGGATCCACAACTGAGTACCTAGACCTGCAGACATGAACGCAGCCAACCGAATCAGGTCAGTACAACAAGTACTAAGTATGGAACTGAAATAAAGTATTTAAAATCATGGATGTCTACAAGAATGACAGGGGCAAGTATAGAAAATCAAATACCAGATCCTATCGTGTCACATAACCTAAAAGCCAACTGCACCTTGTATCACAGTACTATAACAACTCCAAGAGTCGACTGTGCCTTTCAAGAATATAATATCACACAGTCCAAATACAAAGCAGGAAACAAATATGATAACCAAATTAATCAATAAGAGTAATAAAAATCAACTTCATCTTTTAAAAGACCATTTCACAATATATAAGCAGTCATGCCAAGTCAGGGACACATGTCCTCAAAATCATTTCTCAAATATAACCATGGGTCTCACACCCATAATATCAAGCGTGCCGTGGAATTTCCTTCCTCACTGTCGGCAGTCCATGATATGATAGAACACCAATATATACATACGCAAATACCAGGTCCAACCTGCGTTATAAAACTGACCGGGGCAAGTACGAAGGCCAACTACCAGGTTCCGCCTGCGTCACGAAGCTGACCGGGGTAAGTACGAAATTCAAATACCAGATTCCTCCTGCGTCACAAAGCTGACCGGGGCAAGTACGAAAGCCAACTACGGATACCGCGTCGACCGGCAAGTACGAAGCCAACTACCGATTCGCTGCGTCACACGGTCGACCGGCAAGTACGAAGCCAACTACGAGATATCGCTCACACACGGTCGACCGGCAAGTACGAAAGCCAACTACCAGATACCGCCTGCGTCACGAAGCTTCATGGGGAGCTAGTCCATGGAACAAACATAGTGGAAACATACCCGTGAAATCTCCAACAGCGTCGGTATGTCCAAGTAAAATAGCGAGATATACGACCCTCCATTGAGAGACGCGGTAACATAGGAATATAACAATGCTCTCATGAGCAAGCACAGGTAAGTTAACATACTCTTAGACTTTTATTAACTTGTAAAATGTAATATCAGTTTATAAACTCAAGGCACCTTCATTTTATGTAAAATACGGGATTTAACCCCAAAGTACTACGTACTTCAACTCTCTTAAAAATGACCCCTTTTTACATAAAAAGTCACAAGACACTAATACCCGTAGTATCAAGGCACTTTCATTTTTTACAATCAAGTTACTACACGTTTTAAATTAAGTAACAAATACTTTTCAAATCAGGTTACTACACATTTTTAACTTCGACTCAAAGCTTTAAAATCAAGTAACTTCTACTTTCTACATTAAGGCAATTATTCATTTATCTCAAGTAACTCATTCTTTTCAAATAGCGTTACTCCTATCTTTTAAAATCAAGTCATGCATTCTCTTTTAACCAAGTAATCTATACTTGTTAAATAATTCTAGTCTCATGACTTTCCGACAACTCTAGTCTCATAACTTCCAAATAAAACAAGTCTCTTAACTTTAGAAATCAAGTCCCATAACTTGAAAAATAAAGTCTCATAACTTTTAAAGGAATTCAAGTAACTTATTCGTTTCAAACCAAGTCACTCATACATTTAAAATTAACACTCATTTGAACCGTGAATAGGTTATACCCGTTTCTAATACTTCCTAACGTCTCTTACCAACATCCCCCATAAGATATAGTAAGAACTTAGAAATATTTTAGACATACCTTTAGCATAAAAATCAATAACATGAATACTTCCTAATGACAAGGCAAGTACTTCAAGAAAACAAGTCACGTATACTCCAACTAACAAGGCAAATATACTTTAAGAATAAGTCATGTATACTCCAAAACAAGGCAAGTATACTTCAAGGATAATCATGTCGATAGAAGGAAGAAGTTCACATACCTCGTGACGACTAACCCAAATGACACGTAGCAAAACGCTCCAAGTACTTCAACTTCATCGGCTACTCCTTAAGCCAAGTAGACCATGCTACACGTAGTACTTCAACCTAAAATGGCCATAGTACTTCTATCAATATCTTACTTTCTAGTATAAGACTTATACCAAATAATGCCCTCTAATTCTACGGAAATTAGGGCAGCACTTCCTTTGTTTCTACGTACTTTTCCACCTTTTCCAAGACCCGTATTTCCATAACCAACAAGCCACATTTAAGGCGCAACCAACAGTTAGCCAAAGGGGATTACACGCCTAACTGGACGTGTAAAATTCTGCCCCATAATCTAAACAAAACAGTCCATAATATACCAACATTTTTAGGGCCATTCTCGGCCAACATCACTTTAAATCCAAATCCATTTTCCTTAATTCCTTTTAATCCAACTCAAGTTCCAACATGTTATATAAGTTATATCAATTTATCAACTATATTTCCTTCATTATATAACACGCGACAAGTGTAGATGACGACAATAAAAATCAACGAATCACATGGCCCGAAAAAGCTAGTTTCTGACCACTCACCCAAAGTAGCGCATACACACCTTATTTTCCATATCTTCCTTAATGAAAGTTCATCCATATACTATAATAATGAGTAATATCCAATTACTGCGGAAAAAGAAGAATTATTACCTCATTTTTAGCCTTAAAATCGTCCCGGGCAGAACACTATACTTTGGTCCGCAGTTTTCGTTTCGCTCCACTTCTTCAAGTTCCAATCGTATATACGCGACCCCTATAACCTTGTGATCAACTTCCCTTCACGTTTCAACACCAAAAAGTCGACGGAAAACCCTAGGGTTTCAAACCCCATTCTCGGCCCAATGAAGTTTTAAAGGGTTGAGATGTTATCTTGGTTCAACACTTGGATTAGGGCTTAATCTTGGAGAAAAATATTTTAATCAACACTAGGTGTTCTTGGTGTTCTTGAGCTCAAAGGAAGAAAAAAAAGATGAAGAAATATGGTTTAAGTGTAGAGACAAGTCTTGCAAGCCTCTTATGTATATATAAATATCTCAAAGGGTGAGATCATGACAAATGTATGGACAATTGGATGTGGGACCCATGTCCACTTGTCCTACTTCAACAAATATCTAAAGTCAAATAGTCAACCGAGACAAGTGGGGGGTGGGTGTGCCACGTGTCACCCTCCGATTCGTCCAAAATATTTTCATCTCCCATAAACATCCATATTGGCTAAAATCTCTAAATATATTGTGGGCCCCACAAAATCGTATTTTTTTCCCGTGGGCCCCACGTGACCAATTTCGGATTTAAAAATCCATAATTCTATTATATTCCAAAAAGTCCAAATCCCAAATTTGAGAACTCAATTCTCATTACTAAACACTTTTCCTTCACGGGTTCCGAAATTTCTTTTAAGAAAAAAGCGCATCTTCTATCGTTTCACGATTTAACCCTTATCGTCTTACGTACGTTATCTTATTCTTGTGTTGGAACTACGGGGTGTAACATTCTCCCCCCCTTAGAAACATTCGTCCCGAATGTTCCTTCTAAGCCTCCAACCATACTTGCACCGGTTAGTCTTCACTACTATACTCACAAAACCAATTATGCCACATATGACCATAATACAACACACGCGCATACATATAAATCCAAGCCAACGAGGAATCACATTTAAAGTGTATATCATCACTTATTAACTCCTATTCATGGTCTAAAAAAAGGATACTTCGTACCTTCACTTCACATATATAATAACTTCCATTATTTTAACACATGTTCACTTCTTTTCTTACTCGTCGTACTTTCCTCGTACAACCGAACTCTTTGTAGTATACGTACCATATTTCAGTCATCGCTTCAGTTTTCAAAACCTTGGAGTTACCACTTCCAAACTTGGTCATTACACTAGCTTCAATTTCTTTTAAGGCCATTCTCGGCCTTCCCGACCTAGTTCTGGTGGAACGCATCCACGAACCAGTACAACTATTAACCAGACTTGGGCCTTGCACCCTCGTGACCCTATCACCTAGCGGGACCACCTCAAACTGACCCCACTCCATTTCGGGTTGCGGATTGACCCGCGATTGGTCCTCAACCCGACCCATTATCGCACTAACTTCTCATTCCTGGTCCGGAATAAATCTCACTATTCAAGTATTGAAATCCTAGTGGTCTTCTTAGATTAACTATCCATTTTCATTTCACACAACCCATGGAATTATCACACTAATATACCCCAAGTATACTATGTACTTCAACTAAGATCAATCGTAACATCTTTTACTCCAGACGACCTTGTATCTAAGGTCTCAACGGTTATCAATATTCTAAGGTTCACAATGTCCCGAGCCTACATTATCAATCCCCGAAATACGGGAAATGTAGCTTCTAAATATCTCAAAGTCTTATTAAGAACTCACAACAACTCTATTAACTCCATACGAATATCATTCGTATTTGACACTTAAGCCTATAATCATAGCTTAACCCAACAACTGGGTATGTCATTACTTCAATAGAAGCTGATCTACTAAGAGTCTATCACCATCTTATTCAGTTTATTACCTCATGATATTCCAAATCAGTACATATATAAAGCATAGGTGTGGGTTCAATAAACTGTTTCACACCTTCCAAGTAATTAAGGCTTTTACCAATTCTTGGTAATCTATAATCATTCTAGGCAACATGCATACGGCTCCAAATAAATACACTCGTACCGATATACATCATCAATATACCCACTATACGATAATATTACCAACCTGGATACGCAAGCCATATAATCAGTTCTGGGCCACTGTCGCCTTTCTCAAAGCTGCAATCACAATAACTGTTAGGGAAAGACCATCCTAACAACACAGCTCTATCGCACGACCTTAGAGTAAGAAGAATAGAAACCAATCCTAAATATTATGTAGCCTCCTATGTATAAGTATGGTACACACATACCCATACCCAAGACTCTACTAGACACGGTCTGTAGACATTCCGAGGCTTAACTGCTCTGATACCACTCTGTCACGCCCCCAAAGCCCGGGCCCGCGACTGGTACCCTACCTGGGCACCCTTCTATACACACAACATGAGTAACACGCGGAAGATAATAACACTCATTTTTTTTTCTTAAAGCAAAGGCAAGGCCGATAAGGCTGTCGTATATATATATAACATACCCAATTGGGTCTACACTGTACAATAACATGAATATAACTCACCAGTCCAGCCCACATATGAATACAAACCTCTAAGAATTCGACACAACTATGACGGGATAAGGCCCCGTCGTACCCCTTAATACTTAGGCATAAAGATAAGCTCCGGAACATTGGAGCTATTCAACATGCTGAACAAGGATCCTAAGCTCGCGGATCCACAACTGAGTACCTAGACCTGCGGACATGAACGCAGCCCCCCGAAGAAGGTCAGTACAACATGTACTAAGTATGGAACTGAAATAAAGTACAGTATTTAAAATCATGGCTGTGTACAAGAATGACAGGGGCAAGTATAGAAAATCAAATACCAGATCCTACTGTGTCACATAACCTAAAAGCCAACTGCACCTTGTATCACAGTACTATAACAACTCCAAGAGTCGATCAGGTTTTCAAGAATATAATATCACGGTCAAATACAAAGCAGAAACAAGTATGATAACCAAATTAATCAATAAGAGTAATAAAATCAACTTCATCTTTTAAAAGACCATTTCACAATATATAGCGAATTGCCAAGTCAGGGACACATGTCCTCAAAATCATTTCTCAAATATAACCATGGGTCTCACGCCCATAATATCAAGCGTGCCGTGGAATTTCCTTCCTCACTGCCGGCAGTCCATGATATGATAGAACACCAATATATACATACGCAAATACCAGGTCCAACCTGCGTTATAAAACTGACCGGGGCAAGTACGAAGGCCAACTACGTGTTCCGCGTCACGGTTGACGAGGCAAGTACGAAGCCAACTACCGATATCACTGCGTCACGGTCGACCGGCAAGTACGAATCCAACTACCAGATTCGCTGCCACGAAGGTTCGGACGGCAATCAAAGCCAACTACGGATATCTCCACGACCACCACGGACCGGATCGTGCCTTACCCCGGGCACCCTTGTTACACAACATCAGAGAAAACCAACGGAAAAATAAACTCACAACAAGAACCCATAATAGAATATAAGCAGGCTAACCCAAAATGGCTACCTCTAAATATAACAAACACTGAACAGTTACATCCTTAACAACCCAATTTATAACAGGACTACAGGCCTCTAAGAATGTGAAATCACTATGACGGGACAGGGCCCCGTCATATCCCTGAATGTACAAACATCTACAACACCAGGGAGAACCGTACCAAAGTCGACCCTCCGGAGAAAAGGAGATTCTGACACCTGAGCAAGATCCTAAGAATGAGGATCCACCACCGCTACCCTACCGTGGCATGAACGCAGCCAGGAAGGGGTCGATTACCTGATATGTACCAAGTATGTAAAACTGGAAAATACTGTAATAATATCATAAGTCATGGATGAAAATCAAATTGCATTGCACTGTTCCTTAATAACAATGAGATTAACAAGTATAAACTTTGCTGCATAAAATAGGAGGCTCATGATCAAAACAGGGTCTCCCGCCCGTATTATCATTAAGCAATCCTACTCCTGGGACTATTTCACCCGCATAGGTACTGGGGACCCGCATGAGGTCATCCACCTCGCATGGGACTATTTTACCCGCATGAGACTATTTCACCCGCATGAGGTCATCTGCCTCGCATGAGACTATTTCACTCGCATGGATCCGGTGGGCCCGTATGAGTACAAGCGCCGCACTCACATCATGGGTAGCAAATCCATGGCATAAGTAGTAATAATAATAATAATACATAACTCAGCACAACCGTCTATCATACATAACATAAGCGCTACCGGCTTATCATAACGTAAGCAAGTTAAGAATATCCCCTAACTTCTTATTAACATTATTAGTATATCCTCTTATTTTAGTTTACTTAAGGCACTAACATGTCATTTTAAGAGAAAATCCGGGAATTCAACCCAAGTACCACGTACCTCTAACCTTTTAAGAAAATGACTCATTTTTATGTAAAACTCCCAAGATACTAATAACCGTAGTATCAAGTCACGACTACTTTTCAAGACAAGTCACGTTTACCTTTAGAAATATAATATGCTTCTAAATCAAGTGACCTCATTTCTTTTAAAACCTTAGGCAATTAATGCCTTAAAAACAATTTGCCTTTCACAAATTCAAATCATTTATCCGTACTTATTTTACTTGGAGTAAACATTTTTTTGTTAACCTTCCATAAAGCCAATACAACCAACTTCCCATAAAGTCGTTATATTAACACTGTACATTAGTAAAAAACATCTCCCTATATCCAAGGGAATTATACTTTTAAAACGAAACAAGTATCATATACTTAAAACACTTCAAGTCCCTTGACTTTGAAACTTAAGACATCATTAAAACAAGTAAGGGCTATCCAAGCCTTGTACGTCTACCTTACTACATAGATGCAACTATTCATGCTCAAGAGGTAGGAAAGTTCCACATACCTCTTCGGATCAATCCACTTGCTAAGTCCAATAAACCGCACGTAGTACGTCAACCTATAATGACCATAATACGTTTATTAACCTCTAGCTTCAACGTAGAATATTCCAAGTGCAAAGTTTACTAAATTCTACGGAAAATCGTGCATCATTTCCTTTGTTTCTAAATACTTTGCCACCTTTATCAAGGCCGAATTCAATATCCAAACGCCACTTTTAAGGCACAACAATCCAATAAATACAAAGGGGATTACACACCTAATCTTGGGTGTGTAAAATTATGCCCCACAATGCATATTAACTAAATCAATAAGTTAAAGATAGTATTTTTGGCTACAACATGTTCACATCCTAACCTTATTCAATCCCTTCAAATCCAAATCATATTTCTTACATGCAATTTATCTAAGAGCAATATTTACCACCACAAGTTCTTTCTTCTTCACATGCAACACCATAAAGTAGAAAAAAAGAGAAGGAATTGTTACCTTAGAGCTTTAGCCAAATTAATCCAACAAATTCACTAGCCTCCTTTCCACAATCACCACCACAAAAGCTCCCACAAGCTTGCCAACAAGTTTGCTTCTTGCCACCTTTTTCAGATTTTTCTCAAGCATTGATTTCCTCTTGATTTTCTAGAGAGAAGGGAGAGCTTTTATTTTTAGAGAGAGAGAAGATCTTGAAGAATGACCAAGTCTTCAAGACTTGGTCAATAAATAGTACATGCAAAATCAGATGGGGGGACACTTGTCACCCTCCCATGGCCTTTTTTAAAATAAAACAGTTCAGATTTTTCCCACCCCTCCTCGAACCCGCCGCCGCTCGCCAGATCCCTGCGGCCGCGCTGAAACCTCTGCCAACTCTCAGAACTCCCGGAGCGGCGGCCCTTCTTTCCGGCGCCGCGGCGCTGCTACTTCAGCGAACACTCAGATCATCTGGCGTCGCGGCCCTGCATCCGGCACCGCGACCCTGTGGCTCCTGACCGAAATATTTTTTTGTCCTACTGCGCACTAAACTTGTAACTTCCATAACTTTCTACTCCGATGTCCTATCGACGAACGGTTGGTTGCGTTGGGAACTAGACTCAACGAACTACGTACTAGGCCTTTGAAACACCTAGGAACTCTCAATGTAACTGGACATACACCGCCTCAAAGTTGACTAAAAATCTGTCCGAAACATTCCGTCAAAAATTTAAATCTTAACTCTTTTTGTACGTCCCTGTTATACCCCGTATTTCCAGAGTATGTACGTGAGGACGTACGTAGAAAATTTGAGCCTTAGATAGGCATTGGATCGATTTTTGTACACAACTACCGAAAGGAGTCGTTTTTCGACGAAACGTTTCCACAGCTTTCGTAGGGAAAATTCCGGCTATGTCATTTAGAATTTTTGCGGATTTTTCCGAGAGACGAAACATTTTGGACCAACGGGAGGGTGACATGTGTCACCCTCACATTGGAAGCAAGTGGGGCGGCTTTGGACGATTTGGGCGTCCAAGTGGGACGATTTTGGCTTGATCTTTTGGCCTTGTTTTGTGCCTTGTTTTGTGCCTTGTTTTGTGGAGTGTTTTGTGGAGTAGGGTTAGGGTGCACATGGCTTGATCAAGGCCTTACACTTGCCTTGCACATGGCTTGATCTTGGCCATTGGTTGGCCTTTGCTTAGCCTATAAATACCCCTTGAAGTGAAGACTTCTTCATCCACTCCTCACTTGTCTAAATCTTGAAAACCCCTCTCCTCCCTCTTGTTGACTCTCGTCCAAGAGCCCCCCCCTCCCTAGTCAAGGCCTTTGGCCGAAACCCTCTCCCTTTGTGAGCCTTAGCCGAGAGCCCCCCCCTCTCTTAGAGTGTTGTTCTCGTGTAACACACCCCCCGCCCTTGGTTGAGAAGTACTCTCCAAGTATTGTTATAATGCCCAAATACCTTAGCCTTATACCTTGTAGTATTCCAAGGTTACACTTATACAAAAGCCCAGAAAATACTATTATACTTTCCGTCAGTCACAAAACCGAAACCCTAAGGAAAATCTCCATAGTCAGTTGGAGTATTGTGTAGAAGTTGGTTAGAACTTCTAAGGGTGGTTTAGAGCGGGTTGGGCGCTGAGTTGAGCTAAACGTTGCCCGGGATCGACATCTCTACTTGGATAATTATGGGCTTATCGAGGTAATTATCTTGTCCTCTATTGTAATTGGAAATTACATGATTGTTAGATTATATAGTTGAAGTATACTATATATAGAATCAACGTAGTATCGCAATGTCTTTTGACTTAAACTCAATAATAAGAAACCTTTTCAAAGAAGAGCATCAATCAGTAATTACATAGGATTACAATGAGACTTGTGTAGCTTTTCTGAGGTAGAATTGTGCACGTCCGATTAGGCGTATAACCCCCTCCCGGTTGGCTTGGTAGCCACCCGATAGAGAGGAGATTTACGCTGTTGTGGGGAGGAGGTGCCGAATTTTCGTAGAATGTTCTACGATTAGACCTAGATGTTAATAAGCGCTTGTGGCCTTATAGGTTGAAGTACCACGCGTGGCGCGATCTACTGGGCTTAAGGAGTAGCCGACGGTTTGAGGTACTTGAGCGTTTTGCTATAAGTCGATAATCGTCGCGAGGTATGTGAACCTCTTCCTACCTTTTCTAGCATGATATGTGTATAACTATGTAGACGGTAGACGCATACGTGTTAAACGTATTTGATTGGTTTGAAACATAAAGTGTTATAACGGCTTTATGGGAAGTTGGTTATAACAGCTTTATGTAAGTAAGAAAATGCTTTATGGTTTTAAAAGGTAACTGATTTGACTTATAACTGACTTAATGTGTAATAATAAAGAATCTTGAAGTATTTCAAAAGAATGCTGAAATCATTTTTACAGAAGAATAATACTTGGTTTTGAAAACATAAGAGTTATACTAGCTTTATGGGAAGTTAGGTATAACGTCTTAAGAATGGTAAAATGAATGGTTTATTGATTTTAAAAGTTAAGAGACTTGATCTTAAAAGATAAGAGACTTAACTTGTTTTACTTGGTAATTAACATTTTGTTAAAAAAAATGTTGTAAAACCTCATTCGCGAGTAATGAGTACTTGATTTTAAAAGCAATAATGTTTTACTGATTTCGAAAATCAGAATAAGTATCGAACAAAACACAGCAGCGCTAATAAAGGGAAATGTTTTGACTAAATAATGTATTAGTAAAACCAGTAGAAACTTCCATCTGCATAGAAACTAAGATGAGACAAAATGATGTTACATTTCCTAGATCGTGCTTAAATAAGATTGTTATAAACAAGAATAACCTACTCACGATCGTATATATGTTTCTCAAATTTCTTTTAAGGGAGAATTATATCATTAAGTGATTAAAATTATGAACTACGAAACCTTTCGAAAATGAGAAACTTGAGTAATTGAAATTAGGCAAACTTGAAACATTTGGAAAAGATGTTGTTACTTGATTTTATGAAGAGAAGTGTTTTGATTTACTTCAAAAGATAATCACTCTATTTTCATATACTACGGGTATTGTGTGACTTTTGTAAGCGTAACGTATCTTTTAAAGAGTTAATGTATGAAATACTTTGGGGATAAAAACCCGAACTTGTTGACATATAGTAGAAAGTACCTTGTGTGTATAACTTGATTGTGTTGGTTTGTGATAGCCTTGTAATACTTTCTTGTTGATTGATAAGTAAACATGCTAGGATGCTACGGGTGTTAGTATCTTGTGATGTTAAGTGTAAAGGGGTTTTTCCCCTCGACTACGCTTAAAGTTGTTTGACTATCAGCCGTTATGTTGGTATTGTACCACTCACCTTGACTTATTTCCGGAGGTTAAGTCGCCTCCACGCGGTAGACTCGGTGATGCAGGACCATGATTCGAGAATACCTCATGCGGTCCAGGATCCATGCGGAACTACGGAGTTCCGTGTTAGTTTGCGCCTCGTGGTCACGCGGTCTCTGTGGCCATGCGGATCGGTCCAGGACGATGCCGAGGAGTAGCTACCTCGATGCGGGTTACATACCCTATGCGGGCCTATATGAGTGGCCTATGCGACTACGGAGTCCGTGATTAGGCTTGCATGGTGATACTACGCAATTGGCCCGCTCGATCATTCGCACCTAGAAAAGACACATCTGATTTACCTATTGTTGCTCTTGTTTATGATATGGCACTATGCGCGTTACCTCGTTGTTTCATACATACTTGCAAAACTGATTTTAAAATGATATGTTTTCATTTAAGTACTTTACGATTTCACATACTTGGTACTGTTATCGACCTCCTTGGGCCGTTCATGCCGCAGGTGGTACACCGCCGTTGATCCTCGCCTAGGGTCACGATTCAGCGTTTGGGAAGCTCCGTTCTCCGAGGCTTATCTCGTATAGTCCCCGTTGTTATAGGTGCTTATATTCGTGGTATGACGGGGCCCTGTCCCGTCGTTGTCATATCATTCGTAGAGGTCTGTAGTACTGTTGTGGGCAGGGTTGTAAAAAGGATTAAACTGTTCATGTTGAAAGAGTTGTTGTTTATATATATGCCGAAAGGCAAGTGTTCACAGATTATTGTTTATACTTCTGTTATTTCATGTTATTGATTTATGTTCCGCCGATTTTCTCTGATGTATGACTACCGGGGTGCCCGGTAGGCACCATCACGCCCGGGTTCGGTTCGTGACAAAAGTGGTATCAGAGCAGTTAATCCTCGGAAAGTGTCTACAGACCGTATCCAGTAGAGTCTTGATTATCGGTGTGTTGTGCACCACACCAATAATCAGGAGGCTATAGGATATTTAGGATTGGTTTATATTCTTCTCACTCTGAGATCGTGCCTTAGAGCTGTGTTGTAAGTTGGACCCTCTCACGTATTTCTTTCCACCGCTATGCCTCGCTGGGCAACCCGCCCAGAGGGCAAGGCACCGAGGAGTCGCGAGTAGAGTACGAGGGTTACGAGGGCACAGCCCAACCATCACCCGAGTTAGGTGCTTCGTCGGGAGTTATGCTACGTCACCACCCAGAAGTTTAGCACAACAAGAGCAGCGTCGCAATGACCATAATATTTGAACCTTCTGGTTCCACGGCCGAAACAGAGAATATAGATTGCGAAAGACAACCTCACATTAGCTATGGATTTGGCTAACAGAGAGCATACCGATGTACCGCGAGTCTTGATGAATATCTTAGAAAGGGTTGTGCGAGAGTAATTCTTCAGTTAGGCTTGAGCATGGCCTGAGTACGGGCTTGCAGCAGCCAAGAAACGTAGATCGACGGTTAACGGCGACAGCAGAAGAGGCGAGCAGCAAGGTCCTTTAGTAACTTTCGAGGCGAGTCGCCTCACCGGGATTAGATTATGCACATCCACTGCGAAAGGTCCTCCGAGTTTCGTGACGCTCGGTATGCAGGAGTTGGTCGAGCTCGAGCTTCCGCTCACGCCTACACGTAGGTTCCAAACCGGCCAGTTTTTCCCAGTGTTCACAGTGACGACGTCATCCCGGGGAACGTCGTCTTTTTGTTGGTGCTCGTATTACCGGCGGCCGTCAGGGCCATGTGTCGAATGGGTGTCCTAGTAGGAGGACTTAGCCTTCAGGATCGATGGGTAGTTCGTCACCTTCCTTAGCTATGCGCCCTACGGGGCAGGTTTGATTAGAACGACTAAGGGGAGTGAAGCAGTAAATACAGATAGATCTTTAACCCTCTAGGGATTAGTATGTGTGATAGGGTGAGTATACCTTAAGTGTTATATTCTGATAGCATTGTGTAAATTGTAATTAGAAATCTTGGTTAGTTAACCAAGTAAGATTTGGGGGATAGAGAAGGTGTGAGCCTTGGAGCTTTATACGTAGAGACCTTAGAGGAAAGGCCATCTCGAGTAAAGAAGTGTTTTATGTTTGACCCTTGTCGGAGTGCATAGTGCACGTAAGCTATGTTTGTAGGGTAAGTTCCTGAGTAGTGTGAAATGAAAGAGGGTAGTTGAGCTAAGAAGACCGCTAGGTTTTCGTAACATGATTAGTGAGATTGTTCCGGATCGGGGAGCAAGTGTTGTACGCGAGAGTGGGTCGGGTTGAGGCCGTGCCGCGGGTCAACCCGCGACCTGTTTTATGGTAGGGTCAGTTTGTGGTGGTCCCGCCGGGTGATAGGGTCACGAGGGTGTTTGGCCCATGTTTAGTTAACCAGCGTACGAGTTCGTGGATGCATTCGACCAGTAGTCGGGCCGAAGAGGTCAGCCGTCTTGTCTTCTAGCAAAGACCGTTTACTCGGCAGTGTTGATTTATCAGAAAGGTTGTAAGGCTGCACGGGGTGCCTACCTTCACCTTATGACAGACAGTGGAGCCCAGGGTACGGCTGTTTTTTTTTCTGGAAGTTTTACCAAGCAGGGTTAAGAACTCAGGTGAGTCTCGACCGCATTGCCCTCGGGCGGTGTGGATTTCGAGGGTAGTTGTGGGGATTGTTGTCTCTGTGGAGGAGTGTTTAAGCTACCATTTCGGTGTTGGGATGTCGCCTTATGAAGCCTTGTAGGGCGGATGTGTAAGTCGCCACCGATTGGTTCGATGTTGGCAAGATTCAGATAGTGGTTCAGCTTGTTCCAGCAGATCGTGGATAGGTAAAGCTTGTCTAGAAGAGGTTCGCAGCCGTAGAAATCGTGCGGATAATCGGCGACGACACTTAGAGTTCAGTTGTCGACGGTCTTCTTGAAAGTACCACCCCGGGTTGGTGACGAGTTTTGGAAAACAGAGGAACTTAGCCCGAGTTACTGGGCCCTTTGAGTTCATGTGAAGAATAGGCCAGTTGCCTATATGTTAGCTTTGCCGTCCGACTTAGGAGGCAAGACGTCCGGCCTTCAGATTGATATGTTCGGAAAGTATCGAGATCCATCCAGAGTGTTCCCGTTAATGACCACGTTAGAGATAGTAACCCCGAGTTTTGGAAACCAAGCGATTTAATGTGGTAAGAGTTCGAGGGTATGACACTCGTGGATCGCAGCGCCCGCACCATTTGTTGGGTCGCCGAGCGACACTAAAACCTCGCGCAAAGTGACAAAAGTGGTATCATTTCTTTTGTAAAGAGAAGGTGCGAAGGAAGTATATTTTAGACCCCGGAGAGAGGTGTTTGTGGTGATGTTAGAGGTGTTTCCTCGTGGACTTGGATGTAAGTATTTTGCGCAAGTTGGTTCCGCGTGGCCATGTGGCGTTTGTTCTCGTAAGTATAGTGGTGAAGACTATACTGGCGCATGTTGTGTTGAGACTTGAGAAGGAACATTCGGGACGAATGTTTCTAAGGAGGGGAGAATGTTATACCCCGTATTTCCAGAGTATGTACGTGAGGACGTACGTAGAAAATTTGAGCCTTAGATAGGCATCGATCGATTTTTGTACACAACTACCGAAAGGAGTCGTTTTTCGACGAAACGTTTCCACGCTTTAGGGAAAATTCGCTATGTCATTTAGAATTTTGCGGATTTTTCCGAGAGACTAAACATTTTGGACCAACGGGAGGGTGACACGTGTCACCTCACATCGAAGCAAGTGGGCGCTTTGGGACGATTTGGGCATCCAAGTGGGACGATTTTGGCTTGATCTTTGGCCTTGTTTTGTGCCTTGTTTTGTGGCTTGTTTTGTGGAGTGTTTTGTGGAGTAGGGTTAGGGTGCACATGGCTTGATCAAGGCCTTACACTTGCCTTGCACATGGCTTGATCTTGGCCATTGGTTGGCCTTTGCTTAGCCTATAAATACCCCTTGAAGTGAAGACTTCTTCATCCACTCCTCACTTGTCTAAATCTTGAAAACCCTCTCCTCCCTCTTGTTGACTC
Organism: Przewalskia tangutica; assembly: GCA_029844215.1. NCBI lineage: Eukaryota > Viridiplantae > Streptophyta > Magnoliopsida > Solanales > Solanaceae > Przewalskia > Przewalskia tangutica. Next base: position 94,439,111 of record CM056719.1, read on the forward strand.
TCGCCCAAGAGCCCTCCTAGTCAAGGCCTTTGGCCGAAACCCTCTCCTTTGTGAGCCTTAGCCGAGAGCCCCTCTCTTAGAGTGTTGTTCTGTAACACACCCCGCCTCTTGGTTGAGAAGTACTCTCCAAGTATTGTTATAATGCCCAAATACCTTAGCCTTATACCTTGTAGTATTCCAAGGTTACACTTATACTAAAGCCCGAAAATACTATTATACTTTCCACTACAAAACCGAAACCCAAGGAAAATCTCCATAGTCATTGGAGTATTGTGTAGTTGGTTAGAACTTCTAAGGGTGGTTTAGAGCGGGTTGGAGCGCCTGAGTCGAGCTAAACGTTGCCCAGATCGACATCTCTACTTGGATAATTATGGGCTTATCGAGGTAATTATCTTGTCCTCTATTGTAATTGGAAATTACATGATAGTTAGATTATATAGTTGAAGTATACTATATATAGAACTGAACGTAGTATCGCAATGTCTTTTGACTTAAGCCCAATAATAAGAAACCTTTTCGAAAGAAGAGTACCGAATCGTAATTACATAGTGTATCAGACATGAGACTTGTGTAGCTTTTCCGTGAGGTAGAATTGTGCACGTCCGGATTAGACGTATAACCCCTCCCCGGTTGGCTTGCAGCTACCCGATAGAGGAGGAGATTTACGCCATGCGGGGAGGTGTTGCCGAATTTTCTCGTAGAATGTTCTACGATTAGACCTAGATGTTAATAAGCGCCTTGTGGCCTTATAGGTTGAAGTACGCGTGGCGCGATCTACTTGGCTTAAGGAGTAGCCGACGGTTTGAGGTACTTGGAGCGTTTTGCTATTAGTCGATAATCGTCGCGAGGTATGTGAACCTCTTCCTACCTTTTCTAGCATGATATGTGTATAACTATGTAGTACGGTAGACGCATACGTGTTAAACGATTTGATTGGTTTGAAACATAAAGTGTTATAACTATTTATGGAAGTTGGTTATAATGCTTTATGTAAGTAAGAAAATGCTTTATGGTTTTAAAAGGTAATCGATTTGACTTATAACCGACTTAATGTGTAATAATAAAGAATCTTGAAGTATTTCAAAAGAATCAATCATTTTTAATGAAGAATAATACTTGGTTTTGAAAACATAAGAGTTATACTAGCTTTATGGGAAGTTAGGTATAACGTCTTAAGAATGGTAAAATGAATGGTTTATTGATTTTAAAAGTTAAGAGACTTGATCTTAAAAGATAAGAGACTTAACTTGTTTTACTTGGTAATTAACATTTTGTTAAAAAAATGTTGTAAAACCTCATTCATGAGTAATGAGTACTTGATTTTAAAAGCAATAATGTTTCTTGATTTTGAAAATCGAATAAGTATCGAACAAACCACAACAAGCTTAATAAAGGGAAATGTTTTGACTAAATAATGTATTAGTAAAACCAAGAGAAACTTCCATCCGCATAGAAACTAAGATGAGACAAAATGATGTTACATTTCCTAGATTAGGGTCGCTTAAATAAGATTGTTATAAACAAGAATAACCTACTCACGATCGTATATATGTTTCTCAAATTGCTTTTAAGGAGAATTATATCATTAAGTGATTAAAATTATGAACTACTAAACCTTTCAAAATGAGAAACTTGAGTAATTGAAATTAGGCAAACTTGAAACATTTGGAAAAGAATGTTGTTACTTGATTTTACGAGAGAAGTGTTTTGATTTACTTCAAAAGATAATCACTCTATTTTCATATACTATATTGTGTGACTTTTGTAGCGTAACGTATCTTTTAAAGAGTTAATGTATGAAATACTTTGGGGATAAAAACCCGAACTTGTTGACATATAGTAGAAAGTACCTTGTGTGTATAACTTGATTGTGTTGGTTTGTGATAGCCTTGTAATACTTTCTTGTTGATTGATAAGTAAACATGCTAGGATGCTACGGGTGTTAGTATCTTGTGATGTTAAGTGTAAAGGGGTTTTTCCCCTCGACTGCGCTTAAAGTTGTTTGACTATCAGCCGTTATGTTGGTATTGTACCACTCACCTTGACTTATTTCCGGAGGTTGCCGCCTCCGACGCGGGTAGACTCAGCGATGCCGTGACCATGATTCGAGAATACCTCATGCGGGTCCAAGGGATCCATGCGGAACTACGGGAGTTCCAGGTTAGTTTGTGGCCCTTGTGGTCATGCGGACTGCGGGTCCAGGACGATGCCGAGGAGTAGCTACCCTCGATGCGGGGTTACATACCCTATGCGGGCCTATATGAGTGGCCTATGCGGACTACGGGAGTCCAGGATTAGGCTTGCATGGTGATACTACGCAATTGGCCCGCCGATCATTCGCACTAGAAAAGACTCATTACGCTTACCTATTGTTGCTCTTATTTATGATATGGCACTATGCGTTACCTTGGTTGTTTCATACATACTTGCAAAACTGATTTTAAAATGATATGTTTTCATTTAAGTACTTTAGCTTTCACATACTTGGTACTGCCAGACCGACTCCTTCGGGGCTGCGTTTCATGCCGCAGGTGGTACACGATCGTTGATCCTCGCTCTTAAGTGGTCAGCGTTTGGGAAGCTCTGTTCCTCCGAGGCTTATCTTCGTATAGTCCTGTTGTTATATGTGCTACATTCGTGGTATGACGCCCCGCCCCGTCGTTGTTGTCATATCATTCGTAGGTCCATAGTAATCTGTGGGCAGGGTTTGTAAAAAGGATTAAACTGTTCATGTTGAAAGAGTTGTTGTTTATATATATGCCGAAAGGCAAGTGTTCACAGATTATTGTTTATACTTCTGTTATTTCATGTTATTGATTTATGTTCCGCTGATTTTCTCTGATGTATGACTCTTTGGGGTGCGGTAAGGCACGATCCACGCCCGGTTCGGTCGTGATACCCATAAGGACTCAACTACGGGGTGTAACATTCTCCCCCCTTAGAAACATTCGTCCCGAATGTTCCTTCTAGGCTTACTAAAATCACAATATCTACATAGACCCTCTTAACTATTCTTCTTGCAAATAAAGACGCTCCACATGGCCACAACAATACTTAAGCATAACTGCTTGTTATACCCCGTATTTCCATAGTATGTACGTGAGGACGTACGTACAAAAGTTTAAGCCTTAAAGTAGGCATTAGAGACGAAATTTTGTGCTCAACTAGCGAAAAGAATCGTTTTCCGACGAAACGTTTTCCAAAACTTGCGAAGGGAAAATTACGGCTATGTCATTTATAATTTTTGCGGATTTTTCCGAGAGATGAAATATTTTGGACCAACGGGAGGGTGACATGTGTCACCCTCAAAGTGGACGAAACTTGGGCGTTTTTGGCATTGTTTTTGGTCAAGGGTTAGGTAGGATATTTTGGTGGTAGATGGATAAGGTACACTTGCCCAAATCCTCACCCTACACTTGCCCACCACTTGTCTTGATCTTGGCCCTTGAATGTCCTATAAATACCCCTCTAATGCAAGACCATTTCTTCATCCACACTTGTAAAAATCCAAGGCAAAATCCCTCTCCCTCCCTCTTAAGCTCTCGTCCTACCTTCCCCCTCCCCCTTTGTGAGGCCTTGGCCGAGAGTACCCCCCCCCTCTTGAGTGTTGTCTCGTATAAATACCCCCCCCCCTTGGTAGAAAAGTATTCTCCAAGTATTGTTACTATTCCCAAATACTTTAGCCCAAATACCTTGTAGTACTTTCCAAAGTTACCTCTATACGTAGAGCCCGGAAATACTACTATATTCCCTTAAGTCACAAAAACGAAACCCTAAGGAAATCTTCATAGCGGGTTGAAGTATTAAGAAGAAGTTGCGTAGAACTTCTAAGGTTTGTTTGGAGCGGGTTGGAGCGCCCAGAGTAGGAGCTAAACGTTGCTCAGGATCGACATTTAACTTGGATAATTTTGGGCTTATCGAGGTAAATACTATTGTCCTTCTATTGTAATTGGAAATTACATACTGTAGTAGTATAAAAATGAGTATAAGACGTATATAAGGATTGTATAAAAGAAGAGAATTGAATAGATCACATCAGAAGAATATTAAAGAAGAAGACTGAACTGTACTTACATAGGACTGTATTTACAGTAGACTTGTGTAGTTTGGCGGGTAGGGAAGTGCTGCCCAATTTTCCCATAGAATAAAGGAATCTGTATCTAGAAATGTTTTACAGAATAGTCTAGACGTTGATAGACTTATATGACCGTTATAGGTTGAAGTACTGCAAGTAGCATTTTCTACTCGAAGGGTGGAAAGGGCTAGCTGGATTACAGTACTTTGGAGCTATTTACTTATAGTCGATAATCGTCGCGAGGTATGTGATTCTTCCTATACTCTTGAGCATGATATTTTAAAAGTATATATATATATAGTACGGTAGATGTACGTGTGTTAACTGAACGTAGTTTTACGGCAATGTCTTTGACTTAAGCCTGAATAATAAGAACCTTGAAGTATTTCAAAAGAATTAAGAATCATTTTTGAAAAGAGTAGTACTTGGTTTTGAAAACGTAAGAGTTATACTAGCTTTATGGGAAGTTAGGTATAACGTCCTAAGAGAGATAAAAAGAATGGTTTCTTGATTTTAGAAGTTAAAGAAACTTGATCTCAAAAGATAAGAGACTTGACTTAATTGAATTGATATGAAATTTGTTAAAGTGTGAAACCTCATTCGTGATTAATGAGTACTTGGTTTTTAAAAGGAATAATGTTTCTTGATTTGGAAATGAGAATAAGTATCGAACAAACCACAAAGGCGTTAATAAAGGAAATGTATTGACAAATAAAGTATTATTAAAACCGAGAAACCTCCATCTGCATAGAAGCTAAGATGAGACAAAATGATATTACATTTCCTAGATCATGGCTGCTTTAAATAAGATTGTTATGAACAAGAATAACCTACTCACACATAAGGCATATATTACTCAACTGTTTTTAAAAAGAGAATTATGTTATTAAATGATTAAGACTATGAACTATGAAACCTTTCGAAAATAAGAAACGTGAATATTTGAAATTAGGCAAACTTGAACTTTTGAAAAAGAATGTTGTTACTTGACTTTAAGAAGGTAAGTGTGTTGGTTTAAAAAGGAGGGCATAATATTGCCTTAGTTGTTTTAAAAGGAAAACATGGTATTATCTTAATCTGTCTTAAAAGAGCGTTTAGATGTTAGGGCCACACGACACCGCGTTCATGGGATGAACCGGGAATGTATTTCACCTGATTCGATACCGAGTCCATGAGATGGACCGGGAATGTACTTCATGCGACACCGCGTTCATGGGATGAATCGGGAATGTATTCCATGCGATTTCTATCGAGTCCCATGAGATGGGCCGAGACATGTGCGATTTCTATCGAGTCCCATGAGCTGGGCCGAGACATGTGCGATTTCTATCGAGTCCCATGAGATGGGCCGAGACATGTGCGATTTCTATCGAGTCCCATGAGATGGGCCGAGACATGTGCGATTTCTATCGAGTCCCATGAGATGGGCCGAGACATGTGCGATTTCTATCGAGTCCCATGAGATGGGCCGAGACATGTATTCCATACGATTCCTATCGAGTCCCATGAGATGGGCCGAGACATGTATTCCACACGATTCCACCTCGAGTCCATGAGATGGGCCAAGACATGTTACACATATCACCTAACTTATACCTAGACTGCCGGCAGTGAGGAAGGAGTTCCACGGGCATGAGGGATGACTTTGAGGGCGTGAGTCCCTGACTTGACATGACTGCTTTTATGAACTGTAGTTTTGTTATCATATGTGTCTTCTGTTTTATATAGACTATTATGATTTCATTTTCAGTACTTTTCGCCACATACTGGGACTGTTAGATCGACCTCCTTCGGGGCCGCTCATGCCGCATGTAGGTACACCGGTTGTCGATCCTCGCCATAGGATCACAGCTCGCTTTGGGAAGCTCCGTTTCTCCGGAGGCTTATCTTTTGGTATGTTTCCCTGAGTTGTAGGTTCTGTACATTCAGGGGTATGGCGGGGCCCTGTCCCGTCATAGGTGTTGTTACATTCTTAGAGGTCTGTAGTACTGTTGTGGGCAGGGTTTGTAAAAGGGATGTAACTGTTCAAGATTTATTATATATGCAAGAAGGCAACCGTTTTGGTTGGCCTGTTTTATTATCTTATCTCTTATTTCATATCTGTATGTTTTATATTCCGCTGATTTCTCTGATGTATGACTACTTGGGTGCCCGTAAGGCACTCCACGCCCCGAACGGTCGTGACAAAAGTGGTATCGAGCGCTTAATCCTCGGAAAGTGTCTACAGACCGTGTCTAGTAGAGTCTTGATTATCGGTGTGTTGTGCACCACATCTATAATCAGGAGGCTGCAGGACATTTAGGATTGGTTTCCATTCTTCTCATTCTGAGATCGTGCCTTAGAGCTGTGTTATAAGTTGGACCCCTCTGACGCATTTCGTTTTTACCAGTTATGCCTCCGCGCAAGGCAACCCGGGCCCAGATGGGCAAGGCAGCCGAGGGAGCTGCTAGTGGGATACAGAGGAGTACGAGGGCGCAGGCCCGGTCATTACCTGAGATAGTGCTTCAGACGGCGAGTTTTGCGACGCCGCCAGCCCCAGCAGAGTTTAGAGCCGCAACAGTGGCTGCTGAGACCACAGTACCTGAGCCTCCAGTCCCACAGCCTGGAGCAGAGGAGATGGGTTACAAAGAGATGGCCCAGTTATTGGCCAGGATAGTGGCAAGGCATGAGGATAGGCTGGATGCAGCAGTTCCAGTTCCAGTAATACCCATGGTTCACCCAAGATCGGATAGTTTGAGGCTACGGGACTTTCTGAGTTGTAGCCCGCCAGAGTTCTACGGGTCGAGGCCTGAGGATGATCCGCAGGAGTTCATTCGACAGTTACAGCGGATCATGAGAGTGATCAAGGCTTCGGAGACCGAGTCGGTGGTCTTAGGTTCGCATCGGCTGCATGATACTGCAGTCAACTAGTTTGATTCGTGGGAGCTGTCCCGGGGAGAGTATGCACTTCCAGCCGTTTGGGACGAGTTCTCAGGGGCATTTCTTGCACATTTCTTGCCTCCACAGATGAGAAGGGTTCGGGCCGACAGATTTTTGACGTTGAGGCAGACCGGGCGTACGGTTCGGGAGTACAATGTGGAGTTTGACTCATTAGCTCGGTACGTCCCCGCATTGGTAGCCGACATGGAGGACAGAGTGCACCGCTACGTCACCGGGCTCGATGACTACTTGGCAGAGGCTTGTTCGGGTGTAGCTCTTTAGCCGGGCATGGACATTGCCCGCATGCAGGCTTATGCACTTGGATGTGAGGAGCGGAGAGGTCGACGGAATGACCGAGATCGCGAGAAGAGGCCAGGACAGCAGGGTCCTTTGGTAACTTTCGAGACGGACCGCCTCAGCAGCAGGCTAGTTATGTACCTCCACCAGTACATAGTGGTCCTCCGCGCCTTCGGGACGTTCGGTATTCGGAGCGGTCGAGCTCCGTGGCTTCGCTCACGGTATACATGGGTTCCAAACGGGTTCATGTTTTCTCGTGTGCGTGATGCGGCAAACGCCATCCCGGAGTGTCGCCTTTCATCGGTGCTTGTTTCACTGCGCCGTACATGTGACGGGACCGCCCTAAAAGAAGGGATACTGGTAGAATGACACACCACCGGTCGCGCAAGGATCATCGCCTTACAACTACTGCCGCAGGCGTGCCTATGATTAGAGTGGAGCAGATGGTACAGGTATATTCTTACCCCTCTTGAGACTAGTATGCGTAATGATATGATGAAGTGCTAAGTACTATGTTCAGATAGCATTATGTTAAAATTGTGAACCTTAGAATATTACGCGTAGAGACCTTAGATGCGAGGCCATCTTTAGTAAAAGATTTATGTTTGTGTTGACCTTTGTCGGGGTGCATTGTATACGTGGGATATATTTGTGTGACAAGTCCCTGAGTGATATGAAATGAAAGAGGGTAGTTGAGCTAAGAAGACCACTAGGTTTTCGTGACTTGATTAGTGAGATTGTTCCGGATCGGGGGAACAAGTGTTTAGCGCGATAGCGGGTCGGGTTGAGGACCACCGCGGTCAACCCGCGATCCAGAATGTGGTGGGTCGTTCGAGGTGGTCCCGCCAGTGGTAGGGTCACGAGGGTGCTAGGCCCGATTTAGGTAACCATCGATGAGTTCGTGGATATGTTCGACCGAATCGGATCGTGAAGGCCGGGACTGGCCTTAAAGGAATTTGAGGCTAGTAAGATGACCAAGTTTGGAGGTAGTGACTCCAGAAATTTTTGATGACTGAAGTATGGTACGTATACTAGAAAGAGTTCAAGTGTTCGAGAAGAGTACGACGAGTGAGGAAAGAAGAGGACGGGTTATCGTAATAAAAGAGATCATTTGTTGTGAAGTGAAGATGCGAAGGAGTATCCTTTAGACCGGTGGAAGCTTTTGTGAGGTAGGAATGATTGCTCGTGAACTTGGGTTAAGTATTTGCGCTGGTTATTTTGTGGCCGTGTGTGGCATTGACAACTTGTTAGAGAAACTTTATCGTTATCCGTCTTGAGAAGGAATATTCGGACGAATGTTTCTGGCGAGGAGAATGTTATACCCCAGATTTCGCAGTATGTACGTGAGGACGTACATACAAAAGTTTAAGCCTTAAAGTAGGCATTAGAGACGAAATTTTGTGCTCAACTAGCGAAAAGAATCGTTTTCCGACGAAACGTTTTCCAAAACTTGCGAAGGAAAAGTTACGGCTATGTCATTTATAATTTTTGCGGATTTTTACGAGAGATGAAATATTTTGGACCAACGGGAGGGTGACATGTGTCACCCTCAAAGTGGACGAAACTTGGGCGTTTTTGGCCTTGTTTTTGGTCAAGGGTTAGGTAGGATATTTTGGTGGTAGATGGATAAGGTACACTTGCCCAAATCCTCACCCTACACTTGCCCACCACTTGTCTTGATCTTGGCCCTTGAATGTCCTATAAATACCCCTCTAATGCAAGACCATTTCTTCATCCACACTTGTAAAAATCCAAGGCAAAATCCCTCTCCCTCCCTCTTAAGCTCGCCCTACCTTCCCCTCCCCTTTGAGGCCTTGGCCGAGTACCCCCTCTTGAGTGTTGTCTCGTATAAATACCCCCCCCCCTTGGTAGAAAAGTATTCTCCAAGTATTGTTACTATTCCCAAATACTTTAGCCCAAATACTTGTAGTACTTTCCAAAGTTACCTCTATACGTAGAGCCCTAAATACTACTATATTCCCTTAAGTCACAAAAACGAAACCCTAAGGAAATCTTCATAGCGGGTTGAAGTATTAAGAATAAGTTATGAGAACTTCTAAGGTTTGTTTGGAGCGGGTTGAGCGCCTGCAGTAGGAGCTAAACGTTGCTCAGATCGACATTTAACTTGGATAATTTTGGGCTTATCGAGGTAAATACTATTGTCCTTCTATTGTAATTGGAAATTACATCGTAGTAGTATAAAAATGAGTATAAGACGATATAAGGATTGTATAAAAGAAGAGAATTGAATAGATCACATCGTAAGAATATTAAAGAAGAAGATCGAATCAGATTTACATAGATCGTATTTACTGAGACTTGTGTAGTTTGGCGGGTAGGAAGTCTGCCCAATTTTTCCATAGAATAAAGGAATCAGATCTAGAAATGTTTTACGTAATAGTCTAGACGTTGATAGACTTATATGACCGTTATAGGTTGAAGATCGCAAGTAGCGTATTCTACTCGAAGGGTGGAAAGTGGCTAGCCGACATAAAGATTTTTGGAGCTATTTGCTTATAGTCGATAATCGTCGCGAGGTATGTGATTCTTCCTATACTCTTGAGCATGATATTTTAAAAGTATATATATATATAGTACGGTAGACGTACGTGTGTTAACTGAACGTAGTTTTACGGCAATGTCTTTGACTTAAGCCTGAATAATAAGAACCTTGAAGTATTTCAAAAGATTTAAGAATAATTTTTTAAAAGAGTAGTACTTGGTTTTGAAAACGTAAGAAAGGGAAATGTATTGACAAACCACAACAGCGTTAATAAAGGGAAATGTATTGACAAATAAAGTATTATTAAAACCAGTAGAAAACTCCATCTGCATAGAAGCTAAGATGAGACAAAATGATATTACATTTCCTAGATCATGGCTGTTTTAAATAAGATTGTTATGAACAAGAATAACCTACTCACACATAAGGCATATATTACTCAACTGTTTTTAAAAAGAGAATTATGTTATTAAATGATTAAGACTATGAACTATGAAACCTTTCGAAAATAAGAAACGTGAATATTTGAAATTAGGCAAACTTGAACTTTTGGAAAAGAATGTTGTTACTTGACTTTAAGAAGGCAAGTGTGTTGGTTTAAAAAGGAGGGCATAATATTGCCTTAGTTGTTTTAAAAGGAAAACATGGTATTATCTTAATCTCTTAAAAGAGCGTTTAGATGTTAGGCCACACGACACCGCGTTCATGGGATGAACCGAATGTATTTCACCGATTCGATACCGAGTCCATGAGATGGACCGAATGTACTTCACGCGACACCGCGTTCATGGGATGAACCGGGAATGTATTCCATCCGATTTTTATCGAGTCCCATGAGATGGGCCGAGACATGTGCGATTTCTATCGAGTCCCATGAGATGGGCCGAGACATGTGCGATTTCTATCGAGTCCCATGAGATGGGCCGAGACATGTGCGATTTCTATAGACTCCCATGAGATGGGCCGAGACACGTGGCGATTTCTATCGAGTCCCATGAGATGGGCCGAGACATGTGCGATTTCTATCGAGTCCCAGGAGAAGGGCCAAGACATGTGCGATTTCTATCGAGTCCCATGAGATGGGCCGAGACATGTGCGGTTTCTATCGAGTCCCATGAGATGGGCCGAGACATGTGCGATTTCTATCGAGTCCCATGAGATGGGCCGAGACATGTATTCCATACGATTCCTATCGAGTCCCATGAGATGGGCCGAGACATGTATTCCACACGATTCCACCTCGAGTCCATGAGATGGGCCGAGACATGCTACACATATCACCTAACTTATACCTAGACTGCCGGCAGTGAGGAATGAGTTCCACGGGCATGAGAGATGACTTTGAGGGCGTGAGTCCCTGACTGCTTTTATGAACTGTAGTTTTGTTATCATATGTGTCTTCTGTTTTATATAGACTATTATGATTTCATTTTCAGTATTTTTCAGTTTCACATACTTGGTACCTGTTGCATCGACTCTCCTTGGGCTGCGTTCATGCCGCAGTAGAGGTACACCGCTTGTTGATCCTCGCTCATAGGATCACAGCAAGAGCTGGGAAGCTCCGTTTCTCCGGAGGCTTATCTTTTGGTATGTTCCCTGAGTTGTAGGTTCTTGTACATCCAGGGGTATGGCGGGGCCCTGTCCCGTCATAGGTTTTGTTACATTCTTAGAGGTCTGTAGTACTGTTATGGACAGGGTTTGTAAAAGGGATGTAACTGTTCAAGATTTATTATATATGCAAGAAGGCAACCGTTTTGGTTGGCCTGTTTTATTATCTTATCTCTTATTTCATATCTGTATGTTTTATATTCCGCTGATTTCTCTGATGTATGACTACTTGGGTTCCCGGGTAAGGCACCAGTCACGGGCCCCGGAACGGGTCGTGACACTGCTAAATTTAAAAACTAATAATTAGGCAAGTGGGTTACCTGGAGGTGTAGGGAATAAGTGAGGATACTTCTTCATCGTGTCCTCCTCTGCTTCCCATGTCATCTCCTCCTTGTTCTCGTTCCGCCATAAGACCTTGACGGAAGCCACATCCTTTGTCCGCAGTCGCCTTACCTGGCGATCGAGTATCGCTATAGGTCTCTCCTCATATGATAACCCCTCTGTCACCTGGACATCACAAATCGGGTGCACTCTAGATGGATCTCCAATACATTTCAGCAATATAGACACATGAAAAATTGGATGTACTGCCTCCAGATCGAACGACAGACCCAACTCATAGGCAACCTTTCCTACCCTACGTACAATCTGATAATGCCCAATGTACCTTGGGCTAAGTTTCCCTTTCTTCCCAAATCTCATCACGCCCTTCATGGGTGATACCTTTAGGAAAACCCAATCATCTTCCTCAAACTCCAAGTGCCGACGTCGATGATCTGCATACGACTTCTGTCGACTCTGAGCTGACAATAACCGCTCCTGGATAAGCTTCACCTTATCCACTGCCTGCTGAATCAGGTCTGGCCCGACTAACTGAACTTCTCCCACCTCAAACCAGCCTATCGGTGACCTGCACTTCCTCCCGTATAAGGCCTCATAAGGCGCCATCTGGATACTAGAATGGTAGCTGTTATTATATGCAAACTCCACCAGAGGTAAATGATCCTCCCAGCTACCCCTGAAATCGATAACACAGGCCCGCAGCATATCCTCAAGTGTCTGGATAGTGCGCTCGGCCTGTCCGTCGGTCTGAGGATGAAACGCAGTACTGAGACTCACCTGTGTCCCTAATCCCTTCTGGAAAGACCTCCAGAAGTTAGCCGTGAACTGGGCTCCTCTGTCTGAAATAATCGATATAGGAACTCCGTGCAGTCTCACAATCTCTCTGATATACAGTCTAGCATAATCCTCGGCCGAAAAAGTCGTCCTGACTGGAAGAAAATGGGCTGATTTCGTCAGCCTGTCGACAATAACCCAGATGGAATCATGCTTCCTCTGAGTGTGAGGTAACCCTGTAATAAAGTCCATATTGATCACCTCCCACTTCCACATCGGAATATCAATAGCCTGTAATAGCCCACCGGGCTTCTGGTGCTCAACCTTGACCTGCTGACAATTAGGACACTGTGCAACAAAACCTGCCACGTCCCTCTTCAGGCCATCCCACCAATACACACATCTGAGGTCATGGTACATCTTAGTCGACCCCGGATGAATAGAATAACGAGCACTGTGTGCCTCCCCCAGAATCTGCTGACGAAGTCCTGTCACATCGGGAACACACAACCGGCCCTCAAATCTTAGCACCCCATCAGGTGCTACCTCAAATAGACTCTTCTCCTCCTGAAGAGCTGCATCTCGATACCGTACCATAATCGGATCCTCATACTGTCGCCTCTTCACCTCCTCGACGATGGAAGACTCGGCAACCTCTCGAACCCGAACTCCATTACTATCAGAATCAACCAAACGAACCCCAAGGCTCGCTAGCTGATGTAACTCACGGACCATGTCTCTCTTCTCTGGTTGTACACCTGACAGACTACCCATCGATCTGCGACTAAGGGCATCTGCAACTACATTGGCCTTCCCTGGGTTGTATAGGATATCGACATCGTAATCCTTAAGCAGCTCCAACCACCGTCTCTGCCGCAAGTTCAGCTCCCTCTGGCTGAAGATATACTGGAGACTCTTGTGGTCTGTGTAAATATCCACATGAACTCTATATAAATAATGTCTCCAGATCTTCAAGGCATGAATCATTGCTGCCAACTATAAGTCATGTGTGGGATAGTTCTTCTCATGCTTCCTGAGATGTCGAGATGCGTAAGCTATGACTTTACCGTGCTGCATCAGCACGCACCCGAGCCCAACACCCGACGCATCAAAATAAACCACATATCCATCCAAACCCTCTGGAAGAGTAAGAACTGGGGCGGTCGTCAATTTCTCCTTTAGTAACTGTAAACTTTCCTCACAAGCATCCTTCCACCGGAACATAGCTGCCTTCTGAGTCAGCCTAGTCAAAGGTGCTGAAATGGAAGCAAACTTCTCCACAAATCTCTGATAATAACCTGCAAGGCCCAAAAGCCGCGCACTCCGCTTGTAGTGGTCCGCCAAGTCTTGATCGCCTCACCTTGTCAGACAAATCGAATACCATCGGCCCCGATCACATGCCCTAAGAAAGCCACTGAGGCTAACCAAAACTCGCATTTCAAGAACTTGGCATACAACTGCCGGTCCCGGAGGACTCCCAATACCGCCCTCAAGTGATTTGCATGCTCCTGCTCTGTGCGCGAATAAACCAGGATATCATCAATGAATACTATAACGAACATATCCAAGAATGGCTTGAAAACCCTGTTCATCAAATCCATGAATACTGCTGGGGCGTTGGTCAACCCGAAAGACATCACCCTGAACTTATAGTGCCCATACCGGGTCCTGAATGCAGTCTTTGTGATATCTGTCTCTCTAACTCACACCTGATGATAACCAGATCGCAGGTCTATCTTGGAGAAACACCTCGCACTCGCAATCGTCAAACAAATCATCAATCCCGGGAGGGGATATCTGCTCTTGATAGTTACCTTATTCACCGTCGTAATCAACACACATACGCAGCTGCTCCATCCTTCTTTCTTTACGAATAACATCGGCGCTCCCGTGGAGAAACACTAGGCCTCGATAAAGCCTTTCTCCAAAGAAATCTTTCACTAGTCTTTCAATTCCTCACCAAAGTGCCATCCTGTATGGTGGAATAGATATCGGTCGAGTGTCTGGCGACATATCAATGCAAAACTCAATCTCCCTCTCAGGAGGGATACCCGGAAGCTCGTCTGGGAATACGTCTGGAAACTCTCTAACAACCGGAACTGAATGAAGGTCTGGTATCTCAGCCTCAGTATCGATTACTCGAACCATATGGTAGATATACCCTTTCCGCACCATCTTCCTAGCCTTGAGGTAAGAAATAAACCTACCCCTCGGCGACGCAGTATTCCCCTTCCACTCAATGACCGGCTCACCAGGAAATTGGAACCGTACCAATCTCTCTCTACAGTCCACATTGACATAGCAAGACGCTAGCCAATCCATACCCATAATCACATCAAAGTCCGTCATATCCAACTCTATCAAGTCGGCTAGAGTCTGATGACTGTATATAGTCACTGGGCAAGCCTTATATACCCGCCGCCTACTACCGAATCACCTCATCGCGTAGCCACCTCAAAAGGTTTTATGGACTCTGCTCTATCCCTATTCTACCAAAGAATATGAGGAGATATATAGGACAAGGTAGAACCCGAATCTATCAAAGCATATACATCACAACATGAAACCAATAATGTACCCGCGATTTACATCCGTGACGCCCCGTCCTCGACGGCTGACATATCATAAATGCGGTTCGAGGACCACTGAATCGGGACCCTACCACGACCTCGCCGCTCGCTGGTCCGTGAACACCGCCTCCGGTGCATCGCCACCAAGACGAAGATCCAAAGAATCGACCGCTTACCGAATCCATAACATTCCGCCGCCTGCCGGACAATCTTCCTCAAATGGCCTCGCTGCTACAAGAGTAATAAGCTCGGAGGAACACAACACTTCATAATGGCATCGCCACATCGACCACACCGAGGTATAGGTGGCCTCATTCGATCGAATTTCGTCCTCTGGGAACCCAAGCTCGAACCTCGCCCCGCCTCAATGCCTCAGACGTCCGGAAGATGGTGGAGGAGCGCTCAACCTACCGAGGTGCACCTGGTCGCCGCTACCAGAGAACTCGCTGCCCCGCCTCTTCTGCTGATACCTATCAATTTGTCGGCCCCTACGTTCCTCACACCCAAATGCATATGCCTGCATGCGGGAAATGTTCATGCCCTTCATGCCCGGCTGAAGAGCTACTCCCGTGCAACTCTCTGCCAAGTAATCATCGAGCCCTGTGACATAGCGGTGCACCCTGCCCTCCATGTCTGCTACCAAAGAGGGTACATACCGAGCCAACGAGTCAAACTCTACGTTGTACTCCCGGACCGTCCGCCCGCTCTGTCTCAACGTCAGAAATCTATCTGCCCGAGCTCTCCTCATCTGGGGAGGCAAGAAATGGCTAAGGAACGCCTCTGAGAACTCGTCCCAAACAGCTGGAAGCGCATGCTCCCCCCGGGATAGGTCCCATGAATCATACTACCAACCGCAGATCCCGCACCGATGTGAACTCCAATAATACCGACTGCCTCCGAGGCCCCGATCACTCATGATCCGTCAGAATCGCTTGATAAACTCCTGAGGATCATCCTCAGGCCTCGACCCATAGAACTCTGGTGGGCTGCAACTCAAAAAGTCCCAATGTCTCGAGCTATCAGATATGGGGTGGACCACTGTACAACCGAATCGCCGCCCCGCCTTTCCTCCCGCCTCGCCACGATCTCGGCTAATAATCGCCATCTCTTGTAACCCATCTCCTCCGCTTCCAGCCGTAACTAGAGGCTCGTGTACCGCGGTCTCGTGAGCCGCTGCACGCTCGAACTCTCTGGGGGTGGCGACGTCGTGGAACTCGCCGTCCGAAACATTATCTCGTAAGGATCGCATGTGCCCTCAGAACCCTCGGGTCCT
The DNA here is from genome assembly GCA_029844215.1 of Przewalskia tangutica. NCBI lineage: Eukaryota > Viridiplantae > Streptophyta > Magnoliopsida > Solanales > Solanaceae > Przewalskia > Przewalskia tangutica. The sequence goes on from CM056719.1 coordinate 94,455,472, forward strand.
ACTAGCGCCTCCTCACCGCTTTGCCCTTCGGGCCGCGCTGTTTGCGCGAGGCATAATCGATACATAAAAATATGTCGAGGAAGTTCAACCTATAACACGCCTCTATTGCACGATCTTAGAGTGAAAGAATGGAAACCAATCTTAAATATCCTCGTAGCCTCCTCGACATAGATGTGGTGCACAACACACCGATAATCAAGACTCTACTAGATACTACCAGACCCTTTCCGAGGATAACCTGCTCGATACCACTTTTGTCACGATTCGACCACGGACGTGGATCGTGCCTTACCCCGGGCACCCTTGTGATACAACATCAGAGAAAACCAGCGGAAAAATAAACTCACAACAAGAACCCATAATAGAATATAAGCAGGCTAACCCAAAATGGCTACCTCTAAATATAACAAACACTGAACAGTTACATCCTTAACAACCCAATTTATAACAGGACTACATGCCTCTAAGAATATGTAATCACTATGACGGGACAGGGCCCCGTCATACCCCTGAATGTACAAACATCTACAACACCAGGGAGAACCGTACCAAAGTCGAGCCTCCGGAGAAAAGGAGCTTCTGACACCTGAGCAATATCCTAAGAATGAGGATCCACCATCTGCTTACCCCTACCTGCGGCATGAACGCAGCCCCCGAGGAAGGGGGTCAGTACACAATATGTACCAAGTATGTAAAACTGGAAAATACTGTAATAATATCATAAGTCATGGATGAAAATCAAATTGCATTGCACTGTGCCTTACTAACAATGAGAGTAACAAGTATAAACTTTGCTGCATAAAATAGGAGGCTCATGATCAAAACAGGGTCTCCCGCCCGTATTATCATTAAGCAATCCTACTCCTGGGACTATTTCACCCGCATAGGTCCTGGGGACCCGCATGAGGTCATCCACCTCTCATGGGACTATTTCACCCGCATGGGACTATTTCACCCGCATGAGGTCATCTGCCTCGCATGGGACTATTTCACCCGCATGAGACTCTTTCACCCGCATGGACCCGGTGGGCCCGCATGAGTACAAGCGCCGCACTCACATCATGGGTAGCAAATCCATGGCATAAGTAGTAATAATAATAATAATACATAACTCAGCACAACCGGCTATCATACATAACATAAGCTCTACCGGCTTATCATAACGTAAGCAAGTTAAGAATATCCCCTAACTTCTTATTAACATTATTAGTATATCCTCTCATTTTAAGAAAATGACTCTTTTAAGAAAATGACTCTTTTTTATGTAAAACTCCCAAGATACTAATAACCGTAGTATCAAGTCACGACTACTTTTCAAGACAAGTCACGTTTACCTTTAGAAATATAATAGGCTTCTAAATCAAGTGACCTCATTTCTTTTAAAACCTTAGGCAATTAATGCCTTAAAAACAATTTTCCTTTCACAAATTCAAATCATTTATCCGTACTTATTTTACTTGGAGTAAACCTTTCTTTGTTAACCTTCCATAAAGCCAATACAACCAACTTCCCATAAAGTCTGTCACGACCCGAACCCGGGCCCGTGACTGGTGCCTTTCCCCGGGCACTCAAGTAGACATACATCAGAGTAATCAGCGGAACATAAAACAAGACATGGAATAACAAGAAGTGTAAAACAATAATCCGAGAAAGTTGCCTTGCGGCATATATAAATATCAACTAGAACGATTCATCCTTTTTACAATTACGCCCACAACAAGATTACTGCACTTAAGAGTGATATGACAACAATGGCAGGACAAGGCCCCGCCATACCCCTGAATGTAAGCACCTACAACGACAGGGGACTATACAACTGATAAGCCTCCGGAAGAAACAGAGCTTCCCAAACGCCGAATCGTGACTCGAGAGCTAGGATCAACGATCGTGTACTCTACCGCGCGCATGAACGCACTTCAAGCGAGGTCAAGATAACAGTACTAAGTATGTGAAATCGAAATATCAGAAATGAAATCATAGTAGTCTATATAAAGCGTGAGACATGTATGATAACCAAGCTACGCTCAAAATAAATAAGCGCCATATCAAGTCAGGACTCATCACACGACCGCTCAGGTTCGGATCGTGCCTTACCGGCACCCAAGTAGTCATACATCGAGTAATCAGCGGAAATATAAAGCAAGACATGAAACAGCTTTATAAAATAGAACACGCTTTAAGTGAGAAAACATCGCTTTCGATATATATAAAAACATGGTTTAGCGCTACATCCGAGCATCGCATAACAGACTACGCACCTCTAAGGAAATATATACAATTATGGCGACAGTGGCCCGCCATACCTCGATCAGATAAAACTATCTACAACAGTGAGATCATACCTAAAAGTAGAGCCTCCGAAAGGATGGAGCTCTCGACACCAACGTAGATCCTAGGAATGTGGATCTAGCACTGCTGCCCTTACCGCAGATGAACGCACCGGGCGAGGTCAAGAAACAGTACCAAGTATGTGAAACTATAAAGAATCAAATAAAATCAAAGTATTTAACACCTTTTCACAAATACAATCAGCTCAATTGCACATAGTGTCACATCACAAACAACAATAAGAATAGGAAAATCAGAATGTGTCTATTCTAGGCCGCGAATGATCGGCAAGGCCAATCGCCCATAGTATCATTCTGCCCTAGTCCTCGACTTCCGCACTCGCATAGGTCACACATGCACCGCATGAGGTATTCCCGCGTCGGGGCAGCAACCCCAGATCCGCCTAGGCTCCCGCACCGCATAGCCTCAAAAGACCGCATAGCCTCAACAGACCGCATAGAATCCCGCGTCAAAGCTAAACACCCGAATGATCAATCTCGAGCATACCGCTGCTCGCATAGTCTCACAGACCGCATGGCCGTATAGACCGCATCGAGGGCAAGCCCTGTATAACGATCGGGTAGGTGATACAATAACAAGACAACTGACTTACGGTTAGCAACGTAAGCACAAAGAATGACCCTTTTACACAAAGAATTCAAGACACTAACCTGTAGCATCATAATATGTCTACTTATCACACAAATCTCACTACACTTAATGTAAATCAATACAAGGCTTTTATAATCAAACAAGTAAACAGCCTTTTTATCTTCTTAAGTCATATACCTAACTTCCCATAAAGCTAGTATAACTCTTAAGCTTTTGTTTTAAAACCAAATATTTATCTTCTGTTAAAAATGATTCAAGATTCTTTTGAAATGTTTTCAGTTCTTTGTTATTCAAAGCTTAAGCCAGAGGCATTCTGTAAGTATTATTCAAAGCTTAAGTGAGGCATTGCCGTAAGTATTATTCAGCTTAAGTCAAAGACATTGCCGTAGTTATTATTCGCTAACACATGTACGCTCACCGCACTATATTGTAAAATATCATGCTTTAGGAAGAATCACATACCTTCTCAAATAAAACCACCGCTAAGTCAATATGTCGCGCAGAGAGTCACCTATAATAGTCACAGATATCTATCAAAGACTACTCAAGGTCATTCTAAACAGAGGGTTCATAATTCTACTAAGTCAAAAGACTTCCACCGTGAGCTATATAAGTTCATCAGGAAAACAAATTCTATGTAAGTACAATTTGATTATTCTTCTAAGTATTTATACTTATTCTTATTCTACAACAAAGTATTCTCTAATTCAAAAGAGGGTTAGGATTAGTTACCCTAAGCCCAATAATATCCTAGAAAAGTCGCTACTGAGCAAGGTTTTGCTCCTAAGTTGTATGCTCCAAGGAAAACCTTAGAAGTTCTTCACAACTTCTACTAAGTACTAAGGTATTTGGGCTAGGTATTTTGGGCATTATAACAAAACAAGAAGGCAACTTTTCTACCAAGGGAGTGGGTAGGTTTCGCTAGGCTAGGGGTGGTAGCCTCGCCAAGCTTCTCAAGAGGGGGTGTTGGACGAATTGCTACAAAGGGAGAGGGAAGGATTTTAGACTTGAAAGCTTTTGTGGATGAAGAACTCTTCATCTCAAGAGGGTATTTATAGCTCAAGCCTCGCCAACCAATGGCCAAGATGAAGACAAGTGCAAGGCAAGTGTAAGGCCAAGATCAAGCCAAGTGCACCCTAACCCCTACTCCACAAAACACTCCACAAAACACTCCACAAAACATGGCACAAAACAAGGCCTAAGTAAGGAACCAATCGGCCAAGGCCAACACCCCTTTTTGGACGCCCAATCGTCCAAAGCCACCCCACTTGCTTCAATGCGGTGACACGCCACCCTCCCGCTGGTCCAAAATGTTTCGCCTCTAAAAATCCGCAAAATAAGAAATGGCATAGCCGGAATTTACTCTATGAAAGTCAGGGAAACGCTTTGAAAAACGATTCTTTTAGTGAGTCAGGTACAAAAGAAAACGCCCAAGGCTAACTAAGGCCAACTTTTTGCACGTATTCCCTTACGCATACTGGAAATACGGTATTACATTCTCCTCTCTTAGAAACATTCGTCCCGAATGTTCCTTCTCAAGACGATTAACGACAAGATTCTTCATAACTTAAATAGCTTTGCAAATGCCACACGCGCCACAAAACAACACTTAGGCATAAACGATAACGAAAATTTACAAGTAGGAAAGTGAATTACCCGGAGGTGTGGGAATAGGTGAGATACTTCTGCCTCATGTCCTCCTCGGCTTCCCACGCCATCTCCTCTCTCGAGCTCGCTCCGCCACAAGACTTTGACGAAGTCACGCCCTTCGTCCGCGGACGCCTAACTCCGACGATCGACTACCGCGTATGGAATCTCTCATACGATAACCCTGGTCACCGACATCGCCAATCGGGTGTACCCTAGATGGATCCCCGATACATCTCTCAAAGATAGATACGTGAAAAACCGGATGCACCGCCTCCGGATCGGACGGCAGATCCAACTCATAGGCAACCTTGCCTACCTCGCGACAACTAAACGCCCAATGTACCTGTGGCCGAGTTTCCTTCTTCCCAAATCTCATCACACCCTTCATGGGTGACACCTTCAGGAAAACCCAATCATCAACTGCGAACTCCAGATGCCGACGACGATGATCTGCATACGACTTCTGTCGACTCTGAGCTGTCAATAGCCGCTTTCGGATAAGCTTCACCTTATCCATCGCCACGCACCAAATCTGTCCCACTAGCCGCACTCGCCCACATCGAACCAACCTATAGGCGATCTGCACTTCTCCCATACAAGGCCTCATAAGGCGCCATCCGAATACCGGAGTGGTAGCTATTATTATACGCAAACTCAACTAGAGGCAAATGATCCTCCCAACTACCATCGGTCAATAACACAAAGCTCGCAAAGATATCTCAAGAGTCCGGATAGTGCGCCGCTCGTCCCGTCGTCTCGTGGATGAAATGCAAGATTGTGCTCACTGCGCCCCTAAACCCTCTCGAAGGACCTCTGTTAGCCGAACCGGGCTTCCGTCTGATATGATCGAAGTAGGGACTCCATGCACCGACGATCTCTGATGTAAAGTCCGCATAATCCTCACCAAAAGTCGTCCGGACGGGAAGAAAGTGGGCTGATTTCGCCACCGCCACGATGATAACCCATATAGAATCATGTCTCCTCCGAAAGCGAGGTAATCCCGTGATGAAGTCCATGTTGATTACCTCCCACTTCCGTGCGGATCTCAATCGTCAGAATAAAACCACCGTGCCTCGTGCTCTACCTTCACCGCCGACAACACGCACCGAGCTACGAACTCGCAACGCCTCTTCAAGCCATCCCACCAATACACGTATCTAAGGTCGTGGTACATCTTGGTCGACCGGACGGATAGAGTAACGCGCTAGGTGCTTCCCCAAGAACTCGCCAAGTCCTCAAACATCCGAACACATACCGCCTCAAACCTTAGCACCCCATCGTGCTACCAAAAGCGACCCTTGCCCTCACGAAGAGCTGTATCACGATATCGAATCAAAGCCGATCCTCGAATCGCTGCTCTTCACCTCCTCGACGATGGAAGACTCGGCAACCTCACGAACTCTAACCCCATCGCTATCAAAATCAATCAAACGGACACCAAGGCTCGCGAATCGATGCAAATCACGAACCATGTCCTCCTCTCTAGCCGCACATCCGATAGGCTCCCATCGACCTACGACTAAGAGCATCCGCCACAACATCGCCTTCCCTGTGGTACAGATATCAACATCGTAATCCTTAAGCAACTCTAACCACCGCCTCGCCGTAAGTTCACTCCTCCGTCAAGATATACCGAGGCTCTTGTGGTCTGTATAAATATCCACGTGAACCCCATACAAATAGTGCCTCCGCATCTTCAAAGCGTGAATTACTACCGCCAACTCCAAATCACGCGGGTAGTTCTCTCGTGTTTCTTCACCGTCGGATGCATATGCTATAACCCCGCCATGCCGCATCAACACACATCCCAACCCGATGCCCGACGATCACAATACACGACATAACCGTCGACCTCCGGAAGAGTAAGAACGGGAGGTCGCCAATCTCTCCTTCAAAGAATCGGAAACCCCGCCACAAGCATCACCATCGGAACTGGCCGCTTTCCGAGTCACTTAGTCAATGGTGCGAAGATAGAAGCAAACTTCTACGAACCGATAATATCTGCAAGGCCCGTAAAATCGCGAACCTCGCCGGAGTAGTAGGTTCAGGCCAAGTCTCGATCGCCGATCTTGGCCGATCAACTCGAATGCCATCACCGGACAATATGCCCAAGAAACGCCATCAAGTCAACCAAAACTCACATTTGGAAAACTTGGCGCATAATCGCTGGTCTCGAGAATCACAAGACAGCCTCAAATGCTCCGCATGCCCCGCTTCCGAGCGAATAAACCAAGATATCATCAATGAACACTATCACAAACGTGTCCAAAATGGTTTGAACACTCGGTTCATCAAATCCATGAATACCGCGAGCATTGGTCAACCCAAAAGACATGACCTCGAACTCATAATGCCCGCACGTCCGAATGCGTCCTAGTGGACATCCACCTCTCCGACTACTGATGATAGCCCGATCGCAGATCAATCTTGAGAAACATCTCGCACTCGCAACGGTCGAACAAATCATCAATCTCGGAAGGGTATTCGTTTAATGGTCACCTTGTTCACCGTCAGAATCAACACATGCGCAGGCCCCGCCCTTCTTCTTCACGAACAATACCGCGCTTCCTGTGGAGAAACATCGGGCCTAATGAAGCCCTTCTCTAGCAAATCCCTAAGTGATCCTTCAACTCTCTCAACTCGGCAGTGCCATTCTCAGATGGCGGAATGGAAATAGCCGAGTATCCGCAACACATCTATACAAAACTCGATCTCCTCTCGTGAGGGATACCCGAGGTCATCCGAAACACGCCTGGGAACTCGCCGACTCATCGAATCGATCAAAACTGGTACCGCAGCCTTCAGATCAAACACCCAACGAGATGATAGATATACCCTTCTCGCATTATCTTTCCTAGCCTTGAGGTAGGAAATAAACCTACCCCTACGATACCGTGCTCCTCCCACTCAACAACCGGCCTCAGAAACTGGAACTGCATTTACTCGCTCTCTCGCAGCCTACATTGGCGTAGCAGAAGCTAGACAATCCATCCCCATAATCACGCAAGTCAATCATCTCCAACTCTATCAAGTCGGCTAGGGTCCGACGATCAGAATGGTCACAGACAAGCTCTATATACCCGCCGAGCTACCACCGAATCACCCATCGCGTAGCTACTCGAAGTGGTCTATGGACTCGTGCTCTATCCCTATCCTACTAGCAACAAGGGAGATATATAGACAGTAGAACCCGGATCTATCAAAGCATACACATCAAACCTGAACCGATAAGGTACCGTGATCGACATCGTGAGGCCTCCCGATCCCGCTTACCGGACAAAGCATATATGCGTTCGAGGACCGCTAGAATCGACTCGCGCTTACGACCTCCGCCGCGACCCGCTGATCCATGTGTACCTTGCCCTCCGGGCGAGTAACTATCGGGACGGCAAGCGCAATGCACTCGAGATCGCCCTACTACGCCGCCGCCCGCCGACAAACTCGCGAAATGACCGCTGGCCGCCACAAGTATAGCAGTTCTGAGTAGCCTCCCGTAATGGTATTCGCCACAACGGGCACACCGAAAGCGCACTCGAACGGTTAGCACTCGCCACCCGAAATCAAGTCCCGGGCCCCGACCGCCTCGATCGCCCGGGTCAGACCGAATGAGGTAGAGCGCTCACGCTGGCCGTGGTGCACCGACTTCGCGATGCCTCCACCCCGAGGACCACTAAAAGAACCGCCGCCTCGCCTTCTTCTCGCTGCTGATATCGCTCTACCCGCGTCTCTACGCCTCACATCCTGCAGATGAGCTCGCATACGGGTTATGTCCATGCTCGGGTCAAGGGACACACCCGCACAAGACTCGCCATGTAATCATCTAGCCCAGCCGACATAGCGATGCACTCGCCCTCCATCTCTCGCTACAAGCATGGGACATATCGAGCCAAAGAATCAAACTCGACATTGTACTCCTCACTGCAAGGCCCTCCTGCCTCAAGAATAAGAATCTATCACCGTGCCCTCCTCATCCGCGAGGCAAGAAGTGTGAGAAAAGCCTCAAAACTCATCCCATACCGCCGAGGTGCATGCTCTCCCGAAAGCTCCCATGAATCAAAACCAATCGATCATGTATCACGCAGCCGACGCGAACCGAATGTCACAGACTCGGGCCCAAGCCCCGATCACCCGCATAATCCTCGCGGTGACGGATGAACTCATGGATCATCTTCCGCTCGACCAGAAACTCGAGGGCTACAACTAAGGAAATCCCGTAGTCTCAAACTATTCGCCTCGGGTGCACTACGGGGCGCGACCGAGCTGAGCCGAATCGAATCGCCGTGATCCAAATCTCCTCAGACGGGCCACAACTTTAGCCAAAAGCCGGGCCATCTCTTGTACCTAACCTCCGCCCAGCCGCGGGACGAGCGGGGTATTGTGGCCTCGGCTGGGCCGGCGGCGCCATAGAACTCGCCTCTCGTATAGACTGGCCCGAGCCTCGTGACTCTGGGTGTCTCGCTAGCAGCCTCTCCGCTTTGCCCTTCTGGGCCCGGCCTTACGCGAGGCATAATCATATAGAAAGGAATACGTTAGAGGGTCCAACCTATAACACGCCTCTAAAGCACGATCTCGTAATGAGAAGAATGGAAACCAATCCTAAATATCCTATAGCCTCTCGATTATCGTGGTGCACAACACACCGATAATCAAGACTCTACTAGATACTTCAGAGACACTTTCCGAGGATTAATCGCTTCGATACCACTTTTGTCACGACTGCCCAGGTTCGTGGATCGTGCTTTACCGGCACCCAAGTAGTCATACATCGAGTAATCGAAATATAAAGCAAGACATGAAACAGCTTTATAAAATAGAATACGCTTTAAGTGAGAAAACACGCTTTCGGATATATATAAAAACATGGTTTAGCGCTATATCCGATATCGCATAACAGACTACGCACTTAAGGAAATATACAACTATGGCGACAGGCCCGCCATACCGATCAGACAAAACTATCTACAACAGTGAGATCATACCCAAAAGTAGAGCCTCCGAAAGGACGGAGCTCCCGACACCAACGCAGATCCTAGGAATGTGGATCTAGCACTGCTGCCCTTACCGCAGATGAACGCAGCCTCAAGCGAGGTCAAGATAACAGTACCAAGTATGTGAAACTATAAAGAATCAAATAAAATCAAAGTATTTAACACCTTTTCACAAATACACCGGGCTCAATTGCACATAGTGTCACATCACAAACAACAACAAGAATAGGAAAATCAGAATGTGTCTATTCTAGGCCGCGAATGATCGGGCAAGGCCAATCGCCCATAGTATCATTCTCGCGTGCCTAGTCCTCGACTTCCGCAGCCCGCATAGTCACACATGCATTCGCACGAGGTATTCCCGCATCGGGGCAGCTAACCCCGATCCGCCTAGGCTCCCGCAGCCCGCATAGCCTCAAAAGACCGCATAGTCTCAACAGACCGCATAGGAATCCCCGCATCGTGCTAAACACCCGAATGATCAATCTCGAGCATACCGCCGCCCGCATAGTCTCACAGATAAAGCCGATAGACCAAGATCGCCGGGCAAGCCTCTGTGATAACAAATCGGTAGGTGATACAATAACAAGATAAACGGACTTACCGGTTAGCAACGTAAGCACAACAAGAATGACCCTTTACACAAAGAATTCAAGACACTAACCTGTAGCATCATAATATGTCTACTTATCACACAAATTCACTACACTTATGTAAATCAATACAAGGCTTTTATAATCAAACAAGTAAATGCCTTTTATCTTCTTAAGTTGTTATACCTAACTTTCCATAAAGCTAGTATAACTCTTAAGCTTTTGTTTTAAAACCAAATATTTATCTTCTTAAAAATGATTCAAGATTCTTTTGAAATGTTTTCATTCTTTGTTATTCAGACTTAAGCCGAGGCATCACGTAAGTATTATTCAGCTTAAGCCGTGAGGCATTGCCGTAAGTATTATTCAGCTTAAGTCAAAGACATTGCCGTAGTTATTATTCGCTTAACACACGTATCGCTCACCGCACTATATATTGTAAAATATCATGCTTTAGGAAGAATCACATACCTTCTCAAATGAAAACCACCGCCAAGTCAATATGTCGCGCAGAGAGTCACCTATAATAGTCACATATATCTATCAAAGACTACTCAAGGTCATTCTAAACAGAGGGTTCATAATTCTACGGTAAGTCGCAAAGACTTCCCTACCAGTGAGCTATATAAGTTCATCAGAAAACAAATTCTATGTAAGTACACTTTGATTATTCTTCTAAGTATTTATACTTATTCTTATTCTACAACAAGAAGTATTCTCTAATTCAAAAGAGGGTTAGGATTAGTTACCTCTAAGCCCAATAATATCCTAGAAAAGTCGCTACCGAGCAAGGTTTTGCTCCTAAGTTGTATGCTCCAAGGAAACCTTAGAAGTTCTTCACAACTTCTACTAAGTACTAAGGTATTTGGGCTAGTGGTATTTGGGCATTATAACAAAACAAGAAGGCAACTTTTCTACCAAGGGAGGGGTAGGTTTCGCTAGGCTAGGCAGGGGTAGCCTCGCCAAGCTTCTCCGGGAGGGGGTGTTGGACGAATTGCTACAAAGGAGAGGAAGGATTTTAGACTTGAAAGCTTTTGTGGATGAAGAACTCTTCATCTCAAGAGGGTATTTATAGCTCAAGCCTTGGCCAACCAATGGCCAAGATGAAGACAAGTGCAAGGCAAGTGTAAGGCCAAGATCAAGCCAAGTGCACCCTAACCCCTACTCCACAAAACACTCCACAAAACACTCCACAAAACATGGCACAAAACAAGGCCTAAGCAAGGAACCAATCGGCCAAGGCCAACACCCCTTTTTGGACGCCCAATCGTCCAAAGCCACCCCACTTGCTTCCAATGTGAGGGTGACACATGTCACCCTCCCGTTGGTCCAAAATGTTTCGTCTCTCGGAAAAATCCGCAAATAAGCAATGGCATCGCCGGAATTGTCCCTACGAAAGCTGTGGAAACGTTTCGTCGGAAAACGATTCTTTTAGTGAGTTGTGTACAAAAGAAAACGTCCAAGGCTAACTAAGGCCAAACTTTTTGTACGTATTCCCTTACGTACATACTCTGGAAATACGGGGTATTACACTCACGCCCTCAAAGTCATCACTCAATTATAACTATGGGTCTCACGCCCACAACACAAACAAGAGTGAAATAGATATACTGTAACTGGTCTTTTCTAGGCCGCTAATGATCGAAGCAAGGCCAATCGCCCATAGTATCATTATGCGTGCCTAATCCTGGACTTCCCGCAACCCGCATAGGTCACACATAGACCCGCATAGGTCGTATAGACCAGACGGGGTAGCTAACCCTGCATTCTCCTCGACTCCCGCAATCCGCATAGTCTCAATAGACCGCATAGTCACACAGATCGCATAGGGCATCCCCGTGACGGATAAAACACCCTAATTATCAATCCTGAGCATACCGCTGCTCGCATAGTCACATAGACCGCATAGGCCGATAGACCGCATCAAGGGTGGCAAGCCCTGTATAATAAGTCAAGGGTATGTGATATAATAACAAGATAACGCTTAAAGTTTAACAACATAAGCACAACAAGAATAACCCCTTTACACAACACCACAAGATACTAACACACGTAGTATCCTAACATGTTTACTTACCTAATCAACAAGAAAGTATTACAAGGCTATCACAAACCAATACAATCAAGTTCTTCACACAAGGTACCTTCTATTTTATGTTAACAAGTTCGGGTATTTATCCCCAAAGTACTTCATACATTAACTCTTTAAAAGATCCGTTTCTTTCACAAAAGTCACACAATACCCATAATATAAAAAAATAGAGTGACTATATTTTTAAGTAAACCAAAACACTTCCCTTTTGTAAAATCAAGTAACCACATTATTTTCCAAACGTTCAAGTTTGCCTAATTTCAAATGCTCAAGTTTCTCATTTTCGAAAGGTTTCGTAGTTCATAGTTTTAATCACTTAATGATATAATTCTCTTTTAAAACAATTTGAGATACATATGCCTTATATGTGAGTAGGTTATTCTTGTTCATAATCAATCTTATTTAAGCAGCCATGATCTAGGAAATGTAATATCATTTTGTCTCATCTTAGCTTTTATGCAGATGGAGGTTTCTACTGGTTTTAATAATACTTTATTAGTCAATACATTTCCCTTTATTAACGATGCAGCGTGTTCGATACTTATTCGATTTCCAAATCAAGAAACATTATTCCTTTTAAAAACCAAGTACTCATTACTCACGAATGAGGTTTCACACAAAATTCATTTAAGTCAAGTCTCTTATCTTTTAAGATTTATAAACCATTCTTTTTATTTCTCTTAAGCCGTTATACCTAACTTCCCATAAAGCTAGTATAACTCTTAAGCTTTTAAAACAAAGCATTACTCTTCTGTTAAAAAAATGATTCAGTATTCTTTTGAAATGCTTCAAGATCCTTATTATTCAGGCTTAAGTCACAAGACATTGCCGTAAGTATTATTCAGGCTTAAGTCAAAAGACATTGTCTTAATTATTATTCAGTTCACACACGTACGTCTACCGTACTATATATATATTTAAAATATCATGCTCAAGAGTATAGGAAGAATCACATACCTCGCGACGATTATCGACTATTAGCAAACGCCCAAAGTATCAGAATCCGGCTAGCCTTTTCCACCCTCCGAGTAGAATACGCTACTCGCAGATCATTCAACCTATAAAGGTTAAACAAGTCTATCAAAGCCTAGACTACTCTTGTAGAAAATTCTTCTGATGTGATTCCAGTTCAAGTCTAACTCAGAATATCCTTCTATTACGCTCAATTCTCTTCTATGAATCTTATATTCATTTCTATGCTACAACAATATGTAATTTCCAATTACAATGTAAGGTTAGGATTATTTACCCGGAAGCCCAAAATTATCCAAGTTTAATGTCGATCCCGAGCAACGCTTAGCTCCTCCTCCGGTGCTCCAACCCGCTCCAAATAACCCTTAGAAGTTCTACGCAACTTCTTCTTAATACTCCAACCAACTATGGAGATTTTCCTTAGGTTTCGTTTAGCGATCAAGGGAAGTATAATAGTATTTCGGCTTTCAGATGTGTAACCTGGAATACTACAAGGTATTTGGGGCCAAGGTATTTTGGAATAGTAACTATACTGAGAGTATTTCTACCATGGGGTAGTATTTATACGAGAACCACTAGGCAAGGGGGTGTGCTACGCTAGCACCACTAGAGAGTGGTACCCTCTACCAAAGGCCTCTCAAAGGGAGGGTGCTCACTAGAGCTCTCAAGAGAGAGGGGAGAAAGGGATTTTAAGACTTAGAAAACATTTTTGGATGAAGAAGTCTTCAAAGGGGGGGTATTTATAGGTCAAGCAAAGGCCAACCAATGGCCAAGATGAAGCCAAGTGCTATGCAAGTGTAGGGCCAAGATTTACCCAAGTACACCTTATCCATCTACCACCAAAATATCCTACCAACTACTTGACAAAAAGCCACAAAAATCGCCCAAGGAAGCCCCATATTTGCCGCCCATTGAGGGTGACAAGTGTCACCTCCCGTTGGTCCAAAATATTCCATCTCTCGAAAATCCGCAAAATAATAAATGACATAGCCGAATTTTCCCTTCGCAAAGTTTGTAAAACGCTTCGCCGGAAAACGACTCTTTCGGTAGTCAGAACAACATTTTCGCCCTTGCCTACTTTAAGGCTCAAATATTTCTACGCACGCCCCACGCATATACTGGAAATACGGTATAACATTCTCCCCTCCTTAGAAACATTCGTCCCGAATGTTCCTTCTAAGTCTCAAAACAAACATGCGCCAGTATAGTCTTCACTGCTATATTTACGAAAACAATCACGCCACGCCTGGCCATCAAATAACACATGCGTAAATACTTAATCCAAGTCCACGAGGAATCATCTATAGTATAACAAAAGCTCTTACCCGAGGTCTAAAATATACTTCCTTCGCACCTTCTCCTTACAAAAGAAATTATCACATCTATGCTCGCAATACATGCTCGCTTTTTCCCTTACGCGTCGTACCCTTCTCGCACACTCGAACTCTTTCTCATGACTTACCACATTTTCTCTACTGCTTCAGTTTCCTAAATCTCGGGTTTACTATCTCCAACTTGGTCATCATTAACTGGGAATACTCTGGATGGGTCTCCGATACTATTCCGAACATAGCAATATGAAAGATCGGACGTACTGCCTCCTACGTCGGACGGCAGTGCTAACTATAGGCAACCTGGCCTATTATTCACATGATCTGAAAAGGCCCAAAGTAACTGCCACGCTTCCTCTCGCTTCAATCTCGTCACACCTTCCGGTGGTACTTCAAGAAGACCCACCGCCAACTCCGAACTCCAAACGCCGCCGATTATCCGCACAACTTCGCTGACTCGAGCCGCCAATAACCTCTTCTCGATAAGCTTCACCCTATCCACATCCTCGCCAACAAGTATGAACCAACTATCCGAACCTCGCCAACATCGAACCAATCGAACGACAACTTACATTTCCGCCCTACAAGGCGCCATAAAGCGACATTCGAATATCAAATGGTAGTTATAAACACTCCTCAACAGAGGAAACAATACCCACAAATACCCTCAAATCCAAACTCGCCCGAGGCGAACGCGACATCGATACTCACCGAAGTTCCTAACCCCGCTCGTAAAACCTCCGTAAAAGAAACAACAGACTGGCTCCACCGTCGTCATAAGGTGAAGGTAGGCACCCCGTGCAGCTTACAACCTTTCTGATATACCATCACTGCCAAGCAACGGTCCTGACTGAAAGACACGATGGGCTGGCCTCATCGGCCCGACTACAGGTTGAACGCATCCACTAACTCGTACGATAGTTAACTAAACATGAGCCTAACACCCTCGTGACCCTACCACCTGGCGGGACTACCACAAACTGACCCCACCATAAAACAGGTCGCGGGTTGACCCACGGCATGGCCTCAACCCGACCCACTCTCGCGTAAAACACTTGCTCCCCGATCCGGAACAATCTCACTAATCACGTTACGAAAACCTAGCGGTCTTCTTAGCTCAACTACCCTCTTTCATTCCACACTACTCATAGACTTATCCCACAAACATAGCTCACGTGCACCATGCACTCCGACAAGGGTTAAACGTAAAAATATAAATCTTTTACTCGAGACGGCCTCGCTTCAAGGTCTCTACGAAAAGCTCTAAGGCTCACACTTTTCTTATCCCCAATCTTTCCTGCTAACTAACCATGATTTCTAATCACAATACACTTATGTTATCCGAACATAACACTTAAGATATACTCATCTCATCATACGTACTAATCTCTGTAGGTTAAGGATATACTCATCGCTTCACTCCCTTAGTCGTTCTAATCAAACCTACCCGTAGGCTTAGCTAGGGAAGATGACGAACTACCCACCGATCCTGAAGGCTGAGTCCTGCTACTAGGACATCCTTTCGACACATGGCCCTGACGGCCGCCGGTAAAACAAGTACCAACTAAAAGACGATATTCCCTGGGATGACTGTCACGACCCGAACCCGGGCCCGTGACTGGTGCCTTACCCCGGGCACCCTAGTGATACAACATCAGAGAAATCAGCGGAATATAAAACAATAACATGAAACAACATGAAGTATGAAATAATAATTTGAGAAAAATTGCCTTTCGGCATGTATATATGAAAACTTAAATTCAACAGCATATCCCATGACAACCCCGCCCACAACAAGATTACTGCACTCTACGAATGATATGACAACAACGACGGACAGGCCCTCGCCATACCGAACGTAAGCACCTACAACAACAGGACTATACCAAGATAAGCCTCCGAGGAACGGAGCTTCCCAAACGCCAACCGTGACCCTAAGAGCGAGGATCAACGATCGTGTACCTTTACCGCGGATGAACGCAGCCTCGGGCGAGGTCAAGATAACAGTACCAAGTATGTGAAATCAAAATATCAGAATGAAATCATAGTAGTCTATATAAAGCAGGAGACATGTATGATAACCAAACTACAGTTCACAATAAATAAGCAGTCATGTCAATTCAGGGACTCACGCCCTCAAAGTCATCACTCAGATAAAACAATGGGTCTCACGCCCACAACATCAATCATGCCCGTGGAATACCTTCCTCAATGCCGGCAGTCTATGATATAAAAGCACCAAGGACTACACACGAACACCGTGTCCCACTGTCATCATAAACCGCACGGTAAGTACAAAGGCATAGCCGACTACTAAAACCCACAAGATAACAAGGTCATAAATCAGATTACGATCCGTCTAGACCGTCACATGATCAAAGCCGCCACTCGCTCGCAGATCTAATGCGCGCTGCCTAGCCCCGAACTTCCCATAGCTCGCACGGGCCACCCAATGGCCCGCATGAGGTATTCCCGCATCGAGGGTAGCTACTCCCGACGCCGCCTCGACTCGCCAGTCCGCATGGCCACATAGACCGCATGACCACAAAGGCCGCACACTAACTCGAACTCCCGCAGCTCCGCATAGGCCACATTGCACTGCATAAGGTATTCTCGAATCATAGGTCACACAGACTACCGAAGTCTACCCCCAGACGGAGGGCAGCTTAACCCCCGAAATCATGAGTGATACAATACTAACATAACAACTTATCGTTTAAACAACATAAGCACAATCAAGGGAAACCACTTTACACAAACATCACAAGATACTAACCCACGTAGCATCCTAGCATGTTTACTTAACAAATCAACAAGAAAGTATTACAAGGCTATCACAAACCAACACAATCAAGTTATACACACAATGTACTTTCTACTATATGATTAACAAGATCAGGTTTTTATCCCCAAAGTACTTCATACATTAACTCTTTAAAAGATACGTTACTTTCACAAAAGTCACACAATACCCGTAGTATATGAAAATAGAGTGATTATCTTTTGAAGTAAATCAAAACACTTCTCTTTGTAAAATCAAGTAACAACATTCTTTTCCAAACGTTCCAAGTTTGCCTAATTTCAAATGCTCAAGTTTCTCATTTTCAAAAGGTTTCGTAGTTCATAGTTTTAATCACTTAATGGTATAATTCTCCTTTAAAACAATTTGATATACATATGCCTTATATGTGAGTAGGTTATTCTTGTTTATAACAATCTTATAACAGCAGCCATGATCTAGGAAATGTAATATCATTTTGTCTCATCTTAGCTTCTATGCAGATGGAAGTTTCTACTGGTTTTAATAAGGTTTTACAACATTTTTAACAAAATGTTACACATCAAGTCAATTAGGTTAAGTCTCTTATTTTCTACAATAAATAAACCATTCTGTTACCTACATAGAGTTGTTATAACTAACTTCCCATAAAGCTATTATAACACCCTATGTTTTGAACCAACTAAACTCATTTAGCACATGTACGTCTACCGTACTACATAGTTTACAAAACATCATACTAGAAAGGATAGGAAGAGGTTCACATACCTCGCGACGATTATCGACAATTAGCAATACGCCCACGATTGCACCGCTAGCCTTTTCCACTCTTCAAGTAGAATACGCCACTGTAGTACTTCCACCTATATAGGCCACAAACGCCTATTAACATCTAAACACTCGGCCCATATTCTACGTAAAATTCGCAAGACCTCCCCGCAAATCACAGAATCTCCTCCTCTAACGAGGCCGCTACCAAGCCAACCAGTGGGGTTATACGCCTAACCTGACGTGTACAATTCTACAACATGCTTCATCAGAATACAAATTCCACGTAAGTACAGTTCAATTCCTTTTAGCATTCTTCTCAGATAGTGTAATTACGCCTAAATCTCTTCTTTAAATTCAGCTTAAGTCAAAAGACATTGCCACAATACTATGTTCAGTACTATATATAGTATACTTCAACTATATAATCCTACAACATGTAATTTCCAATTACAACAAGGACAAGGATATTTACCTCGATAAGCCCAAAATTATCCAAGTTATAATGTCGATCCCGAGCAAGGTTTAGCTCCTACTCCGGCGCTCCAACTCCGCTCCAAACAACCCTTAGAAGTTCTACACAACTTCTTCTTAACACTTCAACATACTATGAAGGTTTTCCGTAGGGTTTCGGTTTGAGACCAAAAGGACAAAAGGTAGTATTTCCGGCTCTACGATAGAGGTATCTTGGAATACTACAAGGTATACGGCTAAGGTAATTGGGTATAGTAACAATACTTTGAGAGTATTTCTACCAAGAGGGTGTATTTATACGAGACAACACCACAAAGTGGTGTACTTCTACCAACCCCACTGTGAGGGGGTACTCTGGCCAAGGGAGGGGCTCTCGGCCTAGGGGCCTCACCAAGGGGGGAGGGGGAGGCTAGGACGAGACATCTACAAAAGGGGGGGAAGAGCTCTCAAGACTTAGCAAAATTTTTGGATGAAGAAGTCTTCAAAGGGGAGGGGTATTTATAGGTCAAGCCATGGCCAACCAATGGCCAAGATCATGCCAAGTGCAAGGCAAGTGTAGGGTCAAGTGTTATACCCCGTATTTCCAGAGTATGTACGCGGGGACGTACGTAGAAAAGTTTGTGCCTTAAAGTGCTTGGCCGAATTTTATTTGTGCATAACACCCGGTTTGAGTCGTTTTTCACAAACGCTTTCACAGCCTTCGTAGGGAATTTCCGCTATGTCATTTCTAATTTTTATGGATTTTTCCGAGAGACGAACATTTTGGATCAACGAGAGGCGACACTTGTCACCCTCTAGTTGGGAGGCAGTAAAGCATGGGACGAATTGGGTGAGTTTTGTCAAGTAGTAGGTAGGATATTTTGTGTGCAAGTTGGCTATGTACACATGCCCAAATCTTGGCCTTACACTTGTAGCACTTGGCTCAATCTTGGCCATTGTTGCCTTCACTGGCCTATAAATACCCATCCCTTGAAGACTTATTCATCCATTCCTAAATAATCCTTAGTGTTAAAATCCCTCCTCTCCTCTTGTTGACTCTCGTCCCAAGAGCCCTCTCCCTTTGAAAGGCCCCTGGCGAGAGCCCTCTCCCCTCCTAGTAGTGTGGCGTGGGGTACCCCTAGCCTTGTTGCTTTCAGATAATACCCCCTTTGTGGTGTAGAAATACTCTCAAAAGTATTGTTATAATGCCCAAATTACCTTAGCCATATACCTTGTTGTATTCTAAGGTTATACCTATACGAAAAGCCCGTAAAATACTATTATACTTCCGCAGTCAAAACCGAAACCCTAGGAAAATCTCCATAGTCCGTTGGAGTATTGTGTGTTGGTTAGAACTTCTAAGGGTGGTTTAGAGCGGGTTGGAGCGCCTGAGTTCGAGCTAAACGATTTCCCGTGATCGACTTTAACTAGGATAATTATGGGCTTATCGAGGTAATTATCTTGTCCTCTATTGTAATTGGATATTACATATTGTTAGAATATATAATTGAAGTATACTATATATAGAACTGAACGTAGTATCGCAATGTCTTTTGACTTAAGCTGAATAATACTTACGCAATGTCTCGCGACTTAAGCTGAATTGAAAGAAGAATCCAATTGTAATTACATAGGGCAGTATTACGAGACTTGTGTAGTAGTACCGTGTAGTAGAATTGTACCGTTAGGTTAGATGTATAACCCCCGGTTGGCTTGGTAGCCTACCTCGATAGAGAGGAGATTTACGCTGCCGCCATGGGAGGTCTGCCGAATTTTCGGTTGAATGTTCTACGATGAGATCTAAATGTTAATAAGCGCCGTGTGGCCTTATAGGTTGAAGTACTACGTGTGGCGCGATCTACTTGGCAAGGAGTAGCCGACGTTTGGAAGTACTTGAGCGTTTTGCTATTAGTCGATACTCGTCGCGGTATGTGAACCTCTTCCTATCTCTTCTAGCATGATATGTGTGAACTATGTAGTACGGTAGACGCACATGTGCTAAACGATTTGGTTGATTTAAAACATAAAATGTTATAACGCTTTATGGGAAGTTGGTTATATGCCTTTATGTTGGTAAGAAAATACTTGTGGTCTTTAAAAGGTAACTGATTTGAACTATAACTGGCTTGTTATGAGTTAATAAAGAACTTGAAGTATTTCAAAAGATTTTTGAATCATTTTGAAAGAAGAAGTAATATACTTGGTTTTTAAAACTTAAGAGTTATACTAGCTTTATGGGAAGTTAGGTATAACGGCTTAAGAATGTTTTCTTGATTTCGAAATCGTAATGTGTATCGACAAACCATCGCAGTCGTTAATAAAAG
Organism: Przewalskia tangutica; assembly: GCA_029844215.1. NCBI lineage: Eukaryota > Viridiplantae > Streptophyta > Magnoliopsida > Solanales > Solanaceae > Przewalskia > Przewalskia tangutica. The sequence goes on from CM056719.1 coordinate 94,476,362, forward strand.
GAAATGTTTTGACTAATTAAGTAGTATTAAAACCAGTTGAAGCTTCCATCTGCATAGAAGCTAAGATTAGACAAAATGATATTTCCTAGATCATGGCTGGTGTAATAAGTTTGTAATAAACAAGAATATCCTACTCACATATAAGGCTTAGGTTTCTCAGTTGTTTAAAGGAGAATTATATTCTTAAATGAATAAGACTATGAACTACTAAACCTTTCAAAAAATGAGAAACTTGAACATTGGAAATTAGGCAAACTTGAACATTGGAAAAGAATGTTGCTACTTGATTTTACAAAGAGAAGTAATTGATTTTCTTTAAAAAGATAATCACTCTATTTTCATATACTACGTATTGTGTGACTTTTGTGAAAGTAACGATCTTTTAAAGAGTTAATGTATGAAGTACTTTGGGGATAAAACCCGATCTTGTTGATCATATAGTAGGAAGTACCTTGTGTGAACAACTTGATTGTATTGGTTTGTGATAGCCTTGTAATACTTTCTTGTTGCTTTGATAAGTAAACGTGTTAGGATGCTACGTGTGTTAGTATCTTGTGATGTTTGTGTAAAGGGGTTTCCCTTGATTGTGCTTATTAACTATCGTCGTTATGATAGTATTGTGGCATTCATCTCGAGATGATTCCGGGTTAAGCGCCCTCCGATGCGGGTAGACTCGGTGATGCAGGACCATGATTCGAGAATACCTCATGCGGGTCTCGGGGCCTATGCGAGCTACGAGTTCCGTGTTAGCGTCGTCCTTTATGGGCATGCGGTCGCGTGGCCCGTGCGGACTCGGAAGTCGGGACGATGCCGGAGTAGCTACCCTCGACGCGGGAATACCTCATGCGGCCGATGAGATTGGCCTACGCGGAGTCAGGGAGTTCGTGGTTAGACGCTGCGTACATTGATCTGCGGGCAAGTGGCCGCTTTGATCATGTGGACGGCCAGACAGATCTTATGATACGCTTCATGACCTTGTTGGTGCGTGGGTTTTTAGTAGTCGGCTATGCCTTCGTGACTTACCCCGCATACTTTATTATGACACAGTGGGACCCGTGTTCATGTGTGTTCCTTGGTGCTTTTATATCATAGACCGCCGGCGGTGAGGAAGGTATTCCACTGCATGATTGATGTTGTGGGCCCGAGACCCCTTGTTATACTTCGAGTGATGACTTGAGGCACGAGTCCCCGACTTGACATGGCTTTGTTGTAATCGTAGTTTGGTTATCATACATGTCTCCGCTTTATATGACTACTATGATTTCATTCTGATTTATTTTCATTTCACATACTCAAATTTTTGTTATCGACCTCGGCCGAAGTGCGTTCATGCCGCAGTAAAGGTACACCGATCGTTGATCCTCGCCTTGTGGTCACAGTTCACTTTTGGGAAGCTCCGTTTCTCCGAGGCTTATCTTCGTATAGTCCCTGTTGTCGTAGGTGCTACATTCGTGGTATGACGGGCCCTGTCGTCGTTGTTGTCATATCTTTCGTAGAGGTGCAGTAATCTTGTTGTGGGCGGGGTTGTAAAAAGGATTAAACTGCTCATGTTGAAAAAGTTGTCATTTTATATATCTTAGAAAGGCAAGTTTTTCTCAGTTATTGTTTCATATTTCATAATATGTCTTGTATCGCTTTATATTCCGATTACTCGATGTTGTATCACTAGGGTGCCCGGGTAAGGCACTAGTCACGGGCGGAATCGAATCGTGACAAAAGTGGTATCGAGCCGTTAATCCTCGGAAAGTGTCTGACCGTATCGATGAAGTCTTGATTATCGGTGTGTTGTGCACCACCAATAATCGTGAGGCTATAGGATATTTAGGATTGGTTTCTATTCTTCTCACTCGAGATCGTGCCTTAGCCGTGTTGTAAGTTGGACCTCTAACGTAAATTCTTTCCCTTATCGTTATGCCTCGCGTAGGCAACCCGCCCGTGAGGCAAAGCGGCCAGGAGGCTGCGAGTAGAGTCTGAGAGGGTTACGTGGGCACAGCCCAATTATCACCTTAGGTGGTGCTTCATTCGGGAGTTCTGCGACGTCACTAGCCCAGAAGTTTAGCGGCGGCAGCGGTTCCTCGCGGCCATGATATTTGAACCTTCGCGGCCAGGGAGCGGTGAATATAGATTGCAAAAAGCAACCACATTACTAGCTATAGATTTGGCTACCAGCGAGTATACCGATGTACCGCGAGTCTTTAGGAAGATCTAATAGAGGGTTGTGCAAGAGTAATTCTTCAGTTGGGCTTGAGCATGGCACGTATGCGGGCTTATGCGCGAAGCGGCGTAGAGATCGGCGGGTTAACGAAGGACAACGAAGAGGGCGAGCGAAGGTCCTTTGGTAACTTTCGAGGCGAGTCACCTCACCACAGATTAGATTATGCACCTCCGCCCGGTCAGAGTGGTCTTCACGGAGTTCGTGACATTCGGGGTATGCAGGAGTTGGTTAGAACTCCAGGGCTTCCGGTTCACAGTGTGACAGACGTCATCCCGGGGAATGTCGTCTTTTAGTTGGTACTTGTTGTACCTGCGGCCGTCAGGGCCATGTGTCGAATGGGTGTCCTTGTAGGAGGACTTAGCCTTCAGGATCGATGGGTAGTCGTCACCTTCCTTAGCTATGCGCCTACAGGCGTGTTTGATTAGAACGACTAAGGGAGTGAAGCGAGATATAGATATATCTTTAACCTCTAGAAATCAGTATGTGTGATAAGGTGAGTATACCTTAAGTGCTATGTTCTGATAGCAGTGTGTTAGTCGTGATTAGATCATGGTTGTTTAACCGAGTAAGATTTTGGGGGATAGAGAAGGTTTGAGCCTTAGAGCTTTTTACGTAAAGACCTTAGAGGTGAGGACATCTCGAGAAAAGGTGTAGTGTTATGTTTGACCCTTATTGGAAGTGCATAGTGCACGTGAGTTATGTTGGGATAGGTCCCTAGTAGTGTGGAATGAAAGGGGGTAGTTGAGCTAAGAAGACCGCTAGGTTTTCGAAACATGATTAGTGAGATTGTTCCGGATCGGGGAGCTAGTGTTGTGCGCGTTGCCGGGTCGGATTGAGGCCATGATGCGGGTCAACCCGGCTGTTTGGTGGTGGGGTCGGTTTGTGGTGGTCGCCTTGTGTTAGGGTTGTGAGGGTGTTAGGCCCAAGTTTAGTTAACTGTGTCTTAATTCGTGGATGCGTTCGACCAGTGGTCGGGCCGATGGGGGCAGCCCATCATGTTCTTCGGTCAGGACCGTTTACTCGGCTGTGTTGAGTTATCAGAAAGGTTGTAAGGCTGCACGGGGTGCCTACCTTCACCTTAAGGCATGATGGAGCCAGTGCGGCTGTTTTTGTTTGGAAGTTTTACCAGCGGGGTTAGGAACTCAGTGAGTCTCAGAATCGCATTCGCCCTCGGGCCAGTGTGTGTATTTCAGAGGTAGTTGTGGGGATTGTTGTCTCCTGCGGAGGGAGTGTTTAAGCTACCATTTCAGTTTTAGTGTCGCCTTATGAGGCCTTGTTGGGCGGAAGTGTAAATTGCGGTCGATTGGTTCGATGTTGGCAAGGTTCGATTAGTTGGTTGAGCTTGTCCCAAGGTATGGATAGGGTAAAGCTTGTCTAGAAGAGGTTCGGTAGCTCGAAATCGTGCGGATAATCGGCGACGCTTAGAGTTCGAGTTGGCCGGTCGATCTTCTTGAAAGTACCACCCGGTTAGGGTGTGACGAGTTTTGGAAGCAGAGGAAAACTTAGCCCGAGTTACTTTGGGCCCTTTGAGTTCATGTGAAGAATAGGCGGGTTGCCTATATGTTAGCAATTGTCGTCCGACTTAGGAGGCAAGACGTCCGGTCTTCGTATTGATATGATCGGAAAGTATCGGAGATCCGTCAGTGTTCCCGATTAATGATGACCACGTTAGAGATAGTAACCCGAGTTTTAGATAATGAAGCCGTGTCGAATGTGGTAAGAGTTTGAGTGTCGACATCCTCGGGATCATGGCAGCCGGTACCAGGTGTTGGGTCGTCGGAGCAAGGCTCGCGACAAAGGGACAAAAGTGGTGCCATTTGTTGGGTCGCCTGAGAAGGTTAATGCCTCAGGCAAAGTGACAAAGTGGTATCTACGACGAGTAAAGAGAAGTGAGCATGTATGGCGAGCATAGGTGTGATCATTTCTTTTGTAGAGAGAAGTGCGAAGGAAGTATATTTTAGACCACGGAGAGAGGTGGTTGTGGTGATGTTAGAGGTGTTTCCTCGTGGACTTGGATATAAGTATTTTGCTTGTGATTGTTTTACGTGGCCATGTGTGGCGAGTTTGTTCGTAAGTATAGTAGTGAAGACTATCTTGGCGCGTTTGTTTGAGACTTAGAAGGAACATTCGGGACGAATGTTTCTAAGGAGGAGAATGTTATACCCAGTATTTCGGAGTATGCAGCGGGCGTGCGTAGAAAAGTTTGTGCCTTAAAGTGCTTGGCGAATTTTATTTGTGCATAACACGGTTTGAGTCGTTTTTAGTGAAAGCGTTTTCCACGACTTTCGTAGGGAATTTCCGGCTATGTCATTTCTAATTTTTGCGGATTTTTCCGAGGCGAAACATTTTGGACCAACGAGAGGCGACACTTGTCACCCTCTAGTTGGTGGGAGTGAAGCGAAAGCATGGGGCGAATTGGGTGAGTTTTGTAAAGTAGTAGGTAGGATAATTTGTCTGCAAGTTGGAAATGTACACATGACCAAATCATGGCCTTACACTTGAGTAGCACTTGGATCAATCTTGGCCATTGGTAGGCCTTCACTTGGCCTATAAATACCCGTCCCTTTGAAGACTTATTCATCCATTCCTAAATAATCCTTAGTGTTAAAATCCCTCCTCTCCCCTCTTGTTGACTCTCGTCAGAGCCCTCTCCCTTTGAAAGGCCCCTGGCGAGAGCCCTCTCCACTCTCACAGTAGTGTGGCCGTGGGTACCCACTAGCCTTGTTGGTTTCGTATAATACCCCCCCCCCCCTTTGTGGTGTAGATATACTCTCAAAAGTATTGTTATAATGCCCAAATTACCTTAGCCATATACCTTGTTGTATTCTAAGGTTATACTATCTGAAAAGCCAGAAAATACTATTATACTTAGTCGGTCCACAAAACCACTAGGAAAATCTCCATAGTCCGTTGGAGTATTGTGTAGAAGTTGGTTAGAACTTCTAAGGGTGGTTTAGAGCGGGTTGGGCGCTCGGAGTTGGAGCTAAACGATTTCCCGGGATCGACTTTAACTAGGATAATTATGGGCTTATCGAGGTAATTATCTTGTCCTCTATTGTAATTGGATATTACATATTGTTAGAATATATAATTGAAGTATACTATATATAGAACTGAGCGTAGTATCGCAATGTCTTTTGACTTAAGCTGAATAATACTTACGGCAATGTCTTTGCGACTTAAGCTGAATTGAAAGAAGAATCTTGAATTGTAATTACATAGGGCTGTATTCTGATGAACTTGTGTAGTAGTGCAGTGTAGTAGAATTGTACAGTTAGGGTTAGATGTATAACCCCCCCCTGGTTGGCTTGGTAGCCGGCCTCGATAGAGGAGGAGATTTACGCTGGCATGTTGCGGGAGAGTCTTTGCCGAATTTTCTAGAATGTTCTACGATGAGATCTAAATGTTAATAAAGCGCCTTGTGGCCTTATAGGTTGAAGTACTACGTGTGGCGCGATCTACTTGGCTTAAGGAGTAGCGGCGTTTGGAAGTACTTGGGCGTTTTGCTATTAGTCGATACTCGTCGCGGTATGTGAACCTCTTCCTATCTCTTCTAGCATGATATGTGTGAACTATGTAGTGCGGTGAGCGTACGTGTGCTAAACGTATTTGGTTGATTTAAAACATAAAATGTTATAACGGCTTTATGGGAAGTTGGTTATAATGACTTTATGTTGGTAAGAAAATACTTGTGGTCTTTAAAGGTAAGCGATTTGAACTATAAGCGGCTTGTTATGTGTTAATAAAGAACTTGAAGTATTTCAAAAGATTTTGAATCATTTTGAAAGAAGAAGTAATATACTTGGTTTTTAAAACTTAAGAGTTATACTAGCTTTATGGGAAGTTAGGTATAACGGCTTAAGAATGTTTCTTGATTTGAAATCGAATGTGTATCGACAAACCAACTGCGGCGTTAATAAAAGGAAATGTTTTGACTAATTAAGTATTATTAAAACCGATGAAGCTTCCATGCATAGAAGCTAAGATGAGACAAAATGATATTTCTAGATCATGGTCTTGTAATAAGATTGTAATAAACAAGAATATCTACTCACATATAAGGCTTAGGTTTCTCAGTTGTTTAAAGGAGAATTATATTCTTAAATGAATAAGACTATGAACTACGAAACCTTTCAAAAAATGAGAAACTTGAACATTGGAAATTAGGCAAACTTGAACATTGGAAAAGAATGTTGCTACTTGATTTTACAAAGAGAAGTAATTGATTTTCTTTAAAAAGATAATCACTCTATTTTCATATACTACGTATTGTGTGACTTTTGTGAAAATGCGTATCTTTTAAAGAGTTAATGTATGAAGTACTTTGGGGATAAAACCCGATCTTGTTGATCATATAGTAGGAAGTACCTTGTGTGAACAACTTGATTGTATTGGTTTGTGATAGCCTTGTAATACTTTCTTGTTGCTTTGATAAGTAAGCGTGTTAGGATGCTACGTGTGTTAGTATCTTGTGATGTTTGTGTAAAGGGTTTCCCTTGATTGTGCTTATTAACTATCGATCGTTATGATAGTATTGTGGCATTCATCTCTTGAGATGATTAGGGGTTAAAGCGCCCTCCGATGCGGGGTAGACTTCGAGCGATGCAGGACCGTGATTCGAGAATACCTCATGCGGGTCTGAGGGCCTATGCGAGCTACGAGAGTTCGAGTTAGCGTCGTCCTTTATGGGCATGCGGTCGCGTGGCCATGCGGACTCGGAAGTCGGGGCGATGCGGGAGTAGCTACCCTCGATGCGGGAATACCTCATGCGGGCGATGAGATTGGCCTATCGCGGGCTGCGGGAGTTCGAGGTTAGGCAGCGTATTGATATCTGCGGGCAAGTGGCGGCTTTGATCATGTGGCGGTCTGACAGATCTTATAATCTGATTCGCTGACCTTGTTGATGCGTGGGTTTTTAGTAGTCGGCTATGCCTTCGTACTTACCGTCTGATTTTATTATGACAGTGGGACTGGTGTTCATGTGTGTTCCTTGGTGCTTTTATATCATAGGCTGCGGTGAGGAAGGTATTCCACGGGCATGATTGATGTTGTGGGCACAGAGACCCCTTGTTATACTTGAGTGATGACTTGAGGCGTGAGTCACGACTTGACATGGCTAACTTTGTTGTAAGCGTAGTTTGGTTATCATACATGTCTCTGCTTTATATGACTACTATGATTTCATTTCTGATGTTATTTTGATTTCACATACTCGGTACTGTTATCGACCTCGCCCGGAGTGCGTTCATCTGCGCGAGTAAAGTACACGATCGTTGATCCTCGCTCTTAGGGTCACGATTCGGCTTTTAGGAAGCTCCGTTTCTCGGAGGCTTATCTTGGTATAGTCCTGTTATCGTAGGTGCTTACATTCGTGGTATGGCGGGGCCTGTCCGTCGTTGTTGTCATATCTTTCGTAGAAGTGCATGTAATCTTGTTGTGGGCGGGGTTGTAAAAGATTAAAGCTGTTCATGTTGAAAAAGTTGTCATTTTTATATATCTTAGAAAGGCAAGTTTTCTCAGTTATTGTTTCATATTTCATAATATGTCTTGTATCGTTTATATTCCGTGATTACTCGATGTTGTATCACTAGGGTGCGGGGTAAGGCACTAGTCACGGGCGGAATCGGTCGTGACAAAAGTGGTATCGAGCGATTAATCCTCGGAAAGTGTCTCTGACCGTATCGATGAAGTCTTGATTATCGGTGTGTTGTGCACCAATGTCGGAGGCTATAGGATATTTAGGATTGGTTTCTATTCTTCTCACTCTGAGATCGTGCCTTAGAGGCGTGTTGTAAGTTGGACCCTCTAACGTAAATTCTTTCCACTTATCGTTATGCCTCGCGTGGCAACCCGGGCGGGAGGGCAAAGCGGCCGGAGGCTGCGAGTAAATCTGAGAGGGTTACGTGGGCACAGGCCCGATTATCACCTTGGGTGGTGCTTCGTTCGGGAGTTACTGCGGCGTCGCTAGCCCGAGTTTAGCACGCGGCGGCGATTCCTCTGCGGCCATGATATTTGAACCTTGATTCGCGGCCAGGAGCGGTGAATATAGATTGCAAAGAAGCAACCACATTACTAGCTATAGATTTGGCTACCGAGAGTATCTGATGTCTGCGAGTCTTGAGACTATCTAAAGAGGTTGTGCAAAGTAATTCTTGATTGGGCTTGAGCATGGCACGTATGCGGGCTTATGCGTGGCCGAAAGCGTAGAGATCGGCGGGTTAACGAAGGACGAAGAGGGCGAGCGGCAAGGTCCTTTGGTAACTTTCGGCGAGTCACCTCGCGTGATTAGATTATGCACCTCGCCCGGTCGCGAGTGGTCTTCCACGGAGTTCGGGACATTCGGGGTATCGGGAGTTGGTTAGAACTCCGGGGCTTCGGTTCACGATGTGTGAGCGTCGTCGGGAATGTCGTCTTTTAGTTGGTACTTGTTGTACTGCGGCCGTCGAGGCCATGTGTCGAATGGGTGTCCTTGTAGGAGGACTTAGCCTTGAGGATCGATGGGTAGTCGTCACGCCCAGCTATCGCCTGCAGGCGGTTTGATTAGACGACTAAGGGAGTGAAGCGGTAGATATAGATATATCTTTAACCTCTAGAAATCGGTATGTGTGATAAGGTGAGTATACCTTAAGTGCTATGTTACGATAGCGATTGTGTTAGTCGTGATTAGATCATGGTTGTTTAGCAGAGTAAGATTTTGGGGATAGAAGGTTTGAGCCTTAGAGCTTTTTACGTAAAGACCTTAGAGGTGAGGACATCTCGAGAAAGGTGTAGTGTTATGTTTGACCCTTATTGGAAGTGCATAGTGCACGTGAGTTATGTTGGGATAGGTCCCAGTAGTGTGGAATGAAAGGGGTAGTTGAGCTAAGAAGACCGCTAGGTTTTGAAACATGATTAGTGAGATTGTTCGGATCGGGGAGCTAGTGTTGTGCGCGTTGCGGGTCGGATTGAGGCCATGATGCGGGTCAACCAGCGGCTTTGTTTGGTGGTGGTCGGTTTGTGGTGGTCGCGCTTGTGTTAGGGTTGTGAGGGTGTTAGGCCCAAGTTTAGTTAACAGTGCGAGTGCGTGGATGCGTTCGACCGATGGTCGGGCGATGGGGCAGCCCGTCATGTTCTTGATCGGGGCCGTTTACTCGGTGTGTTGAGTTATCGAGAAGGTTGTAAGGCTGCGGGTGCCTACCTTCACCTTAAGGCAGACAGTGGAGCCAGTGCGGCTGTTTTGTTTGGAAGTTTTACAGCGGGGTTAGGAACTTCGGGTGAGTCTCGAGAATCGCGTTCGCCCTCGGGCGGTGTGTGTATTTGAGGTAGTTGTGGGATTGTTGTCTCTGCGGAGGAGTGTTTAAGCTACCATTTCAGTTTTAGTGTCGCCTTATGAGGCCTTGTTGGGCGGAAGTGTAAATTGCGGTCGATTGGTTCGATGTTGGCGAGTTCGATTAGTTGGTTGAGCTTGTCGGCGGTGTGGATAGGGTAAAGCTTGTCTAGAAGAGGTTACGGTAGCTCGAGAAATCGTGCGGATAATCGGCGGCAGCTTAGAGTTCGAGTTGTGGTCGATCTTCTTGAAAGTACCACCGGTTAGGGTGTGGCGAGTTTTGAAGCGAGAGAAAACTTAGCGAGTTACTTTGGGCCGCACGAGTTCATGTGAAGAATAGGCGGGTTGCCTATATGTTAGCAATTGTCGTCCGACTTAGGAAGCGTGCGTCCGGTCTTCGTATTGATATGATCGGGAAAGTATCGGAGATCCGTCAGTGTTCCCGATTAATGATGACCACGTTAGAGATAGTAACCCGAGTTTTAGATAATGAAGCCGTATCGAATGTGGTAAGAGTTTGAGTGTGCGACATCCTCGGGATCATGGCGGCCGGTACCATTTGTTGGGTCGTCGGGCAAGGCTCGCGACAAAGGACAAAAGTGGTGCCATTTGTTGGAGTCGCTGAGAAGGTTAATGCCTCGAGCAAAGTGACAAAGTGGTATCTACGGACGAGTAAAGAGAGAAGTGAGCATGTATGGCGGCATAGGTGTGATCATTTCTTTTGTAGAGAGAAGTGCGAAGGAAGTATATTTTAGACCACGGAGAGAGGTGGTTGTGGTGATGTTAGAGGTGTTTCCTCGTGGACTTGGATATAAGTATTTTCTTGTGATTGTTTACGTGGCCATGTGTGGCGAGTTTGTTCGTAAGTATAGTAGTGAAGACTATCTTTGGCGCGCGTTTGTTTGAGACTTAGAAGGAACATTCGGGACGAATGTTTCTAAGGAAGGAGAATGTTATACCGTATTTCGGAGTATGTCTGCGGGGGCGTGCGTAGAAAAGTTTGTGCCTTAAAGTGCTTGGCGAATTTTATTTGTGCATAACACGGTTTGAGTCGTTTTTAGTGAAAGCGTTTTCCACGACTTTCGTAGGGAATTTCCGGCTATGTCATTTCTAATTTTTGCGGATTTTTAGAGGCGAAACATTTTGGACCAACGAGAGGCGACACTTGTCACCTACAGTTGGTGGGAGTGCGATAAGCATGGGACGAATTGGGTGAGTTTTGTCAAGTAGTAGGTAGGATATTTTGTGTGCAAGTTGGCTATGTACACGTACCCCAAATCTTGGCCTTACAACTGTGTAGCACTTGGCTCAATCTTGGCCATTGGTTGGCCTTCACTTGGCCTATAAATACCCGTCCCTTTGAAGACTTATTCATCCATTCCTAAATAATCCTTAGTGTTAAAATCCCTCCTCTCCCCTCTTGTTGACTCTCGTCAGAGCCCTCTCCCCCTTTGAAAGGCCCATGGCGAGCCCTCTCCACTCCTAGTAGTGTGGCCGTGGGGTACCCCCCCCTAGCCTTGTTGCTTTCGTATAATACCCCACTTTGTGGTGTAGAAATACTCTCAAAAGTATTGTTATAATGCCCAAATTACCTTAGCCGTATACCTTGTTGTATTCTAAGGTTATACCTATCTGAAAAGCCAGAAAATACTATTATACTTAGTCGGTCCACAAAACCCTAGGAAAATCTCCATAGTCATTTGGAGTATTGTGTAGAAGTTGGTTAGAACTTCTAAGGGTGGTTTAGAGCGGGTTGGGCGCTCGGAGTTGGAGCTAAGCGATTTCCCGGGATCGACTTTAACTAGGATAATTATGGGCTTATCGAGGTAATTATCTTGTCCTATTGTAATTGGATATTACATATTGTTAGAATATATAATTGAAGTATACTATATATAGAATGAGCGTAGTATCGGCAATGTCTTTTGACTTAAGCTGAATAATACTTACGGCAATGTCTTTGCGACTTAAGCTGAATTGAAAGAAGAATCTTGAATTGTAATTACATAGGGTGTATTACTGATGAACTTGTGTAGTAGTGCAGTGTAGTAGAATTGTACCGTTAGGGTTAGATGTATAACCCACTGGTTGTCTTGGTGGCGGCCTCGATAGAGGAGGAGATTTCTGTTGTTGCGGGAGGTCTGCTGCGAATTTTGGTAGAATGTTCTACGATGAGATCTAAATGTTAATAAAGCGCGCTTGTGGCCTTATAGGTTGAAGTACTACGTGTGGCGCGATCTACTTGGCTTAGGAGTAGCCGGCGTTTGGAAGTACTTGGGCGTTTTGCTATTAGTCGATACTCGTCGCGAGGTATGTGAACCTCTTCCTATCTCTTCTAGCATGATATGTGTGAACTATGTAGTGCGGTGAGCGTCATGTGCTAAGCGTAGTTGGTTGATTTAAAACATAAAGTGTTATAACGGCTTTATGGGAAGTTGGTTATAACAGCTTTATGTTGGTAAGAAAATACTTGTGGTCTTTAAAAGGTAACTGATTTGAACTATAACTGGCTTGTTATGTGTTAATAAAGAACTTGAAGTATTTCAAAAGATTTTTGAATCATTTTGAAAGAAGAAGTAATATACTTGGTTTTTAAAAAACTTAAGAGTTATACTAGCTTTATGGGAAGTTAGGTATAACGGCTTAAGAATGTTTTACTGATTTCGGAAATCAGAATGTGTATCGACAAACCACTGCAGCGTTAATAAAAGGAAATGTTTTGACTAATTAAGTATTATTAAAACCAGTAGAAGCTTCCATCTGCATAGAAGCTAAGATGAGACAAAATGATATTTCCTAGATCATGGCTGCTGTAATAAGATTGTAATAAACAAGAATATCCTACTCACATATAAGGCTTAGGTTTCTCAGATTGTTTAAAGGAGAATTATATTCTTAAATGAATAAGACTATGAACTACGAAACCTTTCAAAAAAAATGAGAAACTTGAACATTGGAAATTAGGCAAACTTGAACATTGGAAAAGAATGTTGCTACTTGATTTTACAAAGAGAAGTAATTGATTTTCTTTAAAAAGATAATCACTCTATTTTCATATACTACGGGTATTGTGTGACTTTTGTGAAAGTAACGTATCTTTTAAAGAGTTAATGTATGAAGTACTTTGGGGATAAAAAAACCCGATCTTGTTGATCATCTAGTAGGAAGTACCTTGTGTGAACAACTTGATTGTATTGGTTTGTGATAGTCTTGTAATACTTTCTTGTTGCTTTGATAAGTAAGCGTGTTAGGATGCTACGTGTGTTAGTATCTTGTGATGTTTGTGTAAAGGGTTTCCCTTGATTGTGCTTATTAACTATCGATCGTTATGATAGTATTGTGGCATTCATCTCTTGAGATGATTCCGGGGTTAAGCGCCCTCCGTCTGGGGTAGACTCGGTGATGCAGGACCGTGATTCGAGAATACCTCATGCGGGTCTGAGGGCCTATGCGGGCTACGAGTTCGGGTTAGCGTCGTCCTTTATGGGCATGCGGTCGCGTAGCGCCATGCGGACTCGGAAGTCGGGGCGATGCCGGAGTAGCTACCTCGATGCGGGAATACCTCATGCGGGCGATGAGATTGGCCTATCACGGGCTGCGGGAGTTCCGAGGTTAGGCAGCGTACATTGATCTGCGGGCAAGTGGCGGCTTTGATCATGTGACGGTCTAGACAGATCTTATGATCTGATTCGCGACCTTGTTGATGCGTGGGTTTTTAGTAGTCGGCTATGCCTTCGTACTTACCGTCTGATTTTATTATGACACAGTGGGACTGGTGTTCATGTGTGTTCCTTGGTGCTTTTATATCATAGGCTGGCGTGAGGAAGGTATTCCACGGGCATGATTGATGTTGTGGGCACGAGACCCTTGTTATACTTGAGTGATGACTTGAGGCATGAGTCCACGACTTGACATGGCGCTTTGTTGTAAAGCGTAGTTTGGTTATCATACATGTCTCTGCTTTATATGACTACTATGATTTCATTTCTGATGTTATTTTCAGTTTCACATACTAAATTTTTGTTATGCGACCTCGCCCGGGGGCTGCGTTCATCTGCGAGTAAAGGTACACGATCGTTGATCCTCGCTCTTAGGGTCACGATTCGGCTTTTGGGAAGCTCGTTTCTCGGAGGCTTATCTTGGTATAGTCCTGTTGTCGTAGGTGCTTACATTCGAGGTATGGCGAACCTGTCCGTCGTTGTTGTCATATCTTTCGTAGAAGTGCATGTAATCTTGTTGTGGGCGGGGTTGTAAAAAGGATTAAAGCTGTTCATGTTGAAAAAGTTGTCATTTTTATATATCTTAGAAAGCAAGTTTTCTCAGTTATTGTTTCATATTTCATAATATGTCTTGTATCGTTTTATATTCCGCTGATTACTCTGATGTTGTATCACTAGGGTGCCCGGGGTAAGGCACTAGTCACGGGCCCGGAATCGGGTCGTGACATCAAGATTCACCCAAGTACACCTTATCCATCTACCACCAAAATATCCTACCAACTACTTGACAAAAAGCCATCCAAATCGTCCCCAAGTCCGCCCCATACGTCCACCAATTGGAGGGTGACAAGTGTCGCCTCTCGTTGGTCCAAAATGTTCGTCTCTCGGAAAAATCCAAAAATTAGAAATGACATAGCGTAATTTACCCTACGCGATTTGTGTAAAGCGTTTAGTCGAAAACGACTCTGTCGGGTGTTGTGCACAAAGTAAAATCGCCAAGCCTCTTTAAAGCCCAAACTTTTCTACGTCGTCCTCGTACATACTGCAAATACGGGGTATAACAATGACGTCTGTCCATCGTGAATCTTGAGGAAAACGAATCGGTGTTTGGAACTACGTGTAGGCGTGAGCCGAGGCTCGGAGCTCACCAACTCTGCGTACCGAGCGTCCTAAACCACAGCGGAGGACCACTGCCGGGTGGATGTGCATAATCGATCTCTTGGTGAGGCGATTCGCCTCGAAAGTTACCAAAGGACCTTCTGTTATTTACTCTTACCTGTCGTCCTTGGTTAACCCGTTGATTTCTACGTTTCTTGGCCTGCTGCGCATAAGCCCGTACGCAGGCCATGCTCAAGCCTAACTGAAGAATTACTCTTGCACAACCCTCTCTTAGATAGTCGTCAAAACTCACGGTACATCGGTATACTCTCTGGTAGCCAAATCCATAGCTAGTAACAGGGTCGCCTCTTTGCAATCTATATTCTCTGTTCGATCGTGGGCGAAGGTTCATATATCAAGGTCGCGGTAAGGCTGCTGCCGTGCTAAACTCTATTTGGGGCTTGTGGCGTCGCAGAACTCCCCAAATGAAGCACCACCTCGGTGATGATTGGGCGTGCCACGTAACCGCTTTGTACTCTACTCGCGGCTCACTCGCCTGCCTTGCCATGGGCACGGGTTTGCCTTACGCGGAGGCATAGCGGTAAGAAATAAATCGTTAGAGGGTCAACTCATATCTGACTCTAAAGCACGATCTTAGAGTGAGAAGAATGGAAACCAATCCTAAATATCCTATAGCCTCCTGATTATTGGTGTGGTGCACAACACACCGATAATCAAGACTCTACTAGATACGGTCTGTAGACACTTTCCGAGGATTAACTGCTCTGATACCACTTGTGTCACGACCCGAACCGGGCGTGGTAGTGCCTTTCCCGCACCCAGTAGACATCGTCAGTAATCAGCGGAACATAAAACAAGACATGGAATAACAAGAAGTGTAAAACAATAATCCGAGAAAGTTGCCTTGCGGCATATATAAATATCAACTAGAACAGTTACATCCTTTTTTACAATTCTGCCCACAACAGTACTACAGACCTCTAAGAGTGATATGACAACAATGGCGGGACAGGGCCCCGCCATACTACCTGAATAAGCACTACAACGATGGGACTATACCATGATAAGGCTCGGAAGAAAGCGGAGCTTCCCAACGAGCTTGTGACCACGAGCTAGGATCAACGATCGGTGTACCTCACTGCGGCATGAACTCGGCCCCGAAGGAGGTCGATCTGACAGTACAGTATGTGGCGAAAATCAGTAAATGAAATCATAGTAGTCTATATAAAGCAGGAGACATGTATGATATCCAAGCTACAGTTCAAAATACATAAGCATTCATGTCAAGTCAGGGACTCACGCCCTCAAAGTCATCACTCAATTATAACTATGGGTCTCACGCCCACAACACAAACAAGAGTGAAATAGATATCAGAATCGGTCTTTTCTAGGCGCTAATGATCGAAGCAAGGCGATCGCCCATAGTATCATTATGCGTGCCTAATCTCGACTTCAAGCATAGGTCACACATAGACGCGTAGGTCGTATAGACGCGTCGGTAGCTAACCCGGTTGTTATACCGTATTTCGGAGTATGCGTGGGGCGTACGTAGAAAAATTTGAAGTTTAAAGTGGCTTGGCCGAATTATTTTGTTCACAACACCCGTTTAGAGTCGTTTTTCGACGAAACGTTTCCACAGCTTTCGTAGGGTAAATTACGGCTATGTCATTTTTAATTTTTGCGGATTTTTCCGAGTGACGGAACATTTTGGACCAACAAGAGGGCGACACTTGTCACCCTCTCATTGGAGCGTTGTGGGCGGTTGGCTTGGACGAATTGGCCATTGTTTGGTCAAGGAGTTGGTAGGATATTTTTGGGTAGATGGATAAGGTAGCACTTGGCTAGATCTTGGCCATTGGTTGGCCTTGGCTTGTACTATAAATACCCCCCCTTTGGAAGACTTATTCATCCATTCCACAAAGTTTCTAAGTCTTGAAAGCCTTCCCCTCTCCCTTGTAGTGGTTCGTCCTCCTCTCCCTTTGAGAAAGGCCTTTGGCGAGAGCACCCTTTCCCCTTGGCGAGAGTCCCCAGTAGGGTAGGCAGGGTATACACCCTAGCCTAGTTGTTTTCGTATAATACCCACTCTTGGTAGAAATACTCTCAAAAGTATTGTTATAATGCCCAAATTACCTTAGCGTATACCTTGTAGTATTCTAAGGTTATACTTATACAAAAAGCCGGTTATACTATCATACTTCCGTCGGTCACAAAACCAAAACCCTATGGAAAATCTCCATAGTTAGTTGGAGTAATTAGTAGAAGTTGGTTAGAACTTCTAAGGGTTGTTTGGAGGCGGGTCGGGCGCATGGAGTAGGAGCTAAACCTTGCTCGGGATCGACATTTAAACTCGGATAATTATGGGCTTATCGAGGTAAATATCTTGTCCTCTATTGTAATTGGAAATTACATGATTGTTAGACTATATAGTTGGAGTATACTATATATAGAATCGAGCGTAGTATCGGCAATGTCTTTTGACTTAAGCTGAATAATAAGAAACCTTTTCGAAGAAGAGTCTTGATCGTAATTACATAGGATGTATTACTGATGACTTGTGTAGCTTTTCGTGAGGTAGAATTGTGCACGTCGGATTAGGCGTATAACCCCCGGTTGGCTTGGTAGTGGCCGGCCCGATAGAGGAGGAGATTTCTGCCGTTGCGGGAGAGGTCTTCGAATTTTACGTAGAATGTTCTACGATTAGACCTAAATGTTAATAAGCGCCTTGTGGCCTTATAGGTTGAAGTACTCGTGTGGCGCGATCTACTTGGCTTAGGAGTAGCCACGGTTGGAAGTACTTGGGCGTTTTGCTATTAGTCGATACTCGTCGCGAGGTATGTGAACCTCTTCCTATCTCTTCTAGCATGATATGTGTGAACTATGTAGTGCGGTGAGCGTCATGTGCTAAATGTATTTGATTGGTTTAAAACATAAAGTGTTATAACGGCTTTATGGGAAGTTGGTTATAACAGCTTTATGTTGGTAAGAAAATACTTGTGGTTTTTAAAAGGTAACTAATTTGAACTATAACTGGCGGGTTTTGTGATAATAAAGAACTTGAAGTATTTCAAAAGATTTTTGAATCATTTTGAAAGAAGAGTAATACTTGGTTTTTGAAAACTTAAGAGTTATACTAGCTTTATGGGAAGTTAGGTATAACGGCTTAAGAAGGTTTTACTGATTTCGGAAATCAGAATGTGTATCGACAAACCACTGCAGCGATAATAAAAGGAAATGTTTTGACAGATTAAGTATTATTAAAACCAATAGAAACTTCCATCTGCATAGAAGCTAAGATGAGACAAAATGATATTTCCTAGGTCATGGCTGCTGTAATAAGATTGTTATAAACAAGAATATCCTACTCACATATAAGGCTTATGTTTCTCAGATGGTTTAAAAGAGAATTATATTCTTAAATAAATAAGGCTAGGAACTACGAAACCTTTCTAAAATAAGAAACGTGAACATTTGAAATTAGGCAAACTTGGACGTTTGAAAAAGAATGTTGTAACTTGGTTTTACTAAGAAAAGTGTTTTGATTTACTTCAAAAGATAATCACTCTTTTGTTATATACTACGGGTATTGTGTGACTTTTGTGAAAGTAACATATCTTTAAAGAGTTATTGTATAAAATACTTTGGGGATAAAAACCCGATCTCGTTAATCATATAGTAGAAAGTACCTTATGTGTGAATAACTTGATTGTATTGGTTTGAGATAGCCTTGTAATACCTTCGTGTTGATTTGATAAGTAATCATATTAGGATGCTACGTGTGATAGTATTCTGTGATGTTTGTGTAAAGGGTTTTCCTTGATTGTGCTTATGTTGTTTAAACGATAAACCGCATTATGTTGGTATTATACCACTCACCGTGTTTCCGGGGGTTAAGCTGCCCTCCGATGCGGGGTAGACTCGGCGATGCAGGACCGTGATTCGAGAATACCTCATGCGGGTCACGGGGGCTATGCGAGCTACGAGTTCGAGTTAGTGTGCGGCCTTTATGGTCATGCGGTCTATGTGGCCATGCGGTGCGAGTCGGGGCGATCGGGAGTAGCTACCCTCGATGCGGGTTATACCTCATGCAGCCTATGAGATTGGCCTATGCGGGCTGCGGGAGTTCGGGGCTAGGCAGCGCATTTGATATTGCGAGCGGCGGCCGGCTTTGATCATGTGGCGATGCAGACAGATCATGATCTGATTTATGACCTTGTTAGTCTTGTAGGTGTTAGTAGTCGGCTATGCCTTACGTGCCTACTGTACTATTTTATTTGGACACGTGGGACACATTGTTCATGTGTATTCCTTGGTGCTTTTCTATCGTTATCGCCGGCGGTGAGGAAGGTATTCCACGGGCATGATTGATGTTGTGGCGTGAGACCCATTGTTATATTGGAGTGATGACTTGAGGCGTGAGTCACGACTAGACATGTGCTTATGTATTGTGAATCGTAGTTTGGTTATCATACATGTCTCACTGCTTTCTATAGACTACTATGATTTCATTTCTGATATCTTCATATTTCACATTACTTGGTACGGTTATGCGACCTCGCCGGGAGGCTGCGTTCATCTGCGCGGTAAAGGTACACCGATCGTTGATCCTCGCTCTTAGGGTCACGATTCAGCGTTTGGGAAGCTCCGTTCCTCGGAGGCTTATCTTCGTATAGTCCTGTTGTTGTAGGTGCTTACATTCGAGGGTATGGCGGCCCCTGTTAAAATCGTTATTGTCATATCATTCGTAGAAGTGCAGCAATCTTGTTGTGGCGGGGTTTGTAAAAGGATTAAACTGTTCGAGTTGAAAGAGTTGTTGTTTTATATATATGCGAAAGCAAGTGTTCCTGAGTTATTGTTTATACTTCTGTTATTTTATGTTATTGATTTATGTTCCGCTGATTTTCTCTGATGTATGACTACTGGGGTGCCCGGGGTAAGGCACCAGTCACGGGCCCGGGTTCGGGTCGTGACAAAAGTGGTATCAGAGCAGTTAATCCTCGGAAAGTGTCTACAGACCGTATCCAGTAGAGTCTTGATTATCGGTGTGTTGTGCACCACACCAATAATCAGGAGGCTATAGGATATTTAGGATTGGTTTCTATTCTTCTCACTCTGAGATCGTGCCTTAGAGCTGTGTTGTAAGTTGGACCCTCTCACGTATTTCTTTCCCTTACCGTTATGCCTCCGCGTAGGGCAAACCCGGGCCCAGGAGGGCAAGGCAGCCGAGGGAGCTGCGAGTAGAGTACAGAGGGTTACGAGGGCACAGGCCCAATCATCACCTGGGGTGGTGCTTCATTCGGGGAGTTTTTGCGACGTCACTAGCCCCAGCAGAGATTAGCACGGCGGCAGCAGTTCCTACTGCGGCCATGATATATGAACCTTCAGTTCCACGACTGGGGACAGAGAATATAGATTGCAAAAAGGCGACCCTGTTACTAGATATGGATTTGGCTACCAGAGAGTGTACCGATGTACCGCGAGTCTTGATGACTATCTAAGAGAGGGTTGTGCGAAAGTAATTCTTGATTAGGCTTGAGCATGGCACGTATGCGGGCTTATGCAAAGCGGCGAAAGCGTAGAGATCGGCGGGTTAACGAAGGGCGGCGAAGAGGGCGAGCGGAAGGTCCTTTAGTAACTTTTGAGGCGAGTCGCCTCGCGTGAATAGATTATGCACATCCACGATGCGAAAGGTCCTCCGGGGTTCGGGGCGTTCGGGGTATGCGAGGAGTTTGTCAAGAGCTCGAGCTTCGATTCACGCGGCTACGTGTAGGTTCGGCCAGCCGGATTGATTTCTCCCGATTTTCACAATGTGAGCGTCGTCGGGAATGTCGTCTTTTGTTGGTCTTGTTTTACTGCGGCCGTCGAGGGCCATGTCGAAAGGATGTCTAGTAAGAGGACTTAGCCTTGAGATCGGTGGGTAGTTCGTCATCTTAGCTATCGCCTATGGGGCGAGTTTGATTAGAACGACTAAGGGAGTGAAGCGATAAATCTGAGATAGATCTTTAACCCTGCAGGGATTAGTATGTGTGATAGGGTGAGTATACCTTAAGTGTTATATTCTGATAGCATTGTGTAAATTGTAATTAGAAATCTTGGTTAGTTAACCAAGTAAGATTTGGGGGATAGAGAAAGTGTGAGCCTTAGAATGTTATTCGTGGAGACCTTAGAGGTAAGGCCATCTCGAGTAAAGGTGTAGTGTTCATGTTTGACCCTTATAGGAGTGCATTATGCACGTGAGCTATGTTTACGGGATAAGTCCCTGAGTAGTGTGGAATGAAAGAGGGTAGTTGAGCTAAGAAGACCGCTAGGTTTTCGTAATGTGATTAGTGAGAGTTTTCCTTCGGAGAGCTAGCGTTTAGCGCGTTGTCGGGTCGGGTTGAGGCCACGTTGCGGGTCAACCCGCGGCATGTTTGGTGGTGGGGTCAGTTTGTGGTGGTCCCGCCTTGTGGTAGGGTCACGAGGGTGTTAGGCCCGAGTTTAGTTAACCAGCGTACGAGTTCGTGGATGCATTCGACCAGTAGTCGGGCCGAGGAGGTCAGCCGTCTTGTCTTCTAGAAAAGACCGTTTACTCGGCAGTATTGATTAATCAGAAAGGTGGTAGGGCTGCACGAGGTGCCTACCTACACCTTAAGACAGACAGTGGAGCCCAGATTGCGGCTGTTTCTTTTTCTAGAGGTTTTACCAGGCAAGGTTAGGAACTCAGGTGAGTCTCAGAATCGCATTCGCCCTCGGGCCAGTGTGTGTATTTCATAGGTAGTTGTGGGGATTGTTGTCTCCTGTGGAGGGAGTGTTTAGGCTACCATTTCAGTTTTCGAATGTCGCCTTATGAGGCCTTGTAGGGGCGGAAGTGTAAGTTCTTGATCGATTGGTTCGATGTTGGCAAGATTCAGATAGTTGGTTCAGCTTGTTCCGGTACGTGGATAGGGTAAAGCTTGTCTAGAAGAGGTTCGGCGGCTCGGAGAAATCGTGCGGATAATCGGCGGCGACGCTTAGAGTTCAGTTGTGGTCGGTCTTGAAGGTACCACCCGGTTTGGGTGTGAGTTTTGGAAAGCAGAGGAACTTAGCGAGTTACTTTGGGCCGCACGAGTTCATGTGAAGAATAGGCGGGTTATTTGTTAGCATTTGCCGTCCGACTTAGGAGAAGCGGTACATCCGATCTTCGTATTGATATGATCGGAAAGTATCGGAGATCCATCAGTGTTCCGATTAATGATGACCACGTTAGAGATAGTAACCGAGTTTTAGGCTGAGCGATGTCGAAATGTGGTAAGAGTTCGTGTCTGACGACCTCGGGGATCGCGTACCGGTACCATTGTTGGTCGGCCGAGTGACACTAGAACCTCGGCAAAGTGACAAAAGTGGTATCACGACGAGTAAAGGAGAAGCGAGCATGTATGGCGAGCATAGATGTGATCATTTCTTTTGTAAGGAGAAGGTGCGAAGGAAGTATATTTTAGACCCGGAGAGGTGTTTGTGGTAATGTTAGAGGTGTTTCCTCGTGGACTTGGATGGAGGTATTTGCGCGGGTGTTTACGTGGCCATGTGTGGCGATTGTTCTCGTAAGTGTAGTAGTGAAGACTATCTTGGCGCGTTTGTTTTGAGACTTAGAAGGAACATTCGGGACGAATGTTTCTAAGGAGGGGAGAATGTTATACCCCGTATTTCCAGAGTATGTACGTAAGGGCGTACGTAGAAAATTTTGAAATTTAAAGTGGCTTGGCCGAATTATTTTGTTCACAACACCCGTTTAGAGTCGTGTTTCGACGCAATTTTTACACACCTTTCGTAGGGTAAATTACGGGTATGTCATTTTTAATTTTTGCGGATTTTTCCGAGTGACGGAACATTTTGGACCAACAAGAGGGCGACACTTGTCACCCTCTCATTGGAGCGTTGTGGGCGGTTGGCTTGGACGAATTGGCCATTGTTTGGTCAAGGAGTTGGTAGGATATTTTTGGGTAGATGGATAAGGTAGCACTTGGCTAGATCTTGGCCATTGGTTGGCCTTGGCTTGTACTATAAATACCCCTTTGGAAGACTTATTCATCATCCATTCCACAAAGTTTCTAAGTCTTGAAAGCCTTCCCCTCTCCCTTTGAGAAAGGCCTTTGGCGAGAGCACCCCTTGGCGAGAGTCCCAGTGGGGGTGGTAGAGGTATACACCCCACCTAGTTGTTTTTCGTATAATACCCCTCTTGGTAGAAATACTCTCAAAAGTATTGTTATAATGCCCAAATTACCTTAGCCGTATACCTTGTAGTATTCTAAGGTTATACTTATACAAAAAGCCGGTTATACTATCATACTTCCGTCAGTCAAAACCAAAACCTAAGGAAAATCTCCATAGTTAGTTGGAGTAATTAGTAGAAGTTGGTTAGAACTTCTAAGGGTTTTGGGCGGGTCGGAGTGCAGGAGTAGGAGCTAAACCTTGCTCGGGATCGACATTTAAACTCGGATAATTATGGGCTTATCGAGGTAAATATCTTGTCCTCTATTGTAATTGGAAATTACATGATTGTTAGACTATATAGTTGGAGTATACTATATATAGAACTGAGCGTAGTATCGTGATGTCTTTTGACTTAAGCTGAATAATAAGAAACCTTTTCGGAAAGAAAGTCTTGATCGTAATTACATAGGGTGTATTCTGATAGACTTGTGTAGCTTTTACGTGAGGTAGAATTGTGCGTCGGATTAGGCGTATAACCCCCTGGTTGGCTTGGTAGCGGCCCGATAGAGGAGGAGATTTACGTTGTTGCGGGGAGAGTCTTCGAATTTTTACGTAGAATCTTCTACGATTAGACCTAAATGTTAATAAGCGCCTTGTGGCCTTATAGGTTGAAGTACTACGTGTGGCGCGATCTACTTGGCTTAAGGAGTAGCCGACGGTTGGAAGTACTTGGAGCGTTTTGCTATTAGTCGATACTCGTCGCGAGGTATGTGAACCTCTTCCTATCTCTTCTAGCATGATATGTGTGAACTATGTAGTACGGTAGACGTACATGTGCTAAATGTATTTGATTGGTTTAAAACATAAAGTGTTATAACGGCTTTATGGGAAGTTGGTTATAACAGCTTTATGTTGGTAAGAAAATACTTATGGTTTTTAAAAGGTAACTAATTTGAACTATAACTGGCGGGTTTTGTGATAATAAAGAACTTGAAGTATTTCAAAAGATTTTTGAATCATTTTGAAAGAAGAGTAATACTTGGTTTTTGAAAACTTAAGAGTTATACTAGCTTTATGGGAAGTTAGGTATAACGGCTTAAGAAGGTTTTACTGATTTCGGAAATCAGAATGTGTATCGACAAACCACTGCAGCGATAATAAAAGGAAATGTTTTGACAGATTAAGTATTATTAAAACGTTAGAAACTTCCATCTGCATAGAAGCTAAGATGAGACAAAATGATATTTCCTAGGTCGTGGCTGCTGTAATAAGATTGTTATAAACAAGAATATCCTACTCACATATAAGGCTTATGTTTCTCAGATGGTTTAAAAGAGAATTATATTCTTAAATAAATAAGGCTAGGAACTACGAAACCTTTCTAAAATAAGAAACGTGAACATTTGAAATTAGGCAAACTTGGACGTTTGAAAAAGAATGTTGTTACTTGGTTTTACTAAGAAAAGTGTTTTGATTTACTTCAAAAGATAATCACTCTTTTGTTATATACTACGGGTATTGTGTGACTTTTGTGAAAGTAACATATCTTTAAAGAGTTATTGTATAAAGTACTTTGGGGATAAAACCCCGATCTCGTTAATCATATAGTAGAAAGTACCTTATGTGTGAATGACTTGATTGTATTGGTTTGAGATAGCCTTGTAATACCTTCGTGTTGATTTGATAAGTAATCATATTAGGATGCTACGTGTGATAGTATTCTGTGATGTTTGTGTAAAGGGGTTTTCCCTTGATTGTGCTTATGTTGTTTAAACGATAAACTGTTATGTTGGTATTATACCACTCACCGTGTTTCCGGGGGTTAAGATGCCCTCCGTGCGGGGGTAGACTCGAGCGATGCAGGACCATGATTCGAGGAATACCTCATGCGGGTCCTGGGGGCCTATGCGGAGCTACGAGAGTTCCAGGTTAGTGTGCGGCCTTTATGGTCATGCGGTCTATGTGGCCATGCGGACTGCGAGTCCAGGACGATGCCGGGGAGTAGCTACCCTCGATGCGGGGTTATACCTCATGCGGGCCTATGAGATTGGCCTATGCGGAGCTGCGGGGAGTTCCAGGGCTAGACGCGCACATTTGATATTGCGGGCGAGCGACCAGCTTTGATCATGTGGCGGTCTAGACAGATATCATGATACAGTTTATGACCTTGTTAGTACTGTGGGTGTTAGTAGTCGGCTATGCCTTCGTACTTACCCTGTACTGTTTTATTTGGACACAGGTGGGACCTGTTGTTCATGTGTATTCCTTGGTGCTTTTCTATCATTGACTGCCGGCAGTGAGGAAGGTATTCCACGGGCATGATTGATGTTGTGGGCGTGAGACCCATTGTTATATTGGAGTGATGACTTCGAGGGCGTGAGTCCCTGACTAGACATGACTGCTTATTTATTGTGAACTGTAGTTTGGTTATCATACATGTCTCCTGCTTTCTATAGACTACTATGATTTCATTTCTGATATCTTCATATTTCACATACTTGGTACCGGTTATGCGACCTCGCCCGGGAGCTGCGTTCATCCGCGAGTAAAGGTACACGATCGTTGATCCTCGCTCTTAGGAGTCACGATTCAGCGTTTGGGAAGCTCCGTTCCTCGGAGCTTATCTTGGTATAGTCCCTGTTGTTGTAGGTGCTTACATTCGAGGGTATGACGGCCCTGTTAAAATCGTTATTGTCATATCATTCGTAAGTGCAGAAATCTTGTTGTGGCGGGGTTTGTAAAAAGTTAAAGCTGCTCGAGTTGAAAGAGTTGTTGTTTCTATATATATGCGAAAGGCAAGTGTTCCTGAGTTATTGTTTATACTACATTATTTTATGTTATTGATTTATGTTCGCTGATTTTCTCGATGTATGACTCTTTGGGGTGCGGGGTAAGGCACGATCCGCGGGCGGGTTGGTCGTGACACGTACCCTCACGGACTCCGCATCCGCATAGTCTCGATAGACCGCATAGTCACCACGGACGCGTAGGGCATCCCCGCGTCGGGATAAAACACCGGAATGATCAATCCTGGAGCATACCGCTGCTCGCGTAATCACATAGACGCGTAGGCGTATAGACCCGCATCAAGGGTGGCAAGCCCTCGGTATAATAAGTCGAGGGTATGTGATATAATAACGATAACGGGCTTAAAGTTTAACAACATAAGCACAACAAGAATAACCCCTTTACACAACACCACAAGATACTAACACACGTAGTATCCTAACATGTTTACTTACCAAATCAACAAGAAAGTATTACAAGGCTATCACAAACCAATACAATCAAGTTCTTCACACAAGGTACCTTCTATTTTATGTTAACAAGTTCGGGTATTTATCCCCAAAGTACTTCATACATTAACTCTTTAAAAGATCTGTTTCTTTCACAAAAGTCACACAATACCCGTAATATAAAAAAATAGAGTGACTATATTTTTAAGTAAACCAAAACACTCCCCTTTTGTAAAATCAAGTAACCACATTATTTTCCAAACGTTCAAGTTTGCCTAATTTCAAATGCTCAAGTTTCTCATTTTCGAAAGGTTTCGTAGTTCATAGTTTTAATCACTTAATGATATAATTCTCTTTTAAAACAATTTGAGATACATATGCCTTATATGTGAGTAGGTTATTCTTGTTCATAATCAATCTTATTTAAGCAGCCATGATCTAGGAAATGTAATATCATTTTGTCTCATCTTAGCTTCTATGCAGATGGAGGTTTCTACTGGTTTTAATAATACTTTATTAGTCAATACATTTCCCTTTATTAACGCTGCGATGGTGTGTTCGATACTTATTCGATTTCAAATCAAGAAACATTATTCCTTTTAAAAACCAAGTACTCATTACTCACGAATGAGGTTTCACACAAAATTCATTTAAGTCAAGTCTCTTATCTTTTAAGATTTATAAACCATTCTTTTTATTTCTCTTAAGCCGTTATACCTAACTTCCCATAAAGCTAGTATAACTCTTAAGCTTTTAAAACCAAGCATTAATCTTCTGTAAAAAAATGATTCAGTATTCTTTTGAAATGCTTCAAGATCCTTATTATTCAGGCTTAAGTCACAAGACATTGCCGTAAGTATTATTCAGGCTTAAGTCAAAAGACATTGCCTTAATTATTATTCAGCTCACACACGTACGTCTACCGTACTATATATATATTTAAAATATCATGCTCAATAGTATAGGAAGAATTACATACCTCGCGATGATTATCGACTATTAGCAAAACGCTCCAAAGTACTGTAGTCCGGCTAGACTTTTCCACCCTCCGAGTAGAATACGCTACTCGCAGATCATTCAACCTATAAAGGTTAAACAAGTCTATCAAAGCCTAGACTACTCTTGTAGAAAATTCTTCTGATGTGATTCCAGTTCAAGTCTAATCTGTAATATCCTTCTATTACAGTTCAATTCTCTTCTATGAATCTTATATTCATTTCTATGCTACAACAGTATGTAATTTCCAATTACAATAGAAGGTTAGGATTATTTACCTCGGTAAGCCCAAAATTATCCAAGTTTAATGTCGATCCTGAGCAACGTTTAGCTCCTCCTCCGGGTGCTCCAACCCGCTCCAAATAACCCTTAGAAGTTCTACGCAACTTCTTCTTAATACTCCAACCAACTATGGAGATTTTCCTTAGGGTTTCGTTTAGCGACTGAAGGGAAGTATAATAGTATTTCTGGGCTTTTCGTATAAGTGTAACCTTGGAATACTACAAGGTATTTGGGCCAAGGTATTTTGGAATAGTAACTATACTTGGAGAGTATTTCTACCAAGGGGGGGTAGTATTTATACGAGAACCACTAGGCAAGGGGGGGTGTGCTACGGCTAGCACCAGGAGAGGGTACCCGCCGGCAAAGGCCTCTCAAAGGGGGGAGGGGTGCTCTCGGCTTAGAGCTCTCAAGAGAGAGGGGGGGAGAAAGGGATTTTAAGACTTAGAAAACATTTTTGGATGAAGAAGTCTTCAAAGGGGGGGGGGGGGGTATTTATAGGTCAAGAAAAGGCCAACCAATGGCCAAGATGAAGCCAAGTGCTATGCAAGTGTAGGGCCAAGATTTACCCAAGTACACCTTATCCATCTACCACCAAAAATATCCTACCAACTACTTGACAAAAAAAAGCCACAAAAATCGTCCAAGGAAGCCCCATGTTTGCCGTCCATTGAGGGTGACAAGTGTCACCCTCCCGTTGGTCCAAAATATTCCATCTCTCGGAAAAATTCGCAAAAATAATAAATGACATAGCCGGAATTTTCCCTTCGCAAAGTTTGTAAAACGTTTCGTCGGAAAACGACTCTTTTCGGTAGTTGTGAACAACATTTTCGGCCCTTGCCTACTTTAAGGCTCAAACTTTTCTACGTACGTCCTTACGTACATACTCTGGAAATACGGGGTATAACAAAGTCGTTATATTAACACTGTACATTAGTCAAAAACATCTCCCTATATCCAAGGAATTATACTTTTAAAACGAAACAAGTATCATATACTTAAAACACTTCAAGTCCATTGACTTTGAAACTTAAGACATCATTAAAACAAGTAAGGGCTATCCAAGCCTTGTACGTCTACCGTACTACATAGATGCAACTATTCATGCTCAAGAGGTAGGAAAGTTCCACATACCTTTTCGGATCAATCCACTTGCTAAGTCCAATAAACCGCACGTAGTACGTCAACCTATAATGACCATAATACGTTTATTAACCTCTAGCTTCAACGTAGAATATTCCAAGTGCAAACTTTACTAAATTCTACGGAAAATCGGGCAGCATTTCCTTTGTTTCTACATACTTTGCCACCTTTATCAAAGCCGAATTCAATAAACAAACGCCACTTTTAAGGCCCAACAATCCAATCAATACAAAGGGTATTACACACCTAATCTTGGGTGTGTAAAATTGTTACACCCCGTAAGTCCAGGACATGTATAAGAAATTGTACGTAAGGAATCAAGGCTTGAAAATTTGTACGAAAGGAAGAATTATTTTTCCGACGGAAAATCTTTCGAACGTCGGAAAGAAAAAATGTTCGTTGATGAGAATTGGATTCTCAATATGCATTATATGATGAGTATGGAACTTATTAAAGTTATGGAAATTTATTTTTACAGATTTGGTCATGTGGGGCCCACCCGAGGAATTTTACGTTTTGTGGGGCCCACAAGGGTTACGGAATTTTATGGACGAATGGGAGGGCGACACATGGCACCCTAGGGTAAAATGTTCATTGACCATCAAGGAAGATAAGTCTTCAAAGGTTGAGTTTATTGACTAGTCAACTTGTCCACTTGGCTAATTAATTAATTGCTCTTCATCCTAGCCACACATATGTGATTATCTTGACCCT
This sequence comes from Przewalskia tangutica, assembly GCA_029844215.1. NCBI lineage: Eukaryota > Viridiplantae > Streptophyta > Magnoliopsida > Solanales > Solanaceae > Przewalskia > Przewalskia tangutica. The sequence continues at coordinate 94,505,255 of CM056719.1, forward strand.
CCATTATGTTTTATATACACTACACTAGTGCAATACTAGTCTTCAACACTTAGAAAATTTCACAACAATTGTTGTCCACATTGAGCTCTCGGCTTTGGCTATATTTCAACACAAAAATTTTGTAGTTTTGATCCATTATTCACAAGACTTTAACACAAGATCCCTAAGGGTATTGTAAGGGTATCTCAATAGAAAGATTTCGGAAAAACGACGTTTTCACGTTAGTCGCAAGGCGAAACCCTAGGGTGTTCTTCAACTTTGAAGATGGAATATGAAGAGGAGTTCTTCATGAGCTTCTAAGGAGTGCTTGGAGAAGATTGGAACATAAGAAAAGGAGCTAATAATTGCTAAGGAGCGACTTTGAATCTTGGATTTTATAAGGGCTTGTAAAGGTAAAAATCTTGTCGTTTTAACAATTAAAGATTTCTTATTGTTGTAGCTATGGATATTAGCAAGCATGAGGTATATAGTATGAATTTTGATAAATGTATTGGCTATTGGAACCCTAATCCGAAAACTAGCATGTTTAGCCTTTAAGATTACAATTCAAGTTGATTATTAGTTTAAGTCGTCACATGTTATATAAAGAAGGAATTGTAGTTGTTGAAGTTGTTTATGACTATATAAAATGTTAGACCTAAGAACTTGGATTGGAAGAAATTGGACAAGATGATATGTTGTTGTAGCCGAGAATGGCATTATATTTTGGACTAGTTTGATATCAATGGTGGGGCGGAATTTTACACGTATTGTAAGGCGTGTAATCCCCTTTGTATTTGCTGAATTGATTGAGCCTTAAATGTGGCATTTGGTTATTGATTTTCGGCCTTGAAAAAGGTGGCAAAGTATGTAGAAACAAAGGAAGTGTTGTCCGATTTTCCGTAGGATTTAGTGACTTTACACTTAGAATATTCTACGATTGAAGCTAGAGGTTAATGTACGTGTTATGACTATTATAGGTTGAAGTACTACGAGTAGCGTATTATACTTGAAGGGTGGAAAGGCTAGCAAGGTTATAGTACTTTGGAGCATTTTGCAACTTGTCGCTAGTCGTCGCAAGGTATGTGAACCTCTTCTTTCTTTGGCATGATCCCACGGATGAAATATCCATGTGATAGTATTTCATGATTCCTTCTACTCTTAGAAGTTAAAAGTATGTTAAATTGTCCTAAGTCCTTACCAAGTCTTATGGGAGATGTTGGTAAGAATGGTTAGGAAATTATGAGATTTGATTTAAAGCTATGTGTCTTGATTTATTTAAAGTAAGTAAGTGGATTTTATGTTCGAAAATGACTTGAATTTATATGTGAAAAGGGGATTGATTTTAAAAGAGGAAGTTATATGATTTTAAGAGAATAAGTTACTTGGTTTTGGAAGTGTATGGAACTTTATATTTTTTTATAAGTAAATGGACTTTAAAGAATGTATGTTATGAAGTTTTAAGACTATGAACTTTGGTTGTCTTTTAAGGATTATGAAACTTTATTTTTCAAGTTATGGGACTTGATTTCTAAAGTATTGATGACATGATTTTATAAGTATAAGCGACATGATTTTAAAGAGTGTATGCTACGAGGTGTTAATACTATAAGCCTTGATTTTATGAGTGGAAATGGCTAAACTTTAAAATGTATGGCTTCTTAATTTATTTCAAAAGTTAAGAAGATGGTTTTCAAAAGAGTGTGTGACTTGAGCTTTAAAAAGAAAGGAGTTTTATGATTCTTTTTAAGTTTGTATGTACGTAGTATTTTTGGGTCTAGTTTCCCTAATGTTGCAAGAATAAAGTGCCTTAAGTTCTCTAAAATGAAAGATTGTTGTAATAGCTTTATGGGAAGTTGTTATAACGACTTAAGAAGAAGTAATAATACGATTTAAAATGTTATGTAAGGAAAATCACACCGAGCCTACAAATAGGCCGGATTACGTTATGAAATACACCGAGCCTACAAATAGGCCGGATTACGTTATGAGATACACCGAGCTTACACATAGGCCGGATTACGCCATATTACCCCAAGCCTACACATAGGCCGGGTTACGTCATCTTACACCGAGCTACACAGGCGGGCCGGATTATGCTACATGATTCCACAGTACACCGAGCTCCACAGGCGGGCCGAATTATGCTACATGATTCCACAGTACATCGAGCTCTACAGGCGGGCCGGATTATGCCACATGGTTCATCAGTACACCGTGTCCCCCAAATGGGCCGGATTACGTTATCACGTATGAATAATCAAAGTTAGCTTCCAAATAAGAAGTCCCTCCATAAAGGGCCGGATTATGTTATGTAAGATATGTAAGTTATGTGGAAAAACTTGATTAAATTCTTAAGTATGTATGTAAGAATATGATGTTAATTCTTATTGAAAGAAGGAAAGGAACGGTTAATATACGATTGATTTCAGGAGTTAAAATGACATTCTTTTATACAGTTATGATTTGTTTGTTGCACCTTATTTCTGTTCCATACTAAATTTTTGTTATCGACCCGCCGAAGTGCGTTCATGCCCGCAGGTGTTAGGTACACAGGTTGGTGATCCTTGCTCTTAGGATCTCTGTTCAGTTTTTGGGAAGAAGCTCCATTCACTCCGGAGGCTTATCTTTTTGGTACGGTTTCCCTGATGTTGTAGATTTATGTACATTCAGGGGTATGGCGGGGCCCTGTCCCGCCACAGTTGTAATTCTTAGAGGTCTGTAGTCACATGCTGTGGGTCGGTTTGTAAAAAAAAAAGAAGGGATAACTGCTGTTGTTTATGTATATGTATATGTGTCCAGAGAGGTAGCCTTATCGGCTAACCTGTTGTTTAAATTCTCGTTGTTTTATTTTATAAGTTTCATGTATGTTCCGCTGATTATCTCTGATGTATACCTGTAAGGTGCCCAGGTAGGGCACCAGTCGCGGGCCCGGGGTCGGGTCGTGACAAAAGTGGTATCAGAGCAGTTAGTCCTCGGAAAGTGTCTACAGACCGTGTCTAGTAGAGTCTTGATTATCGGTGTGTTGTGCACCACATCTATAATCAGGAGGCTGCAGGATATTTAGGATTGGTTTCCATTCTTCTCACTCTGAGATCGTGCAGTAGAGCTGTATTAATAGGTTGATCCTTCTCTGACGTATTCTTATGTATATGAATCAGCTATGCCTCGCGGAAGCGACGGGGCCCGAAATGGCAAGGCGCAGCAGAGCCGCGGTGGTGCAGAGGGTTACTAGGACTCGTGCCCGACTATGCCCGAGGTTGTGGTCGGCGGCGAGTTCGATTCTGTGGCGGTATTAGAAGCGCAGCGAGCCCGCGCCTCGGGGTTCCGATACACGAGCCTCATCCACCGGCCAGGCGGAGTATAGAATTATGGAGAGCGATCGGGTTATTGACTAGCATAGTGGTAGAGGCGTGGCAAACGGGAGCGAGTAGCTAACCCAGAGTTGGATTTGAGGATTCGGATTTTATGTGTTGTAGTCCACCGAGTTCTATGGTTGAGATCGAGGAGGATCCTCGTGGAGTTTGTCGGCGAATCTGAGCGGACTATGCAGTGCTTAGGGTCTCGGAGACCGAGTCGGTGGTGCTAGCTTCTACAGGTTCGCGATATTGCGTTGAACTGGTTTGAGTCATGGGAACTGTCTAGGGGTGTGGTTGCTCCTCCAGCTGTTTGGGATGAGTTCACAGAGGCCTTTCTTGATCACTTTTTGCCTCCTGAGATGAGGAGATCCCGTGTTGATAGGTTCTTATCATTGAGGCATAATGGGAGGACCATCAGGGAGTACAACCTGGAGTTTGACTCGTTGGCCAGGTATGCGCACACTATTGTGGCTGACATGGTTGATAGAGTTCATCGCTATGTTATGGGGCTAGACCGTTATATGATCACTGCTTGCCTGGGAGTGGCCCTTCAACCAGGTATGGATATTGCCAGGATGCAGACATATGCACAGGGGATTGAGGGCGGGAGAGAGGACCGACCAGACCAAGGCCACCAAGAGGTCCGTGGCAGGGGTTGGGGTGATTTTCGAGGCGGAGAGCCTCAGCAGCAGGCTAGGTCTACATTTCAGCCGGCACAGAGTGCTCCTTCCGAGTTTTCCGCGTGAGGTTGGATCACCGGGTAATTCAGAGCGGTCGAGCTCCAGAGCTTGGATTCAGATGCGCACATGGGTTCTAGGCGATGGCCACTCTTCCTCGTTGTCCATCGTGGCCGACATCACCATGGGGAATGTCGCCGTGCCATCGCGTGCTGTTTACCCGTGGCCTTGTGGCCATATGTTGAGGATTGTCCTAGTAGGAGAGTTACAGGAGGGATAGCACGCCTACTGCAGATCATGCGGGTTCTTCGCCTTGAAAGCTAGGCAGATGTTCATACACCACAGCCGCGCAGGTCGTGGAAGTTCCCAGTTTTAGCGGTCCTTTGAACCGCCTATATAATTTCAGGTATATCTTCGACCCTTTAGAGATTTGTATGCATGATAAGGTTGTTGTATGTTTAAGTATCAAGAACGGATAATATTGAGATTATGTATGTATGCTAGAAGTAAGTTGGAAGTACGAAAAGATAATCTTTTTAGGCCATGAATGTGAGTAGATAGTGATGGTGCACACTTTGGATTTGTTTCCTCGTTTGGTTTGTGATGGATAAATATGCAAGTGCGGTGTATTAGGTCCATATGTGGCATAATTAGGTTTTACTAAGTGCAGTTTTATGAGACTATGCCAAGAAAGGATAGAATGAGCTCTGAAAGAACATTCGGGGATGAATGTTTCTAAGAGGGGAAAAATGTTACACCCCGTAAGTCCAGGACATGTATAAGATATTGTACGTAAGGAATCAAGGCTTGAAAATTTGTACGAAAGGAAGAATTGTTTTTCCGACGGAAAATCTTCCGAACGTGGGAAAGGAAAAATGTTCATTGATGAGAATTGGATTCTCAAAATGCATTATATGATGAGTATGGAACTTATTAACGTTATGGAAATTTATTTTTACGGATTTGGTCATGTGGGGCCCACCCGAGGAATTTTACGTTTTGTGGGGCCCACGAGGGTTATGGAATTTTATGGACGAATGGGAGGGCGACACGTGGAACCCCCCCAATGGTATTGGACGAAATTAATGCTAGGGTAAAATGGTCATTGACCATCAAGGAAGATAAGTCTTCAAAGCTTGAGTTTATTGACTATTCAACTTGTCCACTTGGCCAATTAATTAATTGCTCTTCATCCTAGCCACACATATGTGATTATCTTGACCCTCCATTGTGTTTTATATGCACTACACTAGTGCAAGACTAGTCTTCAACACTTAGAAAATTTCACAACAATTGTTGTCCACATTGAGCTCTCGGCTTTGGCTATATTTCAACACAAAAATTTTGTAGTTTTGATCAATTATTCACAATACTTTAACCCAAGATCCCTAAGGGTATTTTAAGGGTATCTCAATAGAAAGATTTCGGAAAAACGACGTTTTCACGTTAGTCGCAAGGCGAAACCCTAGGGTGTTCTTCAACTTTGAAGATGGAACATGAAGAGGAGTTCTTCATGAGCTTCTAAGGAGTGCTTGGAGCGGATTGGAACATAAGAAGAGGAGCTAAGAATTGCTAAGGAGCGACTTTGAATCTTGGATTTTATAAGGGCTTGTAAAGGTAAAAATCTTGTCGTTTTAACAATTAAAGATTTCTTATTGTTGTAGCTATGGATATTAGCAAGCATGAGGTATATAGTATGAAGTTTGATAAATGTATTGGCTATTGGAACCCTAATCCGAAAACTAGCATGTTTAGCCTTTAAGATTACAATTCAAGTTGATTATTAGTTTAAGTCGTCACATGTTATATAAAGAAGGAATTGTAGTTGTTGAAGTTGTTTATGACTATATAACATGTTAGACCTAAGAACTTGGATTGGAAGAAATTGGACAAGATGATATGTTGTTGTAGCCGAGAATGGCATTATATTTTGGACTAGTTTGATATCAATGGTGGGGCGGAATTTTACACGTATTGTAAGGCGTGTAATCCCCTTTGTATTTGCTGAATTGATTGAGCCTTAAATGTGGCGTTTGGTTATTGATTTTCGGCCTTGAAAAAGGTGGCAAAGTATGTAGAAACAAAGGAAGTGTTGTCCGATTTTCCGTAGGATTTAGTGACTTTACACTTAGAATATTCTACGATTGAAGCTAGAGGTTAATGGACGTGTTATGACTATTATAGGTTGAAGTACTACGAGTAGCGTATTCTACTTGAAGGGTGGAAAGGCTAGCAAGGTTATAGTACTTTGGAGCATTTTGCAACTTGTCGCTAGTCGTCGCAAGGTATGTGAACCTCTTCTTTCTTTGGCATGATCCCACAGATGAAATATCCATGTGATAGTATTTCATGATTCCTTCCACTCTTAGAAGTTAAAAGTATGTTAAATTGTCCTAAGTCCTTACCAAGTATTATGAGAGATGTTGGTAAGAATGGTTAGGAAATTATGAGATTTGATTTAAAGCTATATGTCTTGATTTATTTAAAGTAAGTAAGTGGATTTTATGTTCGAAAATGACTTGAATTTATATGTGAAAAGGGGATTGATTTTAAAAGTGGAAGTTATATGATTTTAAGAGAATAAGTTACTTGGTTTTGGAAGTGTATGGAACATTATATTTTTTTATAAGTAAATGGACTTTAAAGAATGTATGTTATGAAGTTTTAAGACTATGAACATTGGTTGTCTTTTAAGGATTATGAAACTTTATTTTTCAAGTTATGGGACTTGATTTCTAAAGTATTGATGACATGATTTTATAAGTATAAGCGACATGATTTTAAAGAGTGTATGCTACGAGGTGTTAATACTATAAGCCTTGATTTTATGAGTGGAAATGGCTAAATTTTAAAATGTATGACTTCTTAATTTATTTCAAAAGTTAAGAAGATGGTTTTCAAAGAGTGTGTGACTTGAGCTTTAAAAAGAAAGGAGTTTTATGATTCTTTTTAAGTTTGTATGTACGTAGTATTTTTGGGTCTAGTTTCCCTAATGTTGCAAGAATAAAGTGTCTTAAGTTCTCTAAAATGAAAGGTTGTTGTAATAGCTTTATGGGAAGTTGTTATAACGACTTACAGTTAAGTAATAATACGATTTAAAATGTTATGTATGAAAATCACACCGAGCCTACAAATAGGCCTGACACGTTATGAAATACACCGAGCCTACAAATAGGCCGGATTACGTTATGAGATACACCGAGCCTACACATAGGCCGGATTACGCCATATTACCCCGAGCCTACACATAGGCCGGGTTACGTCATCTTACACCGAGCTCCACAGGCGGGCCGGATTATGCTACATGATTCCACAGTACATCGAGCTCCACAGGCGGGCCGGATTATGCTACATGATTCCACAGTACACCGAGCTCCACAGGCGGGCCGGATTATGCCACATGATTCATCAGTACACCGTGCCCCGCAAATGGGCCGGATTACGTTATCACGTATGAATAATCAAAGTTAGCTTCCAAATAAGAAGTCCCTCCATAAAAGGCCGGATTATGTTATGTAAGATATTTAAGTTATGTGGAAAAACTTGATTAAATTCTTAAGTATGTATGTAAGAATATGATGTTAATTCTTATTGAAAGAAGGAAAGGAACGGTTAATATACGATTGATTTCAGGAGTTAAAATGACATTCTTTTATACAGTTATGATTTGGTTGTTGCACCTTATTTCTGTTCCATACTTGCACTGTTGTTATCGACTTCTTCTGGGTTGCGTTCATGCCCGCAGGTGTTAGGTACACAGGTTGGTGATCCTTGCTCTTAAGATCTCTGTTAAGTTTTTGGGAAGAAGCTCCATTCACTCCGGAGGCTTATCTTTTTGGTACGGTTTCCCTGATGTTGTAGATTTATGTACATTCAGGGGTATGGCGGGGCCCTGTCCCGCCACAGTTGTAATTATTAGAGGTCTGTAGTCACATGCTGTGGGTCGGTTTGTAAAAAAAAAAGGGATAACTGCTGTTGTTTATGTATATGTATATGTGTCCAGGGAGGTAGCCTTATCGGCTAACATGTTGTTTAAATTCTCGTTGTTTTATTTTATAAGTTTCATGTATGTTCCGCTGATTATCTCTGATGTATACATGTAAGGGTGCCCAGGTAGGGCACCAGTCGCGGGCCCGGGGTCGGGTCGTGACAAAAATTCTGCCCCACAATGCATATTAACTAAATCAATAAGTTAAAGGTAGTATTTTTGGCTACAACATGTTCACATCCTAACCTTATTCAATCCCTTCAAATCCAAATCATATTTCTTACATGCAATTTATCTAACAGCAATATTTACCACCACAAGTTTTTTCTTCTTCACATGCAACACCATAAACTAGAAAAAAGAGAAGAAATTGTTACCTTAGAGCTTTAGCCAAATTAATCCAACAAGTTCACTAGTCTCCTTTCCACAATCACCACCACAAAAGCTCCTACAAGCTTGCCAACAAGTTTCCTTCTTGCCACCTTTTTAAGATTTTTCTCAAGCCTTGATTTCCTCTTGATTTTCTAGAGAGAAGGGAGAGCTTTTATTTTAGAGAGAGAGAAGAGCTTGAAGAATGACCAAGTCTTCAAGACTTGGTCAATAAATAGGACATGCAAAATCAGATGGGGGGGACACTTGTCACCCTCCCATGGCCTTTTTTAAAACAAAACAGTTCAGATTTTTCCACTCAGCCTCGCAGAACCCGCCGCGCACAAACCTCTCGCCAACTCGAACTCCGCGCGCCCGCTTCGGCGTCGCGGCGCTGCAACTTCAGCGAACACTCAGATCATCTGGCGCCGCGGCCCTGCATCCGGCGACGCGGCCCTGTGGCTCCTGACCGAAATATTTTTCTGTCCGACTGCACACTGAACTTGTAACTTCCATAACTTTCTACTCCGATGTCCTATCGACGAACGGTTGGTTGCGTTGGGAACTAGACTCAACGAACTACGTACTAGGCCTTTGAAACACCTAGGAACTCTCAATGTAACTGGACATACACCGCCTCAAAGTTGACTAAAAATCTGTCCGAAACATTCCATCAAAAATATAAATCTTAACTCCTTTCGTACGTCCCCATAAGCAGGACCTGAACTACGGGGTGTAACAATATCGCCTGCGTCACGAAGCTGACCGGGGCAAGTACGAAAGCCAACTACCAGATACCGCCTGCGTCACGAAGCTTCATGGGGAGCTAGTCCATGGAACAAACATAGTGGAAGCATACCCGTGGAATCTCCAACAGCGTCGGTATGTCCAAGTAAAATAGCGAGATATACGACCCTCCATTGAGAGACGCGGTAACATAGGAATATAACAAGTCTATCATGAGCAAGCACAGGTAAGTTAACGCACTCTTAGACTTTTATTAACTTGTAAAATGAAATATCAGTTTATAAACTCAAGGCACCTTCATTTTATGTAAAATACGGGATTTAACCCCAAAGTACTACGTACTTCAACTCTCTTAAAAATGACCCCTTTTTACATAAAAAGTCACAAGACACTAATACTTGTAGTATCAAGGCACTTTCATTTTTTACAATCAAGTTACTACACATTTTAAATTAAGTAACAAATACTTTTCAAATCAGGTTACTACACCTTTTTAACTTCGATTCAAAGCTTTAAAATCACGTAACTTCTACTTTCTACATTAAGACAATTATTCCTTTAACTCAAGTAACTCATTCTTTTCAAATAGCGTTACTCCTATCTTTTAAAATCAAGTCATGCATTCTCTTTTAACCAAGTAATCTATACTTGTTAAATAATTCTAGTCTCATGACTTTCCGACAACTCTAGTCTCATAACTTCCAAATAAAACAAGTCTCTTAACTTTAGAAATCAAGTCCCATAACTTGAAAAATAAAGTCTCATAACTTTTAAAGGAATTCAAGTAACTTATTCGTTTCAAACCAAGTCACTCATACATTTAAAATTAACATTCATTTGAACCGTGAATAGGTTATACCCGTTTCTAATACTTCCTAACGTCTCTTACCAACATCCCCCATAAGATATAGTAAGAACTTAGAAATATTTTAGACATACCTTTAGCATAAAAATCAATAACATGAATACTTCCTAATGACAAGGCAAGTACTTCAAGAAAACAAGTCACGTATACTCCAACTAACAAGGCAAGTATACTTTAAGAATAAGTCATGTATACTCCAAAACAAGGCAAGTATACTTCAAGGATAATCATGTCGATAGAAGGAAGAAGTTCACATACCTCGTGACGACTAACCCAAATGACACGTAGCAAAACGCTCCAAGTACTTCAACTTCATCGGCTATTCCTTAAGCCAAGTAGATCATGCTACACGTAGTACTTCAACCTAAAATGGCCATAGTACTTCTATCAATATCTTACTTTCTAGTTTAAGACTTATACCAAATAATGCCCTCTAATTCTACGGAAATTTGGGCAGCACTTCCTTTGTTTCTTTGTACTTTTTCACCTTTTCCAAGGCCCGTATTTCCATAACCAACAAGCCACATTTAAGGCGCAACCAACAGTTAGCCAAAGGGGATTACACGCCTAACTGGACGTGTAAAATTCTTCCCCATAATCTAAATAAAACAGTCCATGGCCCGCGACAAGTGTAGATTGTCACGACCCGAACCCGGGCCCGTGACTGGTGCCTTACCCCGGGCACCCAAGTAGACATACATCAGAGTAGTCAGCGGAACATAAAACAAGACATGAAATAACAAAAGGTGTAAAACAGTAATCTGAGAAAACTTGCCCTTCGGCATATATATAAATCAACTTAAAACCGAACAGTTACATCCCATTACAACTCTGCCCATAACAAGATACTGCACTTCAAGAGTGACATGACAACAATGGCGGACAGGCCCCGCCATACCACGAATGTAAGCACCTACTACGACAGGACTATACCACCGATAAGCCTCCGAGAAACGGAGCTTCCCAAACGTTGAATCGTGACTCGAGAGCTAGGATCAACGATCGGTGTACCTCAACTCGCGGCATGAACGCACTTCCGAAAGAGGTCAAGATAACAGTACCAAGTATGTGAAATCGAAAATATCAGTAAATGAAATCATAGTAGTCTATATAAAGCGGGAGACATGTATGATAACCAAACTACGATTCACAATAAATAAGCGAATATGTCAAGTCGTGACTCACGCCTCAAAGTCATCACTCAAATATAACAATGGGTGTCACGCCACAACATCAATCATGCGTGGAATACCTTCCTCACCGCGGATCTATGATATAAGAGCACCAAGGAATACACATGAACACCGTGTCCCACTGTCATCATAAAACCGTAAGGGGTAAGTACGAAGGCATAGCGAAACCCACAGATAAACAAGGTCATAAATCGTATCATGAGATCTGTCTTGCATCACATGATCAAAGCCGCCACTGCTCGCGAGATCTAATGTGGCGCGTCTAGCCCCGAACTTCCGCAGCTCGCATAGGCCACTCCAATGGCCCGCATGAGGTATTCCCCGCATCGAGGGTAGCTACTCCCCGGCATCCGCCTGGACTCGCAGTCCGCATGGCCACATAGACCGCATGACCATAAAGGCCGCACACTAACCTGAAACTCTCGTAGCTCCGCATAGGTCCCCTGGACCCGCATGAGGTATTCTTGAATCATGGTCCTGCATCACCGAGATATACCCCGCATTGGAGGCGCTTAACCCCCGGGATCATGTCAAGGTGAGTGGTACAATACCAACATAACGACTGATAGTTAAACAACATAAGCGCGATCGAGGGAAAACCCCTTTACACAAACATCACAAGATATTAACACACGTAGCATCCTAACATGTTTACTTATCAAACCAATAAGAAAGTATTACAAGGCTATCACAAACCAACACAATCAAGTTATTCACACAAGATACTTTCTACTCTATGATAAACAAGTTCGGGTTTTTATCCCCAAAGTACTTCATACATTAACTCTTTAAAAGATACGTTACTTTCACAAAAGTCACACAATACCCGTAGTATGAAAATAGAGTGACTATCCTTTTAAGTAAACCAAAACACTTCCCTTTGTAAAATCAAGTAACAACATTATTTTCCAAACGTTCAAGTTTGCCTAATTTCAAATGTTCAACTTTCTCATTTTTCGAAAGGTTTCGTAGTTCATAGTATTAATTACTTAATGATATAATTCTCTTTTAAAACCATTTGAGAAACATATGCCTTATATGTGAGTAGGTTATTCTTGTTTATAACAATCTTATAACAACAACCATGATCTAGGAAATGTAATATCATTTTGTCTCATCTTAGCTTCTATGCAGATGGAGGTTTCTACTAGTTTTAATAATACTTAATTAGTCAATGCATTTCCCTTTATTAGCACTGCTGTGGTCTGTTCGATACCTATTCTGATTTCCGAAATCAGTAAAACATTATTCCTTTTAAAAACCAAGTACTCATTACTCACGAATGAGGTTTCACACTCTTTTTACAAAATTCAGATTAATTTAATTAAGACAAATCTCTTATCCTTTAAGATCAAGTCTCTTATCTTTTAAGATCAATAAAACATTCTTTTTATCTCTCTTAAGCCATTATACCTAACTTCCCATAAAGCTAGTATAACTCTTAAGCTTTTAAAACCAAGTATTACTCTTCTGTTAAAAATGATTCAGTTTTCTTTTGAAATACTTCAAGATTATTCAGGCTTAAGTCAAAAGACATTGCCGTAATTATTATTCAGGCTTAAGTCAAAAGACATTGCCGTAATTATTATTCAGTTAACACACGTACGTCTACCGTACTATATATATACTTTAAAATATCATGCTCAAGAGTATAAGAAGAATCACATATCTCGCGACGATTATCGACTATTAGCAAAACGCTCCACGGTTATAACCCGGCTAGCCTTGTCCACCTTTCAAGTAGTACATGCTACTTGCAGAACATTCAACCTATAAAGGTTATATAAGTCTATCAACTTCTACATTAATATTCTACTGATGCGATTTCAGTTCCAGTCTTTTCTGTAATATCCTTCTATTACAGTTCAATTCTCTTCTTATATACTTTCCTTGTATATAACTTATACTCAATTCTTATACTTCAATAGTATGAAAACTCTAATACAATAGGGAGACAAGATATTTACCTCGATAAGCCCATAATTATCCAAGTTTAAATGTCGATCCTGAGCAACGTTTAGCTCCTACTCTGGGCGCTCCAACCCGCTCCAAACAACCCTTAGAAGTTCTACGCAACTTCTACTTAATACTTCAACCAAGTATGAAGATTTTTCTTAGGGTTTCGGTTTGAGACAAAAAGGACATAAGGTAGTATTTCCGGGCTCTACGTATAGAGGTAACTTTGGAATACTACAAGGTATACGGCTAAGGTATTTTGGTATAGTAACAATACTTTGGGGAGTATTTTCTACCAAGAGGGGGTGTATTTTATGAGAACAACTAGGCAAGGGGGGGGGTACCCCACGGCTAGCACCACTAGGAGGAGGGGATACTTTCGGCCAAGGGGGAGGGGGCTCTCGGCCAAGGGGCCTTCTCAAAGGGGGAGGGGGGTGTTTGGACGAAACACTACCAAGAGGGGGAAGGGATTTTCAAGACTTAGAAAATGGTTTATGGATGAAGAAATGTCTTCAACTAAGGGGGTATTTATAGGCCAACCAATGGCCAAGATCATGCCAAGTAGTAGGCAAGTGTAGGGTGAGGATTTGGACAAGTGTGTGTGGGTCCCACCTTATCCATCTAACACACAAAATATCCTACCAACCCAAGACTTGTGTTCGTCCAAAAGCCGCCCCACACTCCACCAACTTGAGGGTGACAAGTGTCGCCCTCTCGTTGGTCCAAAACATTTCGTCTCTCGGAAAAATCCACAAAAATTAAAAATGACATAGCCGGAATTTTCCCTTCGCAAGTTATGTAAAACGTTTCGTCGAAAAACGATTCTAATCGGGTGTTGTGCACAAAATATTTTCGTCCAAGCCTACTTAAAGTTCAAACTTTTCACGCACGTCCTCACGCATATACTGAAATACGGTATAACATTCTCCTCTTAGAAACATTCGTCCCGAATGTTCCTTCTAAGTCTCAAAACAAACATGCGCCAGTATAGTCTTCACTGCTATACTTACGAAAACAAACACGCCACGCCTGGCCATAAAATAATACACGCGCAAATACTTAATCCAAGTCCACGAGGAACCATCTCTAGCATAACAAAAACTCCCACCCAAGGCCTAAAATATACTCCCTGCGCACCTTCTCTTTACAAACGAAATGATCACTTCTATTCTCTTGCTCGTACTTTCTCGTACACTCGAACTCTTTCTCATAACTTACCACATTTTCGCCATCGCTCAGCTTTCCAAAATCTCGGGGTCACTATCTCCAACTTGGTCATCATTAACTGGGAACACTCTGGATGGATCTCCGATACTTTTCCGAACATAACAATATGAAAGACCGGACATACTGCCTCCCACGTCGGACGTCAAAGCTAACTTATAGGAAACCCGGCCTATCCTACAACGGATCTGAAAACGCTCCAAGTACCTCAGGCAAAGTTCCCTCTGTTTTCCAAAACTCGTCACACCCTATGCGGGGTGGTACCTTCAAGAATTCTGACCGTCAACCTGAACTTTAAGTGTCGACGTCGATTATCCGCACGACTTCCGTTGAATCTGAGCTGCCAATAACCTCATCTGGATAAGCTTCACCCTATCCACATTCTGCTGAACAAGTATGAACCAACTATCTGAACCTTGCTACATCGAATCAATCAACCGGCAATTTACACTTCCGCCCCTACAAGACTTCATAAGGCAATATCCGAACACTGAAATGGTAGCTATAATACACTCCCTCAACAGGAGACAACAATCCTCACAGCTACCCCTGAAATCCCAACACCGCCCGGCGGCGAATGCGATTCGAGACTCACCCGAGTTCCTACCGCTGGTAAAACTTCCAGAAAAAGTAGCCAAAACCTGGGCTTCACTGTCTGTCATAAGGTAAAAGCAGGCACCTCGTGCAGCCTTACAACCTCCCTGATATAAACATCTCGCATAACTTACTACCGAGTAAACGGTCTCGACTAAAAGACAAGAGGGACTGACCTCATCGGCCCGACTACTGGTCGACCGCATCTACGAACTCGTACGATGGTTAACTAAACTTGGGCCTAACACCCTCGTGACCTACCACCGCGACCACCCCAAACCGACCCCACCATAAAACAGTCGCGGGTTGACTCGCGCATGGCCTTAACCCGACCCACTCGCAGAAACACTTGCTCCCGATCCTAACAATCTCACTAATCACGTTACGAAACCTAGCGGTCTTCTTAGCTCAACTACCCTCTTTCATTCCACACTACTCAGGGACTTATCCCACAAACATAGCTCACGTGCACCATGCACTCCGACAAGGGTTAAACGTAAAAATATAAATCTTTTACTCGAGATGGCCTTGCTTCTAAGGTCTCTACGTATAAAGCTCTAAGGCTCACACTTTTTCTTATCCCCCAATCTTTCCCGGTTAACTAACCATGATTTCTAATCACAATACACTTATGTTATTCGAACATAATCGCTACGACTGCCCGGCTCGTGGATCGTGCCTTACCCGCACCCAAGTAGTCATACATCGAGAAAATCAATGGAATATAAAACAAGACATGAAATAATTGTAAATGATACACGCTTCGAGAAAAGTGGTTGCCTTTCGGCATATATACATAAACCAAGGTTTGCGCTACATCCCAACTGCATAACATGACTACTGCACTTAAGGAAATAAAAACTATGGCGGACAGGGCCCCGCCATACCCCGATCGCATAAAACTATCTACAACAGGAGATCATACCCAGTAGAGCCTCCTAGAAGATGGAGCTCCCGACACCAACGCAAGAGATCCTAAGGATGTGGATCTAGCACTGCCGCCTTACTGCGGCGTGAACGCAGCCTCGAAGGAGGTCGATAACAGGTACTAAGTATATGAAACTGTAAAGTACTTAAATGAAAACATATCATTTTAAAATCAGTTTTGCAAGTATGTATGAAACAACCAAGGGAACCGCACATAGTGCCACATCATAAACAAGAGCAACAATAGGTAAACTGTAACAGGTCTTTTCTAGGCTGTGAATGATCGAAGCAGGGCCAATTGCCCGTAGTATCACCATGCAAGCCTAATCCTGGACTCCCGTAGTCCGCATAGGCCACTCATATAGGCCCGCATAGGGTATGTAACCCCGCATCGAGGGTAGCTACTCCTCGGCATCGTCCTGGACTCGTAGTCCGCATGGCCACATAGACCGCATGAGGTATAACCCCGCATCACTAACCTGGAACTCCCGTAGCTCCGCATAGGTCCCCTGGACCCGCATGAGGTATTCTCGAATCATGGTCCCGCATCACCGAGTCTACCTCGCGTCGGAGGCGCTTAACCCCTGTAATATGTCAAGAGGTGAGTGATATTATACTAACATAACAAATTATCGTTAAACAACATAAGCACAACAAGAATACTCTTATACAAACGTTACAAGACACTAACACACATAGCATCATATCATGTCTACTTATCAAACCATCTTATTATTCTTTTCACAAATCAATATAAGTCATTATAAACACATAGGCAACCGCTTTTATCATGCTTAAGTGGTTATACCTAACTTCCCATAAAGCTAGTATAACTCTTAAGCTTCGCTTTAAAACCAATTTGTTCTCTTCATTTAAAAATGATTCAAGATTCTTTTGAAATGCTTTCGGATCCTTATTATTCGTGCTTAAGTCGCAAGACATTGCCGTAAGTATTATTCGAGCTTAAGTCAAAAGACATTGCCGTAGTTATTATTCGATTAACACATGTACGTCACCGTACTACATATATACTTTAAAATATCATGCTTTAGGAAGAATCACATACCTTCTCAAATAAAACCACCGCCAAGTTGAATATGTTGCGCAGAGAAATCAACCTATAATAGTCGACACGCCTATCAACGTCTAGACTACTGTAAAATGATTCTAAGCGTAGGGTTCTATATCCTACGGAAAATTGGGCAGCACTTCCCTACCCGGTGAGCTACTCAAGTCTACTGTAAAAACAGTCCTATGTAAGTACAATTTGATTATTCTTCTTTTAAACCCTTCTACTGTGATAACAGTTCAATTCTATTATGTGATATTCTTCTAAGTATTTAATACTTATTCTTATACTACTACAGTATGTATTCTCTAATTCAAAAGAGGTTTAGGATTATTTACCTCGGTAAGCCCAATAATATCCTAGATAAAAGTCGCGCCTGAGCAAGGTTTAGCTCCTAGGTTGTACGCTCCGGTAGCTCCAAGAAACCTTAGAAGTTCTTCACAACTTCTACTAAGGACTAAGGGATTTGGGCTAGGGTATTTTGGGCATTATAACAATACTAGAAGGAAACTTTTCTACCACGGGAGGGGGGGTAGATTTCGGCTAGGCTAGGGGAGGTTGCCTCACCCAAGCTCACTCAAAGGGGGGGGGGGTGTTAGACGAAAGAGGCTACAAGGGAGAGGGAAGGATTTTCAAGACTTGGAAAGGAATTTGTGGATGAAGAACTCTTCATCTTAAGGGGGTATTTATAGGTCAAGCCATGGCCAACCAAGGGTCAAGATGATTCCAAGTGCAAGGCAAGTGTAGGGTGAAGATTTAGGCAAGTGTCCATTCTATCTACTACACACAAATATCCTACCAACTCCTTGACTTGTGCAAAGGCACAAAAAACGTGCCATCCTAGTCCAATTCGTCCAATGGACGATTCAAGTCCATCAATTGGAGGGTGACAAGTGTCGCCCTCCCGTTGGTCCAAAATGTTTCGTCTCTCGGAAAAATCCGCAAAAATTAGAAATGGCATAGCCGGAATTTACCCTACGAAAGCTGTGGAAACGTTTCGTCGGAAAACTATTCGTTTTGTGAGTTGTGCCCAAAAAACGTCCAAGGCCTAAACTTTAAGGCCAATCTTTTTGTACGTATTCCCTTACGTACATACTCTGGAAATACGGGGTATAACAATAACACTTAAGATATACTCATCTCATCATACGTACTAAACTCTAGAGGGTTAAGGATATACCTGTATCTACTGCTTCACTCCCCTTAGTCGTTCTAATCAAACCTACCCCGTAGGGCGCATAGCTAGGGAAGATGACGAACTACCCACCGATCCTGAAGGCTGAGTCCTCCTACTAGGACATCCTTTCGACACATGGCCCTGACGGCCACCGGTAAAACAAGTACCAACTACAAGACAACATTCCCCGGGATGACGCCTTTCACATTGTGAACACTGGGGAAAAACTGAATCCGACTGGATGGAACCTACGTGTAGCTGTGAACCGGAAGCTCTGGAGCTCTGACCAACTCCGGCTTATCCCCAACGTCCTGAACTCCGTGGAGGACCACTGCATCGTGGATGTGCATATCCGATCTGGCTGCGAGGTGGTTCGCCTCGAAAGTTACCAAAGGACTCATTGCTCGCCCTCTTCTCGCCTTGGTTAACCCGTCGATCTCTACGTTTCTTGGCCTGCTGCGCATAAGCCCGTACGCAGGCCATGCTCAAGCCTAACTGAAGAATTACTCCTGCACGACCCTCTCTTAGATATTCATCAAGACTCGCGGTACATCGGTATACTCTCTGGTAGCCAAATCCATAGCTAGTAACAGGGTCGCCTCTTTGCAATCTATATTCTCCGTTCCCGGTCGTGGAACTGAAGGTTCATATATCAAGGTCGCAGTAGGCACTGCTGCCGCCGTGCTAAACTCTGCTGGGGCTGGTGACGTCGCAGAACTCCCCAAATGAAGCACCACCCCAGGTGATGATTGGGCCTGTGCCCTAGTAACCCTCTGTGCTCTACTCGCAGCTCCCTCGGCTGCCTTGCCCTCCTGGGCCCGGGTTTGCCCTACGCGGAGGCATAACGGTAAGGGAAAGAAATACGTGAGAGGGGTCCAACTTATAACACAGCTCTAAGGCACGATCTCAGAGTGAGAAGAATGGAAACCAATCCTAAATATCCTATAGCCTCCTGATTATTGGTGTGGTGCACAACACACCGATAATCAAGACTCTACTGGATACGGTCTGTAGACACTTTCCGAGGATTAACTGCTCTGATACCACTTTTGTCACGACCCGAACCCGGGCCCGTGACTGGTGCCTTACCCCGGGCACCCAAGTAGACATACATCAGAGTAATCAGCGGAACATAAAACAAGACATGAAATAACAAAAAGTGTAAAACAGTAATCTGAGAAAACTTGCCCTTCGGCATATATATAAATCAACTTAAAACCGAACAGTTACATCCCATTACAACTCTGCCCACAACAAAGATTACTGCACTCTAAGAGTGACATGACAACAATGGCGGACAGGGCCCCGCCATACCTCGAATGTAAGCACCTACTACGACAGGACTATACCATCGATAAGCCTGCGAGAAACGGAGCTTCCCAAATGCCGAATCAGGACCCGAGAGCTAGGATCAACGATCGTGTACCTCAACTGCGGCATGAACGCAGCCCGGGCGAGGTCAAGACAACAGTACCAAGTATGTGAAATCAAAAATACGTAAATGAAATCATAGTAGTCTATATAAAGCAGAGACATGTATGATAACCAAACTACGATTCACAATAAATAAGCGCCATGTCAAGTCGTGACTCACACCTCAAAGTCATCACTCAAATATAACAATGGGTCTCACGCCACAACATCAATCATGCCCGTGGAATACCTTCCTCATCGCCGGCGTTGTTATACCCCGTATTTCCGCAGTATGTACGCAGGACGCACGTAGGAAATTTCAACTTCAAGTAGGCTTGCCGATTTAATTTTGTGCACAACACCGGCTAGAGTCGCTGCTAAACGCTTTCCAACTTCAGATGGGAATTTCCGCTATGCCATATTTTATTTTTGCGGATTTTTCCGAGAGATTTAAACATTTTGGACCAACGGGAGGGCGACACTTGTCACCCTCCAATTGATGGATGTGAGGCGTTATTGTGGCCGATTGGAATGGCTTTAGTTGGTAGGATATTTGTGTGTTAGTTGGTTAAGGGGCACTTGGCAAGATCTTGGCCCTACACTTGCCTTGCACTTGGCATGATCTTGGCCATTGGTTGGCCATTGGTTGGCCTATAAATACCACTCTATGTTGAAGACTTTCTTCATCCTAAAATCTTCTAAGTGTTAAAATCCCTCCCTCTCCCTTCTTGTGGTTCTCGTCCAAAAGCCTTCCCCCTCCCCCTTGGCCGAGAGTTCCCCCCCCTAGTGGGGTAGGCCGAGGGGTATACACCCCCCCCTCCTTGGGGTGCTAGCCGTGGGGTACCCCCCCTAGCCTAGTTGTTTTCGTATAATACCCCCCTCTTGGTAGAAATACTCTCAAAAGTATTGTTATAATGCCCAAATTACCTTAGCCATATACCTTGTTGTATTCTAAGGTTATACCTATACGAAAAGCCCAGAAATACTATTATACTTACCGTCAGTCACCAACCGAAACCCTAAGGAAAATCTCCATGGTTAGTTGGAGTAGTATGTAGAAGTTGGTTAGAACTTCTAAGGGTAGTTTGGAGCGGGTTGGAGCGCACGGAGTTGGAGCTAAACGATTGCCCAGGATCGACTTTATACTCGGATAATTATGGGCTTATCGAGGTAAATATCTTGTCCCTCTATTGTAATTGGAAATTACATGATTGTTAGACTATATAGTTGAAGTATACTGTATATATAGAACTGAACGTTGTTGTCGGCAATGTCTTTGGACTTAAGCCCAATAATAAGAAACCTTTTCAAGAAGAGTACTAAACTGCTTTTACATAGGTATTCTGACATGAGACTTGTGTAGTAGTACCGTGGAGTAGAATTGTACCCGTTAGGGTTAGATGTATAACCCCCCCCCTGGTTGGCTTGGTAGCCGGCCTCGATAGAGGAGGAGATTTACGCTGTTGCGGGGGTGGGGGGGGAGGTGCTGCCGAATTTTCTGTAGAATGTTCTACGGTTAGACCTAAATGTTAATAAGCGCCTTGTGGCCTTATAGGTTGAAGTACTACGTGTGGCGCGATCTACCGGGCTAAGGAGTAGCCGACGGTTTGAGGTACTTGGAGCATTTTGCTATTAGTCGATACTCGTCGCGAGGTATGTGAACCTCTTCCTATCTCTTCTAGCATGATATGTGTGAACTATGTAGTACGGTAGACGTACAGGTGCTAAATGTATTTGATTGGTGTAAAACATAAAGTGTTATAACGGCTTTATGGAAGTTGGTTATAACAGCTTTATGTTGGTAAGAAAATACATGTGGTTTTTAAAAGGTAACTGATTTGAACTATAACTGGCTTGTTATGTATTAATAAAGAACTTGAAGTATTTCAAAAGATTTTTGAATCATTTTGAAAGAAGAAGTAATACTTGGTTTTTGAAAACTTAAGAGTTATACTAGCTTTATGGGAAGTTAGGTATAACGGCTTAAGAATGTTTTACTGATTTCTAAATCGAATGTATCGACAAACCACTGCAGCGTTAATAAAAGGAAATGTTTTGACTAATTAAGTATTATTAAAACCAGTAGAAACTTCCATCTGCATAGAAGCTAAGATGAGACAAAATGATATTTCCTAGATCACGGCTGCTGTAATAAGATTGTTATAAACAAGAATATCCTACTCACATATAAGGCTTAGGTTTCTCAGATTGTTTAAAGGAGAATTATATTCTTAAATGAATAAGACTATGAACTACGAAACCTTTCTAAAATGAGAAACTTGAACATTGGAAATTAGGCAAACTTGAACATTGGAAATTAGGCAAACTTGAACATTGGAAAAGAATGTTGCTACTTGATTTTACAAAGAGAAGTAATTGATTTACTTTGAAAAAGATAATCACTCTATTTTTATATACTACGGGTATTGTGTGATTTTTGTGAAGTAACGTATCTCTTAAAGATTTAATGTATGAAGTACTTTGGGGATAGGTACCCGAACTTGTTAGTAGAAAGTACCTTGTGTGAATAACTTGATTGTATTGGTTTGTGATAGCCTTGTAATACTTTCTTGTTGATTTGATGAGTAAGCATGTTAGGATTCTACGTGTGTTAGTATCTTGTGATTATTATGTAAGGGGGTTATTATTGTTGTGCTTACGTTGTTAAACGTTAAGCCCGCTGTAACGCTATTGTATCACATACCCTTTGACTTATTATACCGAGGGCTTGCCACCCTTGATGCGGTCTTTACGGCCTACGCGGTCCTCGTGACTACGCGGAGCGGTAGCTCCGGGATTGATCATTCCGGTGTTTAGCCCGACGCGGGGATTCCTATGCGGTCCGCTGAGACTATGCGGTCTTTTGAGACTACGCGGTCGCGGAGCCTAGGCAGATACCGAGGTTAGCCGCTTCGACGCGGGTATACCTCAGCGGTGCAGGACCATGATTCGAGGAATACCTCATGCGGTCCGTGTGACCTATGCGCGAGTCGCGAGTTCCGTGGATAGACGCGACATTGATATTGCGGGCGGGCCAGCCGATTACGTGGTGCGGTCTAGAAAGACCTCGGATACAATTTGTGGTATTTTTGGCATCGTGGGTCTTAGTAGTCGGCTATGCCTTCGCATTACCCCGCACGGTTTTATTGTGATAACTTTGAGGCGTGAGTCCCCGACTTGACATGATCGCTTATTTATTGTGAATCGTAGTTTGGTTATCATACATGTCTCTGCTTTATATAGACTACTATGATTTCATTTACGTGATTTATTTTCGCCACATACTGTGACTGTTAGATCGACTCCTTCGGCCGAGCGTATAAAGAGGCCGAGCCTCTACCACGGAACAGACCGAACCGTGGCTCTCCGTATGGCACGCCCCGAGAATACGGCCGTGAGGGCATGACTCGTGGATCGCAGCAGCCGGCACCATTTGTTGGGTCGCTGAGCTAGGCTCGCGACAAAGTTACAAAAGTGGTATCGAGCGCTTAATCCTCGGAAAGTGTCTACGCATCGTATCCAGAAGTCTTGATTATCGGTGTGTGCACCACACCAATAATCGTGAGGCTATAGGGTATTTAGGATTGGTTTCTATTCTTCTCACTCGAGATCGTGCCTTAGAGCCGTGTTGTAAGTTGGACCTCTAAACGTATTTCTTTCCCTTACCGCTATGCCTCCGCGTAGGCAACCCGCCCAGAGGCAAGGCAGCCAGGAGCCGCGAGCAGAGTCCGTGAGGGTTACGAGGGCATAGCCCAATCATCACCCGAGTTAGGTGCTTCATTCGGGGATTTCGCGACATCACTAGCCCCGCAAGTTTAGCACGGCGCGCAGCTCCATCGCGCCATGATATTTGAATCTTCGGTTCCACGATCGGAACAAGTGAATATAGATTGCAAAGAGGCGACTGCATTAGCTATGGATTTGGCTACCAGAGAGTATACCGATGTATCGCGAGTCTTGATGACTACCTAAGAGGGTTGTGCGGGTAATCCTTCGCTAGGCTTGAGCATGGCCCGTATGCGGGCTTATGCAGCAGCCGAGAAACGAGATCGACGTTAACGGCGACAAATGTAAGAGGCCAGAGCAGAAGGTCCTTTGGTAACTTTCGAGGCGAGTCACCTCACCAAAGTGATTTGATTATGCACATCCACCAAAGGCAGAGTGGTCTTCCACGAATTTCGTGACGTTCGCGTGCAGGAGTCGCCGTAACTCCGTGGCTTCCGTTCATTAGTGATGCACGCCATCCCGGGAATGTCGCCTTTTAGTTGGTACTTGTTGTACCATGACCGCCGTGGTCTAATGTCGAAAGAGTGTCCTAGTAAGGAGGACTTAGCCTTCGTGATCGCGGTAGTTTGTCATCTCCTCACGCATGCACTCACGGCAGGTTTGATTAGAACGATTAAGGGGAGTGAAACAGTAGTTACAGGTATATCTTTAACCCTCTAGAGTTTTGTTTATGTGATCAGGTGAGTATACCTTAAGTGCTATGTTCTGATAGCAGTGTGTTAGTTTTGATTAGATCATGGTTGTTTAACCGAGTAAGATGTTGAGGGATAGAGAAAGTGTGAGCCTTAGAGCTTTATACGTAGAGACCTTAGAGGTAAGGCCATCTCGGGTAAAGGTGTAGTGTTATGTTTGATCCTTATAGGAGTGCATAGTGCACGTGAGCTATGTTTGTGGGATAAGTCCCTGAGTAGTGTGAAATGAAAGAGGGTAGTTGAGCTAAGAAGACCGCTAGGTTTTCGTAACGTGATTAGTGAGAGTTTTCCTTCGGGGAGCTAGCATTGTGCGCGTTGCCAGGTCGGGTTGAGGCCGCATTGCGGGTCAACCCGCAACCTGTTTGTTGGTGGGGTCAGTTTGTGGTGCTCCCGCCGGGTGGTGGGATCACGAGGGTGTTAGGCCCAAGTTTAGTTAACCAGACGAAGTTCGTGGACGCGCTCGACCACTGGTCGGGCCGATGGGGCAGCCCATCGTGTTTTTCGGTCGACCGCTTACTACCGTGTTGAGTTATCAAAAGGTTGTAAGGCTACACGGGGTGCCTATCTTCACCTTATGGCAGACAGTGGAGCCCAGGTTACGGCTGTTTTTGTTTCTGGAAGTTTTACCAGGCAAGGTTAAGAACTCAGGTGAGTCTCAGAATCGCATTCGCCCTCGGGCCAGTGTGTGGATTTCAGGGGTAGTTGTGGGGATTGTTGTCTCCTGTAGAGGGAGCGTTTAAGCTACCATTTCAGTGTTCGGATGTCGCCTTATGAAGCCTTGTAAGGGCGGAAGTGTAAGTCTTGGCCGATTGGTCTGATGTTGGCAAGGTTCGCATACTGGTTCAGGCTTGTTCCAGCAGACCGTGGATAGTGAGAAGCTTGTCTAGAAGAAGTTCTGGCAGCTCAGGGGAAATCGTGCGGATAATCGGCGACGACGCTTAGAGTTCAGGTTGACGGTCGGTCTTCTTGAAGGTACCACCCCGGATAGGGTGTGACGAGTTTTGGAAAAACAGAGGGAACTTAGCCCGAGTTACTTTGGGCCCTTTTTGAGTTCATGTGAAGAATAGGCCAGGTTGCCTATATGTTAGTTCTTGCCGTCCGACTTAGGAGGCAGTACGTCCGGTCTTTCGTATTGTTATGATCGGGAAGTATCGGAAATCCATCCAGAGTGTTCCCAGTTAATGATGACCCCGTTAGAGATAGTAACCCCGAGTTTCGGAAACTGAAGCAGTATCAAGAGTTTGGGTGTACGATAGCCGCAGTGATCGTGACGCATCCGCATACCATTTGTTGGGTTGCTCGAGAAGGTTTATGCCTCGCAAAGTGACAAAAGTGGTATCATGTGGTAAGAATTCGAGTGTACGAGAAGTGCGACACGTAAGGAAGAAGCGGCGTGTATGGCGGCGTAGATGTGATCATTTCTTTTGTATGGAGAAAGTACGGAAGGAATTATATTTTAGACCCTTGGATGGGAGCGCTTGTGATGTTAGAGGTGTGTCCTCGTGGACTTGGAGGTAAGTATTTTTGCGCAAGTTGGTTCCGTGGCTACGCGCGTGCGTGATTGTTTTCGTAAGTATAGCGGTGAGGACTATACCGACGCCGCTTGTTTTAAGATTTAGAAGGAACATTCGGACGAATGTTTCTGGCGAGGAGAATGTTATACCCCAGATTTCCGCAGTATGTACGCAGGACGACGTAGGAAATTTCGAACTTCAAGTAGTCTTTGCCGATTTAATTTTGTGCACAACACCCGTTAGAGTCGCTTTTTCGCAAACGCTTTCACTTTCAGATGGGAATTTCCGCTATGCCATATTTTATTTTTGGCGGATTTTTCCGAGAGACGAAACATTTTGGACTAACGGGAGGCGACACTTGTCACCCTCCAATTGATGGATGTGAGGCGTTATTGTGGCCGATTGGAATGGCTTTAGTTGGTAGGATATTTGTGTGTTAGTTGGTTAGGGGCACTTGGCAAGATCTCGCCCTACACTTGCCTTGCACTTGGCATGATCTTGGCCATTGGTTGGCCATTGGTTGGCCTATAAATACCACTCTATGTTGAAGACTTTCTTCATCCTAAAATCTTCTAAGTGTTAAAATCCTCCCTCTCCCTTCTTGTGGTTCTCGCCCAAAAGCCTTCCCTCCCTCGTCGAGAGTTCCCCTAGTGGGTAGGCCGAGGGGTATACACCCCCCCCTCCGTGGGGTGCTAGCCGTGGGCTACCCCCCCTAGCCTAGTTGTTTTCGTATAATACCCCCCTCTTGGTAGAAATACTCTCAAAAGTATTGTTATAATGCCCAAATTACCTTAGCCATATACCTTGTTGTATTCTAAGGTTATACCTATACGAAAAGCCCAGAAATACTATTATACTTACCGTCAGTCACCAACCGAAACCCTAAGGAAAATCTCCATGGTTAGTTGGAGTAGTATGTAGAAGTTGGTTAGAACTTCTAAGGGTAGTTTGGAGCGGGTTGAGCGCACGGAGTCGAGCTAAACGATTGCCCAGGATCGACTTTATACTCGGATAATTATGGGCTTATCGAGGTAAATATCTTGTCCCTCTATTGTAATTGGAAATTACATGATTGTTAGACTATATAGTTGAAGTATACTGTATATATAGAACTGAACGTTGTTGTCGGCAATGTCTTTGGACTTAAGCCTGAATAATAAGAAACCTTTCAAGAAGAGTACTAAACTGCTTTACATAGGCCTCAGACAAGAGACTTGTGTAGTAGTACCGTGGAGTAGAATTGTACCGTTAGGGTTAGATGTATAACCCCCGGTTGGCTTGGTAGCCGCCTCGATAGAGAGGAGATTTACGCTGCCGGGGTGGGGAGGTGCTGAATTTTCTGTAGAATGTTCTACGGTTAGACCTAAATGTTAATAAGCGCCTTGTGGCCTTATAGGTTGAAGTACTACGTGTGGCGCGATCTACCGGGCTAAGGAGTAGCCGACGGTTTGAGGTACTTGGAGCATTTTGCTATTAGTCGATACTAATCGCGAGGTATGTGAACCTCTTCCTATCTCTTCTAGCATGATATGTGTGAACTATGTAGTACGGTAGACGAAAAGGTACTAAATTTATTTGAGTGGTGTAAAACATAAAGTGTTATAACGGCTTTATGGAAGTTGGTTATAACAGCTTTATGTTGGTAAGAAAATACATGTGGTTTTTAAAAGGTAAATCGATTTGAACTATAATCGCTTGTTATGTATTAATAAAGAACTTGAAGTATTTCAAAAGATTTTTGAATCATTTTGAAAGAAGTAATACTTGGTTTTTGAAAACTTAAGAGTTATACTAGCTTTATGGGAAGTTAGGTATAACGGCTTAAGAATGTTTTACGATTTCGAAATCGTAATGTGTATCGACAAACCATCGCAGTTAATAAAAGGAAATGTTTTGACTAATTAAGTATTATTAAAACCAAGAGAAACTTCCATCCGCATGAAGCTAAGATGAGACAAAATGATATTTCCTAGATCACGGTACTGTAATAAGATTGTTATAAACAAGAATATCCTACTCACATATAAGGCTTAGGTTTCTCGATTGTTTAAAGGAGAATTATATTCTTAAATGAATAAGACTATGAACTACTAAACCTTTCTAAAATGAGAAACTTGAACATTGGAAATTAGGCAAACTTGAACATTGGAAATTAGGCAAACTTGAACATTGGAAAAGAATGTTGCTACTTGATTTTACAAAGAGAAGTAATTGATTTACTTTGAAAAGATAATCACTCTATTTTTATATACTACGTATTGTGTGATTTTTGTGAAGTAACGATTCTTAAAGATTTAATGTATGAAGTACTTTGGGGATAAAAATTCAACTTGTTAGTAGAAAGTACCTTGTGTGAATAACTTGATTGTATTGGTTTGTGATAGCCTTGTAATACTTTCTTGTTGATTTGATGAGTAAGCATGTTAGGATGCTACGTGTGTTAGTATCTTGTGATTATTATGTAAGGGGTTATTATTGTTGTGCTTACGTTGTTAAACGTTAAGCGTTGTAACGCTATTGTATCACATACCCCTTTGACTTATTATACCGAGGGCTTGCCACCCTGATGCGGTCTTTACGGCCTATGCGGTCCTCGTGACTACGCGGAGCGGTAGCTCGGATTGATCATTCCGGTGTTTAGCCCGACGCGGATTCCTATGCGGTCCGCTGAGACTATGCGGTCTTTTGAGACTATGCGGGTTGCGGAGCCTCAGCAGATACCGAGGGTTAGCCGCCGACGCGGTATACCTCAGCGTCCGGGACCATGATTCGAGGAATACCTCATGCGGGTCCGCTGTGACCTATGCGGAGTCGCGAGAGTTCCGTGGATAGACGCGCACATTGATATTGCGCGAGGCCGCCTGATTATGTGGTGCGGTCTAGAAAGACCTCGGATACGCTTGTGGTATTTTTGGTATCGTGGGTCTTAGTAGTGGCCATGCCTTCGCATTACCCCGCACGGTTTTATTGTGATAACTTTGAGGCGTGAGTCCCCGACTTGACATGATCGCTTATTTATTGTGAATCGTAGTTTGGTTATCATACATGTCTCTGCTTTATATAGACTACTATGATTTCATTTACGTGATTTATTTTCGCCACATACTCTGCACTGTCAGATCGACCTCCTTCGGGGCCGTTCATGCCGCAGTAAAGGTACACCGCCGTTGATCCTCGCCTAGGATCACGTCACTTTTGGGAAGCTCCGCTCCGAGGCTTATCACGTATAGTCCTGTCGTAGTAAGTGTTTACATTCGTGGGTTTGGCGGCCCCGCCCCGCCATTATTGTCGTATCATTTCTTAGGTCCAGTAGTACCGCCGGGCAGAATTTGTAAGAGGTTGTAATCGTCAATTGCTATTTATATATATACCAAGGTAACCGCTTTTGGTTAGTCTGCTTTCTTATTTCACCGTCATTTTACATTGGTTTCATGTATTGTCTTTATGTTCCGCCGATTACTGATGTTGTGTCACTAGGGTGCCCGGTAAGGCACTGCAACGCCCCGAACGGGTCGTTACAGCGATATGATATAAGAGCACCAAGGAATACACATGAACACCGTGTCCCACCGTGTCATCATAAAACCGCAGACGGTAAGTACGAAGGCATAGCCGACTACTAAAACCTACGCACAAACAAGGTTATAAATCAGATCATGAGATCTGCATCATCACATGATCAAAGCCGCCACTCGCCCGCAGATCTAATGCGCGCTTCAGCCCCGAACTTCCCGCACTCGCGATAGGCCACCCAATGGCCCGCATGAGGTATTCTCGCATCGAGGTAGCTACTCCCAAGATCCGCCGACTCGCAGTCCGCATGGCCACATAGACCGCATGACCATAAAGGTCGCACACTAACCTGGAACTCTCGTAGCTCCGCATAGGTCCCCTGGACCCGCATGAGGTATTCTCGAATCATGGTCCCAGACCGCCTGAGATATACCCCGCATCGGAGGGCAGCTTAACCCCCGGGATCATGTCAAGGTGAGTGGTACAATACCAACATAACGGCTGATAGTTAAACAACATAAGCGCGATCGGGGGAAAACCCCTTTACACAAACATCACAAGATATTAACACACGTAGCATCCTAACATGTTTACTTATCAAACCAATAAGAAAGTATTACAAGGCTATCACAAACCAACACAATCAAGTTATTCACACAAGATATTTTCTACTCTATGATAAACAAGTTCGGGTTTTTATCCCCAAAGTACTTCATACATTAACTCTTTAAAAGATACGTTACTTTCACAAAAGTCACACAATACCCGTAGTATGAAAATAGAGTGACTATCCTTTTAAGTAAACCAAAACACTTCCCTTTGTAAAATCAAGTAACAACATTATTTTCCAAACGTTCAAGTTTGCCTAATTTCAAATGTTCAAGTTTCTCATTTTTCGAAAGGTTTCGTAGTTCATAGTATTAATTACTTAATGATATAATTCTCTTTTAAAACCATTTGAGAAACATATGCCTTATATGTGAGTAGGTTATTCTTGTTTATAACAATCTTATAACAGCAGCCATGATCTAGGAAATGTAATATCATTTTGTCTCATCTTAGCTTCTATGCAGATGGAGGTTTCTACTGGTTTTAATAATACTTAATTAGTCAATGCATTTCCCTTTATTAGCGCTGCTGTGGTCTGTTCGATACCTATTCTGATTTCCGAAATCAGTAAAACATTATTCCTTTTAAAAACCAAGTACTCATTACTCACGAATGAGGTTTCACACTCTTTTTACAAAATTCAGATTAATTCAATTAAGACAAATCTCTTATCCTTTAAGATCAAGTCTCTTATCTTTTAAGATCAATAAAACATTCTTTTTATCTCTCTTAAGCCGTTATACCTAACTTCCCATAAAGCTAGTATAACTCTTAAGCTTTTAAAACCAAGTATTACTCTTCTGTTAAAAATGATTCAGTTTTCTTTTGAAATACTTCAAGATTATTCAGGCTTAAGTCAAAAGACATTGCCGTAATTATTATTCAGGCTTAAGTCAAAAGACATTGCCGTAATTATTATTCAGTTAACACACGTACGCTCACCGCATTATATATATACTTTAAAATATCATGCTCAAGAGTATAGGAAGAATCACATACCTCGCGACGATTATCGACTATTAGCAAAACGCTCCACGGTTATAACCCGGCTAGCCTTGTCCACCTTTCAAGTAGTACATGCTACTTGCAGAACATTCAACCTATAAAGGTTATATAAGTCTATCAACTTCTACATTAATATTCTACTGATGCGATTTCAGTTCCAGTCTTTTCTGTAATATCCTTCTATTACAGTTCAATTCTCTTCTTATATACTTTCCTTGTATATAACTTATACTCAATTCTTATACTTCAATAGTATGAAAACTCTAATACAATAGGGAGACAAGATATTTACCTCGATAAGCCCATAATTATCCAAGTTTAAATGTCGATCCTGAGCAACGTTTAGCTCCTACTCTGGGCGCTCCAACCCGCTCCAAACAACCCTTAGAAGTTCTACGCAACTTCTACTTAATACTTCAACCAAGTATGAAGATTTTTCTTAGGGTTTCGGTTTGAGACAAAAAGGACATAAGGTAGTATTTCCTGCTTTACGATAGAGGTAACTTTGGAATACTACAAGGTATACGACTAAGGTATTTTGCATAGTAACAATACTTTGGGAGTATTTTCTACCAAGAGGGTGTATTTTATGAGAACAACTAGGCAAGTGGGTACCTACGGCTAGCACCACTAGGAGTGGGGAATACTTTCGGCCAGGGGAGGGGGCTCTCGGCCAAGGGGCCTTCTCAAAGGGGGAGGGGGGTGTTTGGACGAAACACTACCAAGAGGGGAAGGGATTTTCAAGACTTAGAAAATGGTTTGTGGATGAAGAAATGTCTTCAACTAAGGGGGTATTTATAGGCCAACCAATGGCCAAGATCATGCCAAGTAGTAGGCAAATGTAGGGTGAGGATTTGGACAAGTGTGTGTGGATCCCACCTTATCCATCTAACACACAAAATATCCTACCAACCCAAGACTTGTGTTCGTCCAAAAGCCGCCCCACACTCCACCAACTTGAGGGTGACAAGTGTCGCCCTCTCGTTGGTCCAAAACATTTCGTCTCTCGGAAAAATCCGCAAAAATTAAAAATGACATAGCCGGAATTTTCCCTTCGCAAGTTATGTAAAACGTTTCGTCGAAAAACGATTCTAATCGGGTCTTGTGCACAAAATATTTTCGTCCAAGCCTACTTAAAGTTCAAACTTTTCTACGTACGTCCTCACGTACATACTCTGGAAATACGGGGTATAACATAGATGACGACAATAAAAATCAACGAATCACATGGCCCGAAAAAGCTAGTTTCTCACCACTCACCCAAAGTAGCGCATACACACCTTATTTTCCATATCTTAATGAAAGTTCATCCATATACTATAATAATGAGTAATATCCAATTAATGCGGAAAAAGAAGAATTATTACCTCATTTTTAGCCTTAAAATCGTCCCAGGCACAACACTATACTTTGGTCCGCAGCTGCTTCGCCAACTTCTTCAAGTTCCAATCGCATATACGTGACCCCTATAACCTTCTGATCAACTTCCCTTCACGTTTCAACACCAAAAAGTCGACGGAAAACCCTAGGGTTTCAAACCCCATTCTCGGCCCAATGAAGTTTTAAAGGGTTGAGATGTTATCTTGGTTCAACACTTGATTGTGGGCTTAATCTTGGAGAAAAATATTTTAATCAACACTAGGTGTTCTTGGTGTTCTTGAGCTCAAAGGAAGAAAAAAGATGAAGAAATATGGTTTAAGTGTAGAGACAAGTCTTGCAAGCCTCTTATGTATATATAAATATCTCAAAGGGTGAGATCATGACAAGTGTATGGAAAATTGGATGTGGGACCCATGTCCACTTGTCCTACTTCAACAAATATCTAAAGTCAATTAGTCAACCGAGACAAGCAAAGGGCGTGTGCCACGTGTCACCCTCCGATTCGTCCAAAATATTTTCATCTCCCATAAACATCCATATTGGCTAAAATCTCGAAATATATTGTGGGCCCACAAAACCGTAAATTTTTCCCGTGGGCCCCACGTGACCAATTTCGGATTTAAAAATCCATAATTCTATTATATTCCAAAAAGTCCAAATCCCAAATTTGAGAACTCAATTCTCATTACTAAACACTTTTCCTTCACTTGCTCAAATTTCTTTAAGGAAAAAGCGCATCTTCTATCGTTTCACGATTTAACCCTTATCGTCTTACGTACGTTATCTTATTCTTGTGTTGGAACTACGGGGTGTAACATTCTCCCCCCCTTAGAAACATTCGTCCCGAATGTTCCTTCTAAACCTCCAACCATACTTGCACCGGTTAGTCTTCACTACTATACTCACAAAACCAATTATGCCACATATGACCATAATACAACACACGCGCATACACATAAATCCAAGCCAACGAGGAATCACATTTAAAGTGTATATCATCACTTATTAACTCCCATTCATGGTCTAAAAAAAGGATACTTCGTACCTTCACTTCACATATATAATAATTTTCATTCTTTTAACACATGTTCACTTCTTTTCTTACTCGTCGTACTTTCCTCGTACAACCGAACTCTTTCTAGTATACGTACCATATTTCAGTCATCTCTTCAGTTTTCAAAACCTTGGAGTTACCACTTCCAAACTTGGTCATTACACTAGCTTCAATTTTTTTTAAGGCCATTCTCGGCCTTCCCGACCCAGTTCTGGTGGAACGCATCCACGAATGAGTACAACTATTAACCGCATTGGGCCTTGCACCTCGTGACCATATCACCTAGCTGACCACCTCAAACCGACCCCACTCCATTTCGGTTGCGGATTGACCCGCGATCGTCCTCAACCCACCCATTATCGCACTAACTTCTCATTCCCGTCCTAATAAATCTCTATTCAAGTCATGAAAGCCTAGTGGTCTTCTTAGATTAACTATCCATTTTCATTTCACACAACCCATGGAATTATCACACTAATATACCCCAAGTACACTATGTACTTCAACTAAGATCAACCGTAACATCTTTTACTCCAGACGGCCTTGTATCTAAGGTCTCAACGGTTATCAATATTCTAAGGTTCACAATGTCCTGAGCCTACATTATCAATCCCCGCAATACGGGAAATGTAGCTTCTAAATATCTCAAAGTCTTATTAAGAACTCACAACAACTCTATTAACTCCATACGAATATCATTCGTATTTGACACTTAAGCCTATAATCATAGCTTAACCCAACAACTGGGTATGTCATTACTTCAATAGAAGCTGATCTACCAAGAGTCTATCACCATCTTATTCAGTTTATTACCTCATGATATTCCAAATCAGTACATATATAAAGCCTAGGTGTGGGTTCAATAAACTGTTTCACACCTTCCAAGTAATTAAGGCTTTTACCAATTCTTGGTAATCTATAATCATTCTAGGCAACATGCATACGGCTCCAAATAAATACACTCGTACCGATATACATCATCAATATACCCACTATACGATAATATTACCAACCTGGATACGCAAGCCATATAATCTGTTCTGGGCCACTGTCGCCTTTCTCAAAGCTGCAATCACAATAACTGTTAGGGAAAGACCATCCTAACAACACAGC
Organism: Przewalskia tangutica; assembly: GCA_029844215.1. Lineage (NCBI taxonomy): Eukaryota > Viridiplantae > Streptophyta > Magnoliopsida > Solanales > Solanaceae > Przewalskia > Przewalskia tangutica. The sequence goes on from CM056719.1 coordinate 94,539,458, forward strand.
TCTATCGCACGACCTTAGCGTAAGAAGAATAGAAACCAATCCTAAATATTTTGTAGCCTCATGTGTATAAGTATGGTACACACATACCCATACCCAAGACTCTACTAGACACGGTCTGTAGACATTCCGAGGCCTAACTGCTCTGATACCACTCTGTCACGCCCCCCAAAGCCCGGGCCCACGACTGGTACCCTACCTGGGCACCCTTCTATACACACAACATGAGTAACACGCGGAAGATAATAACACTCATTTTTTTCTTAAAGCAAAGGCAAGGCCGATAAGGCTGCCGTGTATATATATTGTCACGACCCGACCCAGGGCCCGTGACTGGTGCCTTACCCCGGGCACTCTAGTGATACAACATCAGAGTAAATCAGCGGAAATAAAAACTTACACATGAAACAAGATATACAATAAGAAAAATAGGCTAACCAAAACGGTCACCTTTCTGCATATATATAAAAATGATTAAACCTGAACAGTTACATCCCTTTACAAACCCTACCCACAACAAGATTACTGCACTTCTAAGAATGTAACCACAACTACGATGACAGTGGTTCGCCATACCCCGAATGTAAGTACTACAACGATGTGGACTATACCAAAAGATAAGCCTCCGAGAAACGGAGCTTCCCAAAACGCTGAATCGTGATCCTATGAGCGAGGATCGACAATCGCGTGTACTTACACGCGGCATGAACGCAGCCTCAAGGAGGTCGATAACAGTACCAAGTATGTGAAATCAGAAAGTATCAAATAAAATCATAACATTTTAAAACCGCCACAAATACGCATTTAACAACCAATTTTTAACCGCATATAGTGCCACAAAGATAAACAAGAGCAAAATAGATATAACGTAATCGTCTTTTCTAGGCCGCTAATGATCGGGCAAGGCTAATCGCCCATAGTATCATTATGCGAGCCTAATCTCGAACTTCCGCACCGCATGTACTACCTAGGTCCGCATGAGGTATTCCTCGTGACGGTAGCTAACCCTAAGATCAACTCGACTCCGCACCGTGATAGTCATATGGACCGCATGAGGTATTCTCACATCGCAGAATACACCCGAGTGATCATCCCGAACTCCCGCACTCGCATAGGTCACCTGATCCGCATGAGGTATTCTCGTGACGGGGCGCTAACCCTGCATAACAAGTCGTGGGGGTAAGTGATATAATACCAGCACAACTGCTTATCGTTAAACAACATAAGCACAACAAGAAAACCCCCTTACACAAACGTCACAAGACACTAACACACGTAGCATCATAACATGTTTACTTATCAAACCAACAAGAAAATATTACAAGGCTATCACAAGCCAACATAGTCAAGTTACTCACACAAGGTACTTTTATTTCATGTAAACAAATCCGGGTTTTAACCCTAAAATACTACATACTTCAACTCTAAAAAAAAAGATCCATTTCTTTCACAAAAGTCACCCGATACCCATAGTATCAAAATAGAGTAACTATCTTTTTAAGTAAACCAAAACAATTTCCATACCTTCTTTTTAAACAAATCTTAAGACAAAAGCATGCCTTCCCTTTTAAACCATTTTAAGACAAAACCATGCCTTCCTTTAAAACAAAGACACTTTTCCTTTTTAAAGTCAAGTAGCAATATACTTTTTAAAACCAAGTGTCTTACTCTTTTAAAAACAAGTAACCCATGCCTTTAAATCAAGTTACTTCTCCTTTTCCAAAATCAAGTTGTTTATAAGTCAAATCTCTTTACTTTCAAAAATCAGTCTCCTAATCTTTAAATCATATCTTTTAAGGAAACCAAGTTATCATTTTAAATCCAATGATAAAACCATTCTTTTGTTTTCATAAAGTCGTTATAAATAACTTCCCAAAGCTATTATAACACTTTATGTTTTAAACCAACCAAGGACAACTATTCTCATTTTCGAAATCAAGATAACTTTATTCTTTAAAAGACCACACACCCATTACTCATGAATGAGGTTTTACAACTTTTTAACATAATTCAAGTCCTTAATATTTCATAACAAGTCACTTAACTTTGGAATCAAGTCAAGGACACAAAAGGAAAATCAAATTTCTTTAAACACACGTGCGTCTACCGCACTATATATATTTCACAACAATCATGCTAGAAAGGATAGGAAGAGGTTCACATATATATAGTTCTAAGCAGAGGGTTCTATATCCTACGGAAAATTGGGCAGCACTTCCCTACCCGGTGAGCTACTCAAGTTCATCAGGAAAACAAATTCTATGTAAGTACAATTTGATTATTCTTCTTTAAACCCTTCTATCGTGATAATACCAATTCTATTCTGTGATATTCTTCTAAGTATTTAATACTTATTCTTATACTACTACAGTATGTATTCTCTAATTCAAAAGAGGGTTAGGATTATTTACCTCGGTAAGCCCAATAATATCCTAGATAAAAGTCGCGCCTGAGCAAGGTTTAGCTCCTAGGTTGTACGCTCCGGTAGCTCCAAGAAACCATAGAAGTTCTTCACAACTTCTACTAAGGACTAAGGGATTTGGGCTAGGGTATTTTGGGCATTATAACAATACTAGAAGGCAACTTTTCTACCAAGGGAGGGGGTAGATTTCGGCCAGATAGGGGAGGGTTGCCTCGCCAAGCTCACTCAAAGGGGCTGTTGGACGAAAGAGGCTACAAGGGAGAGGGAAGGATTTTCAAGACTTGGAAAGGAATTTGTGGATGAAGAACTCTTCATCTTAAGGGGGTATTTATAGGTCAAGCCATGGCCAACCAAGGGTCAAGATGATGCCAAGTGCAAGGCAAGTGTAGGGTGAAGATTTAGGCAAGTGTCCATTCTATCTACTACACACAAATATCCTACCAACTCCTTGACTTGTGCAAAGGCACAAAAAACGTGCCATCCTTGTCAGGACCCGAACCCGGGCCCGTGACTGGTGCCTTACCCCGGGCACCCTAGTGATACAACATCAGAGAAAACCAGCGGAAAATAAAACATGAGTCATGAAATAAGAGATATAATAAGTAAACAGACCAACCAAAACAGTTGCCTTCAGTATATACATAAACCCAATGCTTTAATCCTTTTGCAACCCCGCCACAACAAGATTACATGCACTTAAGATTTACATGACTATGACGGACAGTGGCCCCGCCATACCCTCAATGTACAAGAACCTACAACTCAGTGGAACACATACCAAAAGATAAGCCTCCTGAGAAATGGAGCTTCCCAATACGCAATCGTGATCCTAAGAGCGGGATCCACGATCGATGTACTTACTGCAGATGAACGCAGCTTCGGGCGAGGTCAAGACAACAGTACCAAGTATGTGAAATCAGAAAAAATACTATAAATGAAATCATAATACTATATAAAAACAGAGACATATATGATAACAAAACTACGCCACAACATAATAGCGATATGTCAAGTCGTGACTCACGCCTCAAGTCATCACTCAAATATAACTACGGGTCTCACGCCCACCACATCAATCGTGTTCGCCTACGGCCGCATGCCCCGAATTCGTGACGGTGTAGACATGCCCATGATGCAACAATAATAACAATGCCCCATGGCCACATGCCCCGGAATTCAGACGGTAGACACGCCCAAGTGACATTATCAACACACATCGGGTGATTAACCCCGCCGCACGCCACACGCCCGACTGCAGACGGTGTAGACATGTCCATGTAACCACAATAACAATATATCGTAATCAACCCCGCCGCACGGCCACATGCCCCGGACTGCAGACGGTGTAGACATGTCCATATGACATCAACAACAATATACCACACAACCAAAGTATCACAAACAAGCTCAAGCAAATTACCATACTTCTAGACTTTTATAAAAGATCCATTCCTTCCCGTAAGTCACCCGATATCAACACTTGCACAACAAAGGCTATCACAACAAGTATAAGCAAGTTACACACAACAAGCATAGACAATTTATACACAACTCAAGGTACTTCCATTTTGTATCAAAGTCCGGTTTTAACCCTAAAGTACTACGTCACATTAACTCTTTTAAAGGATCCTTTTTCACAAAAGTCACATAATACCCGTAGTATAGAGTGACTATCTTTTTAAGTAAACTAAAATACTTCCCTTTGTAAAATCAAGTAACAACATTATTTTCCAAACGCTCAAGTTTGCCTAATTTCAAATGCTCAAGTTTCTCATTTTAGAAGGGTTTCATAACTTATAGTCTTAATCTCATTTAAAACAATCGAGTAACATATGTCTCAGACGTGAGCCGCTTATTCTTGTTTACAACAATCTTGTTACAAAGAAATCATGATCTAGGAAATGTAATACAATTTTGTCTTATCTTAGCTTCTATGCAGATGGAGGTTTCTAATGTTTTAATAATAATTAGTTAATTGTCAATACACCTTCCTTTATTAGCGTGGTTTGCTCGACACTTATTCTCATTTCCAAATCAAGAAAACATTATTCTTTTAAAACCAAATACTCATTACTCGAGAATGAGGTTTCACGACACATTTAACAAAATGTTAATAACTAAGTAAAACAAGTTAAGTCTCTTATCTTTCAAGATCAAGTCTCTTAACTTCTACAATCAATAAACCAATCTTTACCTACATGTAGTCGTTATAACTAACTTCCCATAAAGCTATTATAACACCCTATGTTTTAAACCAACCAACTCATTTAGCATATGTACGCTCACCGCATTACATAGTTTACAAAGCATCATGCTAGAAGGATAGGAAGAGGTTCACATACCTCGCGACGATTATCGATAATAAGCAAAACGCCCACAAGATCAGAATCTGATAACCGCTTTCCACTCTTCGTAGAATGCGCTACTCGCAGCATTCACCACCTATAAGGCCACAAACGCCTATTAACTTTTAACCGCATTTGCCCATATTCTACGTAAAATTCGCAAGAAGATTTCCCGCAACAACAGAAATCTCCTCCTCTATCGAGGCCGCTACCAAGCCAACCAGTGGGGTTTACACGTTTAACCTGACGTGTACCATTCTACTACACAACAATGCTACACAAGTTCATCAGAATACACCCATGTAATTACAGCTCAGCTTCTTTCTTTAAATTCAGCTTAAGTCAAAAGACATTGCCGCAGATTAAGCTTAGTTCTATATATAGTATACTTCAACTATATAATACAACAACATGTAATTTCGACATAAAAGTGGGGACAAGATTATTTACCTCGATAAGCCCAAAATTATCCGAGATAAAAGTCGATCCCGAGCAAGGTTTAGCTCCTACTCCACGCTCCAAACAACCCTTAGAAGTTCTAACCAACTTCTACTTAAAAATACTTCAACCAACTATGAAGATTTCCTTGTGGTTTCTTTGAGACTTAAAGGACAAAAGGTAGTATTTCCTGCTCTACGATAGAGGTAACTTTGGAATACTACAAGGTATAAGGCTAAGGTATTTGGGCATTATAACAATACTGAGAGTATTTCAATACCACAAAAGGGGGTACCTCATGAAAACACTACAAGATAGTGGGGTTCTCGCCAAAGGGCCTTGACAAGTGAGGGGGAACTCTACCAAGGCCTCACAGTGGTGGGAGTTGGACGAGCCAACAAGAGGGAGGAGAGGGTTTCAAGACTTAGACAAGTGAAGAGTGGATGAAGAAGTTCATCTCTCTGGGGGTATTTATAGAAAGCCAAAAGCCAACCAATGGCCAAGATCAAGCCATGTGCAAGGCAAGTGTAAGGCCTTGATCGCCAAGTGCACCCTATCCCCTACTCCACAAAACATGGCTCAAAACAATGCACAAAACAAGGCCAAAACAAGGCACAAAACAAGGCACCAATAAGGCACAAGACGTGAGCCAATCGCCACTAACTGGCTCCACCATGAGGTGACAAGTGTCACCTCCCGCTGGTCCAAAATGTTTCGCCTCTAAAAATCCGCAAAAATAGTAAATGACATAGCCAAATTTTTTCCCTACGTAAGTCGTGGAAACGCTTCGCCGAAAACGACTTTAACCGTGTTGTGCACAAAAGAATTCGCCAAGCCAATTTGAAATTCGAATTTCTACGCACGCCCCACGTACATACCGAAATACGGTATAACATTCTCTCCTTAGAAACACTCGTCCCGAATGTTCCTTCTCAAGACGGATATCGAAGAAGTTCCTTCTAACAAGTTGCCAACGCCACACCTGGCCACGAAATAACACACGTTCTCTTCCTTCCTTACTCGCCGTGCCCTTCTCGAACACTTGAACTCTCCCAAGACGTACTCATACTTCGCCATCGCTTAGTTGTCAAAACTTTGGAGTCATCACCTCCAAACTTGGTCGCCTTACTAACCTCAATCTTCTTTAAGGCCATTCCCGCCTTCACGAACCGCTCGTCGAACCTATCCACGAACTCATACGATGGTCACCTAACCGGGCCTAGCACCCGCGACTTACCATCCGGGATTACCCAGAACCGACCCCACCTAAAATCGCACGGGTTGACCCGCAAATGGTCCTCAACCCGACCCCACAATCGCGCCAAACCCTTGTTTCCTGATACGGAACAATCCTACTAACATACGTCATGAAAGCTACCACTTCCATCTCACACTACCCATGGACTTATCACACAAAAAAAAAAAAAAACCGCGTATACTACGCACTCTGATAAAGGTCAAACATAAAATAAATCTTTTACACAAGAAGACCTTACCTCTAAGGTCTCAATCGTGAAATATTCTAAGGTTCACACTTACCATGCCCCCAGGCTTACCCTTCTACACTAACCAAGCTTCTAAATCACATTTTAGCACAAAGATATCCGAACATAACACTAAACACATTATCATAACAAGCATACAAAACTCTAGAGGGTTAAGGATATACCTGTCTCTACCGCTTTTCTAATCATACCCACTGCAGGCACATAGCAGCGGCGTGATGAACCCGCCATCGATCCTCGGCGTTGAGTCGTAACATCCGTATACCCTTGGTCGGACAAGCTCGCAAAATGGCCCGCTGCCGCAAAAATAACAAGCTCCTGGCACCACGACACTCCCGAAATGCGGCTCTACCACATCGACCACACCGAGGTAGTGGTGATCGACCGCCAACACCCCTACTTCCTCGAAACTCAACCTCGAGCCCCGACCGCTTCCTCAAGACGCGAGGACCACTCAGATCGGGCGGGGGTACATAACTAGCTCGCCGCGAGGCGGTCCGCCTCGAAGTCGCCAAAGACCACGATGTCTCGCCCTCTTCTCGCTGATCCGTGTCATTCCGCCGACCTTTCCGTACTCACATCCTAGTGCATGAGCTCGCACGCGGCAATGTCCATGCCCTACCGCAGAGAAACACCCGCACAAGACTCACCATATAATCATCAAGCCCGTGACGTAGCGACGCACCCTATCCTCCATATTCGCAACTAGCGCAGGACATATCGAGCCAAGGAATCGAACTCGACATTGTACTCCCGACAGCGCCTCTCCGCCTCAAGAATAAAAATCTATCGCCTGCGTCTCCTCATCCGCGAGGCAAGAAGTGCGTGAGGAAAGCCCCAAAACTCATCCCATACCGGCCGAGGTGCATGCTCTCCCGAAAGCTCCCACGAATCAAACCAATCGATCGCGGTATCACGCACCGACGCGAACCAAAGGTCACGCACTCGGTCTCTCAAGCCTTGATCACCCGCGATGATCCGTCAGAATCGCCGGATGAACTCTCGCGATCATCCTCGTGCCTCACCCATAAAACTCGCGGCTAACTCGTAAAGTCCCGTAGCCTCAAACTATCTCGCCGGGTGAATCCATCGTGCATCGAACTGAATCGCCAGATTCCAAATTTATCCTCATATCTGCCACGACTCGCCAAGAATCGCCATCTCCTTATACCCCATCTCATCTCGCTTCCAGCGCGGGATGGAGGCTCGTGTATCAGGTCTCAGCAGCCATCGCTGCGTTCTAAATCGCTGGGCCGGGCGCTGCAAAACTCGCCGTCTCAAGCACAATCTCGTATCGACGGCTCGCGCTCGCATTTCTCTCAGATCCCACTAGCAGCCTCCTCCGCTTTGCCTTCGGGGCGGGGTTGCTCGCGGAGGCATAATCGTAAAACGAGATACGCCGAGGGTCCAACTTACAACACCTTCTAAGGCACGATCTCGTAATGAGAAGAATGGAAACTAATCCTAAATGTCTGCAGCCTCGACATAGATGTGGTGCACAACACATCGATAATCAAGACTCTACTAGACACGGTGCGTAGACACTTTCCGAGGATTAATCGCTTCGATACCACTTTGTCGGGACCCAACCTCGCCCGTGATCGTGCCTTACCCCGCACCCTAGTGATACAACATCGAGAAAACCAATGAAAATAAAACATGAGTCATGAAATAAGAGATATAATAAGTAAACAAAGCAACCAAAACAGCTTGCCTTCAGATATACATAAAACCCAACGCTTTAATCCTTTTGCAACCCTCGCCACAACAAGATTACATGCACTTAAGATTTACACGACTATGACGGACAGTGGCCCCGCCATACCCTCAATGTACAAGAACCTACAACTCAGTGGAACACATACCAAAAGATAAGCCTCTGAGAAACGGAGCTTCCCAATACGAATCATGATCCTAAGAGCGGGATCCACGATCGATGTACTCTACTCGCAGATGAACGCAGCCTCAAGCGAGGTCAAGACAACAGTATCAAGTATGTGAAATCAGAAAAATATCAGAATGAAATCATAATCTATATAAAACAGAGACATGTATGATAACAAAACTACGCTCACAACATAATAGCGATATGTCAAGTCGTGACTCACGCCTCAAGTCATCACTCAAATATAACTATGGGTCTCACGCCCACCACATCAATCGTGTTCGCCATGGCCGCATGCCCCGACTCGTGACGTGTAGACATGCCCATGATGCAACAATAATAACAATGCCCCATGGCCACATGCCCCGACCAGACGGTGTAGACACGCCCAAGTGACATTATCAACAATATCGGGTGATTAACTCGCCGCACGGCCACACGCCCGACTCGTGACGGTGTAGACATGTCCAATTTAACCACAATAACAATATATCGTAATCAACCCCGCCGCATGGCCACATGCCCCTGACTGCAGACGGTAGACATGTCCACGTGACATCAACAACAATATACCACACAACCAAAGCTATCACAAACAAGCTCAAGCAAATTACCATACTTCTAGACTTTTATAAAAGATCCACTCCTTCCCGTGTCACCCGATATCAACACTTGCACAACAAAGGCTATCACAACAAGTATAAGCAAGTTACACACAACAAGCATAGGCAATTTATACACAACTCAAGGTACTTCCATTTTGTATCAAAGTCCGGTTTTAACCCTAAAGTACTACGACATTAACTCTTTTAAAGGATCCTTTCTTTCACAAAAGTCACATAATACCCGTAGTATAGAGTGACTATCTTTTTAAGTAAACTAAAATACTTCCCTTTGTAAAATCAAGTAACAACATTATTTTCCAAACGCTCAAGTTTGCCTAATTTCAAATGCTCAAGTTTCTCATTTTAGAAGGGTTTCATAACTTATAGTCTTAATCTCTTTTAAAACAATTGAGTAACATATGTCTCAGACGTGAGCCGCTTATTCTTGTTTACAACAATCTTGTTACAAAGCATGATCTAGGAAATGTAATACAATTTTGTCTTATCTTAGCTTCTATGCAGATGGAGGTTTCTACTGGTTTTAATAATAATTAGTTAATTTTCAATACACCTTCCTTTATTAGCGCTGCTGTGGTTTGCTCGACACTTATTCTCATTTCCAAATCAAGAAACATTATTCTTTTTAAAACCAAATACTCATTACTCGAGAATGAGGTTTCACGACACATTTAACAAAATGTTAATAACCAAGTAAAACAAGTTAAGTCTCTTATCTTTCAAGATCAAGTCTCTTAACTTCTACAATCAATAAACCAATCTTTTACCTACATAGAGTCGTTATAACTAACTTCCCATAAAGCTATTATAACACCCTATGTTTTAAACCAACCAACTCATTTAGCACACGACGCTTACCGCACTACATAGTTTACAAAGCATCATGCTAGAAGGATAGGAAGAGGTTCACATACCTCGCGACGATTATCGACAATAAGCAAAACGCCCACAAGATCAGAACCCTGGATAGCCGTTTCCACTCTTCAGGTAGAATGCGCTACTCGCAGTACCTCCACCTATAAGGCCACAAACGTCTATTAACTTTTAACCGTACGGTTCCATATTCTACGTAAAATTCGGCAGACTCTCCCCGCAACAGCGTAAATCTCCTCCTCTATCGAGGCCGGCAACCAAGCCAACCAGGGGGGGGGGGGTTTTACACGTCTAACCGGACGTGTACCATTCTACTACACAACAATGCTACACAAGTCTCATCAGAATACACCCTATGTAATTACGTCAGCTTCTTTTCTTTAAATTCAGGCTTAAGTCAAAAGACATTGCCGCAGTACTAAGCTTAGTTCTATATATAGTATACTTCAACTTTATAATACAACAACATGTAATTTCTGATTACAAAAGGGGGACAAGATTATTTACCTCGATAAGCCCAAAATTATCCGAGATAAAAGTCGATCCTGAGCAAGGTTTAGCTCCTACTCCGCGCGCTCCAAACAACCCTTAGAAGTTCTAACCAACTTCTACTTAAAAATACTTCAACCAACTATGAATATTTCCTTAGGGTTTCGGTTTGAGACTTAAAGGACAAAAGGTAGTATTTCCGGGCTCTACGTATAGAGGTAACTTTGGAATACTACAAGGTATAAGGCTAAGGTATTTTGGGCATTATAACAATACTTGGAGAGTATTTCAATACCACAAAAGGGGGGGGTACCTCACGAAAACACTCCAAGATAGGGGTTCTCGCCAAAGGGCCTTGACAAGGGAGGGAACTCTACCAAGGCCTCACAAGGTGGTGGGGGAGTTGGACGAGAGCCAACAAGAGGGAGGAGAGGGTTTCAAGACTTAGACAAGTGAAGAGTGGATGAAGAAGTTCATCTCTAAGGGGGGGTATTTATAGGAAAGCCAAAAGCCAACCAATGGCCAAGATCAAGCCATGTGCAAGGCAAGTGTAAGGCCTTGATCAAGCCAAGTGCACCCTATCCCCTACTCCACAAAACATGGCTCAAAACAATGCACAAAACAAGGCCAAAACAAGGCACAAAACAAGGCACCAATAAGGCACAAGACGCGTGAGCCAATCGCCACCAACTGGCTCCACCACGAGGTGACAAGTGTCACCTCCAGTTGTTCCAAAATGTTTCGTCTCTCGAAAAATCCGAAAAAATAGTAAATGACATAGCCGGAATTTTCCTACGTAGTCGTGGAAACGCTTTAAAAAACGACTTTAACCGTGTCAGGTACAAAAGAATTCGCCAAGCCAATTTGAAATTGAATTTCTACGCACGCCCCACGCATATACCGGAAATACGGGTATAACAATCCTAGTCCAATTCGGCCCAATGGACGATCTAAGTCCATCAATGGAGGTGACAAGTGTCGCCCTCCCGTTGGTCCAAAATGTTTCGTCTCTCGGAAAAATCCGCAAAAATTAGAAATGGCATAGCCAGAATTTACCCTACGAAAGCTGTGGAAACGTTTCGTCGGAAAACTATTCGTTTTGTGAGTTGTGCCCAAAAAACGTCCAAGGCCTAAACTTTAAGGCCAATATTTTTGTACGTATTCCCTTACGTACATACTCTGGAAATACGGGGTATAACATTCTCCCCTCCTTAGAAACATTCGTCCCGAATGTTCCTTCCCAAGACAGATAACGATAAGGTTCTTCATAACTTAAACAGTTTGCAAATGCCACACATGGCCACAAAACAACACTTAGGCATAAACGATAATGAAAATTTACAAGTAGGAAAGTGAATTACCTGGAGGTGTGGGGAATAGGTGAGGATACTTCTGCCTCATGTCCTCCTCAGCTTCCCACGTCATCTCCTCCCTGAGCTCGTTCCGCCACAAGACTTTGACTAAGCCACGCCCCGTCCGCAGATGCCTAACCTGACGATCGACTATCGCTATGGGAATCTCCTCATACGATAACCCCTCGGTCACCTGGACATCGTCAATCGGGTGTACCCTAGATGGATCCCCGATACATCTTCTCAAAGATAGAAACGTGAAACACCGGATGCACGCTTCCAGACGGACGACAGATCCAACTCGTAGTAACCTTGCCTACCTCGCGACGATCCGATACGCCCAATGTACCTTGGGCCGAAGTTTCCTTCTTCCCGAATCTCACCACACCCTTCATGGGTGACACCTAGGAAAACCCAATCATGAACCTCGAACTCCGGATGCCGACGAAGATGATCTCGCATACGACTTGCCGACTCGAGTGTCAATAGCCGCCTCGGATAAGCTTCACTTATCCATCGTCACGCACCAAATCTGGTCCCACTAGCCGCACTCGCCCACATCGAACCAACCTATAGGTGATCTGCACTTCCTCCCATACAAGGCCTCATGGCGCCATCCGAATCTTGGAGTGGTAGCTATTATTGTACGCGACTCAACTAGAGGCAAATGATCCTCCGGCTACCACGGTCGATAACACGGGCTCGCAAAGATATCCTCGAGTCCGATAGTGCGCTCGGCCTGTCCGTGCTCGTGGATGGAATGCGATGCTCGTGCTCACTCGCCCTAAACCTCTCTGGAAAGACCTCCAGAAGTTAGCCGTAAATTGGGCTCCTCTGTCTGATATGATCGAAATAGGGACTCCATGCAGTCTGACGATCTCTCAGATGTAAAGTCTGGCATAATCCTCAGCCGAAAAAGTCGTCCTGACGGTTAGAAAGTGGGTTGATTTCGTCAGCCTGTCGACGATAACCCATATAGAATCATGTCTCCTCTGAGTGCGAGGTAATCCTATGATGAAGTCCATGTTGATCACCTCCCACTTCCAGGTCGGGATCTCTATCGTCTGTAACAAACCACCAGGCCTCTGGTGCTCTACCTTTACCTGCTGACAACACGGGCACTGAGCTACGAACTCTACAACGTCCCTCTTCAAGCCATCCCACCAATACGTATCTAAGGTCGTGGTACATCTTGGTCGACCGGATGGATAGAGTAACGCTTGCGTGTGCTTCCCCCAAGAACTCCTGCCAAGTCCTCAAACATCCGAACACACACCGCCCTCAAACCTTAGCACCCCATCGTGCTACCTCAGGACCCTTGCCTCACGAAGAGTCAGATCACGATAACGCGTCGAACTGGATCCTCAAATCGTTGCCTCTTCACCTCGACGACGATGGAAGACTCGACAACCTCACGAACTCGAACCCCACCGCTATCGTAATCAATCAAATGGACACCAAGGCTCGCTAATCGATGCAAATCACGAACCATGTCCCTCCTCTCTAGCGCACATCCGATAGGCTCCCATCGACCTACGACTAGAGCATCCGCCACAACATTGGCTTTCCCGGGTGGTACAGATATCAACATCGTAATCCTTAAGCAACTCTAACCACCGCCTCGCCGTAGTTCGGCTCCTCTGGTCAAGATATACCGGAGGCTCTTGTGGTCTGTAAAATATCCACGTGAACCCCATACAAATAATGCCTCCAGATCTTCAAAGCGTGAATCACAGCCGCCAACTCCAAATCATGGGTGGGGTAGTTCCTCTCGTGTTTCTTGGTGTCGGGATGCATATGCTATAAACGCCATGCCGCATCAACACACATCCCAACCCGATGCTCGACGCATCACAATACACGACATAACCATCCGACCTCCGGAAGAGTAAGAACGGGCGGTCGCCGGTCTCTCTTTCAAGAATCGAAACCCCGCCACAAGCATCACCATCAAACTTGGCGCTCGAGTCACCTAGTCAATGGTGCGTAGATAGAAGCAAACTTCTCCGAACCGCCGATAATATCCTGCAAGGCCCGAAATCGCGAACCTCTGCCGGAGTAGTAGGTCAGGCTAAGTCCTCGCCTCGATCTTGGCGTATCCACTGAATGCCATCACCCGACAATATGCCCAAGAAAAGCCACCAAGTCAACAAAACTCACATTTGGAAAACTTGGCGTATAATCTTTGGTCCCGAGAATCACCACAGCCTCAAATGCTCGCGTGCTCTTCTCCGAGCGAGAATAAACCAAGATATCATCAATGAACACTATCACAAACGTGTCCAAAATTGTTTGAACACTCGGTTCATCAAATCCATGAATATCACGAGCATTGGTCAACCCAAAGACATGACCACGAACTCATAATGCGTCTGGTCCGAATGCGATCCTAGGGACATCCACCTCTCGACTCGCACTGATGATAGCCCGATCGCAGATCAATCTTGGAGAAACATCTCGCACTCGCAACCGGTCGAACAAATCATCAATCCCGGAAAGCGGTATCTGTTTAATGGTCACCTTGTTCACCGTCAGAATCAACACACATGCGCAGCGTCCGCCCTTCTTATTCACGAACAATACCGGCGCTCCCGGGGAGAAACACTAGGCTCGATGAAGCCCTTATCCAAAGAAATCCCTAAGCCGATCCTTCAACTCTCTCAACTCGGCAGTGTCATTCGTATGGCGGAATGGAAATAGGCGAGTGTCCGCAACACATCTATACAAAACTCGATCTCCTCTCGTGAGGATACCCGAGGTCGTCTGAAACACATCGGGAACTCTCGACCACTGAATCGACGAAAATCTGGTACCGCAGCCTTCGATTATCAAACACCGAACGAGATGGTAGATATACCCCTTCGCACCATCTTCCTAGCCTTGAGGTAGGAAATAAACCTACCCGCCGGCGATACCGTGCTCCTCCCACTCAACAACCGGCTCGCCGAATCGGAACCGCATTACTCTATCTCTGCAGTCTACATTGGCGTAGCAGAAGCTAGCCAATCCATCCCCATGATCACGCCGGTCAATCATCTCCAACTCTATCAAGTCGGCCAGGGTCGACGATCGTAAATGGTCACAAGACAAGCTCTATATACCGCCGAGCTACCACCGAATCACCCATGGCGTAGCTACCTCGAAAGGTCTATGGACTCGTGCTCTATCCCTATCCTACTAGCAACAAGGGGAGATATATAGACGAGTAGAACCGGATCTATCAAAGCATACACATCAAACCCGAACCGATAAGGTACACCGTGACGACATCGGTGAGGCCTCCCGATCTGTCGCTTACGGACAAAGCATAAATGCGGTTCGAGGATCGCTAGGCGGGACCCGAGCCACGACCTCTGCGCGACCTGGCGACCCATGAGTACCACGCCTCGGGCGAGTAAATGTAGGAGATGATGAAGCGGCAGAACTTGAAAGGTGAGCCTACCACCGCCACGGTCTGGCCGATCCTCGCAGTGACCTGCTGGCCACAATCAGAATAAGCTCCCAAAGCGACCACACTTCCGTAATGGGATCTACGCATCGGCCACCGGGTGGTCCGATTGGCGATCTCTGCTACTCGACGCCCGAAGCCCGGGCCTGCGCCCTCGAATACTCTGGGCCTTGAGGACGGTGCAGAGTGCTCGAGCCGCCGTGGTGCAAATCTAGATTGCCGCCGAGGCCGCCACCACGATAGCCACCGTAAGACCTCTCCCGCGCCTCTTCGCTGCTGTCACAACTCGTCGGCTCTGCGCTCGCCGCATCCAAGAGCATGAGCTGCGTGCGGGTAATGTCCATACGGTGAAGAGAAACACCCGCATATGACTCGGCCATATAATCATCTAGCCCGGTGGCGTGGCGGTGCACCTATCCTCCATATCTGCTACTAACTGGGACATATCGAGCCAATGAATCAAACTCGACATTGTACTCCCGACAAGGCGTCCTCGCCTCGGCCAGAAAAAATCTATCACCGCGCCCTCTCATCTGTGGAGGCAAGAAGTGAGTGAGAAAGCCTCGAGAACTCATCCCAGTAGTTGGGGACGTGCTCTCCCGGGATAACTCCACGAATCAAACCAATCGATCGCGGTATCACGCGATTATGTGAACCAAAGATCACGGACTCGGTCTCCGACGCCCTGATCACTCTCAAAATCCTCTGTAGCTGACGGATGAACTCCTGCGGATCATCCTCCGGCCTCGACCCGTAAAACTCTGGCGGGCTACAACTCAGGAAGTCTCGTAGCCTCAAACTCTCTGCCCTCGGGTGAACCACGGGTACGAATGGGGCTGAATCGCCGCGATCCACTGCCTCGTATGCGCCACGATCTGGCGAACTGGGCCATCTCTCTGTAACCCATCTCATCTGCTCCAGGCTGTGGGACTGGAGGTGTAGGTACTGTAGTCTCTGCTGGGACTGGCGGCGTCGTAGAACTCGCCGTCTCTGGTATAGACTGGGCCCGAGCCCTCGTGACTCTAGGTGTCCCACTAGCAGCTGCCTTGCCATTCGGGCCGGGTTGCCTTACGTGGAGGCATAATCATGGTAAAAGGAATACGTTAGAGGTCCAACTTTAACACGGCTAAAGCACGATCTCGAGTGAGAAGAATGGAAACCAATCCTAAATATCCTATAGCCTCTCGATTATTGGTGTGGTGCACAACACACCGATAATCAAGACTTACTAGATACGGTTCAGAGACACTTTCCGAGGATTAATCGCTCTCGATACCACTTTTGTCACGACCGTTCGGGGCATCGTGCCTTACCCGACACCCAAGTAGTCATACATCGAGAAAATCAGCGGAATATAAAACAAGACATGAAATAATTGTAAATGATACAGCTTCGAAAAAGGGTTGCCTTTCGGCATATATACATAAACCAAGGTTTGCAGTTACATCCCAACTGTACAACATGACTACAAACCTCTAAGGAAATAAACAACTATGGCGGGACAGGGCCCCGCCATACCCTGACTGTACAAAACTATCTACAACAGGGAGATCATACCCAAAAGTAGAGCCTCCGGAGAAGATGGAGCTCCTGACACCAACGCAAGAGATCCTAAGGATGTGGATCTAGCACCTGCTTGCCCTTACCTGCGGCATGAACGCAGCCCCCCGAAGGAGGTCAGTACAACAGGTACTAAGTATATGAAATCAGAAGTACTTAAATGAAAACATATCATTTTAAAATCGGTTTTGCAAGTATGTATGAAACAACCAAGGAACCGCACATAGTGCCACATCATAAACAAGAGCAACAATAGGTAAATCAGAATAGTCTTTTCTAGGTCGCGAATGATCGGCGGGGCCATTGCGTAGTATCACCATGCAAGCCTAATCCTCGACTCCGTAGTCGCATAGGCCACTCATATAGGCCCGCATAGGTATGTAACCCGCATCGAGGGTAGCTACTCGGCATCGCCCCGACTCGTAGTCCGCATGGCCACATAGACCGCATGAGGTATAACCCGCATCACTAACCTGAACTCCGTAGCTCTGCATAGGTCCCCTGGACCCGCATGAGGTATTCTCGAATCATGGTCCCAGACCGCCTGAGTCTACCCCGCATCGGAGGGCAGCTTAACCCCCGGTAATATGTCAAGAGGTGAGTGATATTATACTAACATAACAGCTTATCGTTAAACAACATAAGCACAACAAGAATACTCTCTTATACAAACGTTACAAGACACTAACACACATAGCATCATATCATGTCTACTTATCAAACCATCTTATTATTCTTTTCACAAATCAATATAAGTCTGTTATAAACACATAGGCAAACTGTTTCTTTTATCATGCTTAAGTGGTTATACCTAACTTCCCATAAAGCTAGTATAACTCTTAAGCTTCTGTTTTAAAAACCAATTTGTTCTCTTCTGTTTAAAAATGATTCAGTATTCTTTTGAAATGCTTTCAGATACTTATTATTCAGGATTAAGTCTCAAGAAATTGCAGTAAGTATTATTCTTGCTTAATTCAAAATACATTGCCGTATTTATTATTCAGTTAACACATGTACGTCTACCGTACTACATATATACTTTAAAATATCATGCTTTAGGAAGAATCACATACCTTCTCAGCGAAAACCACCTGCCAAGTTGAATATGTCGCGCGCAGAGAAATCAACCTATAATAGTCAGACACGTCTATCAACGTCTAGACTACTCATGTGATTCTAAGCGGAGGAATCTATATCCTACGGAAAATTGGGCAGCACTTCCCTACGGTGAGCTACTCAAGTCTCAGTGAAAACAAATCTATGTAAGTACAATTTGATTATTCTTCTTTTAAACCCTTCTACAGTGATAACAGTTCCATTTTATTCTGTGATGTTCTTCTAAGTATTGAATACTTATTCTTATACTACTACAGGATGTATTCTCTAATTCAATAGAGCGTTAGGATTATTTACATCGGTAAGCCCCATAATATCCTAGATAAAAGTCGCGCCTGAGAAAGGTTTAGCTCTAGGTTGTACGCTCAGAGTCTCGAAACCTTAGAAGTTCTTCACAACTTCTACTAAGGACTAAGGGATTTGGGCTAGGGTATTTTGGGCATTATAACAATACTAGAAGGCAACTTTTCTACCAAGGGAGGGGGGGTAGATTTCGGCTAGGCTAGGGGGAGGGGTTGCCTCGGCCAAGCTCACTCAAAGGGGGGGGGGTGTTGGACGAAAGAGGCTACAAGGGAGAGGGAAGGATTTTCAAGACTTGGAAAGGAATTTGTGGATGAAGAACTCTTCATCTTAAGGGGGTATTTATAGGTCAAGCCATGGCCAACCAAGGGTCAAGATGATGCCAAGTGCAAGACAAGTGTAGGGTGAAGATTTAGGCAAGTGTCCATTCTATCTACTACACACAAATATCCTACCAACTCCTTGACTTGTGCAAAGGCACAAAAAACGTGCCATCCTAGTCCAATTCGTCCAATGGACGATTCAAGTCCATCAATTGGAGGGTGACAAGTGTCGCCCTCCCGTTGGTCCAAAATGTTTCGTCTCTCGAAAAAATCAATTAGAAATGGCATAGCCGGAATTTACCCTACGAAAGCTGTGGAAACGTTTCGTCGGAAAACTATTCGTTTTGTGAGTTGTGCCCAAAAAACGTCCAAGGCCTAAACTTTAAGGCCAATATTTTTGTATGTATTCCCTTACGTACATACTCTGGAAATACGGGGTATAACAATAACACTTAAGATATACTCATCTCATCATACGTACTAAACTCTAGAGGGTTAAGGATATACCTGTATCTACTGCTTCACTCCCCTTAGTCGTTCTAATCAAACCTACCCCGTAGGGCGCATAGCTAGGGAAGATGATGAACTACCCACCGATCCTGAAGGCTGAGTCCTCCTACTAGGACATCCTTTTGACACATGGCCCTGACGGCCACCGGTAAAACAAGTACCAACTACAAGACGACATTCCCCGGGATGACGCCTGTCACATTGTGAACACTGGGGAAAAACTGAATCCGGCTGGATGGAACCTACGTGTAGCTGTGAACCTAAGCTCGAGCTCGACCAACTCCGGCTTATCCCCAACGCCCCGAACTCGTGGAGGACCACTGCATCGTGGATGTGCATATCGATCTGCTTGAGGTGGTTCGCCTCGAAAGTTACCAAAGGACCTTCATTGCTCGCCTCTTCGCCCTTGGTTAACCCGCCGATCTCTACGTTTCTTGGCTCTGCGCGCATAAGCCCGTCTGTGAGCCATGCTCAAGCCTAATCAAGAATTACTCTGCGCGACCTCTCTTAGATATTCATCAAGACTCGCGGTACATCGGTGTACTCTCTGGTAGCCAAATCCATAGCTAATGCGGTCGCCTCTTTACAATCTATATTCTCCGCTCGGCCGTGGGCGAAGGTTCATATATCAAGGTCGCAGATGAGCTGCTGCCGCCGCTAAACTCTCATTTGGTGACGCCGCATAACTCCCAAATGAAGCACCACCCAGTGATGATTGGGCTGTGCCCTAGTAACCCTCGTGCTCTACTCGCAGCCTCCGCCGCCTTGCCCTCCCCGGCGGGTTTGCCCTACGCGAGGCATAACGGTAAGGGAAAGAAATACGTGAGAGGGTCCAACTTATAACACGACTCTAAGGCACGATCTCGGAGTGAGAAGAATGGAAACCAATCCTAAATATCCTATAGCCTCTCGATTATTGGTGTGGTGCACAACACACCGATAATCAAGACTCTATCGATACGGTCGTAGACACTTTCCGAGGATTAATCGCTCGATACCACTTTTGTCACGACCGAACCGGGCTGTGGATCGTGCCTTACCCGGCACCCAAGTAGACATACATCGAGTAATCACGAACATAAAACAAGACATGAAATAACAAAAAGTGTAAAGCGATGTCTGAGAAAACATGCCGCCCGGCATATATATAAATCAACTTAAAACCGAAACAGTTACATCCCATTACAACTCGCCCACAACAAGATTACTACAGGACTTAAGAGTGACATGACAACAATGGCGGACAGGCCCCGCCATACCTCGAATGTAAGCACCTACTACGACAGGGACTATACCACCGATAAGCCTCCGAGAAACGGAGCTTCCCAAATCTCAACTGTGACCCAGAGCTAGGATCAACGATCGTGTACCTCAACTGCGGCATGAACGCAGCCCGAAGGAGGTCGATAACAGTACCAAGTATGTGAAACTCAAAAATCGTAAATGAAATCATAGTAGTCTATATAAAGCGGGAGACATGTATGATAACCAAACTACGCTCATAATAAATAAGCGATCATGTCAAGTCGTGACTCACGCCTCAAAGTCATCACTCAAATATAACAATGGGTCTCACGCCACAACATCAATCATGCCCGTGGAATACCTTCCTCACCGCGTGATCTATGATATAAGAGCACCAAGGAATACACATGAACACCGTGTCCCACTGTGTCATCATAAAACCGTGCGGGGTAAGTACGAAGGCATAGCCGACTACTAAAACCTACAAGACAAACAAGGTTATAAATCAGATCATGAGATCTTTCTAGACCGTCACATTATCAAAGCTGGCCACTCGCCCGCAGTATCTAATGTGCGCGTCTAGCCCTGGAATTTTCCGCAGCTCCGCATAGGCCACTCCAATGGCCCGCATGAGGTATTCCCCGCATCGAGGGTAGCTACTCCCCGGCATCCGCATGGACTCGCAGTCCGCATGGCCACATAGACCGCATGACCATAAAGGCCGCACACTAACTCGAACTCGTAGCTCGCATAGATAGTCCCTCGACCGCATGAGGTATTCTCGAATCATGGTCCTGCATCACCGAGATATACCGCATCGGAGGCGGCTTAACCCCGGATCATGTCAAGGTGAGTGGTACAATACCAACATAACGACTGATAGTTAAACAACATAAGCGCGATCGAGGGAAAACCCCTTTACACAAACATCACAAGATATTAACACACGTAGCATCCTAACATGTTTACTTATCAAACCAATAAGAAAGTATTACAAGGCTATCACAAACCAACACAATCAAGTTATTCACACAAGATACTTTCTACTATATGATAAACAAGTTCGGGTTTTTATCCCCAAAGTACTTCATACATTAACTCTTTAAAAGATACGTTACTTTCACAAAAGTCACACAATACCCGTAGTATGAAAATAGAGTGACTATCCTTTTAAGTAAACCAAAACACTTCCCTTTGTAAAATCAAGTAACAACATTATTTTCCAAACGTTCAAGTTTGCCTAATTTCAAATGTTCAAGTTTCTCATTTTTCGAAAGGTTTCGTAGTTCATAGTATTAATTACTTAATGATATAATTCTCTTTTAAAACCATTTGAGAAACATATGCCTTATATGTGAGTAGGTTATTCTTGTTTATAACAATCTTATAACAACTGCCATGATCTAGGAAATGTAATATCATTTTGTCTCATCTTAGCTTCTATGCAGATGGAGGTTTCTACTAGTTTTAATAATACTTAATTAGTCAATGCATTTCCCTTTATTAGCGCTGCTGTGGTCTGTTCGATACCTATTCTGATTTCTGAAATCAGTAAAACATTATTCCTTTTAAAAACCAAGTACTCATTACTCACGAATGAGGTTTCACACTCTTTTTACAAAATTCAGATTAATTTAATTAAGACAAATCTCTTATCCTTTAAGATCAAGTCTCTTATCTTTTAAGATCAATAAAACATTCTTTTTATCTCTCTTAAGCCGTTATACCTAACTTCCCATAAAGCTAGTATAAATCTTAAGCTTTTAAAACCAAGTATTACTCTTCTGTTAAAAATGATTCAGTTTGCTTTTGAAATACTTCAAGATTATTCAGGCTTAAGTCAAAAGACATTGTCGTAATTATTATTCAGGCTTAAGTCAAAAGACATTGCCGTAATTATTATTCAGTTAACACACGTCGCCTGGTACTATATATATACTTTAAAATATCATGCTCAAGAGTATAGGAAGAATCACATACCTCGCGACGATTATCGACTATTAGCAAAATGCTCCACGGTTATAACCCGGCTAGCCTTGTCCACCTTTCAAGTAGTACATGCTACTTGCAGAACATTCAACCTATAAAGGTTATATAAGTCTATCAACTTCTACATTAATATTCTACTGATGCGATTTCGATTCGATTTTTCTGTAATATCCTTCTATTACGCTCAATTCTCTTCTTATATACTTTCCTCAGATATAACTTATACTCAATTCTTATACTTCAATAGTATGAAAACTCTAATACAATAGGAGACAAGATATTTACCTCGATAAGCCCATAATTATCCAAGTTTAAATGTCGATCCCGAGCAACGTTTAGCTCCTACTGGCGCTCAACCCGCTCCAAACAACCCAGAAGTTCTACGCAACTTCTACTTAATACTTCAACCAAGTATGAAGATTTTTCTTAGGGTTTCGGTTTGAGACAAAGGACATAAGGTAGTATTTCCTGCTCTACGATAGAGGTAACTTTGGAATACTACAAGGTATACGACTAAGGTATTTTGGTATAGTAACAATACTTTGGGAGTATTTTCTACCAAGAGGGTGTATTTTATGAGAACAACTAGGCAAGGGGGTACCACGGCTAGCACCACTAGGAGGGGGAATACTTTCGGCCAGGGGAGGGCTCGGCAAGGGGCCTTCTCAAAGGGGAGGGGTGTTTGGACGAAACACTACCAAGAGGAAGGATTTTCAAGACTTAGAAAATGGTTTGTGGATGAAGAAATGTCTTCAACTAAGGGGGTATTTATAGGCCAACCAATGGCCAAGATCATGCCAAGTAGTAGGCAAGTGTAGGGTGAGGATTTGGACAAGTGTGTGTGGGTCCCACCTTCTCCATCTAACACACAAAATATCCTACCAACCCAAGACTTGTGTTCGTCCAAAAGCCGCCCCACACTCCACCAACTTGAGGGTGACAAGTGTCGCCCTCTCGTTGGTCCAAAACATTTCGTCTCTCGGAAAAATCCGCAAAAATTAAAAATGACATAGCCGGAATTTTCCCTTCGCAAGTTATGTAAAACGTTTCGTCGAAAAACGATTCTAATCGGGTGTTGTGCACAAAATATTTTCGTCCAAGCCTACTTAAAGTTCAAACTTTTCTACATACGTCCTCACGTACATACTCTGGAAATACGGGGTATAACATAGATGACGACAATAAAAATCAACGAATCACATGGCCCGAAAAAGCTAGTTTCTCACCACTCACCCAAAGTAGCGCATACACACCTTATTTTCCATATCTTCCTTAATGAAAGTTCATCCATATACTATAATAATGAGTAATATCCAATTAATGCGGAAAAAGAAGAATTATTACCTCATTTTTAGCCTTAAAATCGTCCCAGGCACAACACTATACTTTGGTCCGCAGTTTTCGTTTCGCTCAACTTCTTCAAGTTCCAATCGCATATACGTGACCCCTATAACCTTCTGATCAACTTCCCTTCACGTTTCAACACCAAAAAGTCGACGGAAAACCCTAGGGTTTCAAACCCCATTCTCGGCCCAATGAAGTTTTAAAGGGTTGAGATGTTATCTTGGTTCAACACTTGGATTAGGGGCTTAATCATGGATAAAAATATTTTAATCAACACTAGGTGTTCTTGGTGTTCTTGAGCTCAAAGGAAGAAAAAAAAGATGAAGAAATATGGTTTAAGTGTAGAGACAAGTCTTGCAAGCCTCTTATGTATATATAAATATCTCAAAGGGTGAGATCATGACAAGTGTATGGAAAATTGGATGTGGGACCCATGTCCACTTGTCCTACTTCAACAAATATCTAAAGTCAATTAGTCAACCGAGACAAGTGGGGGGTGGGTGTGCCACGTGTCACCCTCCGATTCGTCCAAAATATTTTCATCTCCCATAAACATCCATATTGGCTAAAATCTCGAAATATATTGTGGGCCCCACAAAACCGTAAATTTTTCCCGTGGGCCCCACGTGACCAATTTCGGATTTAAAAATCCATAATTCTATTATATTCCAAAAAGTCCAAATCCCAAATTTGAGAACTCAATTCTCATTACTAAACACTTTTCCTTCACGGGTTCCGAAATTTCTTTTAAGGAAAAAGCGCATCTTCTATCGTTTCACGATTTAACCCTTATCGTCTTACGTACGTTATCTTATTCTTGTGTTGGAACTACGGGGTGTAACTGTTATACCCCGTATTTCCAGAGTATGTACGTGAGGGCGTACGTATGCAATTTGAGCCTTAAAGTTGGCTAGTTTCGAAATTTGTACACAACACCCGAAAGGAGTCGTTTTTCGACGAAACGTTTCCACAGCTTTCGTAGGGAAAATTCCGGCTATGTCATTAATAATTTTTGCGGATTTTTCCGAGAGACGAAACATTTTGGACCAACGAGAGGGCGACACTTGTCACCCTCTAATTGGAAGGAGTGGACGGACGAAATGGGCTAGTCTTGCACGTTTTAGGTGTTGAAATTTTGGTCAAGGGTTAGGTAGGATATTTTGTGTAGATGGATAAGGTAGCACATGGCTTAATCTTGGCCTTACACTTGCCTAACACTTGGATGGATCTTGGCCATTGGTTGGCCATTCCTTGACCTATAAATACCCCTCTAAGTTGAAGACTTTCTTCATCCAAAACTTGAGCAATCTATCTAAGTCTCAAATACTCCCTCCCTCTTGTCTTGCTATCGTCCAAAGTCCCCCTCCCCCCCTTTGAGCAAGGCCCTTGGCCGAGAGCCTCCCCCTCCCCCTTTGTGGTACCCTAGCCGTGGGGTACACCCCCCCTAGCCTTGTTGTCTCGTATAAATACCCCCTTTTTGTGGTATAGAAATACTCTCCTAGTATTGTTATAATGCCCAAATACCTTGGCCTAAATACCTTGTAGTATTCCCAAGGTTACACTTTTACAAAAGCCCAGAAAATACTATTATACTTCCCTCAGTCACAAAAACGAAACCCTAAGTAAATCTTCACCCGTAGTTGAAGTCATAAGTAGAAGTTGGTTAGAACTTCTAAGGGTTGGTTGGAACGGATTGGAGCGCCCGGAGTAGGAGCTAAACGTTGTTCAGGATCGACATATAACTTGGATAATTTTGGGCTTAACGAGGTAAACACTCTTGACCTTCTGTTGTAATTGGAAATTACATGTTGTAGGAGTATATAGTTAAGTATACTATATATAGAACTGAACATAGTTGTGCGGCAATGTCTTTTGACTTAAGCCTGAATAATACTTACGGCAATGTCTTGCGACTTAAGCCTGAATTTAAAGAAGTAAAGAATCAGAATTACATAGGGTGTATTCAGATGAGACTTGTGTAGCATTACTATGTAGTAGAATTGTACACGTCAGGTTAGACGTGTTAACCCCGGTTGGCTTGGTAGCGGCCTCGATAGAGGAGAGATTTACGCTGTTGCGGGAGGTCTTTGAATTTTATGTAGAATATTCTACGTCGGGATCTAAAGATATTAATAGGCGCCTTGTGGCCTCTATAGGTTGAAATACTACGTGTGGCGCGATCTACTCGGCTTAAGGTGCACTAGCGGTTTGAGGTACTTGGAGCGTTTTGCTATTAGTCGATAATCGTCGCGAGGTATGTGAACCTTTTCCTATCTCTTCTAGCATGATATGTGTGAACTATCTAGTACGGTGGACGTACATGTGCTAAATGTATTTGATTGGTTTAAAACATAAAGTGTTATAACGGCTTTATGGGAAGTTGGTTATAACCGTTTTATGTAGGTAAGAAAATACTTGTGGTTTTTAAGAGGTAACTGGTTTGAACTATAACTGGCTGGCTATGTGATAATAAAGAACGTGAAGTATTTCAAAAGATTTTTGAATCATTTTGAGAGAAGAAGTAATACTTGGTTTTTGGAAACTTGAGAGTTATACTAGCTTTATGGGAAGTTAGGTATAACGGCTTAAAAATGTTTCTTGATTTGGAAATCGTAATGTGTATCGACAAACCATCTGCAGCGTTAATAAAAGGAAATGTTTTGGACAGATTTAGTATTATTAAAACCAGTAGAAACTTCCATCTGCATAGAAGCTAAGATGAGACAAAATGACATTTCCTAGATCATGGCTGCTTAATAAGATTGATTATAAACAAGAATAACCTACTCACTTATAAGACATAGGTTTCTCAAAACGTTTAAAGGAGAATTATGTTTTAAAGGATTTAAAACTATGAACTACGAAACCTTTTCTAAAATGAGAAACTTGAGCATTTGAAATTAGGCAAACTTGAACGTTTGGAAAATAAGGTTGTTACTTGATTTTACAAAGGAAAGCATTTTGGTTTACTTAACAATGTTAATCACTCTAATTTTATACTACGGGTATTGGGTGACCTTTGTAAAAGAAATGGATCTTAAAAGGAATTTAACGGGCGTAGTACTTTAAGGTTAAAAATCCGGACTTTGACATAAAATGAAAGTACCTTGAGTTGTGTGTAACTCGCTTATGCTTGTTGTTATGAAACTTGACCATGTTACGTGTGATAGCCTTGTTGTGCAAGTATTGTGTTCTACTCGATTACCGGTTCATCCGGGAATGTATTTCACCGACACGGCTCATCCGGAATGTATTTCACCCGACACGGTTCATCCGGAATGTATTTCACTGATTATCGGTTCATCCGAATGTATTTCACTCGACTCTGGGTTCATCCGAATGTATTTCACTCGACACGGTTCATGGGATGAACCGAATGTATTCCACACGTTTCTATATTGGGTCCATAAGATGGGCGAGACCGTTATACGTATCACATGATTTGTACCTAGACTGCCGGCAGTGAGGAAGAAGTTCCACGGGCAAGAGGGATGACTTTGAGGGCGTGAGTCCCTGACTTGACATGACTGCTTTTATGTTGTGAACTGTAGTTTGGTTATCATACATGTCTCCTGCTTTATATAGACTATTATGATTTCATTTACGATTTTCTGATTTCACATACTTGGTACTGTTGTACTTGTAACGCGCCCGAACCGGGCATCGTGCCTTACCCGCACCCTAGTGATACAATATCGAGAAAACCAGCGGAAAATAAAACATGAATCATGAAACAAGAGATATAATAAATAAACAGGCCAACCAAAAGCAGTTGCCTTCAAGATATACATAAAACCCGAACAGTTTAATCCTTTTACAACCACACGCCTGTGATTCTACGCACTTAAGATTTACCACAACTATGACGGGACGTGGCCGCCATACCCCGAATGTACAAGAACCTACAACTCGGGAACACATACTAAAAGATAAGCCTCGAGAAACGGAGCTTCCTAATACTGTTGGCGTGATCCTAGAGCGAGGATCCACGACGATGTACCTCTACTGCGGCATGAACGCAGCCGAAGGAGGTCGATAACAGTACCAAGTATGTGAAATCGTAAAAATCGTAAATGAAATCATACTAATCTATATAAAGCAGAGACATGTATGATAACCAAACTACGATTCACAACATAAAAGCGATCATGTCGATCGAGGACTCACGCCTCAAGTAATCACTCAAATATAACTAAGTGTCTCACGCCCACAACATCAAACATCTTCGCATCATGGCGCATGCCCCGGAATTCTGCATCGGTGTAGACATGTCCATGATGCAACAATAATACCAATGCCCCGGCCACATGCCCCGGACTGCGCCGGTGTAGACACGCCCATGTGACATCAACAACAATATCTTGGGTGATCAACCTGCGCGTAGCCACATGCCCCCGAAATTCTACATCGGTGTAGACATGTCCATGTAGCCACAATAACAATATATCAGGTAATCAACCCTGCCGCATGGCCACACGCCCCCGGAATTCTGCATCGGTGTAGACATGTCCATGTAGCCACAATAACAATACAGCAATCAAAATGGAAACATACCCGTGGAATTCTCCGTCACTGCCAGCACGTCCAAGTAAGTTCTCAACAAGTCAACCGGCCCTCTATCGAGAGACGCGGTAACACAGAAACACCACACTTGCACAACAAAGGCTATCATCACAAGCATAGGCAAGTTTCACAACACACAGCATAGGCAAGTTTCACCACAACAAGCATAGGCAAGTTATACCTCACTCAAGTACCTTCATTTTATGCCAAAGTCCGGGTTTTAACCCTAAAGTACTACTTACGTTAAACCCTTTAAAAGATCCGTTTCTTTCACATAAGTCACACAATACCCGTAGTATTAAAATACTGACTATCTTATTAAGTAAACAAAATACCTCCCCTTTTTGTAAAAACCAAGTAACAACATTATTTTCCAAACGTTCAAGTTTGCCTAATTTCAAATGCCTAAGTCACTTTTTTTAGAAAGGTTTCATAACTCATAGTCTTAATCTCCTTTAAAACATTTGAGTAACATATGCCATATATGTGAGTAGGTTATTCTTGTTTATAACAATCTTATTACAGCAGCCATGATCTAGAAAATGTAATATCATTTTGTCTCATCTTAGTTTCTATGCAGATGGAGGTTTCTACTGGTTTTAATAATACTTCATTACTTAAATACATTTTCCTTTATTAACGCTGCAGTGGTTTGTCGATACACATTCTGATTTCCGAAATCAGTAAGACATCATTCCCTTTAAATAAAACCAAGTACTCATTACTCACGAATGAGGTTTCACACAAACATTCACATTAAAACAAATAAGTTAAGTCTCTTATCTTATAAGATCAAGTCTCTTAACTTCTAACACCAAGAACTCCATTTTCTTTACCTCTCTTAAGACATTATACCTAACTCCCCATAAAGCTAGTATAACTCTTTTTAAAACCTTTAAAACCAAGTGTTACTCTTTCTTTCAAAACGATTCACAAATCTTTTGAAATACTTCAACTTCTTCATTAACACATAACAAGCCAGTTATAACCAAATCAGTTCCCTTTTGAAAACCACAACCCATTTTCTCACCTACATAAAGCTGTTATAACCAACTTCCCATAAAGCCGTTATAACACTTTATGTTATAAACCAATCAAACACACGATTAACACACGTACGCGTCACCGTACTACATAGTTTACACATATCATGCTAGAAGAGATAGGAAGAGGTTCACATACCTCGCGACGATTGTCGACTAATAGCAAAACGCTCAAGTACCTCAAACCGCTACTCCTTGCCAGTGGATCACTCCACGTAGTACTTCAACCTATAAGGCCACGCGCTTATTAACATCTAGATCTCAACGTTCCATATTCTACGTAAAATTCGCGAGACCTCCACCCCGCAAGTGTAAATCTCTCTCTATCGAGGCTACCAAGCCAACCAGGGGTTTACACGCCTAACCTGACGTGTACAATTCTACTACACAAGAATGTTATCTGAGTCTCATGTACTGATCTATGTAATTACTGATTCATTCGATTCTTTATTCTTGAGCTTAAGTCAAAAGACATTGCCACAATACTAAGTTCAGTTCTATATATAGTATACTTCAACTATATATTCTAACAACAGGTAATTTCCAATTACAATAGAAGAACAAGAGTGTTTACCATGATAAGCCCAAAATTATCCGAGTTTAATGTCGCTCGAGCAAGGTTTAGCTCTACTCGAGTGCTCCAAACAACCCTTAGAAGTTCTAACCAACTTCTACTTACAACTTCAACTACGGTGAAGATTTCCTTAGGGTTTCGTTTAGAGGCTAAAGGAAAGTATAATCGTATTTCCGGGTTTTTCGTACAAAGGGTACTTTGGAAAGTACTACAAGGTATTTGGGCTAAAGTATTTGGACATTATAACGATACTAGGAGAGTATTTCTATACCATAACAAAGGGTATTATACGAAAACAACTAGGCTAGGGGTACCCACTGCTAGCACCAGGAGGGGTGGTGCTCTCGGCTAGTACTCACAAAGGGTAGGGTTTCTCGGCCACAAGGCCTCACAAGGGAAGAGGGGGTGGTGGACTAACTACACAAGGAGGGAGGAAGAGAACTTCAAGACTTAGGAAGATTTTTGGATGAAGAAGTCTTCCAAAGGGTGGGGTATTTATAGGTCAAGAAATGGCCAACCAATGGCCAAGATTCAACCAAGTGTAAGGCAAGTGTAGGGCTAGATTTCAACCATGTGGACCTTATCCATCTACCACACAACTTGCACAAAATATCCTACCAACTAAAGTGGTCCAAATCGTCCAAGCCAAGCCATGGTTGCCGTCGAGCCTTCGATGTGAGGTGACACATGTCACCCTCCCGTTTGTCCAAAATGTTTCGTCTCTCGGAAAAATCCGCAAAAATTATAAATGACATAGCCGGAATTTTCCCTACGAAAGCTGTGGAAACGTTTCGTCGAAAAACGACTCCTATCGGCACTTGTGCCCAAATTTCGAAACTTGTCAATTCTTAAGGCAAAAATTTAATACGTACGCCCTCACGTACATACTCAGGAAATACGGGGTATAACATTCTCCCCTCCTTAGAAACATTCGTCCCGAATGTTCCTTCTCAAGACGGATTACGAAGAAGATCTTCTAACAAGTTGCCAACGCCGCGCCTGGCCACGAACTAACACACGTACTCTTCCTTAAGGCCATTCCCGGCCCTTGCGATCTGCTTCTGGTCGAACATATCCACGAACTCATACGATGGTCATCAAAACTTGGGCCTAACACCCTGGTGACCCTACCTCCTGGCGGGACCACCCAGAGCTGACCCCACCTCAATCAAGACTCGGGTTGACACGCAACACGCCCTCAACCCGACCCTCTGTCACGCCAACTCTCTAGTTTCTTGATCCGAACAATCTTACCTCTACAGGTCATGAAAGCTACCACTTCCATTTCACACTACCCAGGGACTTACCCTTTTCACTAACCAGGTTTCTAAATCACACTTTTAGCACAAAGCTATCCAAACATAACATTAAACACATCAACAACATCAATACATACAAAACTCTAGAGGGTTAGGGATATACCTGAATCTACCGCCTCTCTAATCATAGGCACGCCTGCGGCGTATAGTATGAAGGCGATGAACCACCATCGATCACGAAGGCTGAGTCGTAACATCCGTGCTACCCTTGGTCGGACAGTTCCTCGCAAAATGGCCCCGCTGGCCGCAAAAATAACAAGCTCCCTTGGCACCACGACATTCCCCGAAATGCGGTCTACCACATCGACCACACCGAGGTAGGGGTGACTGCACCTGGCCAACACCCTTACTCCCCTGGACACCTGAACCCATGGAGCTCTGACCTGCTCCCGAAGGTTGTGGAGGACCACTCTGCACTGGCGGAGGTACAAAACTAGTCTGCTGCTGAGGCGGTCCGCCTCGAAAGTCACCAAAGGACCCTGCCGTCCTGGCCCTCTTCTGCTGATCTTGGTCATTCCGTCGATTTCTCCGCTCCTCACCTCCAAGTGCATAAGCCTGCATGCGGGCAATGTCCATGCCCGGCTGAAGAGCTACACCCGAACAACTCTCTGCTAGGTAATCATCGAGCCCTGTAACATATCGGTGCACTCGATCCTCCATACTAGCTACTAATGCGGAACATATCACAATGAGTCGAACTCACATTGTACTCCCGAATCAGACGCCTGCTCGCCAACATCAAAAATCTGTTTACCCGAGCCTCTCTCATCTGGAGGCAAGAAATGTGCCGAAGGCCCTCAAAACTCGTCCCAAACGGCCGGAAGTGCATTCTCTCCCGACAGCTCCCATGAATCAAACCGGGCCGATCGCAGATCACGCACCGATGCGAACCGGCGTCACAGACTCGGTCTCTGAAGCCTTGATCACCCGCGATGATCCTTCAGAATCGACGGATGAACTCCTGCGGATCATCCTCGTGCCTCGACCGTAGAACTCGCGGGCTACAACTCGTAAAATCTCGTAGCCTCAAACTATTCGCTCTCGGTGCACTACACGGCCGCTGAATCGAACTGCCGCGGCCCACTTATCTCATATTCGCCACAACCTCGCCAATAATCGGGCCATCTCCTTGTGACCCATCTCCCGCCTGCATCGGGACCGAGGCTCAGTATCGAGTCTCATCGCCCACGGCCGCGCTAAACCTCGCTGGTCGGGCGGCGTCGCGAACCTCGCCGTCGAAGCACTGCTCAGTCTTCGACGCTCGCGCTCGCATACTCCTCAACCACACTAGCGCCTCCGCCGCTTTGCCCTTCTGGCCTCGTCGCCATGGCGAGGCATAATCGTAAAATGAAACACGCCGGAGGGTCCAACTTACAACTCACTCTAAGGCACGATCTTATAATGAGAAGAATAGAAACTAATCCTACATGTCCTATAGCCTCCGATTATAGATGTAGTGCACAACACACCGATAATCAAGACTCTACTAGACACGGTCTCAGACACTTTCCGAGGACTAATCGCTCGATACCACTTTGTAACGCCCGAACTCGGCCCGCATCGTGCCTTACCCTGCACCCTAGTGATACAACATCGAGAAAACCAAATGGAAAATAAAACATGAATCATGAAACAAGAGATATAATAAATAAACAAAGCAACCAAAACAGCTTGCCTTCGATATACATAAAACCCGAATAGTGTAATCCTTTACAACCCCGCCACAACAGCTTCTGCACTTAAGATTTACCACAACTATGACGGACAGGCCCCGCCATACCCCTAAATGTACAAGAACCTACAACTCGTGGAACACATACCAAAAGATAAGCCTCCGAGAAACGGAGCTTCCTAATACGCTGAATCGTGATCCTAAGAGCGAGGATCCACGACCGATGTACCTTACCATGCGGATGAACGCACTCGGCGAGGTCAAGACAACAGTACCAAGTATGTGAAATCAGAAAATACGTAAATGAAATCATACTAATCTATATAAAGCAGAGACATGTATGATAACCAAACTACGATTCACAACATAAAAGCGATATGTCCGATGTGACTCACGCCTCAAGTCATCACTCAAATATAACTATGGGTCTCACGCCCACAACATCAATCATGTTCGCATCATGGCCGCATGCCCCTGAATTCTCGCCGGTGTAGACATGTCCATGATGCAACAATAATACCAATGCCCCACGGCCACATGCCCGGAATTCGTGACGGTGTAGACACGCCCATGTGACATCAACAACAATATATCGGGTGATCAACCGCCGCATGGCCACATGCCCCGAATTTACATCGGTGTAGACATGTCCATGTAACCAATAACAATATATCTGTAATCAACCCCGCCGCATGGCCACACGCCCGACTCAGACGGTGTAGACATGTCCATGTAGCCACAATAACAATACAAAGAATCAAAATGGAAACATACCCGTGGAATTCTCCACACCGCCAAGACGCCCAAGTAAGTTCTCAACAAGTCAACCGGCCCTCTATCGAGAGACGCGGTAACACAGAAACACCACACTTGCACAACAAAGGCTATCATCACAAGCATAGGCAAGTTTCACAACACACAGCATAGGCAAGTTTCACCACAACAAGCATAGGCAAGTTATACCTCACTCAAGTACCTTCATTTTATGCCAAAGTCCGGGTTTTAACCCTAAAGTACTACTTACGTTAAACCCTTTAAAAGATCCGCTTTTTCACATAAGTCACACAATACCCGTAGTATTAAAATAGTGACTATCTTATTAAGTAAACAAAATACCTCCCCTTTTTGTAAAAATCAAGTAACAACATTATTTTCCAAACGTTCAAGTTTGCCTAATTTCAAATGCCTAAGTCACTTTTTTTAGAAAGGTTTCATAACTCATAGTCTTAATCTCCTTTAAAACATTTGAGTAACATATGCCATATATGTGAGTAGGTTATTCTTGTTTATAACAATCTTATTACAGCAGCCATGATCTAGAAAATGTAATATCATTTTGTCTCATCTTAGTTTCTATGCAGATGGAGGTTTCTACTGGTTTTAATAATACTTCATTACTTAAATACATTTTCCTTTATTAACGCTGCAGTGGTTTGTCGATACACATTCTGATTTCCGAAATCAGTAAGACATCATTCCCTTTAAATAAAACCAAGTACTCATTACTCACGAATGAGGTTTCACACAAACATTCACATTAAAACAAATAAGTTAAGTCTCTTATCTTATAAGATCAAGTCTCTTAACTTCTAACACCAGTAACCCATTTTCTTTACCTCTCTTAAGACATTATACCTAACTCCCCATAAAGCTAGTATAACTCTTTTTAAAACCTTTAAAACCAAGTGTTACTCTTTCTTTCAAAACGATTCACAAATCTTTTGAAATACTTCAACTTCTTCATTAACACATAACAAGCCAGTTATAACCAAATCAGTTCCCTTTTGAAAACCACAACCCATTTTTCACCTACATAAAGTCGTTATAACCAACTTCCCATAAAGCCGTTATAACACTTTATGTTTTAAAAACAATCAAACACGCTTAACATGTACGCTCACCGTACTACATAGTTTACACATATCATGCTAGAAGAGATAGGAAGAGGTTCACATACCTCGCGACGATTGTCGACTAATAGCAAAACGCTCCAAGTACCTCAAACCGCGGCTACTCCTTGCCAAGTGGATCACTCCACACGTAGTACTTCAACCTATAAGGCCACAAGGCGCTTATTAACATCTAGATCTCAACGCTCCATATTCTACGAAAATTCGACAAAGACTTCCCCGCACAAACAGCGTAAATCTCCTCCTCTATCGAGGCCGGCTACCAAGCCAACCAGGGGGGGGGGTTTACACGTCTAACCTGACGTGTACAATTCTACTACACAGTAATGCTATACAAGTCTCATCAGAATACAAGACTATGTAATTACAATTCGCCAGCTTTATTCTTCAGCTTAAGTCAAAAGACATTGCCACAATACTAAGTTCATTCTATATATAGTATACTTCAACTATATATTCTAACAACATGTAATTTCCAATTACAATAGAAGACGATAGTGTTTACCTTGATAAGCCCAAAATTATCCGAGTTTAATGTCGCTCCCGAGCAAGGTTTAGCTCCTATCAGAGTGCTCCAAACAACCCTTAGAAGTTCTAACCAACTTCTACTTACAACTTCAACTACGGTGAAGATTTCCTTAGGTTTCGTTTAGAGGCTAAAGGAAAGTATAATCGTATTTTCCGGTTTTTTCGTACAAAGGGTACTTTGGAAAGTACTACAAGGTATTTGGGCTAAAGTATTTGGACATTATAAAGATACTAGGAGAGTAATTCTATACCATACCAAAGGTTATTAGACGAAAACAACTAGGCTAGTGGGTACTCTACCACTGCACCACTAGGAGGGTGGTGCTCTCGGCTAGTACTCACAAAGGGGTAGGGTTTCTCGGCCACAAGGCCTCACAAGGGGAAGAGGGGGCGTGGTGGACTAACTACACAAGGGAGGTAGGAAGAGAACTTCAAGACTTAGGAAGATTTTTGGATGAAGAAGTCTTCCAAAGGGTGGGGTATTTATAGGTCAAGAAATGGCCAACCAATGGCCAAGATTCAACCAAGTGTAAGGCAAGTGTAGGGCTAGATTTCAACCATGTGGACCTTATCCATCTACCACACAACTTGCACAAAATATCCTACCAACTAAAGTGGTCCAAATCGTCGAAGCCAAGCCATGGTTGCCGTCCAAGCCTTCCAATGTGAGGGTGACACATGTCACCCTCCCGTTGGTCCAAAATGTTTCGTCTCTCGGAAAAATCCGCAAAAATTATAAATGACATAGCCGGAATTTTCCCTACGAAAGCTGTGGAAACGTTTCGTCGAAAAACGACTCCTTTCGGCACTTGTGCCCAAATTTCGAAACTGGTCAATTCTGAAGGCCAACATTTAATACGCACGCCTCACGCATATACTCGTGAAATACGGGTATAACGATCGACCTCCTTCGGGGGCCGTTCATGCCGCAGTAAAGGTACATCGATCGCCGATCCCCGCTTATAGGATCATATTCGGCGTGTTGGGAAGCTCCGTTCCTTCTGAGGCTTATCTTTGGTATGTTACCCACGAGTCCGTAGGTTCTTGTACATTCGTGGTATGGCGGCCCTGTCCGTCATAGTTGTTGTCGCTTCTAGAGGTCCAGAGTACCGCCAGGGCGTAGTCCGTAAAAGGATAATCGTTCGTATTTATGTATATATACCGGGCGCAATCGCTTTGGTTGGCCTGTTTATTTATCATGTCTCTTAATTCATGTTCATGTTGTTTATTTCCGCTGATTTTCTCTGATGATGTATCACTAGGGTGCCCGGTAGGCACGATCACGCCCGGTTCGGTCGTGACAAAAGTGGTATCGAGCGATTAGTCTCGGAAAGTGTCTATGCACCGTGTCTAGTAGAGTCTTGATTATCGGTGTGTTGTGCACCACATCTATAATCGTGAGGCTATAGGACATTTAGGATTGGTTTCCATTCTTCTCATTCCGAGATCGTGCCACTGTAGTGTGATAAGTTGGGCCCTCCGACGTATCCCTTTCTTTTACCGCTATGCCTCCGTAAAGGCAACCGAGCCCGATGGGCAAGGCAATCGAGGAGCTGAAGTAGATACGAGGAGTACGAGGGCGCAGCCGCCAAGACTGAGATAAGCCCGACGGCGGAGTTCGCGGCGCAAAGACCAAAGAAGTTTAGAGCGCAGCGGTGGTCGCTGAGACTACAAGACTGAGCCTCCACCCCACACTGGAGCGGATGAGACGGGTACAAGGAGATGGCGATTCGCCGTGGTCGTGGCCAGATATGAGGATAGGCTAGATGCAGCAGTTCCAGCCCCAGTAGCACCCGTAGTTCACCCCCGAGCAGACAGTTTGAGGCTACGTGACTTTCTGAGTTGTAGCCCGCCAGTGTTCTATGGATCGAGAGCTGAGGATGACCCTCAGGAGTTTATCCGACAACTACAGTGGATCATGAGAGTGATCAGAGCCTCAGAGGCAGAGTCGGTGGTATTGGGTTCGCATCACCGCGTGATCTGCAGCTTGATCGGTTTGATTCGTGAGCTGTCCCGGAAGAGCATGCACTTCCAGCTTTGGGACGAGTTCTCGAGGGCATTTCTTGCACATTTCTTGCCTCCACAGATGAGAGGGCTCGGGCCAGATTTTTGACGTTGAGGCGGGGCGGGCGGACGGTTAGAGAGTACAATGTGAGTTCGACTCATTAGCTCGGTATGTTCCGCCGTAGTAGCGGATATGGAGGATGAGTACACCGCTACGCCACCGGCCGACGACTTGGCGAGGCTTGTGCGGTGTAGCTCTTCACCGGCATGGACATTGCCCGCATGCAAGCTCATGCACTAGGATGTGAGGCACGGAGAGGTCGACGGAATGACCGAGATCAGCAGAAGAGGGCCAGAACAGCAGGGTCCTTTGGTAACTTTCGAGGCGGACCGCCTCAGCAGCAGTCTAGTTATGTACCTCCGCCAGTACGGAGTGGTCCTCCTCAGTCTTCAGGACGTTCAGGGTATTCGGGAGCTGGTCAGAGCTCCAGGGCTTCTGGTTCACAGGTATACGTGAGTGCTAGCCAGCCGGATTCGTGTCCCCCTCAGTGTGCACGATGTGGCAAACATCATCCCGGGGAATGTCGTCTTTTTACTGGTGCTTGTTTCACCTGCGGCCGTCAGGGCCATGTGACGAGAGACTGTGCTTATAGGAGAGGTACCGGCAGCATGACGCAGCCTACCGGATCAGTGGCAGGTTCATCGCCTTCTACAGTTATGCGCCCTGCAGGGCAGACTTACGATTAGAGTGGAGCGGTAGCTTCAGGTATATCCTTAACCCTCTAGAGGCTTGTATGTTTTGATGTTATGTTAATGTGTTAAGTGTTATGTTCGGATAGCTTTGTGCTAAAATGTGATTTAGGAACCTGGTTGGGGAAAAAAGGGTAAGCCTGGGGGTGAGAAAATGATGAACCTTAGAATATTACAGTTGAGACCTTAGATGTAAGGCCGTCTTGAGTACAAGATTTTGCGAGTGATCCTTGTCAGAGTGCATTTTATGCCTGGAATGTATTGTGTGATAAGTCCCTGGGTTGGGTAAATGAAAGTGGTATCTTTCCTGATGTGATTTAGCAAGGTTGTTCCGGATCGAGAAACGAGAGAGTCGGCGTGACAGAGGCTCGGGTTGAGGACGTGTTGCGTGTTAACCCGTATCCCAGAATAAGGTGGGGTCAGCTCTGGGTGGTCCCGCCAGGTGGTAGGGTCACGAGGGTGCTAGGCCCAAGTTTAGATGACCATCGTATGAGTTTGTGGATATGTTCGACCTGAAGCGGATCGTGAAGGCCGGAAGTGGCCTTAAGGAAGATCGAGGCTAGTAAGATAACCAAGTTGGAGGTGGTGACTCCAAGGTTTGGAGAGCTGAAGCGATGACTGAAGTGTGGTACGTATACTAGAAGAGTTCAAGTGTTCGAGAAGAGTACGACGAGTAAGGGTAGAGGCGAGCATGTATTGCGAGCATAGTTATGATCATTTCTTGTGAAGGGAGAAGGTGCGAAGGATGTATATTTTAGACCTCAGGGATCGACGCGATCCGGTACCATTTGTTGGGTCGCCGGAGTGACACTAGAACCTCGCGGCAAGTGACAAAAGTTTGTGATGTTAGAGGTGTTTCCTCGTGGACTTGGATATAAGTATTTGCGTGCATGTGTTATTTCGTGGCCAATTGTGGCGTTGACAACTTGTTAAGAAGAACTTTATCGTTATCCGTCTTGAGAAGGAACATTCGGGACGAATGTTTCTAAGGAGGGGAGAATGTTATACCCCGTATTTCCAGAGTATGTACGTGAGGGCGTACGTATACAATTTGAGCCTTAAAGTTGGCTAGTTTCGAAATTTGTACACAACACCCGAAAGGAGTCGTTTTTCGACGAAACGTTTCCACAGCTTTCGAAGGGAAAATTCCGGCTATGTCATTAATAATTTTTGCGGATTTTTCCGAGAGACGAAACATTTTGGACCAACGAGAGGGCGACACTTGTCACCCTCTAATTGGAAGGAGTGGACGGACGAAATGGGCTAGTCTTGCACGTTTTTGGTGTTGAAATTTTGGTCAAGGGTTAGGTAGGATATTTTGTGTAGATGGATAAGGTAGCACATGGCTTAATCTTGGCCTTACACTTGCCTAACACTTGGATGGATCTTGGCCATT
The DNA here is from genome assembly GCA_029844215.1 of Przewalskia tangutica. NCBI lineage: Eukaryota > Viridiplantae > Streptophyta > Magnoliopsida > Solanales > Solanaceae > Przewalskia > Przewalskia tangutica. The sequence goes on from CM056719.1 coordinate 94,578,981, forward strand.
GGTTGGCCATTCCTTGACCTATAAATACCCCTCTAAGTTGAAGACTTTCTTCATCCAAAACTTGAGCAATCTATCTAAGTCTCAAATACTCCCTCCCTCTTGTCTTGCTATCGTCCAAAGTCCCCCTCCCCCCCTTTGAGCAAGGCCCTTGGCCGAGAGCCTCCCCCTCCCCCTTTGTGGTACCCTAGCCGTGGGGTACACCCCCCCTAGCCTTGTTGTCTCATATAAATACCCCCTTTTTGTGGTATAGAAATACTCTCCTAGTATTGTTATAATGCCCAAATACCTTGGCCTAAATACCTTGTAGTATTCCCAAGGTTACACTTTTACAAAAGCCCATAAAATACTATTATACTTCCCTCAGTCACAAAAACGAAACCCTAAGTAAATCTTCACCCGTAGTTGAAGTCATAAGTAGAAGTTGGTTAGAACTTCTAAGGGTTGGTTGGAACGGATTGGAGCGCCCGGAGTAGGAGCTAAACGTTGTTCAGGATCGACATATAACTTGGATAATTTTGGGCTTAACGAGGTAAACACTCTTGACCTTCTGTTGTAATTGGAAATTACATGTTGTAGGAGTATATAGTTAAGTATACTATATATAGAACTGAACATAGTTGTGCGGCAATGTCTTTTAACTTAAGCCTGAATAATACTTACGGCAATGTCTTGCGACTTAAGCCTGAATTTAAAGAAGTAAATCGAATCGTAATTACATAGATCAGACATGAGACTTGTGTAGCATTATCGTAGTAGAATTGTACACGTCCGTTAGGCGTGTTACCCTCGGTTGGCTTGGTAGCCTCGATGTAGAGGAGATTTACGCCACATGTGGAGGTGTTGCCAATTTTCTGAGAATATTCTACGTCGGGATCTAAAGATATTAATAGGCGCCAGTGGCCTCTATAGGTTGAAATACTACGTGTGGCGCGATCTACTCGGGCCAAGGTGCACGACGGTTTGAGGTACTTGGAGAGTTTTGCTATTAGTCGATAATCGTCGCGAGGTATGTGAACCTCTTCCTATCTATTCTAGCATGATATGTGTGAACTATCTAGTACGGTGGACGTACATGTGCTAAATGTATTTGATTGGTTTAAAACATAAAGTGTTATAACGGCTTTATGGGAAGTTGGTTATAACAGCTTTATGTAGGTAAGAAAATACTTGTGGTTTTTAAGAGGTAACTGGTTTGAACTATAACTGGTTGGCTATGTGATAATAAAGAACGTGAAGTATTTCAAAAGATTTTTGAATCATTTTGAGAGAAGAAGTAATACTTGGTTTTTGGAAACTTGAGAGTTATACTAGCTTTATGGGAAGTTAGGTATAACGGCTTAAAAATGTTTTACTGATTTCGGAAATCAGAATGTGTATCGACAAACCACTGCAGCGTTAATAAAAGGAAATGTTTTGGACAGATTTAGTATTATTAAAACCAATAGAAACTTCCATCTGCATAGAAGCTAAGATGAGACAAAATGACATTTCCTAGATCATGGCTGCTTAATAAGATTGATTATAAACAAGAATAACCTACTCACTTATAAGACATAGGTTTCTCAAAACGTTTAAAGGAGAATTATGTTTTAAAGGATTTAAAACTATGAACTACGAAACCTTTTCTAAAATGAGAAACTTGAGCATTTGAAATTAGGCAAACTTGAACGTTTGGAAAATAAGGTTGTTACTTGATTTTACAAAGGAAAGCATTTTGGTTTACTTAACAATGTTAATCACTCTAATTTTACACTACGTATTGGGTGACCTTTGTAAAAGAAATGGATCTTAAAAGGAATTTAACGGGCGTAGTACTTTAAGGTTAAAAATCCGGACTTTGACATAAAATGAAAGTACCTTGAGTTGTGTGTAACTCGCTTATGCTTGTTGTTATGAAACTTGACCATGTTACGTGTGATAGCCTTGTTGTGCAAGTATTGTGTTCTACTCGATTACCGGTTCATCCGGGAATGTATTTCACGATTGACACGGTTCATCCGAATGTATTTCACCGACACGGTTCATCCGAATGTATTTCACCCGACACGGCTCATCCGGGAATGTATTTCACCTGATTATCGGTTCATCCGGGAATGTATTTCACTCGACTACCGGTTCATCCGGGAATGTATTTCACTCGATTACCGGTTCATGGGATGAACCGGGAATGTATTCCACACGTTTCTATATTGGGTCCATAAGATGGGCCGAGACCTGTTATACGTATCACATGATTTGTACCTAGATCACGGCAGAGGAAGAAGTTCCACGGGCGTGAGGATGACTTTGAGGCGTGAGTCCACGACTTGACATGATCGCTTTTATGTTGTGAATCGTAGTTTGGTTATCATACATGTCTCTGCTTTATATAGACTATTATGATTTCATTTACTGATTTTACGCTTTCACATACTTGGTACTGTTATCGACCTCTTCGGGGCCGCGTTCATGCCGCAGTAAAGGTACATCGATCGCCGATCCCCGCTTATAGGATCACATTCAGAGTGTTTGGAAGCTCCGTTACTTCGGAGGCTTATCTTTGGTATGTTAACCTGAGTCTTTAGGTTCTTGTACATTCAGTTGTATGGCGGGGCCCTGTCCCGTCATATTTGTTGTCGCTTCAGAGGTCCTGTAGTACCGTTGTGGCAGTCCGTAAAAGGATAATCGTCGTATTTATGTATATATACTGAAGGCAAATGTTTTGGTTGGCCTGTTTATTTATCATGTCTCTTAATTCATGTTCATGTTGTTTATTTCCGCTGATTTTCTCTGATGATGTATCACTAGGGTGCCCGGGGTAAGGCACGATCCACGGTCTGCCCGGTCGTGACAAGAATATTCTCCTCTTAGAAACATTCGTCCCGAATGTTCCTTCTAAACCTCCAACCATACTTGCACCGGTTAGTCTTCACTACTATACTCACAAAACCAATTATGCCACATATGACCATAATACAACACACGCGCATACACATAAATCCAAGCCAACGAGGAATCACATTTAAAGTGTATATCATCACTTATTAACTCCCATTCATGGTCTAAAAAAAGGATACTTCGTACCTTCACTTCACATATATAATAACTTTCATTCTTTTAACACATGTTCACTTCTTTTCTTACTCGTCGTACTTTCCTCGTACAACCGAACTCTTTCTAGTATACGTACCATATTTCAGTCATCGCTTCAGTTTTCAAAACCTTGGAGTTACCACTTCCAAACTTGGTCATTACACTAGCTTCAATTTCTTTTAAGGCCATTCTCGGCCTTCCCGACCCAGTTCTGGTGGAACGCATCCACGAATGAGTACAACTATTAACCAGACTTGGGCCTTGCACCCTCGTGACCATATCACCTAGCGGGACCACCTCAAACTGACCCCACTCCATTTCGGGTTGCGGATTGACCCGCGATTGGTCCTCAACCCGACCCATTATCGCACTAACTTCTCATTCCTGGTCCGGAATAAATCTCTCTATTCAAGTCATGAAAGCCTAGTGGTCTTCTTAGATTAACTATCCATTTTCATTTCACACAACCCATGGAATTATCACACTAATATACCCCAAGTACACTATGTACTTCAACTAAGATCAACCGTAACATCTTTTACTCCAGACGGCCTTGTATCTAAGGTCTCAATGGTTATCAATATTCTAAGGTTCACAATGTCCCGAGCCTACATTATCAATCTCCGCAATACGGGAAATGTAGCTTCTAAATATCTCAAAGTCTTATTAAGAACTCACAACAACTCTATTAACTCCATACGAATATCATTCGTATTTGACACTTAAGCCTATAATCATAGCTTAACCCAACAACTGGGTATGTCATTACTTCAATAGAAGCTGATCTACCAAGAGTCTATCACCATCTTATTCAGTTTATTACCTCATGATATTCCAAATCAGTACATATATAAAGCCTAGGTGTGGGTTCAATAAATTGTTTCACACCTTCCAAGTAATTAAGGCTTTTACCAGTTCTTGGTAATCTATAATCATTCTAGGCAACATGCATACGGCTCCAAATAAATACACTCGTACCGATATACATCATCAATATACCCACTATACGATAATATTACCAACCTGGATACGCAAGCCATATAATCTGTTCTGGGCCACTGTCGCCTTTCTCAAAGCTGCAATCACAATAACTGTTAGGGAAAGACCATCCTAACAACACAGCTCTATCGCACGACCTTAGAGTAAAAAGAATAGAAACCAATCCTAAATATTCTGTAGCCTCATGTGTATAAGTATGGTACACACATACCCATACCCAAGACTCTACTAGACACGGTCTGTAGACATTCCGAGGACTAACTGCTCTGATACCACTCTGTCACGCCCCGAACCCCGGGCCCGCGACTGGTACCCTACCTGGGCACCCTTCTATACACACAACATGAGTAACACGCGGAAGATAATAACACTCATTTTTTCTTAAAGCAAAGGCAAGGCCGATAAGGCTGCCGTGTATATATATTGTCACGACCCGACCCAGGGCCCGTGACTAGTGCCTTACCCCGGGCACTCTAGTGATACAACATCAGAGTAAATCAGCGGAAATAAAAACTTACACATGAAACAAGATATACAATAAGAAAAATAGGCTAACCAAAACGGTCACCTTTCTGCATATATATAAAAATGATTAAACCTGAACAGTTACATCCCTTTTACAAACCCTACCCACAACAGTACTACAGACCTCTAAGAATGTAACCACAACTACGATGGGACAGGGCCCCGCCATACCCCTGAATGTAAGTACCTACAACGACAGGGGACTATACCAAAAGATAAGCCTCCGGAGAAACGGAGCTTCCCAAAACGCTGAACTGTGATCCTATGAGCGAGGATCGACAATCGTGTACTCTACTGCGGCATGAACGCAGCCCGGGCGAGGTCGATAACAGTACCAAGTATGTGAAATCAGAAGTATCAAATAAAATCATAACATTTTAAAACCAGCCACAAATACGCATTTAACAACCAATTTTTAACCGCATATAGTGCCACAAAGATAAACAAGAGCAAAATAGATATAACGAATCGGTCTTTTCTAGGCCGCTAATGATCGGAAGCAAGGCCAATCGCCCATAGTATCATTATGCGAGCCTAATCCTCGAACTTCCGCACCGCATAGACCACCTAGTCCGCATGAGGTATTCTCGCATCGGGTAGCTAACCTCGGATCAACTCGACTCCCGCACCGCATAGTCATATGGACCGCATGAGGTATTCTCGTGACGGCGTATACACACCCGAGTGATCATCCTGAACTCCCGCACTCTGCATAGGTCACCCGACCCGCATGAGGTATTCTCGTGACGGAGCGGCTAACCCTGCATAACAAGTCGGGGGTAAGTGATATAATACGACAACCGCTTATCGTTAAACAACATAAGCACAACAAGAAAACCCCTTACAAAAACGTCACAAGACACTAACACACGTAGCATCATAACATGTTTACTTATCAAACCAACAAGAAAATATTACAAGGCTATCACAAGCCAACATAGTCAAGTTACTCACACAAGGTACTTTTATTTCATGTAAACAAATCCGGGTTTTAACCCTAAAATACTACATACTTCAACTCTAAAAAAAAAGATCCATTTCTTTCACAAAAGTCACCCGATACCCATAGTATCAAAATAGAGTAACTATCTTTTTAAGTAAACCAAAACAATTTCCATACCTTCTTTTTAAACAAATCTTAAGACAAAAGCATGCCTTCCTTTTTAAACCATTTTAAGACAAAACCATGCCTTCCTTTAAAACAAAGACACTTTTCCTTTTTAAAGTCAAGTAGCAATATACTTTTTAAAACCAAGTGTCTTACTCTTTTAAAAACAAGTAACCCATGCCTTTAAATCAAGTTACTTCTCCTTTTCCAAAATCAAGTTGTTTATAAGTCAAATCTCTTTACTTTCAAAAATCAGTCTCCTAATCTTTAAATCATACCTTTTAAGGAAACCAAGTTATCATTTTAAATCCAATGATAAAACCATTCTTTTGTTTTCATAAAGTCGTTATAAATAACTTCCCATAAAGCTATTATAACACTTTATGTTTTAAACCAACCAAGGACAACTATTCTCATTTTCGAAATCAAGATAACTTTATTCTTTAAAAGACCACACACCCATTACTCATGAATGAGGTTTTACAACTTTTTAACATAATTCAAGTCCTTAATATTTCATACCAAGTCACTTAACTTTGGAATCAAGTCAAGGACACAAAAGGAAAATCAAATTTCTTTAAACACACGTGCGTCTACCGCACTATATATATTTCACAACAATCATGCTAGAAAGGATAGGAAGAGGTTCACATACCTCGCGACGATTATCGACAATAAGCAAAATGCTCCAAAGTACTATAACCCTGCTAGCCTTTTCCACCCTTCAAGTAGAATACGCTACTCGTAGTACTTCAACCTATAATGGCCATAAAACGTTTATTAACTTCTAGATCCCTTCGTAGAATATTTCTAAGTACAAGGTTCCATATTCTACGGAAAATTCGGCAGCACCTCATGTTATACCCCGTATTTCCAGAGTATGTACGTGAGGGCGTACGTACAAAAGTTTAGCCTTAGTTAGGCATAAGGGACGAAATTTGTGCACAACCCACGAAAAGAATCGTTTTCCGACGAAACGTTTTCCAAAACTTGCGAAGGGAAAATTACGGTTGCGACATTTATATTTTTTGCGGATTTTTCCGAGAGACGAAATATTTTGGACCAACGAGAGGGCGACACTTGTCACCCTCAAGTGGACGGCAACTTGTGGGCAAGCATGGCACGATTTTGTGGCCTAAACCATGGGTCAATGTTTGGTGAGTGATTTGTGGAGTAGGGATAGGGGCACTTGTGCAAATCCACACCCTCCACTTGCCCTCCACTTGCCTTAATCTTGGCCCTTGAAAGCCCTATAAATACCCCCCTTGAGTTGAAGACTTCTTCATCCACAAATCATCTTCCAAGTCTCAAAGCCTCTCCCCTTTGAGAGAGCTAGTCAAACAGCCTTTCCCCTCTCAAGAGCTAAGCCGAAACACCCCTTTCCCCTTCCTAGTAGTCTCGGCAAAAGCCCCCCCCCCTTCGTGGTAGAAAATACTCTTCAATGATTGTTACTATCCCCCAAATACACTATCCGTATATATGTTAGTATTCCAAAGTCAACCCTATACAAAAGCCCGAAATACTATCTTATATCCATTAGTCACTAAACTAAACCCCGGGAAAATCTTCATAGTTGGTTGAAGTAGTAAGTAGAAGTTGTGTAGAAACTTCTAAGGGTTTCTTGGAGCGGATTGGAGCGCATGACAGGAGCTAAACCTTGCTCAGATCGACTTATAACTTGGATAATTTTGGGCTTACCGAGGTAAATATCTTATCCTTCTATTGTAATTAGAGATTACATCCGTAGAAGTATAGAACTAAGTATAAGACTTATAGAAGGATGGTTTTAAAAGAAGAGAATTGAATCAGAGGCACATCGTAAGAATATTAAAGAAAATTGAATCAGATTTACATGGATCAGTATTTACATGAGACTTGTGTAGTTTAACGGTAGGAAGTGCCGCATTTTTCCGTAGAATTAAGAACCTTCTGCTTAGAATATCCTACAGATTAGTCTAGACGTTGATATACGTATTTGACTATTATAGGTTGATACTCTGCGCTCGACATCTTCGACTTGGCAGGTGGATTTCGCCGGAAGGTATGTGATTCTTCCTATCCTCGAGCATGATATTTTAAAATATATATATATAGTACTGAGACGTCGTGTGTTAATCGAACATGGTTTTACTTGACGTCTTTTGACTTGAGTCTAAATAATAAAGAATCTTGAAGTATTTCAAAAGAATTATGAATCATTTTTGAAAGAAGAGTAATACTTGGTTTTTAAACAAAAATCTTAAGAGTTATACTAGCTTTATGGGAAGTTAGGTATAACAACTTAAGAAAGATAAAAGGAACGGTTTACTTATGTGTTATGAAAGACTTGTATTGATTTCTGGAAAGTATAGTAAGATGGTTTGTTGAGTAGACATACTATGATGCTATGTGTGTTAGTATCTTGTAACGTTTTTGTAAAGAGGTTATTCTTATGGTGCTTATGTTGTTTAACGATAAGCTGTTATGTTAGTATTATATCACTCACCTCTTGACATGATATACCGGGGGTTAAGATGCCCCCCGATGCGAGGTACACCTCATGCGGTCTGTGTGACTATGATTCAGGAATACCTCATGCGGGTCCAGGGGACCTATGCGGAGCTACGAGAGTTCCGTGTTAGCGCGGGATTACCTCATGCGTCTATGTGGCCATGTGGACTACGATAGTCCAGTACGATGCCGAGCAGTAGATACCCTCGATGCGCGGAATACCTCACGCGGGCCTAGGTACGCGGATCGGCGGAGTCGAGATCGTGTATGCATGATGATACTATGGGCGATTGGCCTTGCTTCGATCATTCGCAGCCTAGAAAAGACCTGTTACAGTTTACCTATTATTGCTTTTGTTTGTGATGTGGCACTATGTGCGGTTACATTGATTGTTTCGAACATATTTGTAAAATTGGTTTTAAAATCATATGATTTCATTTAAGTACTTTACAGTTTCACATACTTGGTCCCTGTTGTACTGACCTCCTCCGGGGGGCTGCGTTCATGCCGCAGGTAAGGGAAAGCAGGTGCTAGATCCGCATCCTTAGGATCTTTTGCTTTGGTGTCAGGAGCTCCATCTTCTCCGGAGGCTCGACTTTTGGTATGGTTCTCCCTGTTGTTGTAGATATATGTACATTCAGGGTATGGCGGGGCCCTGTCCCGCCATAGTTATTCACTTTCTTAGAGGTTTGTAGTCCTATTGTACAGTTGGGATGTAACTGCCAGATTTTGGTTTATATATATATATGTCGAAAGGCGACTTTTCTCAGATAAACTATGTCTCAATTTACATTTGTTTCATGTCTTGTTTTTATATTCCGCTGATTACTCTGATGTATGACTACTTGGGTGCCCGGGTAAGGCACTACCACGCCCCGAACGGGTCGTGACAAAAGTGTTATCGAGCGCTTAATCCTGAAAGTGTCTACAGACCGTATCTAGTAGAGTCTTGATTATCGGTGTGTTGTGCACCACACCAATAATCAGGAGGCTATAGGATATTTAGGATTGGTTTCCATTCTTCTCACTCTGAGATCGTGCCTTAGAGCTGTGTTATAAGTTGGACCCCTCTAACGTATTTCCTTTCTTTAACAGTTATGCCTCTACGTAAGGCAACCCGGGCCTAGAAGGGCAAGGCAGCCGAGGGAGCTACTAGTAGGACACCGAGAGTCATGAGGGCTCAGGCCCAGTCTATACCCGAGACGGCGAGTTCCACGACGCCGCCGGCCCCAGCAGGGTTTAGGGTCGCAGCAGTGGCTGATGAGACCACAGTACCTGCACCTCCAGTCCCACAGCCTGGAGCAGATGAGATGGGTTACAGAGATGTCCCGCCATCGCCGTGATCGTGGCCGTGCATGAGATAGGCCGATGCGCAGCCTGGGCCCAGCAGCACTGTGGTTCACCCGAGATCGGATAGTTTGAGGCTACGAGATTTTCTGAGTTGTAGCCCGCCAGAGTTCTACGGGTCGAGGCCTGAGGATGATCCGCAGGAGTTCATCCGTCAGTTACAGAGGATCATGCGAGTGATCAAGGCTTCGGAGACCGAGTCCGTGATCTTCGGTTCGCATCGGCTGCGTGATACCGCAGTCGACTGGTTTGACTCGTGGGAGTTGTCCCGGGGAGAGCACGCGTCCCCAGCTACTTGGGACGAGTTCTCGGAGGCTTTTCTCACTCACTTCTTGCCTCCACAGATGAGGAGGGCACGGGCCGACAAGTTTTTGTTGCTGAGACAGAGAGGGCGCACAGTTCGGGAGTACAACGTTGAGTTCGATTCGTTGGCTCGATATGTCCCTGCATTGGTAGCAGATATGGAGGACAGGGTGCACCGCTACGTCACCGGGCTAGATGATTATATGGCCGAGTCTTGTGCGGGTGTAGCTCTTCAGCCAGGCATGGACATTACCCGCATGCAGGCTCATGCACTTGGATGCGAGGAGCGTAGAGGCCGACGGGTTGACAGACAGCAGAAGGCGCCGACGGCAGGTCTTTTGGTAGCTCTCGTGGGCGGCCTCGGAAGCGGCAGAGATTTGCACCACAGCCATCTCAGAGCACTCCTACACCGCCATCGTGATGCCTGGTATTCGAGGGCAGACCAGGGCCCCAGGACTTCGGACGTCCAGGGTAGCAGAGGTGCTAACCGATCGGGACCACCGCCCCCTCAGTGTGGCCGATGCGGTAGATCCCATTACGGGAATTGCGGTACTGCTACGGGAGTCTGTTTCACTTGCGGCCAGCAGGGTCACTTTGCGAGGAACTGTCCGAGCAAGGGCAGCGCAGATGGTAGGGGTCAGCCTACAGGGTCTTTCGCCGGGTCTTCTTCATCTCCTACAGTTACTCGCCCCGGAGGGCAGGGTACTCATGGGCCAGCAGGTCGCGGCAGAGGTCGTGGCGCGGGTCCCAGTTCTAGCGGTCCTCAGAACCGCATATATGCCTTGTCCAGCCGGCAGGACCAGGAGGCCTCACCTGATGTCGTCACAGGTACTTTATCAGTTTCTACTTTGTCCTATATATCTCCCCATATTGCTAGTAGGATAGGGATAGAGCCTGAGTCCATAGACCCTTTCGAGGTAGCTACGCCAGTGGGTGATTCGGTGGTAGCTCGGCGGGTATATAGGGCTTGTCCAAAGGACTATATGCAATCGCCGACTTGCCGACTTGGTAGAGTTGGATATGACTGATTTTGATGTGATCATGGGTATGGATTGACTAGCTTCTTGCTACGCCAATGTAGACTGCAGGGAGAGAGTGGTACGGTTCCAGTTCTCGAGGAGCCATTGTTGAGTGGGAGGAACACCGTGTCGCCGGCGGGTAAGTTTATTTCTTACCTCAAGGCTAGGAAGATGGTGCGAAGGGTATATCTACCATCTCATTCGGGTGTTTGATATCGAGGTCGCGGTACCAGATTTTTAGTCGGGCCCAGAGTCGAGAATTCCGGATGTGTTTCCGCACGACCATCGGGTATCCTCTCCCGAGAGGAGATAGAGTTTTGTATCGATGTCTTTGCGGACACTCTCGCCTATTTCCATTCCGCCATACGTAATGGCACCCGCCGAGTTGAGAGAGTTGAAGGACCACCGAGAGATTTGGTGGAGAAGGGCTTCATCGGGCCTAGTGTTTCTCCCCGGGAGCGCCGTATTGTTCGTGAAGAAGAAGGACGACGCCGCGCACGCATGTTGATTACAGCTGAACAAGGTGACCATTAAGAATGATACCCTTCCCAGGATTGATGATTTGTTCGACCAGTTGCAGGTGCGAGATGTTTCTCCAAGATTGATCTGCGATCGGGCTATCATCAGGTGCGAGTTAGAGAGGCGGATATCCCTAGATCGCATTCCGACCCGATCACGCACTATGAGTTCAGGGTTATGTCTTTCGGTTTGACCAATGCTCCGGCAGTATTCATGGATTTGATGAACCGAGTGTTCAAGCCATTTTTGGACACGTTTGTGATAGTGTTCATTGATGACATCTTGGTTTATTCCCGCTCAGAGCAGGAGCATGCGGAGCATTTGAGGACTGTGCTGAGAGTTCTCCAGGACCAGCAGTTATACGCCAAGTTTTCCAAATGTGAGTTTTGGTTGGCTTCGGTGGCATTTCTTGGGCATATTGTAGGGGCTGATGGTATTCGGGTGGATACGGCCAAGATCGAGGCAGTCAGGACTTGGCCTAGACCTACTACTCCGACAGAGGTGCGCAGCTTTCTGGGCCTCGCAGGTTATTATCGGCGGTTCGTGGAGAAGTTTGCTTCTATCTCTGCACCATTGACTAGGCTGACTCAGAAGGCAGCTAAGTTTCAGTGGACTGATGCTTGTGAGCAGGGTTTCCGATCGGGCGAGAGATCGACGACCGCCCCGTTTACTCTTCCGAGGTCCAGATGGCTATGTCGTGTATTGTGATGCATCAGGCATCGGGCTTAGATGTGTGTTGATGCAGCAGGGCAATGTTATAGCATACGCATCCCGACAGCTTAAGAAACATGAGAGGAACTACCCCACCCATGATTTGGAGTCGCGGTGATTCACGCCAAGATTTGGAGGCACTATTTGTATGGGGTTCATGTGGATATTTATACGCACCACAAGAGCCTCCATTATATCTTCAGCCGCAGGAGCCGAACTTACGATGCAGACGGTGGTTAGAGTCGCTCAAGGATTACGATGTCGACATCTTGTACCACCCGGAAGGCTAATGTTGTGGCGTATGCCCCAGTCGTAGGTCGATGGGAGTCTATCGATGTCTGACCAGCAGAGGAGGGGCATGGTCCGCGAGTTGCATCAGCCTAGCGAGCCTTGGAGTCCGATTGATTGATTCTCGATAGCAGTGGGTTCGAGTTCGAGAGGTTGCCGAGTCTTCCATCGCCGGCGAGGTGAAGAGACAACAGTGCGAGGATCCGGTTTTGACGCGCATCGTGATACGGCTCTTCGCGGCGGGAAGCGGTCCTTTGAGGTAGCACGATGGGGTGCTAATGTTTGAGGGCGTGTTGTGTTCCAGATATTGCAGACTACGGCAGCAGGTTCTAGGAAGCACACAATACAAGCTACTCTATCCATCCGGTTAACCAAGATGTACCACGACCTCAGATCCGTATTGGTGGGATGGCTTCAAGAGGACGCTGCGAGTTTATGGCTCGCCCGCGTGTTGTCGCAGTGAAGGTAGAGCACCAGCGCCCGTGGTTTGTTGCGCACGATAGAGATCCCGACCGAAGTGGGAGGTGATCAACATGGACTTTATCACGGGATTACCTCGCACTCGGAGGAAGCATGATTCTATCCGGTTATCGTCGACAGTCGACGAAATCAGCCCACTTTCTTCTCGCCAGACGACTTTTTCTACCGAGGATTATGCCGCACTTTACATCCGAGAGATCGTCGATCGCACGGGTCCCTATTTCTATCATATCGCATGCAGGAGCCGGCCACGCTAACTTCGGAGGTCTTTCCGTAAGGGTTTATGTTATACCCGTATTTCCGCAGTATGTACGTAAGGGAATACGTGATAAAAAGTTTGGCCTTAAAGTTTAGGCCTTCGACGATTTTTTGGGCACAACTCAAAACGAATAGTTTTCCGACGAAACGCTTCCACTTTCGTAGGGTAAATTCCGCTATGCCATTTCTAATTTTTGCGGATTTTTCCGAGAGACGAAACATTTTGGACCAACGAGGGCGACACTTGTCACCCTCCAATTGATGGATTTGAAATCGCCCATTTGGACGAATTGGACTCGTGTTGCACGCTTTTTGTGCCTTGGCACAAGTCAAGGATTAGGTAGGATATTTTGTGTGCAAGTCGCCAAGGACACTTGCCCTAATCTTGGCCTTACACTTGCCTAGCACTTGGCTTAATCTTGGCCATTGGTTGGCCACTTCTTGACCTATAAATACCCCTCTTGAGATGAAGAGTTCTTCATCCACAAAAGCTTCCAAGTCTAAAAATCCTCTCCTCTCCCTTTGTAGCCTTTTCGTCCAAACACCTCCCCCTCCCCTTGTGAAGGCCCTTGGCCGAATACCCCCCCCCCTCTAGCCTAAGTAGTTTGGCCGAGGCCCCCCCTAGCCTAGCCAAAACCTACCCCCCCTCCCTTGGTAGAAAAGTTGCCTTCTTGTATTGTTATAATGCCCAAAATACCCTAGCCCAAATCCCTTAGTACTTAGTAGAAGTTGTGAAGAACTTCTATGGTTTCCTTGGAGCATACAACTTAGGAACAAAACCTTGCTCAGGCGCGACTTTATCTAGGATATTATTGGGCTTACCGAGGTAACTAATCCTAACCCTCTTTTGAATTAGAGAATACTTACTGTAGTAGTATAAGAATAAGTATAAATACTTAGAAAAATATTGCAGAATAAAATTGAACTGTTATCACAGTAGAAGGGTTTAAAAGAAGAATAATTGAACTATGCTTATATAGGACTGTTTTCACAGTAGACTTATATAGCTCACCGCAGGGAAGTCTTTGCCCAATTTCCGTAGAATTGTGAACCCTCTGCTTAGAATGACCTTCGAGTAGTCTTTGATAGATGTCTGTGACTATTATAGGCACTCTCGCGACATATTCAACTTGGCGGTGGTTTTCACGAGAAGGTATGTGATTCTTCCTAAAGCATGATATTTTATAATATATATGTAGTACGGTGACGCATACGTGTTAATCGAATAATAACTACGCAATGTCTTTGACTTAAGCCCGATAATACTTACGGAATGCCTCACGGCTTAAGCCCGATAACACTTACTAAGAATGCCTCACGCTTAAGCCCAATAATAAAGAACAAAACATTTCAAAAGAATACTAAATCATTTTTAATGTAAGAGAACTAATTGGTTTTAAATGTAAGCTTAAGAGTTATACTAGCTTTATGAAGTTAAGTATAACCACTTAAGAGTGATAAAAGAAACAGTTGCCTATGTGTTTATAATGCACTTATATCAAGTGTGAAAAGAATAATAAGATGGTTTGACAAGTAGACATGATATGATGCTATGTGTGTTAGTGTCTTGTAACGCTTGTATAGAGAGTATTCTTGTTGTGCTTATGTTGTTTAAAAGATAAGTCGTTATGTTAGTGTACTATCACTCACCTCTTGACATATTACAGGGGTTGTCGCCTCCGACGCGGGTAGACTCAGCGATCCAGGACCATGATTCGAGAATACCTCATGCTGGTCCAAGGACCTACGCGAGCTACGGAGTTCCGTGTTAGTGATGCGGGGTTACACCTCACGCGGTCTATATGGCCATGCGGACTACGAGTCCGTGATGACGCCGAGGAGTAGCTACCCTCGATGCGGGGTTATGTACCCTACGCGGGCCTACGTGAGTGGCCTATCGCGACTACGAGTCCGTGATTAGGCTTGCATGGTGATACTACGCAATTGGCCCTCGCTTCGATCATTCGCACCTAGAAAAGACCTCATAGCTTACCTATTGTTGCTCTTGTTTATGATGGCACTATGTGCGCCTCCTTGGTTGTTTCATACATACTTGCAAAACCGATTTTAAAATAATATGTTTTCATTTAAGTATTTTACGCTTTCATATACTTAGTACCGTTGTATCGACTCTCCTTCGGGCCGCGCTCATGCCGCAGTAAGGCCAAGCAGTGCTAGATCCACATTCTTAGGATCTCTACGTTGGTGCCGAGCTCCATCCTTTCCGAGGCTCTACTTTGGGTATGATCTCCCCGTTGTAGATAGTTTTGTACAGCCAGTACATGGGCCCCGTCCCGCCATAGTTGTATATTTCAGAGGTCTGTAGTCATGTTGTACAAGATTTGATGTAATCGCTAAAACCATGTTTATATATATATGCCGAAAGGCGACGCTTTTCACATAAACCGTGGTCTTATTTTATAAATCGTTTCATGTCTTGTTTTATATTTCCGCCCACTGACGATGTATGACTACTGGGTGCCCCTTGAAGCGCACCACGGCCCCGAACGCGCCGTGACAAAAGTGGTATCGAGCGCTTAATCCTCGGAAAGTGTCTACAGATCGTATCTAGTAGTCTTGATTATCGGTGTGTTGTGCACCACACCAATAATCGTGAGGCTATAAGATATTTGGGATTGGTTTCATTCTTCTCACTCGAGATCGCGGCTTAGAGTCGTGTTAAAGTTGGACCCTCTAACGTATTCCTTTCTCAGAATAGCTTATGCCTCCACGTAAGGCAACCCGCCCGTATGGCAAGGCAAATGAGGAGCCGCCACGACACCGAGAGTTACGAGGGCTCGGGCCCGCCTATACCGTAGACGGCGAGTTCTACGACGCCGCCAAATTTCAAAGAGACCACAGCACCCACACCTCCCGCCCCACACCGGGCGGAGGAGTTAGGGTACAAGGAGACGGCCCACTATTGGCTAGAGTTGTGGCTGATACGAGGATAAGCCGACGCGCAGCCTGGCTCAGCCTCAGCCCTGGCCGCACCTGGTGCACCCGAGGCGATAGTTTGAGGCTACGAGATTTCGAGTCAGAGCCCGCCAGAGTTTTACTGGTCGAGGCCGAGGATGATCCGCAGGAGTTCATCCGCCGCCACAGAGGATCATGCGAGTGATCAAGGCCTCGTGAGACAGAGTCCGTGACCTTTCGGTTCAGACGGCCGCGTGATACCGCAATGATTGGTTTGATTCACGGGAGTTATCCCGGGAGAGCACGCGCCCCGCCTACTGGGATGAGTTCTCGAGGCTTTCTCACTCACTTCTTGCCTCCACAGATGGCGAGGGCGCGGCTGATATATTTTTACCGCCGAGGCAGAGGACGACCGCCGTGAGTACAATGTCGAGTTTGATTCATCGGTCGATATGTCCCGGGCCATTGGTAGCGCATGGAGGATAGGGTGCACCGCCACGCCACCGTGCTAGATGACTATATGGCCGAGTCACGCGGGTGTTTCTCTTCACCGTATGGACATTACCCGCACGCAGCTCATGCTCTGGATGTGAGGAGCGAGAGACCGCCGGTTGACAGCAGCAGGTAAGACCAGACGGCAGGTCTTTTGGTGGCTATCGCGGCGGCCTCAGCTAGCCTAGATTTGCACCACAACCACCAGAGCACTCTCGCACCGCCTCAAGACAACCAGATATTCGAGGGCGCATCAGTGGCCCCGTGACTTCGACGCCCGCAGCAGCAGAGGCATCGCCGACGGACCACCCTCACCAGTGGCCGACGCGCAGATCCCACTTCGAGTCAGGTGCTACGAGCTTGTTTCTGGCCAGGCGCAGGTCACTATGCGAGGAACCGTCCACCGGCAAGGCTGATGGTAGGGTCACCAGTGTTCTTTCGCCGTCTTCTTCATCCTCGACAGCTTACTCGCCCGGAGGGCAAGGTACTCATGGACCAGCAGGTCGCGCAGCAGGTCGTGGCGCGGTCCAGCTTCTAGCGGTCCTCGTAACCGCATTTATGCTTTGTCCACCGACAGATCGTGAGGCCTCACCGATGTCGCCACAGTACCTTATCGCTCGGGTTTGATGTTTATGCCTTGATAGATCCGGTTCTACTGGCCCTATATATCTCCCTTGTTGCTAGTAGGATGTGGATAGAGCCCGAGTCCATAGACCCTTTAGAGGTAGCTACGCCAATGGTGATTCTGGTAGCTCGGCGGTATATAGAGCTTGTCCCGTGACTATTTACGCCGCCGGACCCTAGCCGACTTGATAGAGTTAGAGATGATTGACTTCGACGTGATCACGGGACGGATTGATAGCTTCTGCTACGCCAATGTAGACCGCAGAGAGAGTAGTACGGTTCCAGCTTCTCGGCGAGCCGTTGTTGAGTGGGAGGAGCACCAGACGCCGGTGGTAGGTTTATTTCCTACCTCAAGGCTAGGAAGATGGTGCGTAAGGGTATATCTACCATCTCGCTCGGGTGTTTGATCAAGTCGCGCACCAGATTTTCCATCGGGCCCAAAGTGGTCGAGAGTTCCCACGTGTTTCCGCACGACCTCCCGCATCCTCCCGAGAGGAGATTGAGTTTTGTATTGACATATTGCCGCACACTCACCTATTTCCATTCCGCCATACGTAATGGCACCCGCCGAAGTTGAGAGAGTCAAGGATCACCAGAGATTTGCCGGAGAAGCGGCTTCATCAGCCTAGTGTTTCTCCCCGGGAGCGCCGATTGTTCGTGAAGAAGAAGGACGGACGCCGCGCATGTGTGTTGATTACAGTGCAACAACAAGGTGACCATTAAGAATGTATACCCCTTCCTGTGATTGATGATTTGTTCGACCAGGTGCGCGAGATGTTTCTCCAAGATTGATCTGCGATCGCTATCATCAAAGTAGTCGAGAGGTGGATGTCCCTAGGATCGCATTCCGACCAGACGCATTATGAGTTCGTGGTCATGTCTTTTGGGTTGACCAATGCTCCGCGGTATTCATGGATTTGATGAACCGAGTGTTCAAACCATTTTGGACACGCTTGTGATAGTGTTCATTGATGATATCTTGGTTTATTCGCGCCAGAGCAGAGCATGCGGAGCATTTGGCGATCAGGCCGACGCTTCTCCAGACTCAGCCAGACGCCAAGTTTTCCAAATGTGAGTTTTGCTGACTTCAGCATGCTTTCGGGCATATTGTCGGGCCGATGGCATTCGAGTGGATACGCCAAGATCGAGGCAACAGACTTGGCCTGCACCTACTACTCCGGCTGCAGGTTCGCAGCTCGGGCCTTGCAGATATTATCGGCGTTCGTGGAGAAGTTTGCTTCTATCTCGCACCATTGACTAGGCCGACTCGTAAGGCGCCAAGTTTCAGTGGATCGATGCTTGGAGCGTGGTTTCAGCTGTTTAAAGAGACCGACGACCGCCTCGCTTCTTACTCTTCCGCAGGTCCAGATGGTTATGTCGTATAGTGACGCGTGCATCGGGTTGGGATGTGTGTTGACGCAGCATGGCAGGTTATAGCATACGCATCCCGACACCAAGAAACACGGAGGAACTACCCCACCCATGATTTGGAGTCACGGCCGTGATTCACGCCAAGATCCGAGGCACTATTTGTACGGGTTCACGTGGATATTTTTACGCACCACAAGAGCCTCCAAGATATCTTCACCAGAGGAGCCGAACTTACGGCAGACGGTGGTTAGAGTTGCTTAAGGATTACGATGTTGATATCCCGTACCACCCGGGAAGGCCAATGTCAGGCGTATGCCTAGTCGTAGGTCGACGGGAGCCCATCGATGTGCAAATAGAGAGGGACATGGTTCGTGATTTGCATCGCTTAGCGAGCCTTGGTGTCCGCTTGATTGATTCTCGATAGCAGCTGGTTAGAGTTCGTGAGGTTGCCGAGTCTTCCATCGCCGGCGAGGCGAAGAGGCAACAGCTCGAGGATCCGCTTTGACACGTTATCGCGATACGCCTCTTCGTGAGGCGCGGTCCTTGAGGTAGCACCACGGGTGCTAAGGTTTGAGGGCGTTGTGTGTTCCGGATGTTTCGTGACTTCGCAGAGTTCTTGGGAAGCACACAATAGCTACTCTATCCATCCGGTCGACCAAGATATACCACGACCTTAGATCCGTGTATTGGTGGGATGGCTTGAAGAGGACGCTGCAGAGTTCGTGAGCTCGGCCCGTGTTGTCGCAGTGAAGGCAGAGCACCGCAGGCCCGTGGTTTGTTACGCATTTATCGAGATCCCGACCGGAAGTGGGAGGTAATCAACACGACTTCATCACAGGATTACCTCGCACTCGCAGGAGACATGATTCTATATGGGTTATCGCCGACAGTCGACGAAATCAGCCCACTTTCTTCCCGTCAGACGACTTTTTCTACCGAGGATTATGCCGACTTTACATCCGAGAGATCGCCGATCGCATGGATTCCCTACTTCGATCATATCGCATGCAGGAGCCCGCCATTCGCTAACTCGAGGTCCTTCCGCAGGGGTTTAGGACGCAGTGAGCTCGAGTAATCGATTTCATCCACGCATGCACGGACAGCAGAGCGCACTATCCGCACTTCGAGGATATGTCGCGAGCCCGTGTTATTGACTTCAGTGGTAGTTGGGAGGATCATTTGCCTCTAGTTGAGTTCGCGATAATAATAGCTACCACCCAAAGATTCGATGGCGCCATGAGGCCTTGTATGGGAGGAAGTGCAGATCGCCTATAGGTTGGTTCGATGTGGGCGAGGTGCAATAGTGGGACCAGACGGTGCGCAAGCAGTGGATAAGGTGAAGCTTATCCGAGAGCGGCTATCGACTTAGTAGAGTCATGTAGTCGATGCAGATCATCGCCGCCGACATCCGAGTTCGCAGCTGATGATTGGGTTTTCTCAAGGTGTCACCCATGGCGGTGTGATGAAATTCGGAGGAAGGAAACTCACCAAGGTACATCGGGCCGCTTCAGATTGTCCGCAGGTGCAAGCGTTTCATGAGCCGATCCGTCCGATCCGAGGCGCGCATCCGGTGTTTCACGATCTATGCCGAGGAGATGTATCGATCCATCTAGTGGTACACCCGATTGACGATGTCCAGTGACCGAGGGGTTATCGATGAGGAGATTCCCATAGCGATAGTCGATCGTCAGTTAGGCCCATGACCAAGGACGTAACTTCCACAAAGTCTTGCGCGAACGAGCTCGGAGGAGATGACGGGAAGCCGAGGAGGACATGAGGCGTAAGTATCCTCACCTATTCCCACACCTCCGGGTAATTCACTTTCCTACTTGTAAATTTTCGTTATCGCTTTTGCCTAAGTGTTGTTTTGTGGCCGTGTGTGGCTTTTGCAAACCGCTTAAGCATGAAGAACCTTATCGTTATCCTGCTGGGAAGGAACATTCGGGACGACTGTTTCGAAGGAGGGGAGAATGTTATACCCCGTATTTCCAGAGTATGTACGTAAGTGAATACGTACAAAAAGTTTGGCCTTAAAGTTTAGGCCTTAGACGATTTTTTTGGGCACAACTCACAAAACGAATAGTTTTCCGACGAAACGTTTCCACAGCTTTCGTAGGGTAAAGTCCGGCTATGCCATTTCTAATTTTTATGATTTTTCCGAGAAACGAAACATTTTGGATCAACGGAGGGCGACACTTGTCACCCTCCAATCGATGGATTTGAAATCGCCCATTTGGACGAATTGACTCGTGTTGCACGCTTTTGTGCCTTGGCACAAGTCAAGGATTAGGTAGGATATTTTGTGTGCAAGTTGGCCAAGGACACTTGCCCTAATCTTGGCCTTACACTTGCCTAGCACTTGGCTTAATCTTGGCCATTGGTTGGCCACTTCTTGACCTATACATACCCCCCTTAAGATGAAGAGTTCTTCATCCACACACGCGTCCAAGTCTAAAAATCCTCTCCTCTCCCTTGGTAGCCTTTTCGTCCAAACCCCTCCCCCTCCCATGGTGAAGGCCGTGGGCCTAATACCCCCCCCCCCTCTAGCCTAAGTAGTTTGGCCGAGGCCCCCCCTAGCCTAGCCAAAACCTACCCCCTCCCTGGTAGAAAAGTTGCCTTCTTGTATTGTTATAATGCCCAAAATACCCTAGCCCAAATCCCTTAGTACTTAGTAGAAGTTGTGAAGAACTTCTAAGGTTTCTCGAGCATACAACTTAGAGCAAAACCTTGCTCAGCGACTTTATCTAGGATATTATTGGGCTTACCGAGGTAACTAATCCTAACCCTCTTTGAATTAGAGAATACTTCAGTAGTAGTATAAGAATAAGTATAAATACTTAGAAGAATATTGCAGAATAGAATTGAACTGCTATCACAAAGCAGGGGCGGTTTAAAAGAAGAATAATTGAACTATGCTTATATAGACTGCTTTCACAAGAGACTTATATAGCTCACCTAGGGAAGTCGCCCGACTTTCCGTAGAATTGTGAACCCTCTGCTTAGAATGACCTTCGAGTAGTCTTTGATAGATGTATGTGACTATTATAGGTCGACTTCTCACTTGCGACATATTCAACTCGCGGTGGTTTTCACGGTATGTATGTGATTCTTCCTAAAGCATGATATTTTATAATATATATGTAGTACGGTAGACGCATACGTGTTAATCGAATAATAACTACGGCAATGTCTTTGACTTAAGCTCGATAATACTTACGGAATGCCTCACGCTTAAGCCCGATAACACTTACTGAATGCCTCACGCTTAAGCTCAATAATAAAGAACCAAAACATTTCAAAAGAATACCAATCATTTTTAATGTAAGAGAACTAATTGGTTTTTAAATGTGCTTAAGAGTTATACTAGCTTTACGGGAAGTTAAGTATAACCACTTAAGAGTGATAAAAGAAACATGTTGCCTATGTGTTTATAAATGCATTTATATTGAATCGTGAAAAGAATAATAAGATGGTTTGACAAGTAGACATGATATGATGCTATGTGTGTTAGTGTCTTGTAAGGTTTGTATAGAGAGTATTCTTGTTGTGCTTATGTTGTTTAAAAGATAAGTCGTTATGTTAGTGTACTATCACTCACCTCTTGACATATTACCGGGGTTGTCGCCTCCGACGCTGGTAGACTCAAAGTGTCCGGGACCATGATTCGAGAATACCTACGCGGGTCCAAGGGACCTACGCGAGCTACGGAGTTCCGTGTTAGTGATGCGGGTTACACCTCACGCGGTCTATGTGGCCATGCGGACTACGAGTCCGTGACGATGCCGAGGAGTAGCTACCCTCGACGCGGGTTATGTACCCTACGCGGGCCTATGGAGTGGCCTATGCGACTACGAGAGTCCGTGATTAGGCTTGCATGGTGATACTACGCAATTAGCCCCGCTCGATCATTCGCAACTTAGAAAAGACTCATAGCTTTACCTATTGTTGCTCTTGTTTATGATGTGGCACTATGTGCGCCTCTCGTTGTTTCATACATACTTGCAAAACCGATTTTAAAATAATATGTTTTCATTTAAGTATTTTACGCTTCATATACTTAGTACTGTAGATCGACTCTCCTTCGGGCCGCTCATGCCGCAGTAAGGGCAAGGTGTGCTAGATCCACATTCTTAGGATCTCTACGCTGGTGCTGAGCTCCATCCTTTCCGAGGCTCTACTTTGGGTATGATCTCCGTTGTAGATAGTTTTGTATACAGGTATGGCGGCCCGCCCCGCCATAGTTGTATATTTCCTAGAGGTCTGTAGTCATGTTGTACAAGATTTGATGTAATCGCTAAAACCATGTTTATATATATATGCCGAAAGGCGACGTTTCACATAAATCGTGGTCTTATTTTATAAATCGTTTCATGTCTTGTTTTATATTTCCGCCGACATTACTGATGTATGACTACTGGTGCCCTGAAGGCACCAAGTGGCCCCGAACGGGTCGTGACAAAAGTGGTATCGTGAGCGCTTAATCTCTGGAAAGTGTCTACGCATCATCTAGTAGTCTTGATTATCGTGTTGTGCACCACACCAATAATCGTGAGGCTATAAGATATTTAGGATTGGTTTCCATTCTTCTCACTCGAGATCGTGCTTTAGAGTCGTGTTAAAGTTGGACCCTCTAACGTATTCCTTTCTCAGAATGCTTATGCCTCCACGTAAGGCAACCCGCCCGTGGCGGCAAGGCAAACGAGGAGCTCCAAATGCACACCGAGAGTTACGAGGGCTCGCCCAGCCTATACCGCAGACGGCGAGTTCTACGACGCCGCCACCCCAAAGAGACCACAGCACCCACACCTCCCGTCCCCACACCGCGGAGGAGTTAGGGTACAAGGAGATGGCCCACTATTGGCTAGAGTTGTGGCCGATACGAGGATAGGCCGATGCGCAGCCCAGCCTGGCCAGCCCCGGCCGCACGTGGTGCACCCGAGGCGTATAGTTTGAGGCTACGAGATTTCGAGTCAGAGCCCGCCGTAGTTTTACTGTCGAGGCCGGAGGATGATCCGCAGGAGTTCATCCGCCGCCATGAGGATCATGCGAGTGATCAAGGCCTCGAGACAGAGTCCGTGACCTTTCGGTTCAGACGGCCGCGTGATACCGCAATGATTGGTTTGATTCACGAGTTATCCCGGAGAGCACGCGCCCCCACTACTTGGGATGAGTTCTCGAGGCTTTCTCACTCACTTCTTGCCTCCACAGATGGCGAGGGCGCGGCCGATATATTTTTACCGCCGAGGCAGAGGACGACCGCCGTGGAGTACAATGTCGAGTTTGATTCATCGCTCGATATGTCCCGGCGTTAGCAGCGATTATGGAGGATAGGTGCACCGCCACGCCACCGCTAGATGACTATATGGCCGAGTCACGCGGGTGTTTTCTTCACCGTATGGACATTACCCGCACGCAGCTCATGCTCGGATGTGAGGAGCGAGAGACCGCCGATGACAAGCAGGTAAGACCAGACGGCAGGTCTTTTGGTGGCTATCGTGGCGGCCTCAGCAGCTAGCCTAGATTTGCACCACAACACCAGAGCACTCGCACCGCCCTCAAGACACCAGATATTCGAGGCGCATCAGTGGCCCCAGACTTCGTGACGCCCGTGAGCAGCAGAGGTATCGCCGACGACCACCCCTCGCCAGTGGCCGATGCGCAGATCCCACTTCGAGTCAGTGCTACGGAGCTTGTTTCAGCCAGGCCGCAGGTCACTATGCGAGGAACCGTCCACTGGCGGCGCGATGGTAGGGTCACCTTACAGTTCTTTTCACGGTCTTCTTCATCCCCGACAGCTACTCGCCCCGGAGGGCAAGGTACTCATGGACCAGCAGGTCGCGACAGAGGTCGTGGCGCGGTCTCAGCCTAGCGGTCCTCGTAACCGCATTTATGCTTTGTCCACCGACAGATCGTGAGGCCTCACCGATGTCGCCACAGTACCTTATCGGGCCTGGTTTGATGTTTATGCCTTGATAGATCCGGTTCTACTGGCCCTATATATCTCCCTTGTTGCTAGTAGGATAGGGATAGAGCCCGAGTCCATAGACCCTTTCGAGGTAGCTACGCCAGGGTGATTCAAAGGTAGCTCGGCGGGTATATAGAGCTTGTCCCGTGACTATTTACGCGTCGACCTCAGCCGACTTGATAGAGTTAGAGATGATCGACTTCGACGTGATCACGGGACGGATTGGCTAGCTTCTGCTACGCCAATGTAGACCGCAGAGAGAGTAGTACGGTTCCAGCTTCCGGCGAGCCTGTTGAGTGGGAGGAGCACGGACGCCGGAGGTAGGTTTATTTCCTACCTCAAGGCTAGGAAGATGGTGCGAAGGTATATCTACCATCTCGTTCGTGTTTGATATCAAGCCGCGTACCAGATTTTCCATCGGCCAAATGGTCGAGAGTTCCCGCACGTGTTTCCGCACGACCTCGTATCCCTCCCGAGAGGAGATTGAGTTTTGTATTGACATATTGCGCACACTCACCTATTTCCATTCCGCCATACGTAATGGCACCCGCCGAGTTGAGAGAGTCAAGGATCGCCTTAGAGATTTGCCGGAGAAGCGGCTTCATCGTGCCTAGTGTTTCTCCTCGGGAGCGCCGATTGTTCGCAAGAAGAAGGACGACGCCGCGCATGTGTGTTGATTACAGCAACAACAAGGTGACCATTAAGAATGTATACCCTTCCTGTGATTGATGATTTGTTCGACCAATTGGTGCGTAGATGTTTTCCAAGATTGATCCGCGATCGCTATCATCAAAGTGCGAGTCGAGAGGTGGATGTCCCTAGGATCGCATTCCGACCAGACGCATTATGAGTTCGTGGTCATGTCTTTTGGGTTGACCAATACCCGCCAGATTCATGGATTTGATGAACCGAGTGTTCAAACCATTTTTGGACACGCTTGTGATAGTGTTCATCGATGATATCTTGGTTTATTCGCGCCAGAGCAGAGCATGCGAGCATTTGAGATCGTGGCCGACGCTTCTCAGACTCAGCTTGTACGCCAAGTTTTCCAAATGTGAGTTTTGCTGACTTCGGGCGCTTTCGGGCATATTGTTCGGCCGATGGCATTCGAGTGGATACGCCAAGATCGAGGCAACAGACTTGCCTAGACCTACTACTCCGGCAGGTTCGCAGCTCGGGCCTCGCAGATATTATCGGCGTTCGTGGAGAAGTTTGCTTTATCTCTCGCACCATTGACTAGGCCGACTCGTATGCACCAAGTTTCATGGATCGATGCTTGTGAGCGTGGTTTCCAGCTGTCGAAAGAGAGACCGACGACCGCCTCGCTTCTTACTTCCGCAGGTCCATGGTTATGTCGTATAGTGACGCGCCGTGCATCGGGTTGGGATGTGTGTTGACGCAGATGGCAGGTTATAGCATATGCATCCCGACACCAAGAAACACGGAGGAACTACCCCACCCATGATTTGGAGTCGCGGCCGTGATTCACGCTTTCAAGATCCGAGGCACTATTTGTATGGGGTTCACGTGGATATTTTTACGCACCACAAGAGCCTCCAAGATATCTTCACCGCAGGAGCCGAACTTACGACAGACGGTGGTTAGAGTTGCTTAAGGATTACGATGTTGATATCCCGCACCACCCGGAAGGCCAATGTCAGGCGTATGCCTTAGTCGTAGGTCGACGGGGAGCCTATCGATGCGGCTAGAGAGAGGGACATGGTTCGTGATTTGCATCGCCAATGAGCCTTGGTGTCCGCTTGATTGATTCTCGATAGCAGCGGGTTAGAGTTCGTGAGGTTGCCGAGTCTTCCATCGCCGGCGAGGTGAAGAGGCAACAGCCGAGGATCCGCTTTGACACGTTATCGTGATACGCTCTTCGTGAGGGCAAGGGTCCTTGAGGTAGCACCGGGGGTGCTAAGGTTTGAGGGCGTGTGTGTTCCGGATGTTTCGTGACTTCGCAGAGTTCTCGGGGAAGCACACACAAGCATTTCTATCCATCCGGGTCGACCAAGATGTACCACGACCTTAGATCCGTATTGGTGGGATGGCTTGAAGAGGACGCTGCAGTTCGTAGCTCAAAGCCCGTGTTGTCGCAGTGAAGGTAGAGCACCGAGGCCCGTGGTTTGTTACGCACGATCGAGATCCCGACCGAAGTGGAGGTAATCAACATGGACTTCATCACGTGATTACCTCGCACTCGTAGGAGACATGATTCTATATGGGTTATCGCCGACAGTCGATTTAAATCAGCCCACTTTCTTCCCGCCGACGACTTTTTCTACCGAGGATTATGCCGCACTTTACATCCGAGAGATCGCCGATCGCATGGATTCCCTACTGATCATATCGCATGCAGGAGCCCGATTTACGGCTAACTTCCTGAGGTCCTTCCGCAGGGGTTTAGGACGCAGTGAGCTCGAGTAATCGGATTTCATCCACGCATGCATCGGACAGCAGCGCACTATCCGCACTTCGAGGATATGTCGCGAGCCCGTGTTATTGACTTCAGTGGTAGTTGGGAGGATCATTTGCCTCTAGTTGAGTTCGCGTATAATAATAGCTACCACCCAAAGATTCGATGGCGCCTTATGAGGCCTTGTATGGAGGAAGTGCAGATCGCCTATAGGTTGGTTCGATGTGGGCGAGGTGCACTAGTGGGACCAGATTTGGTGCGCAGCAGTGGATAAGGTGAAGCTTATCCGAGCGCTATCGATACCAGAGTAGATGGTCGTCGATGCAGATCATCGCCGCCGACATCCGAGTTCGCAATGATGATTGGGTTTTCTCAAGTGTCACCACCCGGCGGTGTGATGAAATTCGAGGAAGGGGAAACTCACCAAGGTACATCGGGCCGCTTCGCATTGTCCGCAGGTAGGCAAGGTTGCCTATGAGTTGATCTGCCGTCCGATCCGGAGGCAAAGGCATCCGTGTTTCACGTATCTATGCCGGCGAGATGTATCGGGATCCATCTAGGTACACCCGATTGACGATGTCCAGTGACCGAGGGTTATCGTATGAGGAGATTCCCATAGCGATAGTCGATCGTCAAAGTTAGGCGCTCGCGACCAAGGACGTAACTTCCACAAAGTCTTGTGGCGAACGAGCTCGTGAGAGATGACGTGGGAAGCCGAGGAGGACATGAGGCGTATATCTCACCTATTCCCACACCTCCGTGTAATTCACTTTTCTACTTGTAAATTTTCGTTATCGCTTTTGCCTAAGTGTTGTTTTGTGGCCGTGTGTGGCTTTTGCAAACCGCTTAAGTTATGAAGAACCTTATCGTTATCTGTCTTGGGAAGGAACATTCGACGAATGTTTCTAAGGAGGAGAATGTTATACCGTATTTCCAGTATGTACGTAAGTGAATACGCATAAAAGTTTGGCCTTAAAGTTTAGGCCTGGACGATTTTTTGGGCACAACTCACAAAACGAATAGTTTTCCGATGAAACGCTTCCACACTTTCGTAGGGTAAATTCCGCTATGCCATTTCTAATTTTTATGCGGATTTTTCCGAGAAACGAAACATTTTGTTCAACGAGGGCGACACTTGTCACCTCCAATTGATGGATTTGAAATCGCCCATTTGGACGAATTGGACTCGTGTTGCACGTTTTTTGTGCCTTGGCACAAGTCAAGGATTAGGTAGGATATTTTGTGTGCAAGTTGGCCAAGGACACTTGCCCTAATCTTGGCCTTACACTTGCCTAGCACTTGGCTTAATTGGCCATCGTGGCCACTTCTTGACCTATAAATACCCTCTCGAGATGAAGAGTTCTTCATCCACAAAAGCTTCCAAGTCTAAAAATCCTCTCCTCTCCCTTTGTAGCCTTTTCGTCCAAACACCTCCCCTCCTGTGAAGGCCCTGGCCGAATACCCCTCTAGCCTAAGTAGTTTGGCCGAGGCCCCCCCTAGCCTAGCCAAAACCTACCCCCCCTCCCTTGGTAGAAAAGTTGCCTTCTTGTATTGTTATAATGCCCAAAATACCCTAGCCCAAATCCCTTAGTACTTAGTAGAAGTTGTGAAGAACTTCTAAGGTTTCCTCGAGCATACAACTTAGGAGCAAAACCTGCTCAGCGACTTTATCTAGGATATTATTGGGCTTACCGAGGTAACTAATCCTAACCCTCTTTGAATTAGAGAATACTTACTGTAGTAGTATAAGAATAAGTATAAATACTTAGAAGAATATTGCGAATAGAATTGAACTGTTATCACAGTAGGCGGTTTAAAAGAAGAATAATTGAACTATGCTTATATAGACTGCTTTCACAAAGAGACTTATATAGCTCACCGCAGTAGGGAAGTCTGCCCACTTTCCGTAGAATTGTGAACCTCTGCTTAGAATGACCTTCGAGTAGTCTTTGATAGATGTATGTGACTATTATAGGTCGACTCTGTGCGACATATTCAACTCGGTGTGGTTTTCACGGTATGTATGTGATTCTTCCTAAAGCATGATATTTTATAATATATATGTAGTACAGACGCATACGTGTTAATCGAATAATAACTACGGCAATGTCTTTGACTTAAGCTGAATAATACTTACGGCAATGCCTCACGCTTAAGCTCGAATAACACTTACGCAATGCCTCACACTTAAGCTGAATAATAAAGAATCAAAACATTTCAAAAGAATATCAATCATTTTTAATGTAAGAGAACTAATTGGTTTTTAAAATGTAAGCTTAAGAGTTATACTAGCTTTATGGGAAGTTAAGTATAACCACTTAAGAGTGATAAAAGAAACATGTT
The DNA here is from genome assembly GCA_029844215.1 of Przewalskia tangutica. NCBI lineage: Eukaryota > Viridiplantae > Streptophyta > Magnoliopsida > Solanales > Solanaceae > Przewalskia > Przewalskia tangutica. The sequence goes on from CM056719.1 coordinate 94,608,227, forward strand.
GCCTATGTGTTTATAATGCACTTATATGAATCGTGAAAAGAATAATAAGATGGTTTGACAAGTAGACATGATATGATGCTATGTGTGTTAGTGTCTTGTAAGGTTTGTATAGAGAGTATTCTTGTTGTGCTTATGTTGTTTAAAAGATAAGTCGTTATGTTAGTGTACTATCACTCACCTCGACATATTACGGGTTGTCGCCTCCACGCGGGTAGACTCAGCGATGCAGGACCATGATTCGAGAATACCTCATGCGGGTCCAAGGGACCTATGCGAGCTACGGAGTTCCGTGTTAGTGATGCGGGTTACACCTCACGCGGTCTATGTGGCCATGCGGTCACGAGTCCGTGACGATGCCGGAGTAGCTACCCTCGATGCGGGTTATGTACTACGCGGCCTATGTGAGTGGCCTACGCGACTACGAGTCCGTGATTAGGCTTGCATGGTGATACTACGCAATTGGCCTGCTCGATCATTCGCACCTAGAAAAGACTCGCTATGCTTACCTATTGTTGCTCTTGTTTATGATGTGGCACTATGTGCGCTTCCTGGTTGTTTAATACATACTTGCAAAAATGATTTTAAAATAATATGTTTTCATTTAAGTATTTAACAGTTTCATATACTTAGTACTGTTAGATCGACCTCCTTCGGGGCCGCTCATGCCGCAGTAAGGGCAAGCAGTGCTAGATCCACATTCTTAGGATCTCTACGTTGGTGCCGAGCTCCATCCTTTCCGAGGCTCTACTTTTGGGTATGATCTCCCGTTGTAGATAGTTTTGTATGGTCGAGGTATGGCGGCCCTGTCCCGCCATAGTTGTATATTTCCTTAGAGGTCTGTAGTCATGTTGTACAGTATCGGATGTAACTGCTAAAACCATGTTTATATATATATGCCGAAAGGCGACGTTTTCTCACATAAACTGTGTCTTATTTTATAAACTGTTTCATGTCTTGTTTTATATTTCCGCTGATTACTCTGATGTATGACTACTTGGGTGCCCTTGCAGGCACTACCACGCCCCGAATGGGTCGTGACAGTTTAGTGGACGCCGTGAGTTCGAGTATCGCATTCCATCCTCGCAGCAGACGGACAGCAGAGCGCACTATCCGCACTTCGGAGATACGCCGCGAGCCTGTGTTATTGACTTCGTGGTAGCCGGGAGGATCATTTGCCTCTAGTTGAGTTTGCATATAATAATAGCTACCACTCCAAAGATTCGATGGCGCCTTATGAGGCCTTGTATGAGGAAGTGCGGATCACCGATAGGCTGGTTTGATGTAGGCGAGTGCGCATGGGACCGCACTGACATACGATGGATAAGGTGGCTTATCCAGAGCGGCATCGACATTTCGTGAGTCGATGAAGTCATACGCAGATCATCGCCGTCGACATCCGAGTTCGAGGTTGATGATTGGGTTTTCTGAAGGTGTCACCCATGGCGGTGTGATGAGATTCGAAGAAAGGAAACTCACCCCAAGGTACATTGGGCCGTCAGACGATTGTCCGCAGGTAGGCGTTGCCTATGAGTTGGATCTGTCGTCCGATCTTGAGGCGATGCATCCGGTTTTTCATGTTTCTATCCGAGGAGATGTATTGGGATCCATCTAGTGGTACACCCGATTGACGATGTCCAGTGATCGGCGGGTTATCGTATGAGAGATTCCCATGCGATAATCGATCGTCGGAGTTAGGCGTCGCGACCAAGGACGTGGCTTCCGTCAAAGTCTTGTGGCGGAATGAGCTCAGGGAGGAGATGACGTGGGAAGCTGAGGAGGACATGAGGCAGAAGTATCCTCACCTATTCCCCACACCTCCAGGTAACTCACTTTCCTACTTGTAAATTTTCATTGACATATTTGCTTAAGTCTTTGATTGTGGCCATGTGTGGCATTTGCAAACCGTTAAGTTATGAAGAACTTTATCGTTATCTGCTTTGGGAAGGAACATTCGACGAATGTTTCTGCGAGGGGAGAATGTTATACCGTATTTCCAGAGTATGTACGTGAGGGCGTACGTACAAAAGTTTAGCCTTAGTTAGGCATAAGGGACGAAATTTGTGCACAACCCACGAAAAGAATCGTTTTCCGACGAAACGTTTTCCAAAACTTGCGAAGGGAAAATTACGGTTGCGACATTTATATTTTTTGCGGATTTTTCCGATAGACGAAATATTTTGGACCAACGAGAGGGCGACACTTGTCACCCTCAAGTGGACGGCAACTTGTGGGCAAGCATGGCACGATTTTGTGGCCTGAACCATGGGTCAATGTTTGGTGAGTGATTTGTGGAGTAGGGATAGGGGAACTTGTGCAAATTCACACCCTCCACTTGCCCTCCACTTGCCTTAATCTTGGCCCTTGAAAGCCCTATAAATACCCTCCCTTGAGTTGAAGACTTCTTCATCCACAAATCATCTTCCAAGTCTCAAAAACTCCCCCCCCCCCCTTTGAGAGAAGCTCTCGTCCAAAGCCTTCTCCCCTCTTGAAGAGCTAAGCCAAACACCCCTTTCCCCTTCCTAGTAGTCTCGGCAAAAGCCCCCTCTCTTGGTAGAAAATACTCTTCAAGTATTGTTACTATCCCCAAAATACCCTAGCCGTATATCTTGTAGTATTCCAAAGTCAACCCTATACAAAAAGCCCAGAAATACTATCTTATATCCATTAGTCACTAAACGAAACCCTGGGAAAATCTTCATAGTTGGTTGAAGTAGTAAGTAGAAGTTGTGTAGAAACTTCTAAGGGTTTCTTGGAGCGGATTGGAGCGCATGACAGAGCTAAACCTTGCTCAGGATCGACTTATAACTTGGATAATTTTGGGCTTACCGAGGTAAATATCTTATCCTTCTATTGTAATTAGAGATTACATACTGTAGAAGTATAGAACTAAGTATAAGACTTATAGAAGGATGGTTTTAAAAGAAGAGAATTGAACTGTAGGCACATCAGAAGAATATTAAAGAAAATTGAACTGTACTTACATAGGACTGTATTTACAGTAGACTTGTGTAGTTTAACGGGTAGGGAAGTGCTGCCCGATTTTTCCGTAGAATTAAGAACCTTCTGCTTAGAATATCCTACAGAGTAGTCTAGACGTTGATAGACGTATTTGACTATTATAGGTTGATACTCTGCGCGCGACATATTCGACTTGGCAGGTGGATTTCGCCGAGAAGGTATGTGATTCTTCCTATCCCCTTGAGCATGATATTTTAAAATATATATATATAGTACGGTAGACGTACGTGTGTTAACTGAACATGGTTTTACTTGACGTCTTTTGACTTGAGTCTAAATAATAAAGAATCTTGAAGTATTTCAAAAGAATTATGAATCATTTTTGAAAGAAGAGTAATACTTGGTTTTTAAACAAAAAGCTTAAGAGTTATACTAGCTTTATGGGAAGTTAGGTATAACAACTTAAGAAAGATAAAAGGAACGGTTTACTTATGTGTTATGAAAGACTTGTATTGATTTCTGGAAAGTATAGTAAGATGGTTTGTTGAGTAGACATACTATGATGCTATGTGTGTTAGTATCTTGTAACGTTTTTGTAAAGAGGTTATTCTTATGGTGCTTATGTTGTTTAACGATAAGTCGTTATGTTAGTATTATATCACTCACCTCTTGACATGATATACCGGGGTTAAGATGCCCCCCGATGCGAGGTACACCTCATACGGTCTGTGTGACTATGATTCGGGAATACCTCATGCGGGTCCAGGGGACCTATGCGGAGCTACGAGAGTTCCAGGTTAGTGTGCGGGGGATTACCTCATGCGGTCTATGTGGCCATGCGGACTACGAGAGTCCAGGACGATGCCGAGGAGTAGCTACCCTCGATGCGGGGAATACCTCATGCGGGCCTAGGTGGCCTATGCGGACTGCGGGAGTCCAGGATCAGGTATGCATGATGATACTATGGGAGATTGGCCTTGCTTCGATCATTCGCAGCCTAGAAAAGACCTGTTACAGTTTACCTATTATTGCTCTTGTTTGTGATGTGGCACTATGTGCGGTTACATTGATTGTTTCGAACATATTTGTAAAATTGGTTTTAAAATCATATGATTTCATTTAAGTACTTTACAGTTTCACATACTTGGTACCTGTTGTACTGACCTCCTCCGGGGGGCTGCGTTCATGCCGCAGGTAAGGGAAAACAGGTGCTAGATCTGCATCCTTAGGATATTTTTCTTTGGTGTCAGGAGCTCCATCTTCTCCGGAGGCTCGACTTTTGGTATGGTTCTCCCTGTTGTTGTAGATATATGTACATTCAGGGTATGGCGGGGCCCTGTCCCGCCATTGTTATTCACTTTCTTAGAGGTCTGTAGTCCTATTGTACAGTTGGTGCTTCTCTATTCTACTAATATAAGCGGATGAATAGAAGAAAGGTGCGCGAAAGCCGTTGCGCAACAAGCAGCGGATGAGCGCACTAGAGCGAAAGCCGTGAACTGAAAGAGGAATGTACCTACCAATCCAATAAGGAGATAGAGTGGAAGAGATGGGAACCTTATTCTGACGAAAAGTCTGTACTATTTTTTCTTTAGTAAAGGCGGATGTTGCCAAAAAATCTTTCCAAAGGCAGCTGCTTCTCATTCAAGATAGGGTTTCATTCACTTGCATTCCTGCTAGCACTACAAAAAGTTCCTCGCCGCGTAAGATCCTCGAATCAACCACGACTACCATCTGCGGTCCATTTTCGTTCTCTTCCCACCCGAGAGGAAGGGATGCTGCTATTGATGGACCGGTGCTACCTCTGGATCTAAGAATCATGGAAGACGTAATTGAAATATGCATTATGGGGAAGCCCTAGATTGTATATGGTTTTTTATGGACTTCACTCGGGACCTCACTCGCCCAGTCGTTAGCGCAATAGTAGTCTCAAGTCTTACCCTTTTTTTTTGCTTAGTTGTAAGTAAGCGTTGGTAGGAGCGGCGGGGTTCTTTTCACCTTTCCCTCACGGTACTTGTACGCTATCGGTCCGAGTGTACCTTTAGAGCGACTTGCCCTCGAGTACTCTTTTTGGGGATCCTGGAAAAGCAGGTCCTCTTGGAAAAGAGGGTCGAGGCGGCATTGGTGCGGGATGGGTTCTGGGGCGGCCACTTATTTTGCAAAACTTTCAGAGACGGGATGGAAAGTCGGTCCCGAGAGGGAACATACGATCTTGTTTTCTTTGATCAACTGCAGCCTCTTCTTTCTCTAGTACCAGACACGAGATAGATCTTCCAAAGAACAAGGCCTTTTTCGAATAAACCAATTCTGCTCCGTAAGATCCAGTATAAGTGAACTAGATAAAACGGAATCTTGATTCCGCTTTATCTATCTCCAGGTCTTGTCACCAAAAACCTTCCCCGATTGACAGAACGTTCCGCTACAGACACTTGAAAAAGCAGCAGTCAGATGAATGAACCGCCGGGAGCTCGTATGAGAGTTGGTTTGGATTTACAGCTTATTCTCCGTTCGGCGAATCTTCTTCATCTTCTTCCGGGGAATTCTCTAAGGAAAACAAACAAGAACCAGGCTAGGCTACTCCATCCGTTTTCTTGCTGCATCCATTTTCTTGCTGTAACGCGCATCCGTTTTCTTGCTGCATCCGTTGGGATGTAACTGCCAGATTTTGGTTTATATATATATATATGCCGAAAGACGACTTTTCTCAGATAAACTATGTCTCAATTTACATTTGTTTCATGTCTTGTTTTTATATTCCGCTGATTACTCTGATGTATGACTACTTGGGTGCCCGGGTAAGGCACGACCACGCCCCGAACGGTCGTGACACCTCCCCGCAACAACATAAATAACCTCCATTATCAAGGCCCGCTACCAAGCCAACAACTCAGAGGGGATTACACGTCTAACCGGACGTGTACAATTCTGCCCCACAATAATACTACTACCATCAGAATACAAATCGATGTAAATCCAGTTCAATTCTTATCAATATTCATTCTATATATAGTATACTCAACTATACATTACTACAATATGTAATCTCCAATTACAATAGGGGGACAAAGATCATTACCTCGATAAGCCCAAAATTATCCAAGATTTATAAGTCGATCCTGAGCAACGTTTAGCTCCAATTCCTTATGATCCAACCGGCTCCAAGAAACCATTAGAAGTTTCTAAACAACTTCTCTTAACACTTCAACTCCAAAAAGTGAAGAACACTTAGGCTTTAAAAATGGCCACTTTCGGCCAAGGCAAGGTTTCAAGGCTAGGGGTGTGAAATCTTTTCCAACTCTTGGTACACAATCTTCCTAACACCCTAAGGAAGAACACTTAAAAGTAAGAATTTTTGGACAACATTTTGGTCAAGATCTTAGCCAAAAACGAGAGCACTCACCAAAGGGGAGGGAGTATTTTTCAAGCTTGGAAATCTCTAAGTGTGGATGAATAAGTCTTGCAATCAAGGGGGGTATTTATAGGCCAATCAATGGCCAAGATCAAAGCAAGTGTATGGTGAGGATTAGGGACAACTGGGAGTGGAGTCTTCCAACCAAATGTCCACCACAACAATGAGACATATGTCCACCAAAAACGTCCAAGACACATGTCCTCTAACCATTCGGCCAACATGGCCACATGGGGGTGACACGTGTCGCCCCCCTACTCGTCCAAAATATTTCATCTTCCGAAAATATCCGTAATGCCAAAAATCCGAAAATAAAGTGGGCCCCACAAAACCGTAAATTTTCCCCGTGGGCCCCACGTGACCAATTCCGGAAATAAAATTCCATAATTCTCAAATATTTCAAAAAGTCCAAATACCAAATCTGGGAATCCAATTCCCATTAACGAACCTTTTTCCTTCACAAAATCCGAAAAAATTTCCGTCGAAAAATCACATCTTTCTTCCTTTCCAATTTTTGTGTCGTATTCTCGTACGAACGTCCTCATATACGTATTTTGGACTACGGGGTATAACATTCTTCCCCCCGTAGAAACATTCGTCCCGAATGTTCCTTCTAAGTCTCCAAACATACCTGCCGGTATAGTCTTCCCTACTATACTTACTGAACTAATTATGCCACACATGGCCATAATACAACATACGCGCAAAAACTCACACCCAAGCCAACGAAGAATCATCTCTAAAGCGTATAACAATACTAATAGCTCCACCCATTGTCACGGCCCGATCCCGGGCCCGCGACTGGTGTCTTACCCCGGGCACCCTAGTGATACAACATCAGAGAAAATCAGCGGAAATAAAAACTTAAACAGGAAACAAGATACATCATAAGAAAATAGGCCAACCAAAACGGTCGCCTTCATGTATATATATCAAACCGAACAGTTACAATCCTTTACAAACCCTGCCCACAACAGTACTACAGACCTCTAAGAATGTAACAATATCTATGACGGGACAGGGCCCCGCCATACCCCTGAATGTATAAGTAACTGCACTGACAGGGGACTATACCAAAGATAAGCCTCCGGAGAAACGGAGCTTCCCAAAACGCTGAACTGTGATCCTAAAGGCGCGGATCCACAACCGATGTACCTCTACCTGCGGCATGAACGCAGCCCCCCGAAGGAGGTCGATAACAGTACCAAGTATGTAAAATCAGAAATATCAGAATGAAATCATAATAGTCTATATAAAGCAGGAGACATGTATGATAACCAACTACAGTCCCATATATATAAACAGTCATGTCAAGTCAGGGACTCACGCCCTCCAAGTCATTACTCAAGTATAACAATGGGTCTCACGCCCATAACATCAATCATGCCCGTGGAATACCTTCCTCACTGCCGGCAGTCTATGATATAAAAGCACCAAGGAATACACATGAGCACCAGGTCCCACCTGTGTCATAATAAAACCGTACGGTAAATGCGAAGGCATAGCCGACTACTAAAACCTACGCACTACCAGTGGTCATAAATCAGATCATGAGATCTGTCTGCACTCATATGATCGAAGCCGACACTCGCCGCAGATCTAATGCGCGTCTAGTCTCGAACTTCCCGCACTCGCGTAGGCCACTCACCTAGGCCCGCATGAGGTATTCCTCGCATCGAGGGTAGCTACTCCCCGGCAACGTCCTGGACTCGCAGTCCGCATGGCCACATAGACCGCATGACCATAAAGGCCGCACACTAACCTGGAACTCTCGTAGCTCCGCATAGGCCACACAGACCCGCATGAGGTATTCTCGAATCATAGGTCACACAGACCCGCCTGAGTCTACCCCGCATCGGAGGCGACAACCCGGAATCATGTCAAGAGGTGAGTGATATAATACTAACATAACAGCTTATCGTTAAACAACATAAGCACAACAAGGGAAACCCCTTTACACAAACATCACAAGATACTAACACACGTAGCATCCTAACATGTTTACTTATCAAATCAACAAGAAAGTATTACAAGTGTCATAACAACCGTACTAACAATACTATACAACCAAACCACGAAGCTGACACGGGGCAAGTACGAAAGCCGACTACCAGATACCAAGGCCGTGTCACGTAGCTGACCGGGGCAAGTACGAGGGCTAACTACCAGGTACCAATGTCGTATCACGAGACTTCGTCACTAAACTGAACGGGGCAAGTGCGAAAGCCGACTACCAGATACCAAGGCCGAATCAGTATAACCTCATGGAGAGCTAGTCCATGGAATAACAATATCAACAGGGAAACGAACCCTCATCATGGCCGCATACCCGTGGACCATCCATCGAGTCAGTATGCCCATGGACTATCATAGTGTAAGCATACCCGTGGGCCACCCATCGTGACAGTATGTCCAAAATGATAAAGAGTAACACGACCGACCCTCCACTGAGAGACGCGGTAACATAAGAATACAACACTTGCACAACAAGGCTATCACACGCAAACGTAGGCACTTTACACACAACTCAAGGTACTTTCATTTTATGACAAGTCCAGGTTTTAATCCCCAAAGTACTACGTACGTTAAATTCTTTTAGAAGATCCTTTTCTTTTACAAAAGTCACCCGATACCCGTAGTATCAAAATAAAGTGACTAACATTTTAAGTAAACCAAAACAACTTCCATACTTTCCTTTTTAAACCAAATTAAGACAATACCATGCCTTCTTTTTAGACCAAAACACTTCTCCTTTAAAGTCGAGTTACCATTTTAAAACCAATGATAAAACCATTCATTTATAATATTCATAAAGTCGTTATAAATAACTTCCCATAAAGCTGTTATAACACTTTATGTTCTAAACCAAAAACTCTTCAATTCCACAAGTCTCTTTTCTTTTCAAACAACAACAAGTATTCTTAACCTTCAAAATCAAGTCGTTTATAAGTCAAATCTCTTATCTTTTAAGATCAAGTCTCTTAACCTCTACAATCAATAAACCATTCTTTTACCTACATAAAGTCGTTATAACTAACTTCCCATAAAGCTATTATAACACCCTATGTTTTAAACCAACCGAATCACTTAGCACATGTACGTCTACCGTACTACATAGTTCACAACAATCATGCTAGAAAAGATAGGAAGAGGTTCACATACCTCGCGACGATTATCGACAATTAGCAAAACGCTCCACAATACTGTAACCCTGCTAGCCTTTTCCACTCTTCAAGTAGAATACGCTACTCGAAGTACTGCAACCTATAAAGGCCACAAAACGCCTATCAACTCCTAGATCACCTCGTAGAATATTCTACAGAAAATTCGGCAGCACCTCCCCCCCCGCTATCACATAAATCTCCTCCCCTATCCAGGCCCGCTACCAGGCCAACAACTCCCAGGGGATTACACGTCTAACCGGACGTGTACAATTCTACTCCACAATAATACAACAGTCTACTGTAAATACAGTTCAATTCTTCTCAATACTCATTCTATATATAGTATACTCAACTATATATTACTACAACATGTAATTTCCAATTACAATAGGGGGACAAGATTATTTACCTCGATAAGCCCAAAATTATCCAAGATTAAAGTCGATCCTGAGCAACGTTTAGCTCCAATTCCTTACGCTCCAACCCGCTCCAAGAAACCCTTAGAAGTTTCTAAACAACTTCTCTTAACACTTCAACCAAGCTAGGAAGATTTTTCTAGGGTTTCGTTTTGCGAGTATTGGAATAAAGTAGTATTTTCGGGCCCCTAGTTTTGAAATAACTTTGGAATACTACTAGGGATACTAGGCCAAGGTATTTGGGATTTTACAACAATACATAAAGTATTTTACTACACAAAGTGGGAGGGGGACGAGAACAAGTAGAAGGGAGGGAGTATTTTGCTTGGAAAAACTCTTAAGTGTGGATGAAATTATGTCTTGCTATCAAGGGGTATTTATAGAACAATCAAGGGTCATGATCAAGGCAAGTGTGTGGTGAGATCTTGGGACAAGTGTGGGTGCCACAAGCCACTTGTCTAAGCAAGACAAGTGGCTAGCCACTTGGCACACTAAAACGGCCACAAGGCCACTTGTCAAGCCAAATCGGCCACTTAGGCCACATGGGGGTGACACGTGTCGCCCCCCTACTCGTCCAAAATATTTCGTCTTCCGAAAATATCCAAAATACCGAAAATCTCAAAAACAAAGCGGGCCCCACAAAACCAGAATTTCTCCCGTGGGCCCCACGTGACCATTTCCGAAAATAAAATCTCATAATTCTAAAATAATCCAAGAAGTCCAAATACCAAATCTGGGAATCCAATTCCCATTAACGAACCTTTTTCTTCACAAAAACCGGAAACTTTTCCGTCGAAAAAAATCACATCTTCCTTTCATTCCAAAATTTATGTCGTATTCTCGTATGTACGTCCTCACATACATACCCTGGAACTATGGGGTATAACACCCATGGTCCAAAGTGTCACGACCCGACCTGCTCGCGATCGTGCCCTACACAGGCACCCTTACAGTATACATCGAGATAATCAGAACATACATGAAACTTATAAAATAAACAACAAATAAAACAACAAAGTTAGCCGACAGTGGCTACCTTCCGGACATATATACATATACATAAACAAATGAGCTCCATCCTTTTTCCGCTTACAAACCGACCCACAACATGTGACTACAGCACTTAAGAGTTTTAACGTAACAATCAAGCGTGGCGACGGGGCCACGCCATACCCCGAATGTACATAAGTCTACCACATCGTGAAACCGTACCACAAGATAAGCCTCCGAGCAATGGAGCTTTCTCCCAAAATCGAACCGAGATCCTAAGAGCAAGGATCACCAACCTGCACCTAACACTGCGGCATTTAACGCAGCTTCCGGCGGCCGCATAACAAAAATTTGTATGGAGCGAAATAAGGTGCAACAATCATATCATAATCGCATAAAAGAATGTCATATGAACTCAAATCAATCGATATTAACCGTTCCTTTCCTTCTTTCAATAAGATTTAACACCATGTTCTTACATACATACTTAAGAGATTTATCAAGTTTTTCCACATAACTTATTAATCTTACTTAACATAATCCGCCCGTTTGCGGACACTTGCATCGATTTAATCATGTGACATAATCCGCCCGCGGCCTTGCATCTTGTGGAATCATGTAGCATAATCCGCCCGCCGTGGAGCTCGGTGCATCGTGGAATCATGTAGCATAATCCGCCCGCTGTGGAGCTCGGTGTAAGATGACGTAACCCGCCTATGTGTAGGCTCGGTAATATGGCGTGTCCGCCTATGAGTAGGCTCGGTGTATCTCATAGCGTAATCCGCCTATTTGTAGGCTCGGTGTATTTCATAACGTGTCCGCCTATTTGTAGGCTCGGTGTATTTCATAACGTGTCCGCCTATTTGTAGGCTCCTGTATTTTCCTTACATAACCTTTTACATCGTATAATTACTTCTTCTTAAGTCGTCATAACAACTTCCCATAAAGCTATTATAACGTTCTTTCATATTAGAGAACTTAAGGCATTTAATTCTTGCAACATTAGGAAACTAAACCAACCATACTACGACATACGCATTTAAAAGAATCATAAAACTTCTTCTTTTAAAACTCAAGTCACATACTCTTTAAAATCATGTCACAATACTTTAGAAATCAAGTCCACAACTAAAAAAAAATAAAGTTTCATAATCCTTAGAAGACAACCAAAGTTCATAGTCTTAAAACCTTATAACGTACATTCTTTAAAGTCCACTTACTTATACTTATAAACAAATATACAAAATTTCATACACTTCCAAAACCAAGTAACTTATTCTCTTAAAACCATATAACATCCACTTTTAAAATCGATCCCCTTTTCACATATAAATTATAGTCATTTTCGAACAACAAAATCCACTTACTTACTTTAAATAAAATCAAGATACATAGCTTTGAGTCAAATCTCATAATTTCCTAATCCTTTCTTACCAACACCTCCCATAAGGCTTGGTAAAGACTTAGGATAACTTTGACATAAACTTAACATAGAGTAAATCACACGACTACCTCTTAACTTCTAAGAGTAGGAGGAAACATGAAATAATATCACGTGGATATTTCATACGTAGGATCATGCCAAAGAAGAAAAGGTTCACATACCTCGCGACGATTGTCGACAAGTAGCAAAATGCTCCCAAGTACTTCAACCTTGAGCTATTCCATTCTTCAAGTAGGATACGCTAAACTTAGTACTTCAACCTATCATGGCCACAATCGTCCATTAACCTCTTACTTTAAACGTAGAATATCCTAAGTGTCAAGTCACTAAATTCTACGGAAAATCGGACAAGACCTCCTTTGTTTTTACTAACTTTGCCACCTTTTCAAGGCCGAAATACAATAACCAAACAGCCCCGATTGGCTCACAATTATATAGAAGGTAGTCCAATACAATTAAATAACTACACAAACCCAATTGGCTCACAATTTATGGAAAGTAGTCCAATACAAATGAATAACTACACATTTCAATTGGCTCACAATTTATGGAAAGTAGTCCAATATAATTGAATAACTAAACAATACAAACTACATTCCAAATTCGCCACCTTGATTCAACAAATCCAATTCCAAGCGGCTTGTATAACATTTCGGATTTAACTACAAGAAATCCATAATACTAATAAACTTCAACATACCAACTTCATGCTATCAACATGTAGAGCTCACTACAACAATCTAAAAATAATCTTGTAACACTTTCAAAGAACAAGATTATACCTCAACGATTCTTAATCCAAATTTCCAATCCAAGTCGCTCCTTAGTAGTTTAGAACCCTCCAAGACACTTCAATCCTCTTGTTGAGACCCTTAGAACCACACCAACAACTTTACTTCAAACTTCCTATCCAAAACCTAGAAAGCCACTAGGTTCTCACTTTATACTAACCCAAAACTACCTTTTCCGGGATTTTCTAGAGAGATACACTTACAAGACCCTCCAGAACCTTGGTTTAAAGTGTGGAGCTTATTGGACAAGGAACAAAAAATTTCTCTTCTTGAAGTGAGCTTGGCCGAGAGCTTCAAGCTTGAGTTCATCCAATTTTTTTGTGATTTTGGCTAAGTATGGAACTCTCTCTTGCTACAAGTAATATATATGGGGACATGGAGGGTTAAGATATAAACATTTGGGTGGCTAGGATGAAGTCTTACTAAATATCAAGACCATTGTGGGACCTTTGACTTTAGTCAATATTATCAAGCCTCAAGTTGCAAGACTTGTCTTGCAACAAAGGTCCAATGACCCTTTTGCCCTTGCACATTTCGACCAAGGCATCACATAAGGGGGTGACACGTGTCGTCCTCCCATTCGTCACAATAATACGTTTTCCGAAAATTTCATAATTCCGATAAATTTTTACAAGTCTCAAAATCTTAACATTGTGAGTTCTTACGTACGTTCTAAACATGTCCTGTAAATACGGGGTGTAACATTCTTCCCCCCTTAGAAACATTCGTCCCCGAATGTTCTTTCGGAGTCAATCTTAAAATTAGCGACATAGTTTCTTCTCACAACCCCGACATACCAACAATGCCACACATGGCCCTAATACCTCGCACCCGCATATCTGTCCATAATAAGCCCAAAAGAGATTATCTTTTCGTACTTCCAACTCCTCCTAACATGTACATAGTCTCAATACAGTCTGTTCATGAAACTTAAACATACCACAACTTTATCATGCATACAAATTTCTAAAGGGTCGAAGATATACCTGAAATCATATAGACGGTTCAAAAAGACCGCTAAAACTGGGAACTTCCATCACGACCTCTGCCACGGCCTGCCGGTGTATGAACATCCTGCCTAGCTACTGAAGGAGACGAACCCGCAATCGATCCTGGTGATCGTGATATCCTCCCGTAGCTCTCCTACTAGGACAATCCTCAACATATGGCCCTCGACGCCACAGTAAAACAGCACGATGGCACGCACGACATTCCCGTGGTGATGTCGCCACACCGCGGCACCGAGGAAAAGTGGCCCCGATCGCTAGAACCTATGCGCATACGAATCCAAGCTCGAGCTCGACCGCTCGAATTACCCGGTGATCTAACCCCGCCGTAAAATCGAAGGAGCACTGCTGTGGCCGAATCAGACCTAGCTCGCCGAGGCTCTCCGCCAAAATCACCTCAACCTCGCCCCTAGGCCTCTTGGGCTGGCCTTGGTCTGGTCGGTCCTCTCTCCTCGTCCTCTATCCTCGTGCATAGGATCGCATCCTAGCAATGTCCATACCGGGCCAAGAGCCACCCCCAAACATGCGGTAATCATATGACGGTCTAGCCCCATCACGTAACGATGAACTCTATCCGCCATGTCAGCTACTATAGTGTGTGCATGCCTGGCCAAGGAGTCAAACTCCAGGCTGTACTCTCTAATAGTCCTGCCATTCTGCCTCAAAGTCAAGAACCTATCTACCCGGGCTCTCCTCATCTCAGGAGGCAAAAAGTGATTCATGAAGGCCTCTGTAAACTCTTCCCAAACAGCTGGAAGAGCATCCCCACCTCTCGAAAGCAACCACGACTCAAACCGTCAACGCAATATCGCGTAACCCAGAAGAGGCTAACACAACCGACTCAGATTCGAGGCCCTAAGCACTGCATAGTCCGTAGCTTCCGAACGAACTCTTGAGGATCTTCTCGATCTCGAACCATAAAACTCGGGTGGACTACAACCGAAAATCCCGTATCCTCAAATCGCTCGCTTGTGGTTAGCCGCTGCTCGCCGTGCCGCCTACCACTATGCTAGTCAAAGCCCGACCGCTCTCCATAATCCCTAAACTCGCCCGGCTGCGAATCGGGCTCGCACGGAACCTCTGGAGCTCTGCCGCTCGCCTCTAATATCTGCCGTGGTGAACTCGCCGACCGCCTACTACCTCGGGCATAGTCTGTGCCCGACTCTGGTAACTCTGCGCACCACCGCGCCTCGTCGCTTTGCCCTTACGGGCCACGGTCGCTCCGTGAGGCATAGCTGATTCACATACATAAGAATACGACAGAGGGGATTCAACCTAATAAGACAGCTCTACTGCACGATCTTAGAGAGAGAATAATGAAAACCAATCCTAAATGTCCTGCAGCCTCCTGATTATAGATGTGGTGCACAACACACCGATAATCAAGACTATACTAGACACGATCAGAGACACTTTCCGAGACTAATCGCTCGATACCACTTTTGTCACGACCTCCAGGCATGCTCATCGTGCCCTACACAGGCACCCTTACGGTATACATCGGAGATAATCAGAACATACATGAAACTTATAAAATAAACAACAAATAAAACAACAGTTAGCCGATGGGCTACCTTCCCGACATATATACATATACATAAACAAATGCTAGCCCATCCCTTTTTCCGCTTACAAACCGACCCACAACATGTGACTACTGCACCTAAGAGTTTTAACGTAACAAGCGTGGCGGGACAGGGCCGCCATACCCCGAATGTACATAAGTCTACCACATCGTGAAACCGTACCACAAGATAAGCCTCGGAGCAATTGGAGCTTTCCCAAAATCAACCGAGATCCTAAGAGCAAGGATCACCAACCTGCACCTAACACTGCGGCATTTAACGCAGCTTCGGCGGGCCGCATAACAAAAATTGTATGGAACAGAAATAAGGTGCAACAATCATATCATAACTGCATAAAAGAATGTCATATGAACTCCTGAAATCAATCGTATATTAACCGTTCATTTCCTTCTTTCAATAAGATTTAACAACATGTTCTTACATACATACTTAAGAGATTTATCAAGTTTTTCCACATAACTTATTAATCTTACTTAACATAATCCGGCCCATTTGCGGGACACGTGTCTTGACGAATCATGTGACATAATCCGCCCGCTGTGGGGCTCGGTGCATCGTGGAATCATGTAGCATAATCCGCCCGCTGTGGAGCTCGGTGCATCGTGGAATCATGTAGCATAATCCGCCCGCTGTGGAGCTCGGTGTAAGATGACGTAACCCTATGTGTAGGCTCGGGGTAATATGGCGTGTCCGCCTATGAGTAGGCTCGGTGTATCTCATAGCGTAATCCGCCTATTTGTAGGCTCGGTGTATTTCATAACGTAATCCGGCCTATTTGTAGGCTCGGTGTATTTCATAACGTAATCCGGCCTATTTGTAGGCTCGGTGTATTTTCCTTACATAACCTTTTACATCGTATAATTACTTCTTCTTAAGTCGTCATAACAACTTCCCATAAAGCGATTATAACGTTTCTTTCATATTAGAGAACTTAAGGCATTTAATTCTTGCAACATTAGGAAACTAAACCCAACCATACTACGTCATATACGCATTTAAAAGAATCATAAAACTTCTTCTTTTAAAACTCAAGTCACATACTCTTTAAAATCATGTCAATCAATACTTTAGAAATCAAGTCCACAACTAAAAAAAAAATAAAGTTTCATAATCCTTAGAAGACAACCAAAGTTCATAGTCTTAAAACCTTATAACGTACATTCTTTAAAGTCCACTTACTTATACTTATAAACAAATATACAAAATTTCATACACTTCCAAAACCAAGTAACTTATTCTCTTAAAACCATATAACATCCACTTTTAAAATCGATCCTTTTCACATATAAATTATAGTCATTTTCGAACAACAAAATCCACTTACTTACTTTAAATAAAATCAAGATACATAGCTTTGAGTCAAATCTCATAATTTCCTAATCCTTTCTTACCAACACCTCCCATAAGGCTTGGTAAAGACTTAGGATAACTTTGACATAAACTTAACATAGAGTAAATCACACGACTACCTCTTAACTTCTAAGAGTAGGAGGAAACATGAAATAATATCACGTGGATATTTCATACGTAGGATCATGCCAAAGAAGAAGAGGTTCACATACCTCGCGACGATTGTCGACAAGTAGCAAAATGCTCCCAAGTACTTCAACCTTGAGCTATTCCATTCTTCAAGTAGGATACGCTAAACTTAGTACTTCAACCTATCATGGCCACAATACGTCCATTAACCTCTTACTTTAAACGTAGAATATCCTAAGTGTCAAGTCACTAAATTCTACGGAAAATCGGACAGCACCTCCTTTGTTTTTACTAACTTTGCCACCTTTTTCAAGGCCGAAATACAATAACCAAACAGCCCCAATTGGCTCACAATTATATAGAAGGTAGTCCAATACAATTAAATAACTACACAGCCCCAATTGGCTCACAATTTATGGAAAGTAGTCCAATACAAATGAATAACTACACAGCCCCAATTGGCTCACAATTTATGGAAAGTAGTCCAATATAATTGAATAACTAAACAATACAAACTACATTCCAAATTCGGCCACCTTGATTCAACAAATCCAATTCCAAGCGGCTTGTATAACATTTCGGATTTAACTACAAGAAATCCATAATACTAATAAACTTCAACATACCAACTTCATGCTATCAACATGTAGAGCTAACTACAACAATATAAAAATAATCTTGTAACACTTTCAAAGAACAAGATTATACCTCAACGATTCTTAATCCAAATTTCCAATCCGAAGTCGCTCCTTAGTAGTTTAGAACCCCTCCAAGACACTTCAATCCTCTTGTTGAGACCCTTAGAACCACACCAACAACTTTACTTCAAACTTCCTATCCAAAACCTAGAAAGCCACTAGGTTCTCACTTTATACTAACCCAAAACTACCTTTTCCGGATTTTTCTATAGAGATACACTTACAATACACTCAAGAACCTTGGTTTAAAGTGTGGAGCTTATTGGACAAGGAACAAAAATTTCTCTTCTTGAGCTTGGCCGAGAGCTTCAAGCTTGAGTTCATCCAATTTTTTGTGATTTTGGCTAAGTATGGAACTCTCTCTTGCTACAAGTAATATATATGGGGACATGGAGGTTAAGATATAAACATTTGGGTGGCTAGGATGAAGTCTTACTAAATATCAAGACCGTTGTGGGACCTTTGACTTTAGTCAATATTATCGTTTCAAGTTGCAAGACTTGTCTTGCAACAAAGGTCCAATGACCCTTTTGCCCTTGCACATTTCGACCAAGGCATCACATAAGGGGGGTGACACGTGTCGTCCTCCCATTCGTCACAATAATACGTTTTCCGAAAATTTCATAATTCCGATAAATTTTTACAAGTCTCAAAATCTTAACATTGTGAGTTCTTACGTACGTTCTAAACATGTCCTGTAAATATGGGGTGTAACACAAAGGATACTTTCCTTACACCTTTACTTTAAAAAAAAGACACTTCCATCTTCTTAGCACCTCTACGCCTCTTTTCTTACTCGTCGTACCCTCCTCGTACACTCGAACTCTTCCTACTATACGTACCACATTTCTGTCATTGCTTCAGTTTTCAAAATCTCGGAGTTACTATCTCCAACTTGGTCATCATTAACTGGGAACACTCTGAATGGATCTCCGATACTATTCCGAAACATAGCAACATGGAAGACTGAACGTAATGCCTCCTAAGTCGGACGACAGTGCTAACTTATAGGCAACCCGGCCTATTCTACAAACGATCTGAAAAGGCCCAAAGTACCCCGGCTAAGTTTCCTCGCTTCCAAATCTCACACACCTTCCGGGGTGGTACCTTCAAGAAGACCCACCGTCAACCTGAACTCCAAGTGTCGACGCCGATTACCCGCACGACTTCTGTTGACTCTGAGATGCTAAAATCCTCTTCTAGATAAGCTTCACCTTACCCACATCCTGCTGAATCAAATATGTACCAACTATCTGAACCTTGCCAACCTCGATCCAATCGACCAGCAACCTACACTTCCGCCTATACAAGGCTTCATAAGGCGACATCCGAATACTGAAATGGTAGCTATTATAATACTCACTCAACAAGAGGCAAATAATCCTTACAACAACCCCTGAAATCAAAACACCAGCCCGTAACCTATCCTCAAATGTCTGGATAAAACGCGCTGTTTGTCCGTCGGCCCGAGGGTGAATGCAATACTGAGACTCACCTGAGTTCCTAACCCCGTCTGGTAAAACCTCCAGAAACAAAAGAAATAGCCGAAAAACAGGGCTCCACTGCCTGTCATAAAAAGTAGGAATCCCGTGAAGCCTTACGACCTTCCTGATATATAACATCTCACATAACCCTCCGCCGAGTAAACAGTCCTGACTGAAAGACAAGATAGGTTGACCTCATCGTCCCGACTACTGGTCGAATGTATCTACGAACTCGTACGACGATTAACTAAACTTGGGCCTAACACCCTCGTGACCCTATCATCTAGCGGGACCACATCAAACTGACCCCACAACATTCCGGGCTGCGGGTTGACCCGCGATATGGCCTCAACCCGACCCACTTCGCGCCAACCTCTCTCATTCCCCGATCCAGAACAATCTTACCAATTCACGTCATGAAAGCTACCACTTCCATCTCACACTACCCATGGAATTATCCCACAATATATTTCACGCATACCAAGTACTTCGACAAAGACCAACCGTAAAATCATCCACTCAAGACGACTTTGCATCCAAGGTCCCAACTGTTATAAATTCTAAGGCTCACCGTTTTCTCGTCCCCAGACTTACCCTTTTCAACTACCCATGTTTTCTAATCCACACCTTACACAATGCTATCCGTACATAGCACTCCACATGTATCTACCATAACGACCTAAACAAGTCTCTTAAGGACTGAAGATATCTCTGTAACTACTGCCTCACTTTTCCTTTGTCGGTCTAATCAAATCCTGCTCACGGGCGCATAACTACGTAAGGTGATGAACCACCATCGATCCCGGCGTCGAGTCGTAACATCCGCGCCACCTCTGGTCGGACAATTTCTCGCAAAATGGCCCTGCTGGCCGCAAGCATTGTTGCTATCGAAGTAGTACGACACTCCCCATAAGAACACCTACCACAACGCCATACCGAAAGCGGTGGCCTCTCTCGCTAACACCCTTCCTCTCCGAACCACCAATCCAAGAATCGACTGTAGGCTAAGTCATCCCATTTGTATCCCTCCTACTAGGACATTCTCTTCTCACATGGCCCTGACGGCCGCTGGTAAAACAAGCATTAGTAACAAGATCATATTAGTAAATAAACGTATTCCTGAGTTTCATGCGCGAACCTTGATGTACTAACAGGACCAGGACAGCAGCCTCTTGCCTTGGTATTTTAAGTATTCCCGGAACACTCTATGAATCATTGTGGGATTACCTTCCTTTGTGTTACCAGGCCACGTGATGACATTTCCCGGGATGACGTCTACCACATAGTGAACACTGAGGGAAAACTGACTCTGGCTGGCTAGAACCTATGTAAATCTGTGAACCAGAAACCCTGGAGTTCTGACCAACTCCTAAATACCCCGAACGCCCCAAGTGCGCGGAGGACCACTCAGATCGGGCGGAGGCGCATAACCGCCTCACGAGAAGGTCCGCCGAAAGTTACCAAAGGACCCCGCTGCTCGCCTCTTCGTTGATCTCGTTAATCTGCCGATCTCTACGTTTCCTCATCACAAGATAAGCTCGCACGCTGGCAATGTCCATGCCCGTGAAGAGCTACTCGCATAACTCTCGCTAGATAATCGTCAAGTCTTGTGACCTATCGGCACTCTATCCTCTATGTCCGCCACTAAAGCGGGACATAACGAGCCAATGAGTCAAACTCCATATCAGTATTCCCGAACCGTCCGCCTGCTTCGCCTCAACATCATAAATCTATCTCGCTCGAGCTCTCCTCATCCGCGAGGGCAAGAAGTGTGTAAGAATGCCTCTCGAGAACTCGTCCCAACCACCGGAGGCGCATGCTCCCCGGGACGGTTCCCGTGAATCAAACCCGATCAGTAGTAACACGCACGATGTGAACCTAATACTACCGACTGCTCTCGAGGCCTCGATCACTCTCACGATCCGCTACAATCGTCATATAAACTCGAGGATCATCCTCGCCTCGACCCATAGAACTCGTGGACTGCAACTCCAAAAGTCCCGGTTTCAAACCGTCGGCCTGGGTGTACACGGCACCACCGCCCCGTCTATCCTCATGCCTCGCTACAAGCCGAGCTAGTAACTGGGCCATCTCCTCGTAACCATATCCTCTGTTCCTGGCTGTGGGACTAGAGGCTCAGGTATCGTGGTCTCTGTAGCTACTGTTGCTGCTCTAAACTCTTCTGGGTCTAGCAGCGTCGCAGAACTCCCCAAATAAGAAAAATGCTCCAAAGTACTATAACCCTGCTAGCCTTTTCCACCCTTCAAGTAGAATACGCTACTCGTAGTACTTCAACCTATAATGGCCATAAAACGTTTATTAACTTCTAGATCCCTTCGTAGAATATTTCTAAGTACAAGGTTCCATATTCTACGGAAAATTCAGTAACCTCCCCGCAACCACATAAATAACCTCACTATCAAGGCCCGCTACTAAGCCAACAACTCGGAGGGATTACACGCCTAACGGGCGTGTACACCGCCCCACAATAATACTACTACCATCAGAATACACCAATGTAAATACAGTTCAATTCTTATCAATATTCATTCTATATATAGTATACTCAACTATACATTACTACAATATGTAATCTCCAATTACAATATGGGGACAAAGATCATTACCTCGATAAGCCCAAAATTATCCAAGATTTATAAGTCGATCATGAGCAACGTTTAGCTCCAATTCCTTACGCTCCAACCTGCTCCAAGCAACCATTAGAAGTTTCTAAACAACTTCTCTTAACACTTCAACTCCAAAAAGTGAAGAACACTTAGGCTTTAAAAATGGCCACTTTCGGCCAAGGCAAGGTTTCAAGGTTAGGGGTGTGAAATCTTTTCCAACTCTTGGTACACAATCTTCCTAACACCCTAAGGAAGAACACTTAAAAGTTTAAGAATTTTTGGACAACATTTTGGTCAAGATCTTAGCCAAAAACGAGAGCACTCACTAAAGGGGAGTGAGTATTTTTCAAGCTTGGAAATCTCTAAGTGTGGATGAATAAGTCTTGCAATCAATGGGGATATTTATAGGCCAATCAATGGCCAAGATCAAAGCAAGTGTATGGTGAGGATTAGGGACAACTGGGAGTGGAGTCTTCCAACCAAATGTCCACCACAACAATGAGACATATGTCCACCACAAAAATGGGACAAGTGGCTTGCCACTTGTCCACCAAAAACGTCCAAGACACATGTCCTCTAACCATTCGGCCAACATGGCCACATGGGGGTGACACGTGTCGCCTCCCTACTCGTCCAAAATATTTCATCTTCCGAAAATATCCGTAATGCCAAAAATCCGAAAATAAAGTGGGCCCCACAAAACCGTAAATTTTCCCCGTGGGCCCCACGTGACCAATTCCTGAAATAAAATTCCATAATTCTCAAGTATTTCAAAAAGTCCAAATACCAAATCTGGGAATCCAATTCCCATTAACGAACCTTTTTCCTTCACAAAATCCGGAAAATTTTCCGTCGAAAAATCACATCTTTCTTTCTTTCCAATTTTTGTATCGTATTCTCGTACGAACGTCCTCATATACGTATTTTGGACTACGGGGTATAACATATATAACATACCCAATTGGGTCTACATTGTACAACAACATGAATATAACTCACCAGTCCAACCCACATATGAATACAGACCTCTAAGAATTCGACACAACTATGACGGGATAAGGCCCCGTCGTACCCCTTAATACCTAGGCATAAAGATAAGCTCCGGAATATTGGAGCTATTCAACATGCTGAACAAGGATCCTAAGCTCGCGGATCCACAACTGAGTACCTAGACCTGCGGATATGAACGCAGCCCCCCGAAGAAGGTCAGTACAACATGTACTAAGTATGGAACTAAAATAAAGTACAATATTTAAAATCATGGCTGTGCACAAGAATGACAGGGGCAAGTATAGAAAATCAAATACCAGATCCTACCGTGTCACATAACCTAAAAGCCAACTTCAAGAATCGACTGTGCCTTTCAAGAATATAATATCACACAGTCCAAATACAAAGCAGGAAACAAGTATGATAACCAAATTAATCAATAAGAGTAATAAAAATCAACTTCATCTTTTAAAAGACCATTTCACAATATATAAGCAGTCATGCCAAGTCAGGGACACATGTCCTCAAAATCATTTCTCAAATATAACCATGGGTCTCACGCCCATAATATCAAGCGTGCCCGTGGAATTTCCTTCCTCACTGACGGCAACCCATGATATGATAGAACACCAATATATACATACGCAAATACCAGGTCCAACCTGCGTTATTAAACTGACTGGGTTAAGTTCAAAGGCCAACTACCAGGTTCCGCCTGCGTCACGAATGTCACGACCCGACCCCGGGCTCGCGACTGGTGCCCTACCTGGGCACCCCTTACATGTATACATCAGAGAATAGCAGCGGAACATATATAAACTCATAAGAAATAAATAACGAGCTAGCCGATAAGGCCACCTTCTAAAAGCATACACGTAACCCAAAA
This sequence comes from Przewalskia tangutica, assembly GCA_029844215.1. Taxonomy (NCBI): domain Eukaryota; kingdom Viridiplantae; phylum Streptophyta; class Magnoliopsida; order Solanales; family Solanaceae; genus Przewalskia; species Przewalskia tangutica. The sequence continues at coordinate 94,632,153 of CM056719.1, forward strand.
AACAGTTACCTTTTTTTTCTCTTTACAACCCAATCTACAAGATATGACTACAGACCTCTAAGAATAACAACTGTGACGGGACAGGGCCCCGCCATACCCCTGAATGTATAACAACCGACAATACCAAGAATCTGAACCAAAGATAAGCCTCCGGAGTAATGGAGCTTCTCAACAGCTGAACAGTGATCCTAAGAGTGAGGATCAACAACCTGTATAACTCGACCTGCGGCATGAACGCAGCCCCCCGTAGGAGGTCAGTACAACAGGTACCAAGTATGTGAAACTGAAAGTACTATAATGACATCATATAATCTAAAATAAAGTTGGAGACATGTATGACGACTCAAATAACAGTACACTGTGCCTTACTAACAATGAGAGTAAACAAGAGTATACTTTACTGTATAAAAATAGGAGGCTCATGATCAAAGTAGGGCCACTCGCCCGTAGTATCATTAAGCAATCCTACTCTTGGGACTATTTCACCCGCATAGATCCTGTGGACGCGCAATGAGGTCATCCGCCTCGCATGAGACTATTTCACCCGCATAGGACTATTTCACCCGCATGGGCCCGGTGGGCCCGCAATGAGTACAAACGCCGCACTCGCATCATGGGTAGCAAATCCATGGAATAGGTAGTAACCCGGGGGTTTACCCCGCAAGAATAACATAACCTAGCTCACCCGACTATCATACATAACATAAGCACTACCGGCTTATCATACATAACATAAGCACTACCGGCTTATCATACATAACATAAGTAAGTTAAGAAATCCTCCTAACTTCTTATTAACCTTATTTATATACACTCTCATTTTAGTTTACTTAAGGCACTAACATGTCTTTATAAAATCTGGGAATTTAACCCAAAGTACTATGTACCTTTATCCTTTTAAAAAATGACTATTTCTTGTATAAAATCCCCAAGATACTAACGCCCGTAGTATCAAGGCTTGTCTACATTTCAAAACAAGTTACTACACTTTTTAGAAATACATTTAGGCTTCTAAATCAAGTGACTTAATACTTTAAAACTTTAACCCATTGATGCCTTTAAATCAATTTGGTTGTCCTCATTTCAAGTCATTTATCTTTGTTTACATTTGTCACGACCCGAACCTGGGCCCGTGACTGGTGCCTTACCCCGGGCACCCTAGTGATACAACATCAGAGTAATCAGCGGAACATAAAACAAGACATGAAAATATTATGAAGTAAGAAACAGTAATCGGAGAAAACTTGCCTTACGGCATATATATATAAATCAATTTTAAAACCGAACAGTTACATCCCATACAACTCTGCCCACAACAGTACTACAGACCTCTAAGAATGATACGACAACAATGGCGGGACAGGGCCCCGCCATACCCCTGAATGTAAATACCTACAACGACAGGGGACTATACCACTGATAAGCCTCCGAAGAAAACGGAGCTTCCATACGTTGAATCGTGACCCAGAACTAGGATCAATGATCGTGTACCTCAACTGCGACATGAACGCAGCCCCGAAGGAGGTCGATAACAGTACCAAGTATGTGGAAATCGAAAATATCGTAAATGAAATCATAGTAGTCTATTTAAAGCGGAGACATGTATGATAACCAAAACTACGATTCACACTAAATAGCGAATATGTCAAGTCGTGACTCACGCTCAAAGTCATCATAAAACCGCACGGTAATGCGAGGCATAGCCGACTACTAAAACCACAAGACATCAAGGTCGTAAATCGTATCATGAGATCTGTCTGCAGACGTCACATGATCAAAGCCGCCACTCGCGGTATCTAATGTGCGCGTCTAGCCACGAACTTTCCATAGCTCGCACGGGCCACTCCAATGGCCCGCATGAGGTATTCCCGCATCGAGGGTACTCCCGGCGTCCCGACTCGCCGTCCGCACGCCACAAAGACCGCGTGACCACAAGGGTCGCAACTAACTGAACTCGTAGCTCGCATAGGCCATACAAACTGCGTAAGGTATTCTCGAATCATAGGTCACTAGACCCGCTGAGTCTACCCCGTCGGAGGCGGCTTAACCCCGGAATCATGGTGATATAATATCAACATGACGACATCGTTAAACAACCTAAGCACAACAAGGGAAAACCCCTTTACACAAACATCACAAGATACTAACTCACATAGCATCCTAACATGTTTACTTATCAAATCAACAAGAAAGTATTACAAGGCTATCACAAACCAAAGACAATCAAGTTATACACACAAGGTACATTCTAATATATGATTAACAAGATCGGGGTTTTATCCCCAAAGTACTTCATATATTAACTCTTTAAAAGATACGTTACTTTCACAAAAACCACACAATACTCGTAGTATATGAAAATTGAGTGATTATCTTTTGAAGTAAATCAAAACACTTACCTTTGTAAAATCAAGTAACAACATTATTTTCCAAACGTCCAAGTTTGCCTAATTTCAAAAGTTCACGTTTCTTATTTTAGAAAGGTTTCGTAGTTCATAGTCTTATTCATTTAAGAATATAATTCTCTTTTAAACCATCTGAGAAACATAAGCCTTATATGTGAGTAGGATATTCTTGTTTATAACAATCTTATTACAGCAGCCATGATCTAGGAAATATCATTTTGTCTCATCTTAGCTTCTATGCAGATGGAAGTTTCTACCGGTTTTAATAATAATTAATCTGTCAAAACATTTCCTTTTTATTAACGCTGCAGTGGTTTGTCGATACATTCGATTTCCAAACCAAGAAACATTCTTAAGCCGTTATACTTAACTTCCCATAAAGCTAGTATAACTCTTAAGTTTTCAAAAACCAAGTATTACTCACCTTTCAAAATGATTCAAAAATCTTTTGAAATACTTCAAGTTCTTTATTATCCCATAACCAGACGATTATAGTTCAAATCGATTTACCTTTTAAAAACCACAAGTATCTTCTTTCATACATAAAGTCATATTATAACCAACTTCCCATAAAGCGTTATAACACTTTATGTTTTAGACCAATCAAATACATTTAACACGTATGCGTCTCACCGTACTACATAGTTACACACATATCATGCTAGAAGAGATAGGAAGAGGTTCACATACCTCGCGACGATTATCGACTAATAGCAAAACGCTCCAAGTACCTCAAACCGCCGGCTACTCCTTAAGCCAAGTAGATCGCGCCACGCATAGTACTTCCACCTATAAGGCCACAAGGCGCATTAACATTTAGGTCTCTTCGTAGAATATCCTACTGAAAATTGGCGGACCTCCCCATGACGCGCAAAACTCCTCTCTATCGGGTGGCTACCAAGCCAACCGGGGGTTATACATCTAATCCGGACGTGCACAATTCTATCTCACACAAAAGCTACACAAGTCTCATCATGTCTGATCTATGTAATTACTGATTCAAAGACTCTTCTTTCGAAAAGGTTTCTAATTATTCAGGCTTAAGTCGCGAGACATTGCCGTAAGTATTATTCAGGCTTAAGTCCAAAGACATTGCCGATAACAGCGTTCAGTTCTATATATAGTATACTTCAACTATATAGTCTAACAATCTTGTAATTTCCAATTACAATAGAGGGACAAGATATTTACATCGATAAGCCCATAATTATCAAGTAATAAAGTCGATCTGGCAACGTTTAGCTCCAACTCCGTGCGCTCAACCCGCTCCAAACTACCCTTAGAAGTTCTAACCAACTTCTACATACTACTCCAACTAACCATGGAGATTTTCCTTAGGGTTTCGGTTTGGTAGTGGGAAGTATAATAGTATAACTGGTTTTTCGTATAGGTATAACCATAGAATACTACAAGGTATCGGCTAAGGTAATTTGGGCATTATAACAATACTTTTGAGAGTATCACTATACCACAAAAAAAGGGGTATTATCTGAAAACAACTAGGCTAGTGGGAGTACCCCACGCTAGCACCACAAGGAAGGGGGTGTGTACCCTCGGCCAACCCCACTGTGGGGAAAACTCTCGCCAATGGGGAAGGGGTGCTCTCGGCCAAAGGCCTCACCAAGGGGGGAGGACGAAGCGTTCAAGACTTAGAGATTTTTGGATGACGAAGTTCATCAAAGGGGAGGGGTATTTATTGGTAAAGGAAAGGCCCACCAATGGCCAAGATTTGTAAGTGCTAGGCAAGTGTAAGGCCAAGATTAGGGCAAGTGTACCTAGCCAACTTGAACACAAAATATCCTACCTACTACTTGACAAAAATGTCAAGAAAATCGTCCAAGGGACGCCCACTAAATCCGCCAATGAGAGGGTGCCAAGTGGCGCTCTCTTGTTGGTCCAACACGTCTCGTCTCTCGGAAAAATCCGCAAAAATTAGAAATGACATAGCCGTAATTTACCCTACGCGAGTTGTGTAAAACGTTTCGTCGAAAAACGACTCTAACCGGGTGTTGTGCACAAAAAAAATTCGGCCAAGCCAACTTTAAAGTTCAAATTTTTCTACGTACGTCCTTACGTACATACTCTGAAAATACGGGGTATAACATTCTCCCCTCCTTAGAAACATTCGTCCCGAATGTTCCTTCTAAGTCTCAAAACAAACATGCGCCAGTAGTCTTCACTACTATACTTACCTGAACAATCCTGCCACAACTGGCCACAACAACACCTGCGCAAAATACTTACATCCAAGTCCACGAGGAAACACCTCTAACATCACAAACGCTCCCATCCAAGGGTCTAAAATATAATTCCTTCGCACTTTCTCCATACAAAAGAAATGGTCACATCTCTGCTCGCAATACATGCTCGCTTCTCCCTTTACTCGTCGTGATACCACTTTTGTCACTTTGCGCGAGGTTCTAGAGTCACTCCGCGACCCAACAAATGTACCGGCTGCGTCACGATCCACGAGGTCGTACACTCGAACTCTTACCACATTTCGATATCGCTTGATTTCAAAACTCGGGTTACTATCTCTAACGTGATCATCATTAAGCGGGAACACTCTGGATGGATCTCGATACTTTCCGATCATAACAATACGAAATCTGGACGTCTTGCCTCCTAAGTCGGACGGAAAAAGCTACCATCTAGGCAACCTGGCCTCTTCTTCTCTTGCACTGAAAAGGGCCCATCGTCACTGGGGCTAATTTACCTCTGTTCTCCAGAACTCGTCACACCCAACGCGGGGTGGTACTTCCTAGAAGAACGACCGTCAACCTGAACTCTGGCGTCGTCGCCGATTATCCGCACGATTTCTCCGAGCCGGAACCTCTTCTAGACAAGCTTTACCCTATCCACGATCTGTGGAACAAGCTGAACCAACTATCTCAATCTCGCCAACATCGAACCAATCGACCGTGACTCACATCCGCCCTACAAGGCTTCATAAGGCGACATCCGAACACTGAAATGGTAGCTTAAACACTCCTTCAACAGGAGACAACAATTCTCGCAACTATCCTCGAAATCAAACAACGCCCGAGGGCGAATGCGATTCTGAGACTCACCTGCGTTCTTAACCCTGCTTGGTAAAACTTCCAGAAACAAAAACAGTCGTACCCTGGGCTCCACTGTCTGTCATAAGGTGAAGGTAGGCACCCCGTGCAGCCTTTACAACCTTTCTGATAAATCAACACTGCCGAGTAAACGGTATTTGCTAGAAGACAAGACGGCTGACCTCCTCGGCCCGATCGTCAAATCGTCCTCGAACTCGTACGCTGGTTAACTAAACTTGGGCCTAACACCCTCATAACCCTAACCCAAAGCGGGACCACCACAAACTGACCCCACCACCATACAGGTCGCGGGTTGACCCGCAACGTGGCCTCGACCCGACCCGGCAACGCGCAAGACACTAGCTCCCCGAACCGGAAAACTCTCACTAATCACGTTACGAAAACCTAGCGGTATTCTTAGCTCAACTACCCTCTTTCATTCCACATTACTCAGGGACTTATCCCACAAACATAGCTCACGTGTACTATGCACTCCGACAAGGGTCAAACATAAAATACTTCTTTACTCGAGATGGCCTTACCTCTAAGGTCTCTACGTATAAAGCTCTAAGGCTCACACTTTCCCTTATGTCCAATCTTACCCTCATACTAACCATGATTTCTAATCACTAATTACACACTGCTATCAGAACATAGCACTTATGATATACCCATCTTATCATACATACTGATCTCTAGAGGGTTAAGGATATATCTATATCTACTGCTTCACTCCCCTTAGTCGTTCTAATCAAACTCGCCGTGCAGGCGCATTAGGAAGATGACGAACTACCCACCGATCCTGAAGGTTGAGTCCTCCTACTAGGACATCCTTTCGACACATGGCCCTGACGGCCGCAGGTAAAACAAGTACCAACTAAAAGATGACATTCTCAGGATGGCGTCATCACCGCGGAACACCGGGAAAAAGCGAATCCGGTGTTTGGAACCTACGTGTAGTTGTGAACCGGAAACTCGAGCTCGACCAACTCCGCTTACCCGAATGTTCTCAACCCTTTGGAGGAACACTGCACCGCGGATGTGCATATCTAATCTCTTGAGGTGATTCGCCTCGAAAGTTACTAAAGGACCTTGCATTCGGCCTCTCCTGTCTTCGCCGTTAACCCGCCGATCTCTACGTCTCTCGGGCTGCTGCGCATAAGTCCGTACCAAGGCTATGCTCGAAGCCTAATCAAGAATTACTCTTGCACAACCTCTCTTAGATATTCATCAAGACTCGCATACATCGGTATACTCTCTGGTAGCCAAATCCATAGCTAGTAACGTGGTTGTCTCTTCGCAATCTATATTCTCTGTTTAGGTGGTAGGCGAAGGTTCAAATGTCATGGCCGCAGAGGCTGCCGCCGTGCTAAACTCTCTGGGCCGTGACGTAGCATAACTCCGAACGAAGCACCTAACTCGGGTGATGGTTGGGCACTGTGCCTCGTAACCCTCGAACTCTACTCGCGGCTCGTGCCTTGCCCTCCTGGGCGGGTTTGCCCTACGCGGAGGCATAGCGGTAAGGAAAGAAATACGTGAGAGGGTCAACTTACAACACGACTCTAAGGCACGATCTCAGAGTGAGAAGAATAGAAACCAATCCTAAATATCCTATAGCCTCACGATTATTGGTGTAGTGCGCACAACACGATAATCAAGACTCTTGGATACTGATGCAGAGACACTTTCCGAGGATTAATCGCTCGATACCACTTTTGTCACGACGAACGGGCGTGGTCGTGCCTTACCGGGCACCCTAGTGATACAACATCAGTGTCAATCGGAACATAAAACAAGACATGAAAATATTATGAAGTAAGCGATGTCGGAGAAAACTCGCCTTACGGCATATATATATAAATCAATTTTAAAACCGAACAGTTACATCCCATACAACTCTGCCCACAACAGTACTACAGACCTCTAAGAATGATACGACAACAATGGCGGGACGGGGCCCCACCATACCCGAATGTAAATACCTACAACGAGGACTATACCACCGATAAGCCTCGAGAAACGGAGCTTCCCATACGTTGAACGTGACCCGAGAACTAGGATCAATGATCGTGTACCTCAACTGCGGCGTGACGCAGCCCAAGGAGGTCGATCTGTACCAAGTATGTGGCCCGAAAATCAGTAAATGAAATCATAGTAGTCTATATAAAGCGGGAGACATGTATGATAACCAAAACTACGATTCACACTAAATAAGCGGTCATGTCAAGTCGTGACTCACGCCTCAAAGTCATCATAAAACCGTGCGGGGTAAGTGCGAGGCATAGCCGACTACTAAAACCCACAACATCAAGGTCGTAAATCAGATCATGAGATCTGCTTGGCCGTCGCATGATCAAAGCGGCCACTCGCCGCATATCTAATGTGCGCGTCTAGCCCCTGGAACTTCCCATAGCTCGCACGGGCCACCCAATGGCCCGCATGAGGTATTCCGCATCGAGGGTAGCTACTCCCGGCGTCCTGGACTCGCCCGTCGCGTAGCCCAAAGCACGCGTGACTACAAGGCGCGAACTAACGTGGAACTCTCGTAGCTCCGCATAGGCCATACAGACCTGCATAAGGTATTCTCGAATCATAGGTCACTAGACCCGCCTGAGTCTACCCCGCATCGGAGGGCAGCTTAACCCCCGGAATCATGAGTGATATAATATCAACATGACAGTTTATCGTTAAACAACCTAAGCACAACAAGGGAAAACCCCTTTACACAAACATCACAAGATACTAACTCACGTAGCATCCTAACATGTTTACTTATCAAATCAACAAGAAAGTATTACAAGGCTATCACAAACCAGCACAATCAAGTTATACACACAAGGTACATTCTAATATATGATTAACAAGATCGGGTTTATATCCCCAAAGTACTTCATATATTAACTCTTTAAAAGATACGTTACTTTCACAAAAACCACACAATACCCGTAGTATATGAAAATAGAGTGATTATCTTTTGAAGTAAATCAAAACACTTACCTTTGTAAAATCAAGTAACAACATTATTTTCCAAACGTCCAAGTTTGCCTAATTTCAAAAGTTCACGTTTCTTATTTTAGAAAGGTTTCGTAGTTCATAGTCTTATTCATTTAAGAATATAATTCTCTTTTAAACCATCTGAGAAACATAAGCCTTATATGTGAGTAGGATATTCTTGTTTATAACAATCTTATTACAGCAGCCATGATCTAGGAAATATCATTTTGTCTCATCTTAGCTTCTATGCAGATGGAAGTTTCTACCGGTTTTAATAATAATTAATCTGTCAAAACATTTCCTTTTTATTAACGCTGCAGTGGTTTGTCGATACACATTCTGATTTCCGAAACCAGTAAAACATTCTTAAGCCGTTATACCTAACTTCCCATAAAGCTAGTATAACTCTTAAGTTTTCAAAAACCAAGTATTACTCTCCTTTCAAAATGATTCAAAAATCTTTTGAAATACTTCAAGTTCTTTATTATCCCATAACCAGCCAGTTATAGTTCAAATCAGTTACCTTTTAAAAACCACAAGTATCTTCTTACATACATAAAGCTGTTATAACCAACTTTCCATAAAGCCGTTATAACATTTTATGTTTTAGACCAATCAAATACATTTAACACATGTACGTCTACCGTACTACATAGTTACACACATATCATGCTAGAAGAGATAGGAAGAGGTTCACATACCTCGCGACGATTATCGACTAATAGCAAAACGCTCCAAGTACCTCAAACCGCCGGCTACTCCTTAAGCCAAGTAGATCGCGCCACGCATAGTACTTCCACCTATAAGGCCACAAGGCGCTTATTTACATTTAGGTCTCTTCGTAGAACATCCTACAGAAAATTCGGCAAAGACCTCCCCGCAATGCAGCAAAACTCCTCCTCTATCGGGGCCGGCTACCAAGCCAACCAGGGGGGGGGTTATACGTCTAATCCGGACGTGCACAATTCTGCCTCACAGAAAAGCTACACAAGTCTCATGTCTGATCCTATGTAATTCTGATTCATCACTCTTCTTTCGAAAAGGTTTCTAATTATTCGTGCTTAAGTCGCGAGACATTGCAGTAAGTATTATTCGAGCTTAAGTCCAAAGACATTGCCGATAACAACGTTCAGTTCTATATATAGTATACTTCAACTATATAGTCTAACAATCATGTAATTTCCAATTACAATAGAGGGACAAGATATTTACCTCGATAAGCCCATAATTATCCAAGTAATAAAGTCGATCCTGGGCAACGTTTAGCTCCAACTCCGTGCGCTCCAACCCGCTCCAAACTACCCTTAGAAGTTCTAACCAACTTCTACATACTACTCCAACTAACCATGGAGATTTTCCTTAGGGTTTCGGTTTGGTGACTGACGGGAAGTATAATAGTATAACTGGGTTTTTCGTATAGGTATAACCTTAGAATACTACAAGGTATACGGCTAAGGTAATTTGGGCATTATAACAATACTTTTGAGAGTATCACTATACCACAAAAAAAAAGGGTATTATACGAAAACAACTAGGCTAGGGGGGGTACCCCACGGCTAGCACCACAAGGAGGGGGGGTGTGTACCCCTCGGCCAACCCCACTAGGGGGGGGGGAAACTCTCGGCCAAGGGGGGGAAGGGGTGCTCTCGGCCAAAGGCACTACACTAAGGGGGGAGGAAGAAGCTTTCAAGACTTAGAGATTTTTGGATGAAGAAGTTCATCAAAGGGGAGGGGTATTTATAGGTCAAGTAAAGGCCAACCAATGGCCAAGATTTAGCCAAGTGCTAGGCAAGTGTAAGGCCAAGATTAGGGCAAGTGTACCTAGCCAACTTGCACACAAAATATCCTACCTACTACTTGACAAAAATGTCAAGAAAATCGTCCAAGGGACGCCCACCAAATCCGCCAATGAGAGGGTGCCAAGTGGCGCCCTCTTGTTGGTCCAACACGTCTCGTCTCTCGGAAAAATCCGCAAAAATTAGAAATGACATAGCCGTAATTTACCCTACGCGAGTTGTGTAAAACGTTTCGTCGAAAAACGACTCTAACCGGGTGTTGTGCACAAAAGAAAATTCGGCCAAGCCAACTTTAAAGTTCAAATTTTTCTACGTACGTCCTTACGTACATACTCTGAAAATACGGGGTATAACAACATTACTAGAGTAAACCATTCTTATAACTTTCCATAAAGCCGTTATAACTAACTTTCCGTAAAGCCGTTATAACTCTTTATGTTTTAGCCAATTACATTCTTTTTATAACCAAGAGACTTATACTTTCAAAAACCAAGTATCATATACTTTCAAAATACTTCAAGTCTCTTAACTTTAGAAATCAAGTTTCTTAACTTTAGAATAGTTCAAGTAATCAATACTTTCCAAATCAAGTATTCTATACATTTTCAAGTCAAGAAATCTTTTTTTACCTTATTAGAATAAACCATTCTTTTTAATTTCCGTAAAGTTATTATAACCAACTTTATGCTTTTGAAACCAAGTCATTTCTATCCTTTAAACACAAGTGAGTTAATTCTCTAACTCAACCAACTTAGACATTCTTAAAAGAAGTCAAGGATATCAAATGAACTGAATTCATTTAAATCTCGTACGTCTACCGTACTATACATTTATAACTACTCATGCTCAAGAGATAAGAAAGTTTACACATACCTCTTCGACTTAATCCACTTGCCAAGTTGAATACGCCGCACGTAGAATGTCAAACTATAATGACCATAATACATCCATCAACTACTAACTTTCAACGTAGAATATTCCTAAGTATAAGGACTCTTAATTCTACGGAAAATCGGGCAGCACCTCCTTTGTTTCTACGTACTTTTCCACATTTTTCAAGGCCCGCAAATCAATAACCAAATGCCACATTTAAGGCTCAACAATCAGTTAACCAAAGGGGATTACACGCCTCACAATATGTGTAAAATTCTGCCCCACAATTTATACAAAACAGTCCAATAGTCAATGCCATTCTCGGCTAATATAAGCAACAATGCAAAGTCTATTCCAATTCTTTTTCAATCCATATTGTCGTTCCAACATGTTATATAGTCGCAACCAACTTTAACAACTATAATCTCCTCTTTATATAACATGCGACGGCTAAAACTAATAATTAAATTGAATTACAATCTTAAAGGCAAATCATGCTAGTTTCGGATTTTACGCTTCCAATATTCCATAACACTTATCAATATTCATAATATATATCACATGATCATTTCTAACTTATAATAACATGGAATCTTCAATTACAATAGTAAGACGAAGATTTATACCTCAAATAAGCCCAAATATTATCCAAGACTTCAAGTCGATCCTTAGCAACTTATAGATCCTCTTCTTATGTTCCAATCCACTCCAAGCACTCCTTAGAAGCTCATAACCAACTTCTCTTCAATTTCCAACTTCAAAGTTGAAGAACACCTTAGGTTTTCACCTTGCGACTAACGTGAAAACGTAGTTTTTCTGGGATTTTTCTATTGAGATATCCTTGTAATACCCTTAGGAACCTTGGGTTTGAATATTGGGAAATTATGGAGCAAGATTGCAATTTTTTTGTGTGGGAAATAGGGCATTGTCGAGAGCTTCCTAAAGCTAGCTCAAGTTTCTCTTGAATTTTTCTAAGTGTTGAATGAACTAGTCTTGCACTAGTAGTAGTAATATATAAGGAGACCAATTGCTTGGATTAAAACAAATGTGTGGTCAAGATGTGGTCAATAATATCAAGCTCCTTTGACCCTTTGACTTGGTCCATTTATCTCAAGCCAATATGGCTATTTTTTGTCATCCATTTCGCCCAAGATGATACATGTGGAGGGTGACACGTGTCTCCCTCCCATTGGTCCATAACACTTCATTTCCCGAAATTTCCATAATTGGTCAAAATATCGGAAACCTCGTGGGCCCCACAAAACGTAAAATTTCTCGGGTGGGCCACACATATCCAACTCTGTAAATAAACTTTCATAATTCTGATATTTCTAAGAGTCTTGAATAACAAATTTGAGAACCCAATTCTCATTAACGAACAATTTTTCTTCCCGAGGTTCGGAAGATTTTTCCTTTGGAAAAACAATTCTTTCTTTCGTTCAATTTTTATAAGTCTTGTGCTCTCACTTCTATTCTTATAAACACATTTCCTGGAACTACGGGGTGTAACATTCTTCCCCCCTTAGAAACTGTTATACCCCGTATTTCCAGAGTATGTACGTGAGGGTGTACGTACAAAAGTTAGCCTAAGTTAAAGACCTTGGACGAAAAACATTTGTGCACAACTCACTAAAAGAATCGTTTTTCGACGAAACGTTTTACTAAACTTGCATAGGGTAAATTACGGCTATGTCATTTATATTTTTTGCGGATTTTTCCGAGAGACGAAACATTTTGGACCAACGAGAGGGCGACACTTGTCACCCTCTAATTCATGGACGTATGGGCGGTAATAGGGACGATTGGAAGGGCTTGGAGTTGGTAGGATATTTGTGTAGTAGATGGATAAGGACACTTGGGTAAATCCTCACCCTACACTTGCCTTGCACTTGGCTTCATCTTGGCCATTGGTTGGCCATTGCTTGACCTATAAATACCCCCCTTAAGATGAAGAGTTCTTCATCCACAAAACAAACTTTCCAAGTCTAAAATCCCTCCCTCTCCCTTGTGAGCTTTTCGTCCAACACTTCCCCCTCCCCTTGTGAAGGCCTTGGCCGAAACACCCCCCCTCTAGCCTAGTAGTCCTAGACGAAACCTACCCCCCCTCCCTTGGTAGAATTGTTGTCTTCCAAGTATAGTTACTATTCCTAAATACCCTAACCCAAATCCCTTAGTACTTAGTAGAAGTTGTGAAGAACTTCTAAGGGTTCTTGGGGCTATCAGAGCGTACAAATTAGGAGCTAAACCTTGCTCAGGATCGATGTTTTTACTTGGATAGTTTTGGGCTTATCGAGGTAAGTAATCGTATCCTTCTTTTGTATTAGAGAATACATACTGTAGAAGTATAGGAATATGTATAAAATACTTAGAAGAATATTACAGAATAGAATTGAACTGTTATCACAGTAGAAGGGTTTAAAAGAAAAATAATTGAACTATACTTACTTAGAATTTGTTTTCCACGATGGACTTGAGTAGCTCGACGGGTAGGGAAGTGCTGCCCAATTTCCCATAGAATAGAGAACCCTCTACTTAGAACTGTTTACAGAATAGTCTAGACGTTGATAGACGTATTTGACTATTATAGGTTGATTCTCTGCGCGCGACATATTCGACTTGGCAGATGGATTTTGCCGAGAAGGTATGTGATTCTTCCTATACTCTTGAGCATGATATTTTAAATATATATATAGTACGGTAGACGTACGTGTGCTAACTGAATAATAACTACGACAATGTCTTTTGACTTAAGCCTGAATAATACTTACGGCAATGTCTTTTGACTTAAGCCCGAATAATACTTATGGCAATGTCTTGCGACTTAAGCATGAATAATAAGGATCTTAAAGCATTTCAAAAGAATACTGAATCATTTTTTTTATAGAAGAGAAATGTTTGGTTTTTAAACAAAAAGTTTAAGAGTTATACTAGCTTTATGGGAAGTTAGGTATAACAACTTAAGAAAGATAAAAGGGATTGTTTACTTATTTGTTTATAAAAACCTTGTATTGATTTCTGTGAGGTGTAGTAAGATTGTTTGAAAAGTAGACATAATATGATGCTATGTGTGTTAGTGTCTTGTAACGTTTGTATAAGAGAGTATTCTTGTTGTGCTTATGTTGTTTAACGATAAGCTGTTATGTTAGTATAATATCACTCACCTCTTGACATGATACCGGGGGTTAAGCTGCCCTCCGATACTGGGTAGACTCAGGCGGTCTGGGACCATAATTCGAGAATACATCATGCGGGTCCAGGGGACCTATGCAGAGCTACGAGAGTTCCAGGTTAGTGTGCGGGGTTATACCTCATGCGGTCTATGTGGCCATGCGGACTACGAGTCCAGGATGATGCCGAGTAGTGCCGCTCGATGCGGGTCATACCTCACGCGGCCTATGTGAGTGGCCTATCACGGACTACGGAGTCGAGATTAGGCTTGCATAATGATACTATGGGTGATTGGCCCGCTTGATCATTCGCGGCCTAGAAAAGACACATTCTGATTTACCTATTGTTGTTCTTGTTATGATATGGCACTATGTGCGGTTCATTAGTTGTTTTCTGCATATTTGTAAATTGGTTTTAAAATGATATGATTTCATTTAAGTATTTCTGATTTCACATACTTAGTACTGTTATCGACCTCTCCTGGGCTGCGTTCATGCCGCATGTAAGGGCAAACAGGTGCTAGATCCACATCCTTAGGATTTTTGCTTTGGTGTCAAGAGCTCCATCTTCTCCGGAGGCTCTACTTTTGGGTATGATCTCCCTGTTGTTGTATATAGTTTTGTACATTCAGGGTATGGCGGGGCCCTGTCCCGCCATAGTTGTTTATCTTCTTAGAGGTATGTAGTCCTATTGTACAGTTGGGATGTAACTGCAAAACTATGTATGTATATATATGCCGAAAGGCGACATTTTCTCACATAAAACTGTGTCTCATTTTGCACTTGTTTCATGTCTTGTTTTATATATTCCGCTGATTACTCTGATGTATGACTACTTGGGTTCCCGGGTAAGGCACCAGTCACGGGCCCCGGAACGGGTCGTGACAAAAGTGGTATCAGAGCAGTTAATCCTCGGAAAGTGTCTACAGACCGTATCTAGTAGAGTCTTGATTATCGGTGTGTTGTGCACCACACCAATAATCAGGAGGCTATAGGATATTTAGGATTGGTTTCCATTCTTCTCACTCTGAGATCGTGCCTTAGAGCTGTGTTATAAGTTGGACCCCTCTAACGTATTCCTTTCGTATGCAGATTATGCCTCCACGTAAGGCAACCCGCCCGAGAAGGGCAAAGCGGAGGAGCTGCTAGTGGGACACCGAGAGTCACGAGGCTCGTGCCCGATCTATACAGACGGCGAGTTCCACGACGCCGCCCCGAGAGGTTTAGGTCGCAGATGGTCGATGAGACCACAAGACCTACACTCACCTCGATCCCGGCACCGAAGCGGATGAGATGGGTTCTGGTAGATGGCCCGATTCGCCGGGATCGTGGCGAACATGAGGCAGTGGATCGGCGGTTCAGTTCAACCCCGTAGTACCGTGGTTCACCCGAGGCGACGATTTGAGACTACGGATTTCCGAGTTGTAGCCGCCGTAGTTTCTGGTCGAGGCGGAGGATGATCCGCAGGAGTTCATCCGTCGATTCTGAAGGATCATGCGGGTGATCAAGGCTTCAGAGACCGAGTCCGTGACCTTCGGTTCGCATCGACTGTGTGATACCGCAGTCGATTGGTTTGATTCGTGGGAGTTATCCCGGTGAGAGCACGCGTCCCCAGCTACTTGGGACAAGTTCCCGGAGGCTTTCCTCACTTCTTGCCTCGCGGATGAGGAGGCACGCGACAATTTTTGTTCTTTGAGACAGAGGACGCCGCGATTAGGGAGTACAACATTGAGTTTGATTCGTTGGCTCGATATGTCCCTGCATTGGTAGCAGATATGGAGGACAGGGTGCATCGTTACGTCACCGGGCTAGATGATTATATGGCGAAGTCTTGTGCGGGTGTGGCTCTTCACCGAGCATGGATATTACCCGCATGCAGCTCACGCACTTGGATGCGAGGCGTAGAGGCGACGGGTTGGCAGACAGCGAGAAGAAGGACGGGGCAGGTCTTTTGGTAGCTATCGTGGTGGCGGCCTCACAGATAGCCTAGATTTGCATCACGGCCGGCTCGAGTACTCGCACCGTCCTCAAGACAACCAGATATTCGAGGCGCATCGGGGCCCGTGACTTGAGCGTCGAGCAGCAGAAGTGCGGCGATCGGGACCCCCACCGGTGTGGCCGTCACGGTAGATCCCACTTCGGGAATTGTGGTGCGGCTACGGGAGTTTGTTACGATTGTGGCGCGAGGTCACTGCGGCCTGTCAGGCCAAGAGGCGATCGCGATGGTAAGTCGGCTACGTGTTCTTTCGCCGGGTCTTCTTCATCTCCTACAGTTACTTGCCCCGAAGGGCAAGGTACTCATGGGCCAGCAGGTCGCGGCAGAGGTCGTGGCGCGGGTCCCAGTTCTAGCGGTCCTCAGAACCGCATTTATGCCTTGTCCAGCCGGCAGGATCTGGAGGCCTCACTTGATGTCGTCACAGGTACCTTATCAGTCTCCGATTATGATGTGTATGCCTTGATAGATCCTGGTTCTACTCTGTCCTATATATCTCCCCTTGTTGCTAGTAGGATAGGGATAGAGCCTGAGTCCATAGACCTTTTCGAGGTAGCTACGCCAGTGGGTGATTCGGTGGTAGCTCGGCGGGTATATAGAGCTTGTCCAGTGACTTTATGCAGTCGTCAGACCCTAGCCGATGTTATACCCCGTAGTTCCAGGGTATGTATGCGAGGACGTACGTACGAGAATACGACAGAAATATTGGAAAGGAAGAAAGAGGTGATTTTTTTCCACGGAAAAGTTTCCGGTTTTTGTGAAGGAAAAAGGTTCGTTAATGGGAATTGGATTCCCAGATTTGGTATTCGGACTTCCTGGAATATTAGAGAATTATGGAATTTTATTTTCGGAAATGGTCACGTGGGGCCCACGGAGAAATTTCTGTTTTGTGGGCCCACTTTGTTTTGAGATTTTGGCCATTGTGGATATTTTCGAAGATGTTTATTTTGGGCCAATAGGAGGGTGACACGTGTCACCCCGCCTAGTGGCTTCGCCGAATGACATTTGTGCACAACACCGGTTAGAGTCGTTTTTAAATAAACGTTTTACATAACTTGCGAGGAAAATTCCGGCTATGTCGTTTTTTATTTTTGAGGATATTTCCGAGAGGCGGAACATTTTGGACCTACGGGAGGGTGTCATGTGTCACCCTCAGATTGTATGAAAGTTGGGCGGCACTTGGACGATTTGTGGTGTCAAGTGGGTAGATATTTTTGGTAGATATTTGTGAGGGTTTTAAGGAGTATGGACTAGGGGCACTTGGGCATATCTTGGCCTACACTTGCCTAGCACTTGGCTAGATCTTGGCCATTGGTTGGCCTTTGCTTGACCTATAAATACCCTCCTTGTGAAGACTTCTTCATCCCAAAATCTCTAAGTCTTGAAAGCTTCTTCCTCCCTTAGTGTAGTGTCTTGGCGAGAGTCCTCCCCTTTGTGAGGCCTTTGGCGAGAGCACCCCATGGCGAGAGTTTCCCCCAGTGGGGTAGGCCGAGGGTATACACCCTTGTGGTGTTGTCTCGTATAAATACCCACTCTTGGTAGAAATACTCTCAAAAGTATTGTTCTTATACCCAAATTACCTTAGCCAGTATACCTTGTAGTATTCCAAAGAAACCTCTATCGTAGAGCAGGAAATACTCTGTATGTCCTTTTGTCTCAAACCGAAACCCTAAGGAAATCTTCATTGATTGATTGAAGTATTTAAGTAGAAGTTGGTTAGAACTTTTAAGGGTTGTTTGGGCGGGTTGGAGCACCGGAGTAGGAGCTAAGCGTTGCTAAGGATCGACATTTATACTTGGATAATTATGGGCTTATCGAGGTAATTATCTTGTCCTCTAATTGTAATTGGAAATTACATGTTGTTAGAATATATAGTTGAAGTATACTATATATAGAACTAAGCTTAATCTTTGCGGCAATGTCTTTTGACTTAAGCTGAAGAATAAAGAAAAGAATCAATGTATGTACATAGGATTTGTATTGCGATGAGACTTGTGTAGTATTGCGAGTAGAATTGTACACGTCCGGTTAGACGTATAAACCCCACGGTTGGCTTGGTGGCGGCCTCGATAGAGGAGGAGATTTCTGTTGTTGCGGGGAATCTTCTTGAATTTTACGTAGAAATGGAACCTTGTGTTTTGAAGTTAATAGACGTTTGTGACCTTTTTAGGTGAAAGTACTAAGAGTAGCGTATTCTACTTGAGGAGTGGAAAGGGCTAGCAAGGTTGTAGTACTTGGAGCATTTTGCTTATTGTCGATACTCGTCGCGAGGTATGTGAACCTCTTCCTATCTCTTCTAGCATGATATGTGTGAACTATGTAGTACGGTAGACGTACATGTGTTAACTGTGTTCGATTGTTTTTAAAACATAAAGTGTTATAATGGCTTTATGGGAAGTTAGTTATAACAGCTTTATGTAGGTAAGAAAATACTTTGTGGTTTTAAAAGGTAACTGAGGTGAATTATAACTGGCTTGTTATAATAAAGAACTTGATGTATTTCAAAAGATTTATAAATCGTTTTGAAGGGAGAGTAATACTTGGTTTTTGAAAACTTAAGAGTTATACTAGCTTTATGGGAAGTTAGGTATAACGACTTAAGAATGTTTTACTGATTTCGGAAATCAGAATGTGTATCGCCAAACCACTGCAGCGTTAATAAAGGAAAATGTACTGACTAATGAGTTGTATTATTAAAACCAGTAGAAACCTCCATCTGCATAGAAACTAAGATGAGACAAAATGATATTACATTTTCTAGGTCATGGCTGTTGTAGTAAGATTATTATAAACAAGAATAACCTATTCACTCATAAGACTTATGTTACTCAAATGTTTTAAAAGAGATTAAGACTATGAGTTATGAAACCTTTCTAAAATAAGTAACTTGAGCATTTTTGAAATTAGGCAAACTTGGACGTTTGGAAAATAATGTTGTTACTTGATTTTACAAAGGTAAGTGTTTTGGGTTTACTTAAAAAGACAGTCACTCTATTTTATACTACGGGTATTGTGTGACTTATGTGGAAGGAACGGATCTTTTAAAGATTTAATGTATGAAGTACTTTGGGGATGGATACCCGAACTTGTTAATAGAAAGTACCTTGTGTGAATAACTTGATTGTATTGGTTTGTGATAGCCTTGTAATACTTTCTTGTTGATTTGATAAGTAAACATGTTAGGATGCTACGTGTGTTAGTATCTTGGGATGTTAGTGTAAAGGGGTTTTCCCCTCGATTGCGCTTAAAGTTGTTTGACTATCAGCCGTTATGTTGGTATTGTACCACTCACCTTGACTTGTGTCCGGAGGTTAAGCTGCCCTCCGTCTGGGGTAGACTTCGGTGATGCAGGACCATGATTCGAGAATACCTCATGCGGGTCGAGGATCCATGCGGAACTACGGGAGTTCCAGGTTAGTTTACGGCCCTTGTGGTCATGCGGTCCTTGTGGCCATGCGGACTGCGAGTCCAGGACGATGCCGGGGAGTAGCTACCCTCGATGCGGGGTTATACCTCATGCGGGCCTATGAGGTTGGCCTATCGCGAGTGCGGAGTTCGTGGCTAAACGCGCATTTGATCTGCGGGCGAGTGACCGGCTTTTATCATGTGACGGTCAGACAGATATCATGACACGATTTATGACCTTGTTGATGCGTAGGTGTTAGTAGTCGGCTATGCCTTACTACTCACTGTCATCGTTTTATTAGGACACATGTGGAACCTGGTGTTCATGTGTATTCCTTGGTGCTTGTATATCATAAACTGCCGGCAGTGAGGAAGGTATTCCACGGGCACGATTGATGTTGTGGGCGTGAGACCCATTGTTAAATTTGAGTGATGACTTGAGGGCGTGAGTCACGACTTGACATATTTGCCTATTTATGGTGAATCGTAGTTTGGTTATCATACATGTCTCCGCTTTGTATAGACTACTATGATTTCATTCTGATTTATTTTGATTTCACATACTTGGTACTGTTATCGACCTCGCCCGGGTGCGTTCATCTGCGCAGGTAAAGGTACACCAGTCATTGATCCTCGCTCTTAGGGTCACAGTTCAGCGTTTGGGAAAGCTCCGTTTCTCCGGAGGCTTATCAGTGGTATAGTCCCCTGTTGTTGTAGGTATTTACATTCAGGGGTATGGCGGGGCCCTGTCCCGCCATTGTTGTCGTATCATTTCTTAGAGGTCAGTAGTACCGTTGTGGCCAGGGTTTGTAAAAAGGATTAAACTGTTCATGTTAAAAAAAAAAAGTTGTTATTTATATATATGCCGAAAGGCAAGTTTTCCTCAGATTACTGTTTGTACTTCATTTGTTTCATGTATGTGTTTTATGTTCCGCTGATTACTCTGATGTTGTATCACTAGGGTGCCCGGGGTAAGGCACGATCCACGGGCCGGGCAGTCGTGACAAAAGTGGTATCGAGCGATTAATCCTCGGAAAGTGTCTACGAGCAGTATCGATGAAGTCTTGATTATTGGTGTGTTGTGCACCACACCAATAATCAGGAGGCTATAGGATATTTAGGATTGTTTTCTATTCTTCTCACTCTGAGATCGTGCCTTAGAGCGGTGTTGTAAGTTGGACCCTCTGACGAAATTCTTTCCCTTATCGTTAGGCCTCGCGTAGGCAACCCGCCCGGGAGGCAAAGCGGAGGCTGCGAGTAGAGTTCGAGAGGGTTACGTGGGCACAGCCCAATCATTACCTAGGGTAATGCTTCATTCGAGGATTTCTGCGGCGTCACTAGCCCGATAAAGTTTAGCAGCGGCGGCGATTCCTCTGCGGCCATGATATTTGAACGCCGGTTCCACGACCGAGCAGAGAATATGGATTACAAAGGCGACCACATTTACTAGCTATGGATTTGGCTACGCAGAGTATCTGGATGTCTGCGAGTCTTGATGGCTATCTAAGATAGGTCGTGCAAGAGTAATTCTTGATTAGGCTTGAGCATGGCACGTATGCGGGCTTATGCGCATCGGTGAGAACATAGAAATCATGGTGGGTTAACCGAGTAATATTTTGGGGGATAGAGAAGGTGTGAGCCTTAGAGTGTTATACGTAGAGACCTTAGAGGTGAGGCCATCTCAAGAAAAGGTGTAGTGTTATGTTTGATCCTTATCAGAAGTGCATAGTGCACGTGAGCTATGTGTGGGATAGGTCCCTAGTAGTGTGGAATGAAAGGGGGTAGTTGAGCTAAGAAGGCGCTAGGTTTTGAACGTGATTAGTGAGATTGTTCCTTGAGGAACTAGTGTTTCTTGCGCGTTAGGGTCGAGTTGAGGCCACTTCGCGGGTCAACCCGCGACCTGTTTTATGGTGGGGTCAGTTTGTGGTGGTCCCGCCTTGTGTTAGGGTCATGAGGGTGTTAGGCCCATGTTTAGTTAACCAGCGTACGAGTTCGTGGATGCGTTCGACCAGTGGTCGGGCCGATGGGGGCAGCCCATCGTGTTCTTCGGTCGGGACCGTTCACTCGGCAGTGTTGATTTTATCAGAAAGGTTGTAAGGCTGCACGGGGTGCCTACCTTCACCTTATGGCAGACAGTGGAGCCCAGGGTACGGCTGTTTTTGTTTCTGGAAGTTTTACCAGGCAGGGTTAAGAACTCAGGTGAGTCTCAGAATCGCATTCGCCCTCGGGCCAGTGCTTGGATTTTAGGGATAGTGGTGGGGATTGTTGTCTCCTCTGGAGGGAGTGTTTAAGCTACCATTTCAGTGTTCGGATGTCACCTTTTGAAGCCTTGTAGGGGCGGAAGTGTAAAGTTGCCGGTCGATTGGTTCGATGTTGGCAAGGTTCAGACAGTTGGTTCAGGCTTGTTCCGGTATGGATAGTGAAGCTTGTCTAGAAGAAGTTACAGCGGCTCGGAGGAATCGTGCGGATAATCGGCGGCGACGCTTAGAGTTCGAGTTGACGGTCGGTCTTCTTGAAAGTACCACCGGAAAGGGTGTGACGAGCTTTGAAGCGAGAAACTTAGCCCGAGTTACTTTGGGCCTTTTGAGTTCAGTGAGAATAGGCGGGTTGCCTATATGTTAGCATTTGCGTCCGACGTAGGAGGCGGTCGTCCGGTCTTCGTATTGTTATGTTCGAGAAATCAGGAGATCCATCCAGAGTATCCCCAGTTAATGATGACCACGTTAGGGATAGTAACCCCGAGTTTTGGAAACTGAAGCAGTATCAGACTGTGGTAAGAGTTCGAGTGTACGACATCCTCGAGGATCATGGCGACCGGTACCATTTGTTGGGTCGTCGGAGCAAGGCTCGCGACAAAGTGACAAAAGTGGTACCATTTGTTGGGTCGCCTGAGAAGGTTAATGCCTCAGGCAAAGTGACAAAGTGGTATCTACGGCGAGTAAAGAGAGAAGCGAGCATGTATGGCGAGCATAGATGTGATCATTTCTTTTGTAAAGAGAAGGTGCGAAGGAAGTATATTTTAGACCCCGGTGAGAAGTGATTTGTGGTGATGTAGAGGTGTTTCCTCGTGGACTTGGATGTAAGTTTTTGCGCAGGTGTTTCCATGGCCAGGTGTGGCAGGATTGTTCCCGTAAGTATAGTAGTAGAGACTATATCGGCGCTTGTATGTTTGGGGACTTAGAAGGAACATTCGGGACGAATGTTTCTAAGGGGGGAAGAATGTTATACCCCGTAGTTCCAGGGTATGTATGCGAGGACGTACGTACGAGAATACGACAGAAAGATTGGAAAGGAAGAAAGAGGTGATTTTTCCACGGAAAAGTTTCCGGTTTTTGTGAAGGAAAAAGGTTCGTTAATGGGAATTGGATTCCCAGATTTGGTATTCGGACTTCCTGGAATATTAGAGAATTATGGAATTTTATTTTGGAAATGGTCACGTGGGGCCCACGGAGAAATTCTGTTTTGTAGAAGGCCCACTTTGTTTTGAGATTTTGGCCATTGTGGATATTTTGGAAGATGTTTATTTTGGGCCAATAGGAGGGTGACACGTGTCACCCCGCCTAGGTGGCTCGCCGAATGACATTTGTGCACAACACCCGTTAGAGTCGTTTTCGTAAAGCGTTTTACATAACTTGCGAGGGGACAATTCCGGCTATGTCTTTTCTTATTTTTGCGGATATTTCCGAGAGACGGAACATGTTGGACCAACGGGAGGGTGACATGTGTCACCCTCACATTGGATGCAAGTGGGGCGTGACTGGGCGATTTAAGTGTCAGTGGGTAGATATTTTTGGTAGATATTTGTGAGGGTTTTAAGGAGTAGGGACTAGGGGCACTTGGGCATATCTTGGCCTACACTTGCCTAGCACTTGGCTAGATCTTGGCCATTGGTTGGCCTTTGCTTGACCTATAAATACCATCCTTGTGAAGACTTCTTCATCCCAAAATCTCTAAGTCTTGAAAGCTTCTTCCTCCCCAGCAGTGTAGTGTCTTGGCGAGAGTCCCTCCCCCTTTGTGAGGCCTTTGGCCGAGCACCACCCTTGGCGAGAGTTTCCCACTTAGTGGGGTAGGCGAGGGTATACACCACTTGTGGTGTTGTCTCGTATAAATACCCCTCTTGGTAGAAATACTCTCAAAGTATTGTTACTATACCCAAATTACCTTAGCCGTATACCTTGTAGTATTCCAAAGAAACCTCTATCGTGAGCAGGAAATACTCTGGTATGTCCTTTTGTCTCAAACCGAAACCAGGAAATCTTCGTTGATTGATTGAAGTATTTAAGTAGAAGTTGGTTAGAACTTTTAAGGGTTGTTTGGGCGGGTTGGAGCACCGGAGTAGGAGCTAAGCGTTGCTAAGGATCGACATTTATACTTGGATAATTATGGGCTTATCGAGGTAATTATCTTGTCCCTCTAATTGTAATTGGAAATTACATGTTGTTAGAATATATAGTTGAAGAATACTATATATAGAACTAAGCTTAATCTTTGCGACAATGTCTTTTGACTTAAGCTGAAGAATAAAGAAAAGAATCAATCAGTATGTACATAGGATGTATTGCGGAGACTTGTGTAGTATTCGAGTAGAATTGTACACGTCCAGGTTAGGCGTATAAACCCCACTGGTTGGCTTGGTGGCGGCCTCGATAGAGGAGGAGATTTCTGTTGTTGCGGGGAGAGTCTTTAGAATTTTCTGTAGAGAAATGGAACCTTGTGTTTTGAAGTTAATAGACGTTTGTGACCTTTTTAGGTGAAAGTACTAAGAGTAGCGTATTCTACTTGAGGAGTGGAAAGGGCTAGCAAGGTTGTAGTACTTGGAGCATTTTGCTTATTGTCGATACTCGTCGCGAGGTATGTGAACCTCTTCCTATCTCTTCTAGCATGATATGTGTGAACTATGTAGTACGGTAGACGTACATGTGTTAACTGTGTTCGATTGTTTTTAAAACATAAAGTGTTATAATGGCTTTATGGGAAGTTAGTTATAACAGCTTTATGTAGGTAAGAAAATACTTTGTGGTTTTAAAAGGTAACTGAGGTGAATTATAACTGGCTTGTTATAATAAAGAACTTGATGTATTTCAAAAGATTTATAAATCGTTTTGAAGGAGAGTAATACTTGGTTTTGAAAACTTAAGAGTTATACTAGCTTTATGGGAAGTTAGGTATAACGGCTTAAGAATGTTTCTTGATTTGAATTCAGAATGTGTATCGCCAAACCACTGCAGCGTTAATAAAGGAAAATGTACTGACTAATGAGTTGTATTATTAAAACCAGTAGAAACCTCCATCTGCATAGAAACTAAGATGAGACAAAATGATATTACATTTTCTAGGTCATGGTCTTTGTAGTAAGATTATTATAAACAAGAATAACCTATTCACTCATAAGACTTATGTTACTCAAATGTTTTAAAAGAGATTAAGACTATGAGTTATGAAACCTTTCTAAAATAAGTAACTTGAGCATTTTTGAAATTAGGCAAACTTGGACGTTTGGAAAATAATGTTGTTACTTGATTTTACAAAGGTAAGTGTTTTGGGTTTACTTAAAAAAGGATCCTCTATTTTATACTACGGGTATTGTGTGACTTATGTGGAAGGAACGGATCTTTTAAAGATTTAATGTATGAAGTACTTTGGGGATGGATACCCGAACTTGTTAATAGAAAGTACCTTGTGTGAATAACTTGATTGTATTGGTTTGTGATAGCCTTGTAATACTTTCTTGTTGATTTGATAAGTAAACATGTTAGGATGCTACGTGTGTTAGTATCTTGGGATGTTAGTGTAAAGGGGTTTTCCCCTCGATTGCGCTTAAAGTTGTTTGACTATCAGCCGTTATGTTGGTATTGTACCACTCACCTTGACTTGTGTCCGGAGGTTAAGCTGCCCTCCGATGCGGGGTAGACTCGGCGATGCAGGACCATGATTCGAGAATACCTCATGCGGGTCGGGGATCCATGCGGAACTACGGAGTTCGGGTTAGTTCTACCGCTTGTGGTCATGCGGTCCTTGTGGCCATGCGGATCGCGAGTCGGGGCGATCTTACGGAGTAGCTACCCTCGCTGCGGGGTTATACCTCAGGCGGGCCTATGAGGTTGGCCTATGCGGAGCTGCGGAGAGTTCCAGGGCGAGACGCGCACATTTGATACTGCGGGCGAGTGACGGCTTTTATCATGTGGTCTGAGCAGATATCATGACACGATTTATGACCTTGTTGATGCGTAGGTGTTAGTAGTCGGCTATGCCTTCGTGCCTACTGTCTTGTTTTATTAGGACACGTGTGGGACACGGTGTTCATGTGTATTCCTTGGTGCTTGTATATCATAAAGCTAGGTAGTGAGGAAGGTATTCCACGCACGATTGATGTTGTGGGCGTGAGACCCATTGTTAAATTTGAGTGATGACTTGAGGCGTGAGTCCACGACTTGACATATTTGCTATTTATGGTGAATCGTAGTTTGGTTATCATACATGTCTCTGCTTTGTATAGACTACTATGATTTCATTTACGATTTATTTTCGATTTCACATACTTGGTACTGTTGTCTTGACCTCGCCCTTGAGTGCGTTCATGCCGCAGTAAAGGTACACGATCATTGATCCTCGCTCTTAGGGTCCGCAGTTGCGTTTGGGAAAGCTCCGTTTCTCCGGAGGCTTATCAGTGGTATAGTCCCCTGTTGTTGTAGGTATTTACATTCAGGGGTATGGCGGGGCCCTGTCCCGCCATTGTTGTCGTATCATTTCTTAGAGGTCTGTGGTACTGTTGTGGGCAGGGTTTGTAAAAAGGATTAAACTGTTCATGTAAAAAAAAAAAAGTTGTTATTTATATATATGCCGAAAGGCAAGTTTTCCTCAGATTACTGTTTGTACTTCATTTGTTTCATGTATGTGTTTTATGTTCCGCTGATTACTCTGATGTTGTATCACTAGGGTGCCCGGGGTAAGGCACCCGTCACGGGCCCCGGAACGGGTCGTGACAGCCGACTTGATAGAGTTGGACATGACTGATTTCGACGTGATCATGGGTATGGATTGGTTAGCTTCCTGCTATGCCAATGTAGACTGCAGAGAGAGAGTGGTACGGTTCCATTTTCCTGGGGAGCCGGTTGTTGAGTGGGAAGGGAACACGGTGTCGCCGAGGGGTAGGTTTATTTCTTACCTCAAGGCTAGGAAGATGGTGCAGAAGGGGTATATCTACCATCTTGTTCGGGTGTTTGATACTGAGGCTGCGGTACCAGATTTTCAAATCCGTTCGATGGTCGAGAGTTCCCGGCGTGTTTCAGACGACCTCCGGGTATCCCTGCGAGAGGAGATAGAGTTTTGTATTGATGTCTTTGCGGACACTCGGCTATTTCCATTCCGCCATACGTAATGGCACCGCCGAGTTGAGAGAGTTGAAGGATCGGCTTAGAGATTTCTTTGGAGAAGGGCTTTATCGGGCTAGTGTTTCTCCCAGGAAGTCTGGTATTGTTCGTGAAGAAGAAGGGCGGGGCAGCTGCGCATGTGTGTTGATTACGTGCGGTGAACAAGGTGACCATTAAGAACGATACCCTTCCGTGATTGATGATTTGTTCGACCCGATTCTGAGCGCGAGATGTTTTTCAAGATTGATCCGCGATCGGGCTATCATCAGTGCGAGTCGAGAGGTGGATGTCCCTAGATCGCGTTCGGACGTGACGGGCATTATGAGTTCGGTCATGTCTTTTGGATTGACCAATGCTCGGCGGTATTCATGGATTTGATGACCGAGTGTTCAAACCATTTTGGACACGTTTGTGATAGTGTTCATTGATGATATCTTGGTTTATTCTCGCCAGAGCCGGAGCATGCGAGCATTTGAGGCTGTCTTGCGATTCTCGGGACCAGCAGTTATACGCCAAGTTTTCCAAATGTGAGTTTTGGTTAGCTTCGGTGGCTTTTCTTGGGCATATTGTCGGGTGATGGTATTGGTGGATACGGCAAGATCGGCGATCGAGGACTTGGCCTGAACTCTTACTCAGCGAGTGCGCAACTTTCTGGGCCTTGCAGGTTACTATCGGCGGTTCTTGGAGAAGTTTGCTTCTATCTCTGCACCATTGACTAGGCTGACTCAGATTGCAGCTAAGTTTTGATGGGTGATGCTTGTGGCGGGGTTTCCGATTCTTGAAGAGAATCGACGGCCGCCGTTCTTACTCTTCCGGAGGGTCGAGCGGCTATGTCGTGTATTGTGATCGTCGGACATCGGGTTGGGATGTGTGTTGATGCGAGGCAAGGTTATATCGTATGCATCCCGGCTTAAGAAACACGAGAGGAACTACCCACCCATGATTTGGAGTTAGCGCGGTGATTCACGCCTTGAAGATGCGGAGGCACTATTTGTATGGGGTTCATGTGGATATTTATACGCACCACAAGAGCCTCGGTATATCTTCGGCCGGAGGAGCTGAACTTACGGCGAGAGCGGTGGTTAGAGCTGCTCAAGGATTATGATGTTGACATCCTGTACCATCCGGGGAAGGCCAATGTTGTGGCAGATGCTCTTAGTCGTAGGTCTATGGGGAGTCTATCAGATGTGCAGCCGGAGAGGAGGGGCCTGGTTCGCGATTTGCATCAGTTAGCGAGCCTTGGTGTCCGTTTGATTGATTCTGATAGCAGTGGGGTTCGAGTTCGAGAGGTTGCCGAGTCTTCCATCGTCGAGGAGGTGAAGAGGCAACAGTTTGAGGATCCGGTTTTGATTCGGTACCGTGATACAACTCTTCGTGAGGGGAAGGGTCCTTTTGAGGTAGCACTTAATGGGGTGCTAAGGTTTGAGGGCAGGTTGTGTGTTCCAGATGTTTAAGGACTTCGGCAGCAGGTTCTTGGGGAAGCACACAACGCGCGTTACTCTATCCATCCAGGGTCGACCAAGGTGTACCACGACCTTAGATCTGTGTATTGGTGGGATGGCTTGAAGAGGGACGTTGCAGAGTTCGTAGCTCAGTGCCCGTGTTGTCAGCAGGTGAAGGTAGAGCACCAGAGGCCTGATGGTTTATTGCAGACGATAGAGATCCTGACCTGGAAGTGGGAGGTGATCAACATGGACTTTATCATAGGATTACCTCGCACTCAGAGGAGACATGATTCTAGATGGGTTATCGTCGACAGGCTGACGAAATCAGCCCACTTTCTTCCCGTCAGGACGACTTTTTCGGCTGAAGATTATGCCAGACTTTACATCCGGGAGATCGTCAGATTGCATGGAGTCCCTATTTCGATCATATCAGACAGAGGAGCCCAGTTTACGGCTAACTTCTGGAGGTCCTTCCAGAAGGGTTTAGGGTTGCAGGTGAGCACGATCTGCATTCCATCCACGAGCAGACGGACAGTGGCGCACTATCTAGACTCTTGAGGATATGCTGCGAGCCTGTGTTATTGACTTTAGGGGTAGCTGGGAGGATCATTTGCCTCTAGTTGAGTTTGCTTATAATAATAGCTACCACTCCAGTATTCAGATGGCGCCTTATGATGCCTTGTATGGGAGGAAGTGCAGATCGCCGATAGGCTGGTTCGATGTGGGCGAGGTGCAGTTAGTGGGACCAGATTTGGTGCACGTGCGATGGATAAGGTGAAGCTTATCAGAGAGGTTCTTGGCGGCTCGAGTCGGCGAAGTCATACACAGATCATCGTCATCGGCATCTGGAGTTCGAGGTTGATGATTGGGTTTTCCTGAAGGTGTCACCCATGAAGGGTGTGATGAGATTCGGAAGAAGAAACTTCACCCAAGGTACATTGCGCGTGTCAGTTGTCGCAGGTAGGCAAGGTTGCCTATGAGTTGGATCTGCCGTCCGATCTGGAGGCAGTGCATCCGGTGTTTCATGTTTCTATGCTGAGGAGATGTATCGGGGATCCATCTAGAGTGCATCCGATTGACGATGTCCAGGTGACCGAGGGGTTATCGTATGAGGAGATTCCCATAGTGATAATCGATCGTCAGGTTAGGCGTCTGCGGACCAAGGACGTGGCTTCCGTCAAAGTCTTGTGGCGGAACGAGCTCAGGGAAGAGATGACGTGGGAAGCAGAGGAGGACATGAGGCAGAGGTATCCTCACTTATTCACCACACCTCCAGGTAACTTACTTTCCTACTTGTAAAATTTTCATTGTCATATATGCCTAAGTATTGTTTTGTGGCCGTATGTGGCATTTGCGAACTGCTTAAGTTATAAGGAACCTGATCGTTATCTATCTTGGGCAGGAACATTCGGGACGAATGTTTCTAAGGAGGGGAGAATGTTATACCCCGTATTTCCAGAGTATGTACGTGAGGGTGTACGTACAAAAGTTAGCCTAAGTTAAAGACCTTGGACGAAAAACATTTATGCACAACTCACTAAAAGAATCGTTTTTCGACGAAACATTTTACTAAACTTGCGTAGGGTAAATTACGGCTATGTCATTTATATTTTTTGCGGATTTTCCGAGAGACGAAACATTTTGGACCAACGAGAGGGCGACACTTGTCACCCTCTAATTCATGGACGTATGGGTGGTAATAGGGACGATTGGAAGGGCTTGGAGTTGGTAGGATATTTGTGTAGTAGATGGATAAGGACACTTGGGTAAATCCTCACCCTACACTTGCCTTGCACTTGGCTTCATCTTGGCCATTGGTTGGCCATTGCTTGACCTATAAATACCCCCTTAAGATGAAGAGTTCTTCATCCACAAAACAAACTTTCCAAGTCTAAAATCCCTCCCTCTCTCTTGTGAGCTTTTCGTCCAACACTTCCCCCTCCCCTTGTGAAGGCCTTGGCCGAAACACCCCCCCCTCTAGCCTAGTAGTCCTAGCCGAAACCTACCCCCCCTCCCTTGGTAGAATTGTTGTCTTCCAAGTATAGTTACTATTCCTAAATACCCTAGCCCAAATCCCTTAGTACTTAGTAGAAGTTGTGAAGAACTTCTAAGGGTTCTTGGGGCTATCGGAGCGTACAAATTAGGAGCTAAACCTTGCTCAGGATCGACGTTTTTACTTGGATAGTTTTGGGCTTATAGAGGTAAATAATCTTATCCTTCTTTTGTATTAGAGAATACATATTGTAGAAGTATAGGAATATGTATAAAATACTTAGAAGAATATTACAGAATAGAATTGAACTGTTATCACAGTAGAAGGGTTTAAAAGAAGAATAATTGAACTATACTTACTTAGGACTGTTTTCACAGTAGACTTGATTAGCTCGACGGGTAGGGAAGTGCTGCCCAATTTCCCATAGAATAGAGAACCCTCTACTTAGAACTCTTTACAGAATAGTCTAGACGTTGATAGACGTATTTGACTATTATAGACTGATTCTCTGTGCGCGACATATTCGACTTGGCAGGTGGATTTCACCGAGAAGGTATGTGATTCTTCCTATACTCTTGAGCATGATATTTTAAATATATATATAGTACGGTAGACGTACGTGTGTTAACTGAATAATAACTACGGCAATGTCTTTTGACTTAAGCCTGAATAATACTTACGGCAATGTCTTTTGACTTAAGCCTGAATAATACTTACGGCAATGTCTTGCGACTTAAGCCTGAATAATAAGGATCTTAAAGCATTTCAAAAGACTACTGAATCATTTTTTTTATAGAAGAGAAATGTTTGGTTTTTAAACAAAAAGCTTAAGAGTTATACTAGCTTTATGGGAAGTTAGGTATAACAACTTAAGAAAGATAAAAGGGACTGTTTACTTATTTGTTTATAAAAACCTTGTATTGATTTCTGTGAGGTGTAGTAAGATTATTTGAAAAGTAGACATAATATGATGCTATGTGTGTTAGTGTCTTGTAACGTTTGTATAAGAGAGTATTCTTGTTGTGCTTATGTTGTTTAACGATAAGTTGTTATGTTAGTATAATACCACTCACCTCTTGACATGATACCGGGGGTTAAGCTGCCCTCCGATGCGGGGGTAGACTCAGGCGGTCTGGGACCATGATTCGAGAATACCTCATGCGGGTCCAGGGGACCTATGCGGAGCTACGAGAGTTCCAAGTTAGTGTGCGGGGTTATACCTCATGCGGTCTATGTGGCCATGCGGACTACGAGTCCAGGATGATGCCGAGGAGTAGCTACCCTCGATGCGGGGTCATACCTCATGCGGGCCTATGTGAGTGGCCTATGCGGACTACGGGAGTCCAGGATTAGGCTTGCATAATGATACTATGGGCGATTGGCCCTGCTTCGATCATTCACAGCCTAGAAAAGACCTGTTACAGTTTACCTATTGTTGTTCTTGTTATGATATGACACTATGTGCGGTTACATTGGTTGTTTCGTGCATATTTGTAAATTGGTTTTAAAATGATATGATTTCATTTAAGTATTTTACAGTTTCACATACTTAGTACCTGTTGTCTCGACCTCGGGGCTGCGTTCATGCCGCAGGTAAGGGCAAGCAGGTGCTAGATCCACATCCTTAGGATCTTTACTTTGGTGTCAGGAGCTCCATCTTCTCCGGAGGCTCTACTTTTGGGTATGATCTCCCTGTTGTTGTATATAGTTTTGTACATTCAGGGTATGGCGGGGCCCTGTCCCGCCATAGTTGTTTATCTTCTTAGAGGTCTGTAGTCTTATTGTACAGTTGGGATGTAACTGAAAAACTATGTATGTATATATATGCCGAAAGGCGACATTTTCTCACATAAAACTGTGTCTCATTTTGCAACTGTTTCATGTCTTGTTTTATATATTCCGCTGATTACTCTGATGTATGACTACTTGGGTGCCCGGGTAAGGCACCAGTCACGGGCCCCGGAACGGGTCGTGACAGAAACATTCGTCCCCGAATGTTCTTTCGGGGTTCCATCAAAACGGATATTGGCATAGTCCCTTGACTACACCCAACATAATCCCCCTTGCTACACCTGGCCACATAATAATACTTATACTAAAATGTTAACCAGAACTCCAAGTGTCAACGTTGGTTATCTGCATAAAGCTTCTTCTGACTCTGAGCTTACTAATAATCCTTCCTGGATAAGCTTCGCATTTTCCACAGCCCGCTGAATCAAGTCTGGACTAATTAACTGAACCTCGCCTACGTCGAACCAACCAACCGACAATCTACACTTTCTTACATACAAGGCCTCATACAGGGCCATCTGAATACTGGAAGGGTATCTATCATCGTCCGTAACTCAATAAGAGGGAAAAAAAAACCTCCCAACTATCTCTGAAATCAAGAAAACAGGCCCGCTACCTATCCTCAAGTGCCTGGATAGTACGCTCTACCTGTCCGCCGGTCTGAGGGTGAAATGTAATACTGAGACTCACCTGTGTCCCTAATCCCTTATGGAAAACCTCCAGAAATTATCTGTAAACTGAGCTCATCCGTCTGACATCATAAATATAGGAACCCCATGCAGTCTCATAGTCTTCCTGATATATAATCTATCATAATCCTCAGCCGAGTGAATGGTCCTGACCGGAAAAACATGGGCTGATTTCGTCAGCCTGTTTACTATGACCCTCAGGGAGTCGCACTTCCTCTGAGTACGGTGCAACCCTGTCAAAAAATCCATATTAATCACCTCTCATTTCTAAGTCGGGATCTCAATCGCCTGTAGTAGCCCACTGGGCTTCTGGTGTTCAACCTTGCCCTGCTACTAAATTCGGACATTAAGCAACAAACTCTGCTACGTCCCTCTTCACGCCATCTTACCAATACACATGTCACGACCCGTTCCGGGGCCCGTGACTGGTGCCTTACCCCGGGCACCCTAGTGATACAACATCAGAGAAAATCAGCGGAAAATAAAAACTTAAACATGAACAAGAGATAAGATAATAAAACAGGCCAACCAAATGGTTACCTTCCAATAAAATATATATATACCAATCTTTCAAACCGAACAGTTTAATCCTTTTTACAAACCCTGTCCACAACAGTACTACAGACCTCTAAGAGTTTTATACAACATGACGGGACAGGGCCCCGCCATACCCCTGAATGTACAAGAACCTACAACTCAGGGTAACATACCAAAGATAAGCCTCCGGAGAAACGGAGCTTCCCAATGACTGTGATCCTAAGAGCGAGGATCAAGAACCGATGTACTTCTACTGCGGCATGAACGCAGCCCGGAAGGAGGTCAACAACAGTACCAAGTATATGAAATCGAAAATCAGAAATGAAATCATAGCAGTCTATATAAGCGAGAGACATGTATGATAACAAAACTACGATTCCTGATAAATAGCGATCATGTAAGTCGTGACTCACGCCGAGTCATCACTCAAATATAACTATGGGTCTCACGCCCGCAACATCAATCATGCCCGTGGAATACCTTCTCACCGCCGGCGATCATGATATAATAACACCACGGAGTACACATGAACACCAAGTCTGTACTAACAATACTATACAACCAAACCACGAAGATGACACGGGGCAAGTACGAAATCCGACTACCAGATACCAAGGCCGGTCACGTAGCTGACCGGGGCAAGTACGAGGGCTAACTACCAGGTACCAAGTCAGATCACGAGACTTCGTCACTACCGAAGCGGGGCAAGTGCGAGGGCTAACTACCAGGTAACAAGGCCGAATCAACCACGAGACGGGGCAAGTACTAAAGCCGACCACCAGATACCAAGGCCGAACAGTAAAACCTCATGGAGAGCTAGTCCATGGAATAACACTATCAACGGAGCGCGTGCGGAATTCTCCGTCGCTGCACGCGTCAAGTAAGTTCTCAACAAGTCAACCGACCTCCATCGAGAGACGCGGTAGTATAGAAACACAATTCTTGCACAACAAAGGCTATCACATAAGCATAGGCAAGTTTCACAACAACAAGCATAGGCAAGTTATACACAACTCAAGGTACTTTCATTTTATGTCAAAGTCCGGTTTTAACCTAAAGTACTACGTCGTTAAATTCCTTTCAAAAGATCTCTTTTTACGTAAAAACAACTCGATACTATCATCCGTAGTACCAAACATGTTC
Organism: Przewalskia tangutica; assembly: GCA_029844215.1. Classification (NCBI taxonomy): domain Eukaryota; kingdom Viridiplantae; phylum Streptophyta; class Magnoliopsida; order Solanales; family Solanaceae; genus Przewalskia; species Przewalskia tangutica. The sequence continues at coordinate 94,666,813 of CM056719.1, forward strand.
AGTTTAAATCAAGTACTTTACACTTTTTAAACCAAGTGGCTTACACTTTTAAAACAATTTCAAGTATACTTTTTAAAACCCAAGTAACTAACTCTTTTAAGATCAAGGTAGGAACCTTTTAAAACCAAGCCACTTATACTTTTCCATCAAGAAAAGTTCGATATTTGAAAACAAGTTACTTATACTATTAAACTCAAGTTACTTTTCTTTTCCCAAAATCAAGTTACCATTTTAAAACCAATGATAAAACCATTCTTTCGTTTTCATAAAGTCGTTATAACTAACTTCCCATAAAGCTGTTATAACACTTTATATTTTAAACCAAATTTTAAGACAAAACGATGCCTTTCTTTTAAACCAAAAACTCTTTAATTTCCTCAAGTCTCTTTTAGAAAATCCAGTTCATTACTTATTCTCATTTCAGTAAAACATTATTCTTTGAAAACCAAGTACTCATTACTCACGAATGAGGTTTCACACTTCTTAACAACTTTCACATCAATTCAATTAAGTCAATTCTCTTATCTTTTAAGATTAAGTCTCTTAACTTCTAAATTCAATAACCATTCTTTTATCCTTCTTAAGCTCTTATACCTAACTTCCCATAAAGCTAGTATAACTCTTAAACTTTCAAAACCAAGTATTACTCTTCTTTAAAAAACGGTTCTTAATTCTTTTGAAATACTTCAAAGTTCTTATTATTCAGGCTTAAGTCAAAAGACATTGCCGTAACACTACATTCAGTACGTACGTCTACCGTACTATATATATATTCTTGTAAAATACTTCTAGATTCTTATTATTCAGGCTTAAGTCAAAAGACATTGCCACACGTACGTCTACCGTACTATATATATATTCCTTTTAAAATATCATGCTCAAGAGTATAGGAAGAATCACATACCTTGCGACGATTATCGACTATTAGCAAATAGCTCCAAAGTACGGTAATCCTGCTAGCCTTTTTCACTTATTCGAGTAGAATACGCTACTCGCAGTACTTCACCCTATAATGGTCACACAAGTCTATCAACGACTAGACTATCTGTAAAATAATTCTACGGAAAATTGGGCAGCACTTCCCTACCCGCCAAACTACACAAGTCATCAGAATACAATCATATGTAAGAAATCTGATTCGGTTCCTTCTTATATACCTTCCTGGTATATAACTTATACTTAATTCTTATACTTCAACAGTATGTACTCTAATTACAAAAGAAGGTCAAGCGTAATTACCTCGATAAGCCCAAAATTATCCAAATTTAAATGTCGATCCTGAGCAACGTTTAGCTCCAACTCTGGGCGCTCCAACCCGCTCCAAACAACCCTTAGAAGTTCTACGCAACTTCTACTTAATACTTCGACTCGCTATGAAGATTTTCCTTAGGGTTTCGGTTTGAGACTAAAAGGACAAAAGGTAGTATTTTCGGGCTCTACCTATAGAGGTAACTTTTGGAATACTACAAGGTATAAGGCCAAGGTATTTTGGGTATAGTAACAATACTTGGAGAGTATTTCTCTACCAAAAAGGGGGTATTATACGAGAACAACACGGCCAGGGGGGGTGTACCTACTTAGCACCTCTAGGAAGGGGTGGGTACCTCGGCCTGAGGCCCAAGGGGGGAGGGGGAAGGCTAGGACGAGAAGCTCACAAAGGGGGGGAGAAGGGATTTCAAGACTTGGAGATTTGTTGGAGTGGATGAATAAGTCTTCAAAGGGGGGGGGGGTATTTATAGGGAAATCAAGGGCCTTGATCAAGCCAAGTGCAAGGCAAGTGTAAGGCCAAGATCAAGCCAAGTGCACCCTAACCCTACTCCACAAAACAAGGCACAAAACAAGGCACCAAACAAGCCACAAAATAAGCCACAAAATAAGGCATAAAATCGTCCAAGCCAAGCCCTTTGCCGTCCATATGAGGGTGACAAGTGTCACCCTCTCGTTGGTCCAAAATATTTCATCTCTCGGAAAAATCCGCAAAAATAATAAATGACATAGCCGGAATTTTCCCTTCGCAAGTTCTGTAAAACGTTTCGTCGAAAAACGACTCTTTACGGGGGTTGTGTACAAATTTCGAATCTTGCCTAACTTTAAGGCCCAAACTTTTCTACGTATGCCCACACGTACATACTCAGGAAATACGGGGTATAACATTCTCCCCTCCTTAGAAACATTCGTCCCGAATGTTCCTTCTCAAGACGGATAACGATGCAGTTCCTTCGTAATCTTAAACAAGTTGCCAATGCCACACATGACCACAAACTAACACACGCTCCAATACTTAATTCAAGTCTACGAGGAATCACCTCTAACATCACAAAAGCTTCCACCCTGGTCTAAAGGATACTCCCTTCGCAATTTCACTTCACAACAAAATGATCTCTTTTATGCTCTCAACACATGCTCGCTTCTTCCCTTACTCGTCGTACTCTTCTCGAACACTTGAACTCTTCTAGTATACGTACCATACTTTAGTCATTACTTCAGTTCTCAAAATCTCTGGAGTCACCACCTCCAAACTTGGTCATCTTACTCACCGCAATCTCCCTTAAGGCCATTCCCGTCCTTTACGATCCGCTTCTGGTCGAACATATCCACGAACTCATATGATGGTCATCTAAACTTGGGCCTAGCACCCTCGTGACCCTACCATCTGGTGGGACCACCCATAACTGACCCCACCTACATCCGGGCTACGGGTTGACCCGCAACACGCCCTCAACCCGACCCTCCGTCGCGCCAACTCTTGCTCCTCGGTACGGAACAATCTTACCAATTCACATCATGACAGCTACCACTTTCATTTCACACAACTCACGGAATTATCCCACAATACATTATAAGCAAACCAAGTATTTCGACAAAGACTAACCGTAAAATCTTTTATTCAAGCCGGCCTTACCTCTAAGGTCTCAATGTGTAATATTCTAAGGTTCATACCTTCCCTGACCCCACACTTCTTCTTTCGACTATCCATGTCTCTAAACCACAATACACACAAAGCTATCTGTACATAGCACTCAACATACAATCATCGTATCACGCATGCAAAACTCTAGAGGGTTAAGGATATACCTGAAAAGATAGGCGGTTCAAAGGACCGCTAAATCTGGGAACTTCCACCGCGACCTCTGTCGTGGCCTGCCGGTGTATGAACATCCTGCCTAGCTATGGAAGGTGAAGAACCCGCAACTGATCTCGTAGTCTGTGCTATCCTACCAGTGCTACCCCTGGTCGGACAGTCTCTCGCCAAATGGCCCTGTTGGCCGCAAGAATAACAATCTCCCAAGTTAGTACGACACTCTCCCTTATGAAGTTTTCCACAACGGCCACACTGAGACAAGGGCGACCTCATTCGGCGAGCACTCCTACTCCCCTGAAAATCAAACACAGGAGCCCTGACCTGCTCCTGAATATCCTGAAGGTCCCGAAGGCTGTGGAGGACCACTCTGTACTGGCGGAGGTACATAACTAGTCTGTTGCTGAGGCGGTCCGCCTCGAAAGTTATCAAAGGACCGCTCGGCCTCTTCTGCTGATCTTGGTCATTCCGTCGACCTCTCCGCTCCTCACATCCAAGTGCATAAGCCTGCATGCGGGCAATGTCCATGCCCGGCTGAAGAGCTACACCCGAACAAGCCTCTGCTAAGTAGTCATCGAGCCCGGTGACGTAACGGTGCACTCTGTCCTCCATACTGGCTACTAACGCGGGGACATACCGAGCCAATGAGTCGAACTCCACATTGTACTCCCGAACACGTCGCTCTGCCTCAACACCAAAAATCTGCCGGCCGAGCCCTCGCCGCTGTGGAGGTAAGAAATGTGCAAGAAATGCCTCTGAGAACTCGTTCCATACGACTGGAAGTGCATGCTCTCCCCGGGACAGCTCCCATGAATCAAACCAATCATTGCAGATCACGCGATGCGTCACGAACCAAGACCATCGGACTCGGTCTCCGGCTTTGATCACTCTCGCGATCCCAATTGGCGTCGGATGAACTCCTGCGGATCATCCTCGTGCCTCGACCAGTAGAACTGCGGCGGGCTACTGACTTAGAAAGTCCCGTTGCCTCAAACTTTCCGATCTGGTGTGAACCACGGGTGCTCTTTGGGCTAACTGCGTCCGGCCCAATTATCCTCATGTCGCCACGATCGACCCGATGGCGGGCCATCTCTTTGTAACCTATCTCCTCTGCTCCAGGATGTGGGACTGGAGGCTCAGGTACTGTTGTCTCAGCAGCCACTGCTGCGGCTCTAAACTCTGCTGGGGCCGGTGGCGTCACAAAACTCGCCGTCTGAAGCACAATATCAGGTACTAACCGGGCCTGCGCCCTCGTAATCCTCTGTATCTCACTAGCAGCTCCCTCGGCTGCCTTGCCCACCTGGGCCCGAGTTGCCTTGCGCAGAGGCATAACTGGTAAAAACGTGATACGCCAGAGGGGTCCAACTTACAACACAACTCTAAGGCACGATCTCAGAATGAGAAGAAGGGAAACCAATCCAAAATGTCCTGCAGCCTCCTGATGATAGATGTGGTGCACAACACACCGATAATCAAGACTCTACTAGACACGGTCTGTAGACACTTTCCGAGGATTAACTGCTCTGATACCACTTTTGTCACGACCCGTTCCGGGGACCGTGACTGGTGCCTTACCCCGGGCACCCTAGTGATACAACATTAGAGAAAATCAGCGGAAAATAAAAACTTAAACATGAACAAGAGATAAGATAATAAAACAGGCCAACCAAACGGTTACCTTCCAATAAAATATATATATACCAATCTTTCAAACCGAACAGTTTAATCCTTTTTACAAACCCTGCCCACAACAGTACTACATACCTCTAAGAGTTTTATACAACATGACGGGACAGGGCCCCGCCATACCCCTGAATGTACAAGAACCTACAACTCAGGGTAACATACCAAAGATAAGCCTCCGGAGAAACGGAGCTTCCCAATGACTTGTGATCCTAGGCGAGGATCGAAGCCGATGTACCTCTACTGCGGCATGAACGCGGCCCGAAGGAGGTCGCATAACAGTACCAAGTATATGGCGAAAATCAGTAAATGAAATCATAACAGTCTATATAAAGCAGGAGACATGTATGAAAACAAAACTACAGTTCACAATAAATAAACAGTCATGTAAGTCAGGTACTCACACCCTCAGAGTCATCACTCAAATATAACTATGGGTCTCACGCCCGCAACATCTATCATGCCCGTGGAATACCTTCCTCACTACCGGCAGTCTATGATATAATAACACCACGGAGTACACATGAACACCAAGTCTGTACTAACAATACTATACAACCAAACCACGAAGCTGACACGGGGCAAGAACAAAAGCTGACTACCAGATACCAAGGCCGGTCACGTAGCTGACCGGGGCAAGTACGAGGGCTAACTACCAGGTACCAAGGCCGTATCATGAGACTTCGTCACTACACTGAACGGGGCAAGTGCGAGGGCTAACTACCAGGTACCAAGGCCGAATCAGCCACGAGACGGGGCAAGTACGAAAGCCGACCACCAGATACCAAGGTCGAACAGTAAAACCTCATGGAGAGCTAGTCCATGGAATAACACTATCAACAGGAGCGTACCCGTGGAATTCTCCGTCACTGCCGGCACGTCCAAGTAAGTTCTCAACAAGTCAACCGACCCTCCATCGAGAGACGCGGTAGTATAGAAACACAATTCTTGCACAACAAAGGCTATCACAATAAGCATAGGCAAGTTTCACAATAACAAGCATAGGCAAGTTATACACAACTCAAGGAACTTTCATTTTATGTCAAAGTCCGGGTTTTAACCCTAAAGTACTACGTACGTTAAATTCCTTTCAAAAAGATCTATTTTTACGTAAAAACAACTCGATACTATCATCCGTAGTACCAAGCATGTTCAGTTTAAATCAAGTACTTTACACTTTTTAAACCAAGTGGCTTACACTTTTAAAACAATTTCAAGTATACTTTTTAAAACCCAAGTAACTAACTCTTTTAAGATCAAGGTACTCCTACCTTTTAAAACCAAGCCACTTATACTTTTCCATCAAGAAAAGTTCGATATTTGAAAACAAGTTACTTATACTATTAAACTCAAGTTACTTTTCTTTTCCCAAAATCAAGTTACCATTTTAAAACCAATGGTAAAACCATTCTTTCGTTTTCATAAAGTCGTTATAACTAACGTCCCATAAAGCTGTTATAACACTTTATATTTTAAACCAAATTTTAAGACAAAACGATGCCTTTCTTTTAAACCAAAAACTCTTTAATTTCCTCAAGTCTCTTTTAGAAAATCCAGTTCATTACTTATTCTCATTTCAGTAAAACATTATTCTTTGAAAACCAAGTACTCATTACTCACGAATGAGGTTTCACACTTCTTAACAACTTTCACATCAATTCAATTAAGTCAATTCTCTTATCTTTTAAGATTAAGTTTCTTAACTTCTAAATTCAATAACCATTCTTTTATCCTTCTTAAGCTGTTATACCTAACTTCCCATAAAGCTAGTATAACTCTTAAACTTTCAAAACCAAGTATTACTCTTCTTTCAAAAACGGTTCTTAATTCTTTTGAAATACTTCAAAGTTCTTATTATTCAGGCTTAAGTCAAAAGACATTGCCGTAACACTACATTCAGTACGTACGTCTACCGTACTATATATATATTCTTGTAAAATACTTCTAGATTCTTATTATTCAGGCTTAAGTCAAAAGACATTGCCACACGTACGTCTACCGTACTATATATATATTCCTTTTAAAATATCATGCTCAAGAGTATAGGAAGAATCACATACCTTGCGACGATTATCGACTATTAGCAAATAGCTCCAAAGTACTGTAATCCTGCTAGCCTTTTTCACTTATTCGAGTAGAATACGCTACTCGCAGCACTTCACCCTATAATGGTCACACAAGTCTATCAACGACTAGACTATCTGTAAAATAATTCTACGAAAAATTGGCGAGACTTTACCCGCCAAACTACACAAGTCTCATCAAATACAGTCTATGTAAATCTGATTCGGTTCCCTTCTTATATACCTTCCTGGTATATAACTTATACTTAATTCTTATACTTCAACAGTATGTACTCTAATTACAAAAGAAGGTCAAGCGTAATTACCTCGATAAGCCCAAAATTATCAAAGTTTAAATGTCGATCCTGAGCAACGTTTAGCTCCAACTCTGGGCGCTCCAACCCGCTCCAAACAACCCTTAGAAGTTCTACGCAAATTCTACTTAATACTTCGACTCGCTATGAAGATTTTCCTTAGGGTTTCGGTTTTAGACTAAAAGGACAAAAGGTAGTATTTCCGGGCTCTACGTATAGAGGTAACTTTTGGAATACTACAAGGTATAAGGCCAAGGTATTTTGGGTATAGTAACAATACTTGGAGAGTATTTCTCTACCAAAAAGGGGGTATTATACGAGAACAACAAGGCAATGGGGGTGTACCCCTCGGCTTAGCACCCCTAGGAAGGGGGGGTGGGTACCCTCTCGGCCACAAGGCCCAACAAAGGGGGAGGAGGAAGGCTAGGACGAGAAGCTCACAAAGGGGGGGAGAAGGGATTTCAAGACTTGGAGATTTGTTGGAGTGGATGAATAAGTCTTCAAAGGGAGGGGTATTTATAGGAAATCAAGGGCCTTGATCAAGCCAAGTGCAAGGAAAGTGTAAGGCCAAGATCAAGCCAAGTGCACCCTAACCCTACTCCACAAAACAAGGCACAAAACAAGGCACCAAACAAGCCACAAAATAAGCCACAAAATAAGGCATAAAATCGTCCAAGCCAAGCCCTTGTTGCGTCCATATGAGGTGACAAGTGTCACCTCTCGTTGGTCCAAAATATTTCATCTCTCGGAAAAATCCGCAAAATAATAAATGACATAGCCGAATTTTCCCTTCGCAAGTTCTGTAAAACGTTTCGTCGAAAAACGACTCTTTACGGGGGTTGTGTACAAATTTCGAATCTTGCCTAACTTTAAGGCCCAAACTTTTCTACGTATGCCCACACGTACATACTCAGGAAATACGGGGTATAACATTCTCCCCTCCTTAGAAACATTCGTCCCGAATGTTCCTTCTCAAGACGGATAACGATGCAGTTCCTTCTTAATCTTAAACAAGTTGCCAATGCCACACATGACCACAAACTAACACACGCTCCAATACTTAATTCAAGTCTACGAGGAATCACCTCTAACATCACAAAAGCTTCCACCCTGGTCTAAAGGATACTCCCTTCGCAATTTCACTTCACAACAAAATGATCTCTTTTATGCTCTCAACACATGCTCGCTTCTTCCCTTACTCGTCGTACTCTTCTCGAACACTTGAAATCTTCTAGTATACGTACCATACTTTAGTCATTACTTCAGTTCTCAAAATCTCTGGAGTCACCACCTCCAAACTTGGTCATCTTACTCACCGCAATCTCCCTTAAGGCCATTCCCGTCCTTTACGATCCGCTTCTGGTAGAACATATCCACGAACTCATATGATGGTCATCTAAACTTGGGCCTAGCACCCTCGTGACCCTACCATCTGGCGGGACCACCGAACCGACCCACTACATCCAAGACTCACGGGTTGACCGCAACACGCCTCAACCCGACCTCCGTCGCGCCAACTCTTGCTCGCCGATGCGGAACAATCTTACCAATTCACATCATGACAATACCACTTTCATTTCACACAACTCACGGAATGATCCCACAATACATTATAAGCAAACCAAGTATTTCGACAAAGACTAACCGTAAAATCTTTTATTCAAGCCGGCCTTACCTCTAAGGTCTCAATGTGTAATATTCTAAGGTTCATACCTTCTCGACCCACACTTCTTCTTTCGACTATCCATGTCTCTAAACCACAATACACACAAAGCTATCTCGCATAGCACTCAACATACAATCATCGTATCACGCATGCAAAACTCTAGAGGTTAAGGATATACACGAAAAGATAGGCGGTTCAAAGGACCGCTAAATGGGAACTTCCACCGCGACCTGCTGTGGCTGCCGGTGTATGAATATCCGCCTAGCTATGGAAGGTGAAGAACCCACAATCGATCTCGTGATGCAGGCTATCCTATCAGTGCTACCACAGTCGGACGATCTCTCGCCAAATGGCCCTGTTGGCCAAGAATAACAATCTCCCAAGTTAGTACGACACTCTCCCTTATGAAGTTTTCCACTGGCCACACCGAGACAAGGGCGACCTCGTTCGCGAGCACTCCTACTCGAAAATCTGAAACACAGGAGCCCCGACCTGCTCTGAATATCACGAAGGTCCGGCGTGGAGGACCACTCTGTCTTGGCGGAGGTACATAACTAGTCATTCTTTGGCGGTCCGCCTCGAAAGTTATCAAGGACCTGCTCGGCCTCTTCGCTGATCTTGGTCATTCGTCGACCTCTCGCTCCTCACATCCAAGTGCATAAGCTGCGTGCGGGCAATGTCCATGCCCGGTGAAGAGCTACACCGAACAAGCCTCGCTAAGTAGTCATCGAGCCGGTGACGTGCGGTGCACTCTGTCCTCCATCTCGCTACTAACGCGGGGACATACCGAGCGATGAGTCGAACTCACATTGTACTCCCGAACCGTCGCCCGCTCGCCTCAACACCAAAAATCGCCGGCCCAAGCCCTCGCCTGTGGAGGTAAGGAATGTGCAAGAAATGCCTATGAGAACTCGTTCCATACGGCTGGAAGTGCATGCTCTCCCCGGGACAGCTCCCATGAATCAAACCAATCGACTGCAGTATCACGCAGCCGATGCGAACCCAAGACCACTGACTCGGTCTCTGAAGCTTTGATCACTCTCATGATCCGCTGTAACTGTCGAATGAACTCCTGCGGATCATCCTCAGGCCTCGACCCGTAGAACTCTGGCGGGCTACAACTTAGAAAGTCCCGTAGCCTCAAACTATCCGATCTCGGGTGAACCACGGGTGCTCTTTGGGCTGCTGCGTCGGCTATCCTCATGTCCGCACGATCGACCGATGGCGGGCCATCTCTTTGTAACCTATCTCCTCTGCTCCAGGCTGTAGGACTGGAGGCTCAGGTACTGTTGTCTCAGCAGCCACTGCTGCGGCTCTAAACTCTGTTGGGGCCAGTGGCGTCACAAAACTCGCCGTCTGAAGCACAATCTCAGGTACTAACCGGGCCTGCGCCCTCGTACTCCTCTGTATCTCACTAGCAGCTCCCTCGGCTGCCTTGCCCACCTGGGCCCGGGTTGCCTTGCGCGGAGGCATAACTGGTAAAAACGAGATACGTCAGAGGGTCAACTTACAACATGGCTCTAAGGCACGATCTCGTAATGAGAAGAAGAAACTAATCAAAATGTCCTGCGACCTCACGATTATAGATGTAGTGCACAACACACCGATAATCAAGACTACACTGAACGATGCAGCGTAGACACTTTCCGAGGATTAATCGCTCGATACCACTTTTGTCACGACCGTTCGGGGGCGTGGCCGTGCCTTACCGGGCACCCTAGTGATACAACATCGAGAGAAAATCGCGGAAAATAAAAACTTAAACATGAACAAGAGATAAGATAATAAAGCAGGCCAACCAAACGGTTACCTTCCAATAAAATATATATATACCAATCTTTCAAACCGAGCAGTTTAATCCTTTTACAAACCACACTTGCAACAAGATTACATACCTCTAAGAGTTTTATACAACATGACGACGGGGCCCGCCATACCACGAATGTACAAGAACCTACAACTCGGGGTAACATACCAAAGATAAGCCTCGGAGAAAGCGGAGCTTCCCAACGTGAATGTGATCCTAAGAGCGAGGATCGGAATCGATGTACCTCTGCGGCATGAACGCGGCCCAAGAGGTCGATAACAGTACCAAGTATATGGCGAAAATCGTAAATGAAATCATAGCGGTCTATATAAAGCGGGATACATGTATGATAACAAAACTACGATTCCTGATAAATAGCGATCATGTAAGTCGTGACTCACGCCGCCAGTCATCACTCAAATATAACTATGGGTCTCACGCCTGCAACATCAATCATGCCCGTGGAATACCTTCGCCATCGGCGATCTATGATATAATAACACCACGGAGTACACATGAACACCAAGTGTGTACTAACAATACTATACAACCAAACCACGAAGGCGGCGGCAATCTGGCCGACTACCGGATACCAAGGCCGGTCACGTGGCGGCGGGGCAAGTACGAGGGCTAACTACCACGTGCATCAAGGCGTATCACGAGACCGTCACTACTGAAGCGGGGCAAGTGCGAGGGCTAACTACCAGTACGAGGCCGAATCACCACGAGGCGGGGCAATCTGGCAAACCACGGATACCAAGGCGAATAGTAAAACCTCATGGAGAGCTAGTCCATGGAATAACACTATCAACGAGCGCGTGCGGTGGAATTCTCGTCGCTGCCGCGTCGAAGTAAGTTCTCAACAAGTCAACCGACCCTCCATCGAGAGACGCGGTAGTATAGAAACACAATTCTTGCACAACAAAGGCTATCACAATAAGCATAGGCAAGTTTCACAACAACAAGCATAGGCAAGTTATACACAACTCAAGGTACTTTCATTTTATGTCAAAGTCCGGGTTTTAACCCTAAAGTACTACGTACGTTAAATTCCTTTCAAAAAGATCTATTTTTACGTAAAAACAACTCGATACTATTATCCGTAGTACCAAACATGTTCAGTTTAAATCAAGTACTTTACACTTTTTAAACCAAGTGGCTTACACTTTTAAAACAATTTCAAGTATACTTTTTAAAACCCAAGTAACTAACTCTTTTAAGATCAAAGTACTCCTACCTTTTAAAACCAAGCCACTTATACTTTTCCATCAAGAAAAGTTCGATATTTGAAAACAAGTTACTTATACTATTAAACTCAAGTTACTTTTCTTTTCCCAAAATCAAGTTACCATTTTAAAACCAATGATAAAACCATTCTTTCGTTTTCATAAAGTCGTTATAACTAACTTCCCATAAAGCTGTTATAACACTTTATATTTTAAACCAAATTTTAAGACAAAACGATGCCTTTCTTTTAAACCAAAAACTCTTTAATTTCCTCAAGTCTCTTTTAGAAAATCCAGTTCATTACTTATTCTCATTTCAGTAAAACATTATTCTTTGAAAACCAAGTACTCATTACTCACGAATGAGGTTTCACACTTCTTAACAACTTTCACATCAATTCAATTAAGTCAAGTCTCTTATCTTTTAAGATTAAGTCTCTTAACTTCTAAATTCAATAACCATTCTTTTATCCTTCTTAAGCTGTTATACCTAACTTCCCATAAAGCTAGTATAACTCTTAAACTTTCAAAACCAAGTATTACTCTTCTTTCAAAAACGGTTCTTAATTCTTTTGAAATACTTCAAAGTTCTTATTATTCAGGCTTAAGTCAAAAGACATTGCCGTAACACTACATTCAGTACGTACGTCTACCGTACTATATATATATTCTTGTAAAATACTTCTAGATTCTTATTATTCAGGCTTAAGTCAAAAGACATTGCCACACGTACGTCTATCGTACTATATATATATTCCTTTTAAAATATCATGTTCAAGAGTATAGGAAGAATCACATACCTTGCGACGATTATCGACTATTAGCAAATAGCTCCAAAGTACTGTAATCCTGCTAGCCTTTTTCACTTCTTCGAGTAGAATACGCTACTCGCAGTACTTCACCCTATAATGGTCACACAAGTCTATCAACGACTAGAATATATGTAAAATAATTCTACGGAAAATTGGGCAGCACTTCCCTACCCGCCAAACTACACAAGTCTCAGAATACGATCTATGTAAATCTGATTCGGTTCCCTTCTTATATACCTTCCTGGTATATAACTTATACTTAATTCTTATAATTCAACAGTATGTACTCTAATTACAAAAGAAGGTCAAGCGTAATTACCTCGATAAGCCCAAAATTATCCAAGTTTAAATGTCGATCCTGAGCAACGTTTAGCTCAACTCAGCGCTCAACCCGCTCCAAACAACCCTTAGAAGTTCTACGCAACTTCTACTTAATACTTCGACTCGCTATGAAGAGTTTCCTTAGGGTTTCAGTTTGAGACTAAAAGGACAAAAGGTAGTATTTTCGGGCTCTACGTATAGAGGTAACTTTTGGAATACTACAAGGTATAAGGCCAAGGTATTTTGGGTATAGTAACAATACTTGGAGAGTATTTCTCTACCAAAAAGGGGGTATTATACGAGAACAACAAGGCAAGGGGGGGTGTACCCCTCGGCTTAGCACCCCTAGGAAGGGGGGTGGGTACCCTCTCGGCCACAAGGCCCAACAAAGGGGGAGGGGGAAGGCTAGGACGAGAAGCTCACAAAGGGAGAAGGATTTCAAGACTTGGAGATTTGTTGGAGTGGATGAATAAGTCTTCAAAGGGGTATTTATAGGGAAAACAAGGGCCTTGATCAAGCCAAGTGCAAGGCAAGTGTAAGGCCAAGATCAAGCCAAGTGCACCCTAACCCTACTCCACAAAACAAGGCACAAAACAAGGCACCAAACAAGCCACAAAATAAGCCACAAAATAAGGCATAAAATCGTCCAAGCCAAGCCCTTGTTGTCGTCCATATGAGGGTGACAAGTGTCACCCTCTCGTTGGTCCAAAATATTTCATCTCTCGGAAAAATCCGCAAAAATAATAAATGACATAGCCGGAATTTTCCCTTCGCAAGTTCTGTAAAACGTTTCGTCGAAAAACGACTCTTTACGGGGGTTGTGTACAAATTTCGAATCTTGCCTAACTTTAAGGCCCAAACTTTTCTACGTATGCCCACACGTACATACTCAGGAAATACGGGGTATAACAACACACATCTGAAGTCATGATACACATTAGTCGACCCCGAACAAATAGAGCAATAAGCACTGCGTGCCTCGCAAACCTCGACAAGTCCTGCGACGGGCACACAATCTATTCTCGTATCACAGCACCCTATCCGGTGCTACCCAAACGGGTCCTTCTCTTCTTAGAGAGCTGTATCCCAGTTTCCTCACTAGAACTGGATCCTTATACTGTCGCCTCTTCACCTCCTCAATCAGGGAAGACTCGGAAACCTCTCGAATCTGAGCTCCACTATCGTGTTCCCGTAGCTGCCGAGAAAATATAGGTTGTTACCTTATCGCATTGCATCTGCACACAACCCAGCCAAACACTCAGAGTGTCACCATAATAACCTAACCCTATAGTCCTTCAGGCCTCAGAAATGGTTAGAACTGTAGTCGTAGTCAGCTTATCTTCCAATAATTGTAAACCATTCTTATACTTCCGAAATATTTGGGGATATAATCTCAATTATGGTTCCTGTTCCTAATTCTCTGTTGCAACCAGACTTGGTCGCTATACTCAGATTCAATTCTTTCGCTTGCCGTATGGCTAAGACTTCCTGCCAATCGCACTTTTAGGGGGAAGATTTCCTTGATCTCGTCAAGTAGTAATCCTATTATTCTCTCCCAGCTCATAGAGCTTATAGTCAGGTGTTCAACCTCAATTCATGGTATTACATAATCTAATGGCTTGCCAAGATTCCTTATCGTTCGAGTGTCTACTCGTCTTACCTTTATTTTTCATTTCAAGATGCCCTGGGGTCTCTTACCTCCCCGTATACATACGGTCTGGCCCGTCATTACAGGCTCGCCACCTTTCGTCGAGGTGTTCCTAACTGCCCATCATTTCTAATGGTCTATGCACTAGTCTGGGTAATTATGCATTGGGAAACCTTCATGACTGTAATTGCATTTTCCTTATTATTCTGTTCATAACCCTTCATCATACAAATTACTAACCCAAAATATTTCTACCTCGCTCCTGGGTCATACATTTCCATTTATGCTTATTACCAACATTTATATCCTTAAGACACATCCTAGACCATTTCCTAATGTGGTTCTCAATTACCCTAACACAATACTTTTCCCACGGTTATCTAAAATTGTAACCTATTGTATGACAAAACTGAAGATTTTACCAGTCTCATATCCATCGCCTAATAATATGGGTACGCATAACCCTCAATAATACGTACAACTATCATGTTACGTGGGGCAGAGAGCTTATCTCCCTTTAATAATCCTTTCTTGAAGTTACAACCCTAATCACATGGTCCTCTTGCGGTCCTGTAAATATCTAATCATCAAGCACCGCCTTAAAAATCGTGTAGATTTTCAAAACCTACCAAAGATGTCTTCAGTTTTGTCACGACCCGAACCCGGGCCCGTGACCGGTGCCTTACTCCGGGCACCCTAGTGATACAACATCAGAGAAATCAGCGGAATATAAAACAATAACAGGAAACAACATGAAGTATGAAATAATAATCTGAGAAAAATTGCCTTTCGGCATGTATATATGAAAACTTAAATTCGAACAGTTACATCCCATGACAACCCTGCCCACAACAGTACTACAGACCTCTACGAATGATATGACAACCACGACGGGACAGGGCCCCATCATACCCCTGAATGTAAGCACCTACAACAACAGGGGACTATACCAAGATAAGCCTCCGGAGGAACGGAGCTTCCCAAACGCTGAATTGTGACCCTAAGAGCGAGGATCAACGACTGGTGTACCTTTACCTGCGGCATGAACGCGGCCCGAAGGAGGTCGATAACAGTACCAAGTATGTGGCCGAAAATCAGTAAATGAAATCATAGTAGTCTATATAAAGCGGGAGACATGTATGATAACCAAACTACGATTCACAATAAATAGCGATCATGTCAAGTCGGGACTCACGCCTCAAAGTCATCACTCAAATATAACAATGGGTCTCACGCCACAACATCAATCATGCGGTGGAATACCTTCCGCCATTCGGCGTTCTATGATATAAAAGCACCAAGGAATACACATGAACACGTGTCCCACTGTGTCATCATAAAACCGTCACGGGGTAAGTGCGAAGGCATAGCCGACTACTAAAACCAGCGATTACAACAAGGTCATAAAGCGTATCATGATATGTCTAGACCGTCGCATGATCAAAGCCGCCACTCGCGCGATATCTAATGTCGCGTCAGCCACAGAACTTCCGTAGCTCGCGTGGGCCTCGATGGACCGCGTGAGGTATTCCCGCATCGAGGGTAGCTACTCCGGCGGCGTCTGGACTCGCCGTCCGCGTAGCCACATGAACCGCATGACCACAAAGGCCGCACTAACACGGAACTCCTGCGATTCCGCATAAACCACAGCACCGCATAAGGTATTCTCGAATCATAGGTCACACGGACACTTTGAGTCTACCCACCGCATCGGAGGCGCCTTAACCCCGGAATCATGAGTGATACACTACTAACATAACAGCTTATCGTTTAAACAACATAAGCACAATCAAGGGGAACCCCTTTACACAAACATCACAAGATACTAACACACGTAGCATCCTAGCATGTTTACTTAACAAATCAACAAGAAAGTATTACAAGGCTATCACAAACCAACACAATCAAGTTATACACACAAGGTACTTTCTACTATATGATTAGCAAGATCGGGTTTTTATCCCCAAAGTACTTCATACATTAACTCTTTAAAAGATACGTTACTTTCACAAAAGTCACACAATACCCGTAGTATATGAAAATAGAGTGATTATCTTTGGAAGTAAATCAAAACACTTCTCTTTGTAAAATCAAGTAACAACATTCTTTTCCAAACGTTCCAAGTTTGCCTAATTTCAATTACTCAAGTTTCATTTTGAAGGTTTGTAGTTCATAGTTTTTAATCCTTTAAAACAATTTGAGAAACATATACCTTATGTGTGAGTAGGTTATTCTTGTTCATAACAATCTTGATACAACAGCCATGATCTAGGGAATGTAATATCATTTTGTCTCATCTTAGCTTCTATGCAGATGGTAGTTTCTACTGGTTTTAATAATACTTTATTAGTCAAAACATTTCCCTTTATTAAGCTAGTAGTTTGTTCGATACTTATTCTGATTTCCGAAATCAGTAAAACATAATTCCTTTTGAAAACCAAGTACTCATTACTCACGAATGAGGTTTCACACTTTTTAACAAAATTCAATTAAGTCAAGTCTCTTATCTTTTAAGATCAAGTCTCTTAAATCGATAAATCATTCTTTTTATCTCTCTTAAGCCGTTATACCTAACTTCCCATAAAGCTAGTATAACTCTTAAGCTTTTAAAACCAAGTATTACTCTTCTGTCAAAATGATTTAGTATTCTTTTGAAATACTTCAAGATTATTCAGGCTTAAGTCCGGAGACATTGTCGTAATTATTATTCAGTTAACACACGTACGTCTACCGTACTATATATATATTCTTTAAAATATCATGCTCAAGAGGATAGGAAGATGTTATACCCAGTAGTTCCAGGGTATATAGGTGAGGATGTACGTGCGAGAATACGACAGAAATTTTGGAAAGAAAGAAAGATGTGATTTTTCGACTGAAAAGTTTCCGGGTTTTGTGAAGGAAAAAGGTTCGTTGATGGGAATTGGATTCCCAGATTTGGTATTTGGGCTTCTTGAATTATATTAGAATTATGGAATTTTATTTCCGGAAATGGTCACGTGGGGCCCACGGGAGAAATTCTGATTTTGTAGCCCACTTTGTTTTCGAGATTTTTGCCTTTATGGATATTTTCGGAAGATGAAATATTTTGGACGAGTAGGAGGGCGACACGTGTCACCCCCCTAGGTGGCCTCATGGCCGAAATTTGCTAACAAATGGCAAGACAAGTGGCCTTGTCTTGCTAGATATTTTGTGTGGACAAGTGGCCAAGTCTTGCAAGATATTTTGTGTGGACAAGTGGCTTGTGGGACCCACACACACTTGTCCCCAATCTCAACCACACACTTGCCTTCATCCTAGCCCTTGGTTGTCCTATATATGCACCCTTAGTTGATGAAAACTTCCACACTTAACCATTTCAAGACAAGAAATTCCCTCCCTTTTCCCTTGACCTTGCTCTCGTTTTTGAGCCCATTTCTTGACCTAAATTTGTCCAACAATTCTTAAACTCTCAAGTGTTCTTCCCTAAGGTGTTAGGAAGATTGTGTACCAAGAGTTGGAAAAGATTTCACACCCCTAACCTATTGTTCATGCCTTGGCCGAAACTTACTAGTTGGAAACCCTAAGTGTTCTTCACTTTTTGGAGTTGGTTCTTGAAGAGAAGTTGGTTAGGAGCTTCTATGGGTTGCTTGTAGCAGATTGGAACGGAAAGATTTGGAGCTAAGACTTGCTTGGAGCGACATTAAGTTCTTGGATAATTTTGGGCTATTTGAGGAGTGGAGTACTACGTGTGGCGTGATCTACTTGGCTTAAGGAGTAGCCGACGGGTTGAAGTACTTGGAGCGTTTTGCTATTTGTCGATAATCGTCGCGAGGTATGTGAACCTCTTCCTATCTTTTCTAGCATGATTGTTGTGAACTATGTAGTACGGTAGACGTACATGTGCTAAGTGATTTGGTTGGTTTAAAACATAGGATGTTATAATAGCTTTATGGGAAGTTAGTTATAACGACTTTATGTAGGTAAAAGAATGGTTTATTGATTGTAGAAAGATAAGAGACTTGACTTATACACGACTTGATTTTGAAAGTTAAGAGACTTGATCTTGAAAGATAAGAGACTTGACTTATACACGACTTGATTTTGAAAGTTAAGAGACTTGATCTTGAAAGATAAGAGACTTGACTTAGTTTGACTTGTTATGAATTTTGTTAAAATGTTGTAAAAACCTCATTCGCGAGTAATGAGTAGTTGGTTTTAAAAGAATAATGTTTTACTGATTTCGGAAATGAGATTAAGTATCGAACAAACCATTGCAGCGTTAATAAAGGAAATGTATTGACTAATTGTTATTAAAACCAGTAGAAACCTCCATCTGCATAGAAGCTAAGATGAGACAAAATGATATTACATTTCCTAGATCATGGCTGCTTTTATAAGATTGTAATAGACAAGAACAACCTACTCACACATAAGGCATATGTTTCTCAAATTTGTTTTAAAGGAGAATTATATTCTTAAGTGATTAAAACTATGAACTACGAAACTTTTCGAAAATGAGAAACTTGAGCATTTGAAATTAGGCAAACTTGAACGTTTGGAAAATAATGTGTTACTTGATTTTACAAGGGAAGTGTTTTGGTTTACTTAAAAGATAGTCACTCTATTTTATACTACGAACATTGTGTGACTTTTGTGAAAGAAACGTATCTTTTTAAAAGAGTTAATGTATGTAATACTTTAGGGTCAGAACCGGGATTTTGGCATAAAATGATAGTACCTTAAGTTGTGTGTAACTTGCATATGTTTGCGTGTGATAGCCTTGTTGTGCAAGTACTGTATTTTACTCGACTACCGGTTCATGGGATGAACCGGGAATGTATTTCACTCGACTACTGCGTTCATGGGATGAACCGGGAATGTATTTCACTCGACTACCGTTCGTGGGTGAGCAGGAATGTATTCCATCCGACTCAGAGTTCATGAGATGAGCAGGAATGTATTTCTGCGTTTCTATCTTGGGTCCATGAGATGGGCGAGACATGTTATACGTATCACATGGTTTGTACCTAGGCTGGCGGTGAGGAAGGAGTTCCACGGGCGTGAGGATGACTTTGAGGCGTGAGTCCACGACTTGACATATGGCTTTTATGTTATGAGTGTAGTTTGGTTATCATACATGTCTCTGTTTTATATAAGCGTTATGATTTCATTTCTGATATTTTCAGATTTCACATACTTGGTACTGTTATGCGACCTCGCCGGGCTGCGTTCATCCGCGAGTAGAGTACATCGGTTGTGGATCCTCGCCATAGGATCACGATTCGGCGTATTAGGAAGCCCCGTTTCTCGGAGGCTTATCTTTTGGTATGTTACCACGAGTGCAGTAGGTTCTTGTACATTCGGGGTATGGCGGGCCCTGTCCGTCATAGTTATTATCACTTCTTAGAGTGCATGTAATGCTTGTTGTGGCGAGTTTGTAAAAAGGATAAGCTGTTCGGGTTTTATGAATATATCTGAAGCTTGTTTTGGTTGCTTTGTTTATTTATCATGTCTCTTGTTTCATGTTTATGTTTTTATTTCCGTGATTCTCTCGATGTTGTATCACGAGGTGCGGGGTAAATCACGATCACGGGCCGGTTGGGTCGTGACAAAAGTGGTATCGAGCGATTAGTCCTCGGAAAGTGTCTACGACCGTGTCTAGTAGAGTCTTGATTATCGGTGTGTTGTGCACCACATCTTTGTCGTGAGGTGCGGGACATTTAGGATTAGTTTCTATTCTTCTCACTCTGAGATCGTGCCTTAGAAAGTGTTATAAGTTGGACTCCTCGACGTATTCTTATGTGCGATTATGCCTCCACGAGGCAATCGGGGCCCGAAGAGGCAAAGCGGAGGAGAGGCGTGAGTAAACACGGAGGGTTCTGAGGCGAGGCCCGGTCATTACCTGAGATAGCGCTTCAGACGGTGAGTTTTGCGGCGCCGCCAGCCGGCAAAGTTTAAGCGCGGCGATGGCTGCGAGACTACAATACTGAGCCTCGGTCCCACGGCTTGAAGCGGATGAGATGGGTACAAGAGATGGCGATTCGCCGCGGTCGTGGCGAGAAATGAGGAAATTTGAATCAGCGATTCCAGTCGATAGCACCGTAGTTCACCCGGCGAGCGATTTGAGACTACGGGACTTTACGAGTTGTAGCGCCGCGTTACATGGATCGAGCGAGGATGACCTCGGGAGTTTATCCAAGCGACTACGGATCATGAGTGATCGAGTCTCGCAGCGAGTCGGTGGTATTGGGTTCGCATCAGTGCGTGATCTGCGATCGTGGTTTGATTCATAGGAAGCGTCGAGGATCATGCGCTACCAGATTTAGGCGAGTTCTCAGCGGCATTACTTGCACATTTCTTGCCTCACGGATGATGAGGGCTCGGGCGGACAGATTTTTGACGTTAAAGCGAGCCGGGCGTGCGGTTAGGGAGTACAACGTGGAGTTTGACTTCGTTGGCTCGGTATGTCCCGCCTTAGTGACCGATATGGAGGGCGAGTGCACCGCTACGTCACCGCTCGATGATTACTTGGCGAGCTTGTTGGTGTAGCTCTTGTAGGGCATGGACATTGCCGCATGCGAGCTCATGCGCTTGGATGTGAGGCACGGAGAGGTCGGCGGAATGGCGGGATCGGCGAGAAGAAGGCGAGCAGCGGTCCTTTGGTAACTTGCGAGGCGGACCGCCTCGGGCGAGCTAGTTATGCACCTTCGCCCGATGCAGTGGTCCTCCGCGATCTTCGGGGCGTTCGGGTATTCGGGGCTGGTCGGGGCTCGAGCTTCCAGTTCGCGGATATCGTGAGTTCTAGCCAACGAGATTCATGTCCCCCTCGGTGTGCACGATGTGGCGGCGTCGTCGGGAATGTCGTCTTTCTGCGGTGCTTGTTTCACTGCGGCCGTCGAGGGCCATGTGGCGAAGAATGTGCTTATAGGAGAATGCAGCGGCGTAGCGCGACCTACGGATCGATGGCGGGTTCATCGCCTTCTACTGCTATCGCCTGCAGTGGGCCTATGATTAGAGTGAAGCGGTAGATACAGGTATATCCTTAACCCTCTAGAGTTTTGTTTGCGCGATATGATGATCTTATTATTGTGTGCTATGTACAGATAGCATTGTGTTAAGTATAACTTAGAGAACATAACTAGTTGAAGAGGTAAGTTTGGGGTCATGGAAGGTGTGAACCTTAGAATATTATAAGTGGAGACCTTAGATGCGAGGCCGTCTTGAGTAAAAGATTTGTTTACGATTGACCTTTGTCGGAGTGCATAGTATACGAGGGGTAAAAAAAAAAAAAAAAAAATTGTGTGATAAGTCCCCGAGTGGTGTGAATTATATAAGGATAGTTATGATAAGAAGACCACTAGGTTTGCGTAACTTGATTAGTGAGATTGTTCCGGATCGGGGAACAAGAGTTTGGCGCGGCAAATGGGTCGGGTTGAGGCAAGGTTGCGTGTCAACCCGCAGCCCGGTTTAGGGTGAGTCGGTTCGAGGTGGTCGCGGTGGTAGGGTCACGAGGGTGCTAGGCCCAGGTTTAGGTAACCATCGTACGGGTTCGTGGATGCGTTCGACCAGAATCGGATCGTGAAGGCCGGGAATGGCCTTAGAGTAAATTGAAGCTAGTGGGAGTTGTTGTGAGATTAGAAATGATTCCTCGTTGGCTTGGATTTGAGTTTTGCGCACATGTTATATTCTGGCCATTGGTGGCATGATCGGTTTTGTAAGTATAGTAGTGAAGACTATCTGCAAGCGCCAAATGCGTTTGGAGACTTAGAAGGAACATTCGGGACGAATGTTTCTAAGAGGAAAAATGTTATACCAGTAGTTCCGAGGTATATAGGTGAGGATGTGCGTGCGAGAATACGTGAGAAATTTTGGAAAGAAAGAAAGATGTGATTTTTATTTGAAAAGTTTAGGGTTTTGTGAAGGAAAAAGGTTCGTTGATGGGAATTGGATTCCCAGATTTGGTATTTGGGCTTCTTGAATTATATTAGAATTATGGAATTTTATTTCCGGAAATGGTCACGTGGGGCCCACGGGAGAAATTTACGGTTTTGTGGGGCCCACTTTGTTTTCGAGATTTTTGCCTTTATGGATATTTTCGGAAGATGAAATATTTTGGACGAGTAGGAGGGCGACACGTGTCACCCCCCTAGGTGGCCTCATGGCCGAAATTTGCTAACAAATGGCAAGACAAGTGGCCTTGTTGTTATACCCCGTAGTCCCAGGGTATGTATGCGAGGACGTACGTACGAGTATACGACAGAAAGATTGGAAAGGAAGAAAGAGGCGATTTTTCCACGGAAAAGTTTCCGGTTTTTGTGAAGGAAAAAGGTTCGTTAATGGGAATTGGATTCCCAGATTTGGTATTCGGACTTCCTGGAATATTAGAGAATTATGGAATTTTATTTTCGAAAATGGTCACGTGGGGCCACGGGAGAAATTCTGATTTTGTAGGGCCACTT
Source organism: Przewalskia tangutica (assembly GCA_029844215.1). Taxonomy (NCBI): domain Eukaryota; kingdom Viridiplantae; phylum Streptophyta; class Magnoliopsida; order Solanales; family Solanaceae; genus Przewalskia; species Przewalskia tangutica. The sequence goes on from CM056719.1 coordinate 94,689,873, forward strand.
TGTTTTGAGATTTTGGCCATTATGGATATTTTGGAAGATGTTTTATTTTGGGCGATAGGAGGGTGACACGTGTCACCCCGCCAGTGGCTTAGCCGAATGGCATTTGTGCCTGACTTTGGTTAAGTCGTTTTTAAAGCGTTTTACATAACTTGCGAAGGGAAAATTCCGGCTATGTCTTTTCTCATTTTGCGGATTTTTCCAGAGACGGAACATTTTGGACCAACGAGAGGCGGCACGCACCTCTCATTGGTGGGCAAGGTGATACTTGGACGAAATGGGGATGTCAGTGGTAGATATTTTGGTAGATATTTTGTGAGGTTTTGGAGTAGGGACTAGGGGCACTTGGGCATATCTTGGCCCTACACTTGTGTAGCACTTGGCTCAATCTTGGCCATTGGTTGGCCTTGGCTTGTCTTATAAATACCCTCTCCCTTTGATGAATTCTTCATCCATTCCTAAATGTTTCTAAGTGTAAAATCCTCTCCCTCCTTGTGTTGAGTTCGGCGAGGCCTCCCCTTGTGGCGAGCACCCCTCTGGGGTGCTAGCCGAGTAGTGCCCACTCCTGAGTTGCTAGCAGTGGGGTACCCACTGCCTAGGTTGTTTTCGTATAATACCCACTTGTTGTGGTATAGAAATACTCTCCTAGTATTGTTATAATGTCCAAATACCTTGGCCCAAATACCTTGTAGTATTCCCAAGGTTACAACATACAAAAGCCAGAAAATACTATTATACTTCACATCGGTCCTGAAACCGAAACCACAGGAAAATCTCCATAGTCAGTTGGAGTATTGTGTAGAAGTTAGTTAGAACTTCTAAGGGTGGTTTAGAGCGGGTTGGGCGCTCGGAGTTGGAGCTAAAACTTTGCTAAGGATCGACATTAAACTCGGATAATTATGGGCTTATCGAGGTAACTATCTTGTCCTTTTGTAATTGGATATTACATGTTGTAGGAATATATAGTTAAAGTATACTATATATATATATTCGAACATAGCTTGTGGCAATGTCCTTGGACTTAAGCTGAAGAAGCTGACTGTAATTACATAGGGTGTATTCAGATGGACTTGTGTAGTAGTGCAGTGGAGTAGAATTGTACAGTTAGGGTTAGATGTATAACCACTGGTTGGCTTGGTAGCCGGCCTCGTTTGAGGAGGAGGTTTCTGTTTGTTGGGGAGAGTCTTTTGAATTTTGGTAGAATGTTCTGATGAGATCTAAATGTTAATAAGCGCCTTGTGGCCTTATAGGTTGATGTACTACGTGTGGCGCGATCTACGTGGCTTAAGGGGTAGCCGACGTTTGGAAGTACTTGGGCGTTTTGCTGAGTCGATACTCGTCGCGAGGTATGTGAACCTCTTCCTATCTCTTCTAGCATGATATGTGTGAACTATGTAGTACGGTGAGCGTGCGTGTGCTAAATGTGTTTGAGTGGTTTAAAACATAAAGTGTTATAACGGCTTTATGGGAAGTTGGTTATAACGACTTTATGTTAGTAAGAAAATACATGTGGTTTTAAAAGGTAAGCGATTTGAACTATAAGCGGCTTGTTATATGATAAGAAAGAACTTGAAGTATTTCAAAAGATTTTGAATCATTTTGAAAGAAGTAATACTTGGTGTTTGAAAACTTAAGAGTTATACTAGCTTTATGGGAAGTTAGGTATAACGGCTTAGAATGCTTTCTTGATTTGAATCGAATGTGTATCGACAAACCAACTGCGGCGTTGATAAAAGGAAATGTTTTGAATAATTAAGTATTATTAAAACCGGTAGAAACTTCCATCTGCATAGAAGCTAAGATGAGACAAAATGATATTTCCTAGATCATGGTCTTTGTAATAAGATTGTTATAAACAAGAATATCCTACTCACATATAAGGCTTATGTTTCTCAGTTGTTTAAAGAGAATTATATTCTTAAATGAATAAGACTATGAACTACGAAACCTTTCTAAAATAAGAAGCGTGAACATTTGAAATTAGGCAAACTTGCGTTTGGAAAATAATGTTGTTACTTGATTTTACAAAGGTAAGAGTTTTAGTTTTCTTAAAAGGGCGATCACTCTATTTTATACTACGGGTATTGTGTGACTTATGTGAAAAGCAGATCTTTTTTAGATTTTAATGTGTGAAGTACTTTGGGGATAGATACGAACTTGTTAGTAGAAAGTACCTTGTGTGAATAACTTGATTGTATTGGTTTGTGATAGCCTTGTAATACTTTCTTGTTGCTTTGATAAGTAAGCGTGTTAGGATGCTACGTGTGTTAGTATCTTGTGATGTTTGTGTAAGGGGTTTCCTTGATTGTGCTTATTAACTATCGGTCGTTATGATAGTATTGTGGCATTCATCTCTTGAGATGATTAGGGGTTAGCGCCCTCCGTCGGGGTAGACTCGGTGATGCAGGACCGTGATTCGAGAATACCTCATGCGGGTCTGAGGGCCTATGCGGGCTACGAGTTCGGTTAGTGTCGTCCTTTATGGGCATGCGGTCGCGTGGCCATGCGGACTCGAAAGTCGGGGCGATGCGGGAGTAGCTACCCTCGATGCGGGGAATACCTCATGCGGGCGATGAGATTGGCCTATCGCGGGCTGCGGGAAGTTCGGGACTAGCGCGCATTAGATCTGCGGGCAAGTGGCGGCTTTGATCATGTGGCCGGTGCAGACAGATCTTATAATCTGATTTATGACCTTGTTGGTGCTGTAGGTGTTAGTAGTCGGCTATGCCTTCGTCTTACCACCATGCAGTTTTATTAGGACACAGTGGGACACGGTGTTCATATGTATTCCTTGGTGCTTGTATATCATAAAGCTGGCGGTGAGGAAGGTATTCCACGCACGATTGATGTTGTGGGCGTGAGACCCATTGTTAAATTGAGTGATGACTTGAGGTGTGAGTCACGACTTGACATGGCTAACTTATTTATGGTAAAGCGTAGTTTGGTTATCATACATGTCTCTGCTTTGTATAGACTACTATGATTTCATTTCTGATTATTTATTTTTAGTTTCATACTCGGTACCTGTTATGCTTGACCTCCTTGGGCTGCGTTCATCTGCGCGAGTTGAGGTACATCGATCGTTGATCCTAGCTCTCGAGTCACGATTCGGCGTTTGGGAAGCTCGTGTCTCGGAGGCTTATCGATGGTATAGTCCACTGTCGTAGTAAGTGTTTACATTCGGGGTTTGGCGGGGCCACTGTCCGCCCGTTGTGGTCGTATCATTCTTAAGTGCATGTAATCTTGTTGTGGGCGGGGTTGGTAAAAGGATTAAGCTGTTCATTTGTAAAAGAGTTGATGGTTATATATATGCCGAAAGGCAAGTTTTCCTGATTATTGTTTTATATTTACGTTATCTCATTTGTTGTTTTATGTTCTGATTACTACGATGTTGTGTCACTAGGGTGCGGGTAAGGCACGATCCACGGGCCGATTTGGTCGTGACAAAAGTGGTATCGAGCGATTAATCCTCGGAAAGTGTCTACTGACCGTATCGATGGAAGTCTTGATTATCGGGTGTTGTGCACCGCAATAATCGGGAGGCTATAGGATATTTAGGATTGGTTTCTATTCTTCTCACTCTGAGATCGTGCCTTAGAGCCGTGTTGTAAGTTGGACCTACGACGAAATTATTTCCCTTATCGTTACGCCTCGCGTAAGGCAACCGGGCCGGAGGGCAAGGCGGCCGAGGCTGCGAGTAGAGTTCGAGGGTGGCGAGGGCACGAGCAAAATCATTACCTAGGGTAGTGCTTCATTCGGGGATTTCTGCGGCGTCACTAGCTTGCGAGTTTAAGCATGGCGGCGGCGATTCTGCTGCGGCCATGATATGTGAACGCCAGTTCCGACCGAGCGAGAATATAGATTGCGAGACAACCTTGTTACTAGCTATGGATTTGTCTACGGCAGTATACCGATGTATCGCGAGTCTTGATGACTACCTAGAGAAGGTTGCGCGAGTAATCCTTGATTAAGCGAGCATGGCACGTATGCGGGCTTATGCGCAGTCGAAAGCGTAGAGATCGGCGGGTTAACCAAGGGCGAGAAGAGGGCGGGCGGCGGTCCGGTAACTTTCAAGGTGAGTATACCTTAAGTGCTATGTTACGATAGCGGTGTGTTAGTTGTGATTAGAAATCATGGTGGGTTAGCAGGTAAGATTTTGGAGGATAGAGAAAGTGTGAGCCTTAGAGCTTTATACGCAGACCTTAGAGGTAAGGCCATCTCGAGAAAGGTGTAGTGTTATGTTTGACCCTTATAGGAGTGCATAGTGCGTGAGCTATGTTCGTGGGATAAGTCCACGAGTAGCGTGATTTGAAAGAAGGTAGTCGAGCTAGGAAGACGCTAGGTTTCGTAATATGATTTGTGAAATTATTCCTTGGGAGCTAGTGTTTTTGCGCAATGCCGGTCGGGTTGAGGCCGTGTTGCGGGTCAACCCGCGGCGGTATGGTGGTAAGTCGGTTGTGGTGGTCACTTGTGGTAGTCACGAGGTGTTAGGCGAGTTTAGTTAACGGCGTATGAGTTCGTGGATGCGTTCGACGGTGGTCGGGCGATGAAGCGACCAGCCGTGTTCTTGATCGGGACCGCTTTACTCATTGTGTTGGGTTATCGTAAAGGTTGTAAGGTTGCACGGTGCCTACCTTCACCTTATGAATGACAGTGGAGCCAGTGCGGCTGTTTTTGTTTGGAAGTTTTGCGGGCATGTGTTAAGAACTTCGTAAGTCTCGAATCGCGTTCGCCTGGGCGGTGTTTGGATTTCGGGGATAGTTGTAGGATTGTTGTCTCTGTGGAGGTAGTGTTTAAGCTACCATTTGTGTTCGGATGTCGCCTTTTGAAGCCTTGTAGGGGCGGAAGTGTAGGTTGCCGATCGATTGGTTCGATGTTGGCAAGGTTCGATTAGTTGGTTCAGCTTGTTCCGGTATGTGGATAGTCTGCGAAACTTGTCTAGAAGAAGTTACGGCGGCTCGGAGAAATCGTGCGGATAATCGGCGGCGACGCAGAGTTCGAGGTTGGTCGGTCTTCTTGAAAGTACCACCCGGTTAGGGTGTGACGAGTTTTGGAAACAAAGGAACTTAGCCCGAGTTACTTGGGGCCCTTTTTAGTTCATGTGAAGAATAGGCGGGTTGCGCATATGTTAGCTTTTCTTGTCCAGGCTTAGGAGCGTGCCGATCTTTCGTATTGTTATGATCGGGAAAGTATCGGAGATCCATCGTCAGTGTTCCCGATTAATGATGACCACGTTAGAGATAGTAACCGAGTTTTGAAGCGAAGCGTATCGAGAATGTGGTAAGAGTTCGAGTGTACGAGATCTCGGGATCATGGCGACGGTACCATTTGTTGGGTCGTCGGAGCAAGGCTCGCGACAAAGTGACAAAAGTGGTATCGATGACTAAGGAAGTATATTTTGACCCGGGAAGAGGTATTTGTGGTGATATAGAGGTGTTTTCCTCGTAGACTTGGATATAAGTATGTTGCGCAGTATTTACGTGGCGGTATGGCAGATGGTTTCGTAAGTATAGTAGTGAAGACTATCTTTGCGCGCGTTTGTTTTGAGACTTAGAAGGAACATTCGGACGAATGTTTCTAAGGAGGAAGAATGTTATACCCGTAGTCCCGGGGTATGTATGCGAGGGCGTGCGCATGCGAGTATACGCATGTAAAGATTGGAAAGGAAGAAAGAGGCGATTTTTCCACGGAAAAGTTTCCGTTTTGTGAAGGAAAAAGGTTCGTTAATGGGAATTGGATTCCCAGATTTGGTATTCGGACTTCTGGAATATTAGAGAATTATGGAATTTTATTTTCGAAAATGGTCACGTGGCCCACGGAGAAATTTACTTTTGGGGCCCACTTTGTTTTGAGATTTTGGCCATTATGGATATTTTCGAAGATGTTTTATTTTGGGCCAATAGGAGGTGACACGTGTCACCCCGCCAGTGGCTCGCCGAATGGCATTTGTGCACAACACCTTGCTAGAGTCGTTTTCGACGAAACGTTTTACATAACTTGCGAAGGAAAATTCGGCTATGTCTTTTCTCATTTTTATGCGGATTTTTCCGAGAGACGAACATTTTGGACCAACGAGAGGCGTGACTGCACCCTCTCATTGGTGGGCAAGCGGCGATTGGACGAAATGGGGATGTCAGTGGTAGATATTTTGGTAGATATTTTGTGAGGGTTTTGGAGTAGGGACTAGGGGCACTTGGGCATATCTTGCCCTACACTTGTGTAGCACTTGGCTCGATCTTGGCCATTGGTTGGCCTTGGCTTGTGCTATAAATACCCTCTCCCTTTGATGAATTCTTCATCCATTCCTAAATGTTTCTAAGTGTAAAATCCTCTCCCTCCTTGTGTTGAGTTCGCCATGGCCTCCCCTCGTGGCCGAGAGCACCCTCTGGGGTGCTAGCCGAGAGTAGTGCCCCCTCCTAGAGTTGCTAGCAGTGGGTACCCCCTGCCTAGGTTGTTTTCGTATAATACCCTTGTTGTGGTATAGAAATACTCTCCTAGTATTGTTATAATGTCCAAATACTCGCCCAAATACCTTGTAGTATTCCCGAGGTTACACTTATACAAAAGCCCGAAAATACTATTATACTTCCCGTCTACAAAACCGAAACCCTAGGAAAATCTCCATAGTCAGTTGGAGTATTGTGTAGAAGTTGGTTAGAACTTCTAAGGGTGGTTTAGAGCGGGTTGAGCGCCTGAGTGGAGCTAAAACTTTGCTAAGGATCGACATTAAACTCGGATAATTATGGGCTTATCGAGGTAACTATCTTGTCCCCTTTGTAATTGGATATTACATGTCAGAGGAATATATAGTTAAAGTATACTATATATATATTATCGAACATAGCTTGTGCAATGTCTGGACTTAAGCTCGAAGAATCGAATCTGTAATTACATAGGGATCAGACATGAGACTTGTGTAGTAGTACCGTGGAGTAGAATTGTACCCGTTAGGGTTAGATGTATAACCCCGGTTGGCTTGGTAGCCGCCTCGTTGGCGAGGAGGTTTACGCTGTCATGGGGAGGTCTTGCCAATTTTCAGAATGTTCTACGATGAGATCTAAATGTTAATAAGCGCTGTGGCCTTATAGGTGGATGTACTAAGTGTGGCTCGATCTACGTGGCTCAAGGGGTAGACGACGTTTGGAAGTACTTGGATCCTTTTGCTATGAGTAGATACTCGTCGCGAGGTATGTGAACCTCTTCCTATCTCTATAGCATGATATGTGTGAACTATGTAGTACGGACGCGTACGTGTGCTAAATGTGTTTGAGTGGTTTAAAACATAAAGTGTTATAACGGCTTTATGGGAAGTTGGTTATAACACTTTATGTTAGTAAGAAAATACATGTGGTTTTTAAAAGGTAATCGATTTGAACTATAAGCGCTTGTTATATGATAAGAAAGAACTTGAAGTATTTCAAAAGATTTTTGAATCATTTTGAAAGGAGAAGTAATACTTGGTGTTTGAAAACTTAAGAGTTATACTAGCTTTATGGGAAGTTAGGTATAACGGCTTAAGAATGCTTTCTTGATTTGAAATCGAATGTGTATCGACAAACCATCGCAGCGTTGATAAAAGGAAATGTTTTGAATAATTAAGTATTATTAAAACCAAGAGAAACTTCCATCCGCATAGAAGCTAAGAGACAAAATGATATTTCCTAGATCATGGTCAGTAATAAGATTGTTATAAACAAGAATATCCTACTCACATATAAGGCTTATGTTTCTCGATTGTTTAAAAGAGAATTATATTCTTAAATGAATAAGACTATGAACTACGAAACCTTTCTAAAATAAGAAACGTGAACATTTGAAATTAGGCAAACTTGCGTTTGGAAAATAATGTTGTTACTTGATTTTACAAAGGTAAGAGTTTTAGTTTTCTTAAAAGGATACCACTCTATTTTATACTACGGGTATTGTGTGACTTATGAAAGAAAGATCTTTTTTTAGATTTTAATGTGTGAAGTACTTTGGGGATAGATACCGAACTTGTTAGTAGAAAGTACCTTGTGTGAATAACTTGATTGTATTGGTTTGTGATAGCCTTGTAATACTTTCTTGTTGCTTTGATAAGTAAACGTGTTAGGATGCTACGCACGTGTGTTAGTATCTTGTGATGTTTGTGCGGGTTTCCTTGATTGTGCTTATTAACTATCGATCGTTATGATAGTATTGTGGCATTCATCTCTTGAGATGATTCCGGGTTAAGCCGCCTCCGACGCGGTAGACTCGGCGATGCAGGACCATGATTCGAGAATACCTCATGCGGTCCCGGGGCCTATGCGAGCTACGAGTTCCGTGTTAGTGTCGTCCTTTATGGGCATGCGGTCCTTGCGCTACGCGACTCGAAAGTCCGGGGCGACGCCGGAGTAGCTACCGATGCGGGAATACCTCATGCGGCCGATGAGATTGGCCTACGCGGAGTCGCGGAAGTTCGAGGACTAGACGCGCGACATTAGATATCATGCGCAAGTGGCGCCTTTGATCATGTGACGGCAGACAGATCTTATGATACGATTTATGACCTTGTTGGTACTGTGGTGTTAGTAGTCGGCTATGCCTTCGCATTTACCCTGACAGTTTATTAGGACACGTGGGACCCGTGTTCATATGTATTCCTGGTGCTTGTATATCATAAATCCGCCAGCTGGCGAAGGTATTCCACGCACGATTGATGTGGGCGTGAGACCCATTGTTAAATTGAGTGATGACTTGAGGTGTGAGTCCACGACTTGACATGATCGCTATTTATGGTAAATCGTAGTTTGGTTATCATACATGTCTCCCGCTTTGTATAGACTACTATGATTTCATTTACGATTTATTTTTAGTTTCACTCGGTACTGACCGACTTTCGGCCGCGTTCATGCCGCAGTTGAGGTACATCGCCGTTGATCCTAGCTCGTGGTCCTGATTCAGCGTTGGGAAGCTCCGTGTCTCCGAGGCTTATCACGTATAGTCCCCGTAGTAAGTGTTTACATTCGTGGTTTGGCGGGCCCCGTCCCGCCATCGTGGTCGTATCATTCTTAGAGGTCCGTAGTAATCGCTGTGGCGGGGTTGGTAAAAAGGATTAAGTCGTTCATTTGTAAAAGAGTTGATGGTTATATATATGCCGAAAGGCAAGTTTTCACAGATTATTGTTTTATATTTCTGTTATCTCATGTTGTTGTTTTATGTTCCGCTGATTACTCTGATGTTGTGTCACTAGGGTGCCCGGGGTAAGGCACCAGTCACGGGCCCAGTTTCGGGTCGTGACACTTGTCTTGCTAGATATTTTGTGTGGACAAGTGGCCAAGTCTTGCTAGATATTTTGTGTGGACAAGTGGCTTGTGGGACCCACACACACTTGTCCCCAATCTCAACCACACACTTGCCTTCATCCTAGCCCTTGGTTGTCCTATATATGCACCCTTAGTTGATGAAAACTTCCACACTTAACCATTTCAAGACAAGAAATTCCCTCCCTTCTCCCTTGACCTTGCTCTCGCTGAGCCCATTTCTTGACCTAAATTTGTCCAACAATTCTTAAACTCTCAAGTGTTCTTCCCTAAGGTGTTAGGAAGATTGTGTACCAAGAGTTGGAAAAGATTTCACACCCCTAACCTATTGTTCATGCCTTGGCCGAAACTTACTAGTTGGAAACCCTAAGTGTTCTTCACTTTTTGGAGTTGGTTCTTGAAGAGAAGTTGGTTAGGAGCTTCTATGGGTTGCTTGTAGCGGATTGGAACGGAAAGATTTGGAGCTAAGACTTGCTTGGAGCGACATTAAGTTCTTGGATAATTTTGGGCTATTTGAGGAGTGGAGTACTACGTGTGGCGTGATCTACTTGGCTTAAGGAGTAGCCGACGGGTTGAAGTACTTGGAGCGTTTTGCTATTTGTCGATAATCGTCGCGAGGTATGTGAACCTCTTCCTATCTTTTCTAGCATGATTGTTGTGAACTATGTAGTACGGTAGACGCGTACGTGCTAAGTGATTTGGTTGGTTTAAAACATAGGGTGTTATAATAGCTTTATGGGAAGTTAGTTATAACGACTTTATGTAGGTAAAAGAATGGTTTATTGATTGTAGAAAGATAAGAGACTTGACTTATACACGACTTGATTTTGAAAGTTAAGAGACTTGATCTTGAAAGATAAGAGACTTGACTTATACACGACTTGATTTTGAAAGTTAAGAGACTTTATCTTGAAAGATAAGAGACTTGACTTAGTTTGACTTGTTATGAATTTTGTTAAAATGTTGTAAAACCTCATTCATGAGTAATGAGTAGTTGGTTTTAAAAGAATAATGTTTTCTTGATTTCGAAATGAGATTAAGTATCGAACAAACCATTGCATAAGTTAATAAAGGAAATGTGTTGACTAATTGTTATTAAAACCAAGAGAAACCTCCATCTGCATGAAGCTAAGATGAGACAAAATGATATTATATTTCCTAGATCATGGCTGCTTTTATAAGATTGTAATAGACAAGAACAACCTACTCACACATAAGGCATATGTTTCTCAAATTTGTTTTAAAGGAGAATTATATTCTTAAGTGATTAAAACTATGAACTACGAAACCTTTCAAAATGAGAAACTTGAGCATTTGAAATTAGGCAAACTTGAACGTTTGTAAAATAATTTGTTACTTGATTTTACAAGGGAATTGTTTTGGTTTACTTAAAAGATAGTCACTCTATTTTATACTACGAACATTGTGTGAATTTTGTGAAAGAAACGTATCTTTTAAAAGAGTTAATGTATGTAATACTTTAGGTCGAACCGGATTTTGGCATAAAATGATAGTACCTTAAGTTGTGTGTAACTTGCCTATGTTTGCGTGTGATAGCCTTGTGCAAGTATCAGATTTTACTGACTACGGTTCATAGGATGAACCGAATGTATTTCACTGACTACCGCTGCTCATGGATGAACCGAATGTATTTCACTCGACTACCGCTCATGGATGAACCGAATGTATTTCACTTGAATACCGCTCATGGATGAACCGAATGTATTTCACTCGACTATCGCGTCCACGTGGATGGACCGAATGTATTCCATCCGACTACCGAGTTCATGAGATGAACCGGAATGTATTTCACACGCTTTCTATCTTCGGGTCCATGAGATGGGCCGAGACATGTTATACGTATCACATGGTTTGTACCTAGATCACGGCGATGAGGAAGGAGTTCCACGTACGGAGGATGACTTTGGCGTGAGTCCCCGACTTGACATGACTTCTTGTATGTTATGAGTTGTAGTTTGGTTATCATACATGTCTCCTGATTTATATAGACTGTTATGATTTCATTTACAGTATTTTTCAGTTTCACATACTTGGTACCGTTAGATCGACTCTTCGGGCCGCGTCATGCCGCAGTAGAGGTACATCGGTTGTGGATCCTCGCCATAGGATCACAATTAACAGATTGGAAGCCCCGCTTTCTCCGAGGCTTATCTTTTGGTATGTTACCCCGAGTCCAGTAGGTTCTTGTACATTCGTGGTATGGCGGGCCCCGTCCCATCATAGTTATTGTCACTTCTGCAGGTCCTGTTGTGGGCGAGTTTGTAAAGGATAACTGTCGGGTTTTATGAATATATACGTAAGGCAACTTTTGGTTGGCCTGTTTATTTATCATGTCTCTTGTTTCATGTTTATGTTTTTATTTCCGCTGATTCTCTCTGATGTTGTATCACGAGGGTGCCCGGGGTAAGGCACCAGTCACGGGCCCCGGTTCGGGTCGTGACAGAAGAATCACATACCTCGCGACGATTATCGATTATTAGCAAAATGCTCCACGGCTATAACCCGGCTAGCCTTGTCCACCTTTCAAGTAGCACATGCTACTCACAGAACATTCAACCTATAAAGGTTATACAAGTCTATCAAAGTCTAGACTACTCGGTAGAATAAATCTAGATACAAGATTCTACGGAAATTTGGGCAGCCCTTCCCTACCCGTCAAACTACACAAGTCTACTGTAATACAGTCCTATGTAAGTACAGTTCAATTCTCTTCTTTAAATTCAGGCTTAAGTCAAAAGACATTGCCGCACAACTATGTTCAGTTCTATATATAGTATACTTCAACTATATATTCCTACAACATGTAATTTCCAATTACAATAGAAGGTCAAGAGTGTTTACCTCGATAAGCCCAAAATTATCCAAGTATAAAGTCGATCCTGAGAAACGTTTAGCTCCTACTCCGGGTGCTCCAACCCGCTCCAAATAACCCTTAGAAGTTCTACGCAACTTCTTCTTAATACTCCAACCAACTATGGAGATTTTCCTTAGAATTTCGTTTTTTTGACTGAAGGGAAGTATAATAGTATTTCTGGGCTTTTCGTATAAGTGTAATCTTGGAATACTACAAGGTATACGGCTAAGGAAATTTGGGTATAGTAACAATACTTTGGATAGTATTTCTACCAAGAGGGGGGGTATTTATACGAGACAACACCACAAAGAGGGGGTGTATACCCCTCGGCCAACCCCACTAGGAGGGCGGTACTCTCGGCCAAGGGGGGAGGGGCTCTCGGCCAAGGGGCCTCACCAAGGGGGGAGCGGGAGGCTAGGATGAGACACTACACAAAGGGGGGGAGAAGAGAGCTTTCAAGACTTAGCACAATTTTGGATGAAGAAGTTCATCAAAGGGGAGGGGTATTTATAGGTCAAGCCATGGCTAACCAATGGCCAAGATCAAGCCAAGTGTGGTGCAAGTGTAGGGCTAGGATTCACCCAAGTGTACCTTATCCATCTACCCACAAAATATCCTACCAACTACTTGACAAAAAAGCCAAGACCAATCGTCCAAACCGCCACCACAACGCTTCAATATGAGGGTGACACTTGTCACCTCCCGTTGGTCCAAAATGTTTCGCCTCTCGAAAAATCCGCAAAAATTAGAAATGACATAGCCGTAATTTATCCTACGCGAGTTGTGTAAAACGCTTCATTTAAAAACGACTCTAACCGGTGTTGTGCACAAAAATCGAACCTATGCCTAACTTTAAAGCCCAAACTTTTACGCATCCTTACGCATATACTCAAAATACGGTATAACATTCTCCTCCTTAGAAACATTCGTCCCGAATGTTCCTTCTAAGTCTCAAAACAATTGTGCGCCAGTATAGTCTTCACTACTATACTTACGAGAACAATCCTGCCACAACTGGCCACAGAAACACCTGCGCAAAATACTTACATCCAAGTTCACGAGGAATCACCTCTGACATCACAAAAGCCCTTACCCGAGGTCTAAAATATACTTCCTTCGCACCTTCTCCTTACAAAAGAACTGATCACCTCTATGCTCGCAATACATGCTCGCTTCTTCCCTTATGCGTTGTACCCTTCTCGTACACTCGAACTCTTTCTTACCATATCTCTGTCACTGATTCAGTTTCCAAATCTCTGGGTTACTATCTCCAACTTGGTCATCATTAACTGGGAACACTCTGGATGGATCTCCGATACTTTACCGAATATAGCAATACGAAAAGACCGGACATACTGCCTCCTAAATTGGACGGCAAATGTTAACATATAGGCAACCTGGCCTATTTCCTCACATGATCTGAAAGGCCCAAGGTAACTCGGGCTAAGTTTCCTCAAAACTCGTCACACCCTAGCCACATTCTGCTGAAACCGGTATGAACCAACAATCTGCACCTTGCCAACATCGAACCACTCGACCGGCAACTTACACTTTCGCCCCCCAAGGCTTCATAAGGCGATATCCGCAAACTGAAATGGTAGCTATAAAACATTCCCTCAACAGGAGACAACAATCCTCACAAGTACCCCTGAAATCCAAACACTGGCCAGAGGGAGAATGCGATTCTGAGACTCACCTGAGTTCCTAATCATGCCTGGTAAAACTTCCAGAAAAAGAAACAGCTGTACCCTGGGCTCCACTGTCTGTCATAAGGTGAAGGTAGGCACCCCGTGCAGCCTTACAACCTTTCTGATATAACATCACTGCCAAGTAACGGTCCTGACTGAAAGACACGATGGGCTGACCCCATCGGCCCGGCTACTGGTCGAACGCATCCACGAACTCGTACGATGGTTAACTAGACTTGGGCCTAACACCCTCGTGACCCTACCACCTGGCGGGGCCACCACAAACTGACCCCACCATAAAACAGGTCGCGGGTTGACCCGCGGCATGGCCTCAACCCGACCCACTCTCGCATAAACACTTGCTCCCCGATCCGGAACAATCTTACTAATCATGTTACGAAAACCTAGCGGTCTTCTTAGCTCAACTACCCTCTTTCATTTTCCCACAACTCAGGGACTTATCACACAAACATATCTCACGTGCACTATGCACTCCGATAAGGGTCAAACATAAAATACATCTTTTTCTCGAGATGACCTTACCTCTAAGGTCTCTACGTATAAGACTCTAAGGTTCACACTTCCTCTATCCCCCAAATCTTACTCGGTTAACTAACCATGATATCTAATCATAATTTCCACTTATGTTATCTGAACATAATACTTAAGATATACTCATCTTACACGTACTAATCTCTAGAGGGTTAAGGATATACCTGTATCTACTGCTTCACTCCCCGTAGTCGTTCTAATCAAACCTGCCCCGTAGGGCGCATAGCTAGGGAAGATGATGAACTGGTCACTGATCATGAAGGCTGAGTCCTTCTACTAGGACATCCTTTCGACACATGGCCCTGACGGCCGCAGGTAAAACAAGTACCAACTAAAAGACGACACTCCCCGGGAGGACGTCTGTCACACTGTGAACACTGGGGAAAAACTGAATCCGGCTGGCTGGAACCTACGTGTAGCTGTGAACCGGAAACTCTGGAGCTCTGACCAACTCCGGCTTACCCCGAACGTTCTGAACCCGTGGAGGACCACTCGGCACTGGTGGATGTGCATATCCAGTCTGCTGCTGAGGCGATTCGCCTCGAAAGTTACTAAAGGACCTGGCATTGCGGCCTCTTCATCGCCTTGGTTAACCCTTCGATCTCTACGTTTCTTGGCCTGCTGCGCATAAGCCCGTACACAGGCCATGCTCAAGCCTAACTGAAGAATTACTCTTGCACAACCCTCTCTTAGGTATTCATCAAGACTCGCGGTATATCGGTATACTCTCTGGTAGCCAAATCTATAGCTAGTAATGTGGTCGCCTTTGCAATCTCTATTCTCTGTTCCCGGTCGTGGAACTGAAGGTTCAACTTATCATGGCCGCAGTAGGAACTGCTGCCGCCGTGCTAAACTCTGCTGGGGCTGGTGATGTCGCAGAACTCCCCAAATGAAGCACCATGTCAGGTGATGACTGGGCCTGTGCCCACGCAACCCTGCAGGTTTCTACTCGCACTCCTCGGCTGCCTTGCCCTCCTGGGCTCGGGTTTGCCCTACGCGGAGGCATAACGGTAAGGGAAAGAAATACGTTAGAGGGGTCCAACTTATCACACAGCTCTAAGGCACGATCTCAGAATGAGAAGAATGGAAACCACTCCTAAATATCCTATAGCCTCCTGATTATTGGTGTGGTGCACAACACACCGATAATCAAGACTCTACTAGATACGGTCTGTAGACACTTTCTGAGGATTAACTGCTCTGATACCACTTTTGTCACGACCCGAACCCGGGCCCGTGACTGGTGCCTTACCCCGGGCACCCTAGTGATACAACATCAGAGAAATCAGCGGAATATAAAACAATAACATGAAACAACATGAAGTATGAAATAATAATCTGAGAAAAATTGTCTTTCGGCATGTATATATGAAAACTTAAATTCGAACAGTTACATCCCATGACAACCCTGCCCACAACAAGATTACTGCACTCTACGAATGATATGACAACCACGACGGGACAGGGCCCCATCATACCCCTGAATGTAAGCACCTACAACAACAGGGGACTATACCAAGATAAGCCTCCGGAGGAACGGAGCTTCCCAAACGCTGAACTGTGACCCTAAGAGCGAGGATCAACGACTGGTGTACCTTTACCTGCGGCATGAACGCAGCCCCCCGAAGGAGGTCAGTACAACAGGTACCAAGTATGTGAAACTGAAAATACTGTAAATGAAATCATAGTAGTCTATATAAAGCAGGAGACATGTATGATAACCAAACTACGCCACAATAAATAAGCGATCATGTCAAGTCGGGGACTCACGCCTCAAAGTCATCACTCAAATATAACAATGGGTCTCACGCCCACAACATCAATCATGCCCGTGGAATACCTTCCTCACCGCGATCTATGATATAAAAGCACCAAGGAATACATGAACACCGTGTCCCACTGTGTCATCATAAAACCGTCACGGTAAGTACGAAGGCATAGCCGACTACTAAAACCCACGCATAACAAGGTCATAAATCAGATCATGATCTGCCTGCATCGTCACATGATCAAAGCCGCCACTCGCGCGATATCTAATGTGCGCGTCTAGCCCTCGAACTTCCGTAGCTCGCACGGGCCACCCAACGCCCGCATGAGGTATTCCCGCATCGAGGGTAGCTACTCCAGCCGTCTGGACTCGCCGCCCGCGTAGCCACATAGACCGCATGACCACAAAGGCCGCACACTAACTCGGAACTCTGCAGCCCGCATAGGCCACTGCACCGCATAAGGTATTCTCGAATCATAGGTCACACAGACCGCCGAAGTCTACCCCGTCGGAGGCGCCTTAACCCCTAATCATGAGTGATACAATAACATAACATATTTATCGTTTAAACAACATAAGCACAATCATGGAACCCCTTTACACAAACATCACAAGATACTAACACACGTAGCATCCTAGCATGTTTACTTAACAAATCAACAAGAAAGTATTACAAGGCTATCACAAACCAACACAATCAAGTTATACACACAAGGTACTTTCTACTATATGATTAACAAGATCGGGTTTTTATCCCCAAAGTACTTCATACATTAACTCTTTAAAAGATACGTTACTTTCACAAAAGTCACACAATACCCGTAGTATATGAAAATAGAGTGATTATCTTTTGAAGTAAATCAAAACACTTCTCTTTGTAAAATCAAGTAACAACATTCTTTTCCAAACGTTCCAAGTTTGCCTAATTTCAATTACTCAAGTTTCTCATTTTCGAAAGGTTTGTAGTTCATAGTTTTTAATCCTTTAAAACAATTTGAGAAACATATACCTTATGTGTGAGTAGGTTATTCTTGTTCATAACAATCTTGATACAACAATCATGATCTAGGGAATGTAATATCATTTTGTCTCATCTTAGCTTCTAAGCAGATGGTAGTTTCTACTGGTTTTAATAATACTTTATTAGTCAAAACATTTTCCTTTATTAGCGCTGTTGTGGTTTGTTCGATACTTATTCTGATTTCCGAAATCAGTAAAACATAATTCCTTTTGAAAACCAAGTACTCATTACTCACGAATGAGGTTTCACACTTTTTAACAAAATTCAATTAAGTCAAGTCTCTTATCTTTTAAGATCAAGTCTCTTAAATCAATAAATCATTCTTTTTATCTCTCTTAAGCCGTTATACCTAACTTCTCATAAAGCTAGTATAACTCTTAAGCTTTTAAAACCAAGTATTACTCTTCTGTCAAAATGATTCAGTATTCTTTTGAAATACTTCAAGATTATTCAGGCTTAAGTCCGGAGACATTGCCGTAATTATTATTCAGTTAACACACGTACGTCTACCGTACTATATATATATTCTTTAAAATATCATGCTCAAGAGGATAGGAAGAATCACATACCTCGCGACGATTATCGACTATTAGCAAAACGCCCACGCTTATAACCCTACTAGCCTTGTCCACCTTTCAAGTAGCACATGCTACTCACAGAACATTCAACCTATAAAGGTTATACAAGTCTATCAAAGTCTAGACTACTCGGTAGAATAAATCTAGATACAAGATTCTACGGAAATTTGGGCAGCCCTTCCCTACCCGTCAAACTTCACAAGTCTCATCTGATACACCCATGTAAGTACACAATTCTCTTCTTTAAATTCAGGCTTAAGTCAAAAGACATTGCCGCACAACTATGTTCGATTATATATAGTATACTTCAACTATATATTCCTACAACATGTAATTTCCAATTACAATAGAAGGTCAAGAGTGTTTACCTCGATAAGCCCAAAATTATCCAAGTATAAAGTCGATCCTGAGCAACGTTTAGCTCCTACTCCGGGTGCTCCAACCCGCTCCAAATAACCCTTAGAAGTTCTACGCAACTTCTTCTTAATACTCCAACCAACTATGGAGATTTTCCTTAGGGTTTCGTTTTTGTGACTGAAGGGAAGTATAATAGTATTTCTGGGATTTTCGTATAAGTGTAATCTTGGAATACTACAAGGTATACGGCTAAGGAAATTTGGGTATAGTAACAATACTTTGGAGAGTATTTCTACCAAGAGGGGGGGTATTTATACGAGACAACACCACAAAGGGGGGTGTATACCCCTCGGCCAACCCCACTAGGAGGGGGGTACTCTCGGCCAAGGGGGGAGGGGCTCTCGGCCAAGGGGCCTCACCAAGGGGGGAGGGGGAGGCTAGGACGAGACACTACACAAAGGGGGGGAGAAGAGAGCTTTCAAGACTTAGCACAATTTTGGATGAAGAAGTTCATCAAAGGGGAGGGGTATTTATAGGTCAAGCCATGGCTAACCAATGGCCAAGATCAAGCCAAGTGTGGTGCAAGTGTAGGGCTAGGATTCACCCAAGTGTACCTTATCCATCTACCCACAAAATATCCTACCAACTACTTGACAAAAAAGCCAAGACCAATCGTCCAAACCGCCCACCACAACGCCCAATATGAGGGTGACACTTGTCACCCTCCCGTTGGTCCAAAATGTTTCGTCTCTCGGAAAAATCCGCAAAAATTAGAAATGACATAGCCGTAATTTATCCTACGCGAGTTGTGTAAAACGTTTCGTCGAAAAACGACTCTAACCGGGTGTTGTGCACAAAAAAATCGAACATATGCCTAACTTTAAAGCCCAAACTTTTCTACGTACATCCTTACGTACATACTCTGAAAAAACGGGGTATAACAAGTTTTCCACAGGCAGCACTCGTACTTATCTTATTCTTGCCTTGCGCATTTTCCTGAAATCATTCGGGAAGTCGTGGCCCTGACCGCCATACAAGACAACTCCAAGCACCTCCAAGGGCACTTAACATAAAATCCTTCAATGATCATACACTCTTATCTCCGTCTCTTAGCTTTCGAATTCACGTACCACATATTTCCAACATCAATTTATTTTACTTTAACCGAACAAGTCACATAGACTTACTAAAATCAAGTCTGACAATCGTATATCATCACCGGGCAATCCCTATGTACCCGCTCAGTTACCACCCAAACACCCACTGGTGTGGCTACCTCGAAAGGTTCTCATGGATTCAGGCTCTATTCCTTTACACTTGTTTGCACTCTTTCTTACTGGTTGTACTTTTCCCGTACTTCCAAACTTATACTAGTAAACGTACATAACTTCCATACTAATTCTGGCCTCCAATCTTTGGAGCTACCTACATTGAACAATTTAAGGTCATTTCCGGCTTTCACAACCTGGCTTCGGTGGAACGTGTCCACGAACCCGTAAAATGATTAACTAGACTTGGACCTTGTACCCTCGTGACCCTGTCACATAGCGGGACTATTACCAACTGATCCCACTCCATATCCGGCTATGAGGCGACCCGTAATAGGTCCTCAACCCGACTCGGCGTCGCACTTAACTCTTATCCTTGGTCTGACTTAAATTTTTACTACCCGAGAAGGCCTTATATACCTAAGGTCTCGGCGGTTATCAATATTCTTAGGCTCGCAATTTTCATGCTCCAAGCCTACCTTATTAGTCCCCCCGTAAACGGGTACAATAACTTTTCATAATACCATAATCGTGTTGTCTTGATCACAACAACCATTACTTATTCCATACGGATCTCATCCATAGCATTCTCTTAAGCATACTACGTAGCTTAATCTATTAACATAGTCTTCCATTAAGTCCCTTAATTATAACTTCATAAAGGTCCATTACCTTCTCAGACAGCTCATCATCTCCTAATTATCTCAAATTAGTACGTAAAACCTTAATGAGAATTCATTAAACTGTTCTATACCTTTCCGGTATCTAATTAGTCCTTACCAATTCTTGGTAATCCAAAATCATTCTAGGCAACACGCGTCTGACCCTCATACATAAATCCATATAGTTGTATGTCATAATACCAACTATACTACAATTATTACCAACCTGGATACACAATCCACATAATCTTTCCTGGGTCGCTGCTGTCTTTCTCGTAGCTGCAATCAACATAACTCGTTAGGGAGAGACGACCCTAAAAACACAGCTCTATCGCACGATCTCAGGGTGAGAAGAATGGAAACTAATCCTAAATGTCCTGCAGCCTCCTGGTTATAGATGTGGTGCACAACACACCGATAACCAAGACTCTACTAGACACAGTCTGTAGACACTTTCCGAGGACTAACTGCTCTGATACCACTTTTGTCATGACCCGACCCCGGGCCAGCGACTGGTGCCCTACCTGGGCACCCCTTACAGGTATACATCAGAGAATAACAACGGAACATACATAAACTCATAAGAAATAAATAACAGGCTAGCCGATAAGGCCACCTTCCAAAAGCGTACATGTAACCCAAAAAGCAGTTACCTTTTTTTTCTCATTACAACTCAATCCATAAGATATGACTACAAACCTCTAAGAATAACAACTGTGACGGGATAGGGCCCCACCATACCCCTGAATGTACAACAACCGACAATACCAGGGATCTGAACCAAAGATAAGCCTCCGGAGTAATGGAGCTTCTCAACAGCTGAACAGTGATCCTAAGAGTGAGGATCAGCAACCTGTATAATTCGACCTGCGGCATGAACGTAGCCCCCCGAAGGAGGTCAGTACAACAGGTACCAAGTATGTGAAACTGAAAGTACTGTAATAACATCATATAGTCTAAAATAAAGCTGGAGACATGTATGACGACTCAAATAACAACATTGTGCCTTACTAACAATGAGAGTAAACAAGAGTATACTTTACTTCATAAAAATAGGAGGCTCATGATCAAAGTAGGGCCACCCGCCCGTAGTATCATTAAACAATCCTACTCTTGGGACTATTTCACCTGCATAGGTCCTGTGGACCCGCAATGAGGTCATCCGCCTCGCATGGGACTTTCACCCGCATAGGACTATTTCACCCGCATGGGCCCGGTAGGCCCGCAATGAGTACAAACGCCGCACTCGCATCATGGGTAGCAAATCCATGGAATAGGTAGTAACCCGGGGGTTTACCCCGCAAGAATAACATAACCTAGCTCACCCGGCTATCATACATAACATAAGCACTACCGGCTTATCATACATAACATAAGCAAGTTAAGAAATCCTCCTAACTTCTTATTAACCTTATTTATATACACTCTCATTTTAGTTTACTTAAGGCACTAACATGTCATTATAAAATTCGGGAATTTAACCCAAAGTACTATGTACCTTTATCCTTTTAAAAAATGACTCTTTCTTGTATAAAATCCCCAAGATACTAACGCCCGTAGTATCAAGGCTTGTCTACATTTCAAAACAAGTCACTACACTTTTTAGAAATACATTTAGGCTTCTAAATCAAGTGACTGCTTACTTTAAAACTTTAACCCATTGATGCCTTTAAATCAATTTGGTTGTCCTCATTTCAAGTCATTTATCTTTGTTTACATTACTAGAGTAAACCTTTCTTATAACTTTCCATAAAGCTGTTATAACTAACTTCCCATAAAGCCTTTATAACTCTTTATGTTTTAGCCAATTACATTCTTTTTATAACCAAGAGACTTATACTTTCAAAAACCAAGTTTCTTAACTTTAGAATAGTTCAAGTAATCAATACTTTATAAATAAAGTATTCTATACATTTTCAAGTCAAGAAACTTTGTTTACCTTATTAGAATAAACCATTCTTTTAATTTCCGTAAAGTTATTATAACCAACTTTATGCTTTTGAAACCAAGTCATTTCTATCCTTTAAACACAAGTGAGTTAATTCTCTAACTCAACCAACTTAGACATTCTTAAAACAAGTCAAGGATATCAAATGAACTGAATTCATTTAAATCTCGTACGTCTACCGTACTATACATTTATAACTACTCATGCTCAAGAGATAAGAAAGTTTACACATACCTCTTCGACTTAATCCACTTGCCAAGTTGAATACGCCGCACATAGAATGTCAATCTATAATGACCATAATACGTCCATCAACTACTAGCTTTCAACGTAGAATATTCCTAAGTATAAGGACACTTAATTCTACGGAAAATCGGGCAGCACCTCCTTTGTTTCTACGTACTTTTCCACCTTTTTCAAGGCCCGAAAATCAATAACCAAATGCCACATTTAAGGCTCAACAATCAGTTAAACAAAGGGGATTACACGCCTCACAATACGTGTAAAATTCTGCCCCACAATTTATACAAAACAGTCCAATAGTCAATGCCATTCTCGGCTAATATAAGCAACAATGCAAAGTCTATTTCAATTCTTTTTCAATCCATATTGTCGTTCCAACATGTTATATAGTCGCAACCAACTTTAACAACTATAATCTCCTCTTTATATAACATGCGATGACTAAAACTAATAACTAAATTGAATTACAATCTTAAAGGCAAATCTTGCTAGTTTCGGATTTTAGGCTTCCAACATTCCATAACACATATCAATCTTCATAATATATATCACATGATCATTTCTAACTTATAATAACATGGAATCTTCAATAAAAATAGTAAGACGAAGATTTATACCTCAAATAAGCCCAAATATTATCCAAGACTTCAAGTCGATCATTAGCAACTTTTAGCTCCTCTTCTTATGTTCCAATCCGCTCCAAGAACTCCTTAGAAGCTCATAACCAACTTCTCTTCAATTTCCAACTTCAAAGTTGAAGAACACCTTAGGTTTTGACCTTGCGACTAACGTGAAAACGTATTTTTTCTGGGATTTTTCTATTGAGATATCCTTGTAATACCCTTAGGAACCTTGGGTTTGAATATTGGGAAATTATGGAGCAAGATTGCAAATTTTTTTTGTGGGATATAGGGCATTGCCGAGAGCTTCCTAAAGCTAGCTCAAGTTTCTCTTGAATTTTTCTAAGTGTTGAATGAACTAGTCTTGCACTAGTAGTAGTAATATATAAGGAGACCAATGGCTTGGATTAAAACAAATGTGTGGTCAATAATATCAAGCTCCTTTGACCCTTTGACTTGGTCCATTTATCTCAAGCCAATATGGCTATTTTTTGTCATCCATTTCGCCCAAGATGATACATGTGGAGGGTGACACGTGTCTCCCTCCCATTGGTCCATAACACTTCATTTCCCGAAATTTCCATAATTGGTCAAAATATCGGAAACCTCGTGGGCCCCACAAAACGTAAAATTTCTCGGGTGGACCACACGTATCCAACTCTGTAAATAAACTTTCATAATTCCGATAAGTTCTAAAAGTCTTGAATAACAAATTTGAGAACCCAATTCTCATTAACGAACAATTTTCCTTCCCGAGGTTCGGAAGATTTTTCCTTTGGAAAAACAATTCTTTCTTTCGTTCAATTTTTATAAGTCTTGTGCTCTCACATCTATTCTTATAAACACATGTCCTGGAACTACGGGGTGTAACAACGGTCGACCGGCAAGTACGAAGCCAACTACGATTCTCTGCGTCACGGTTCGACCGGCAAGTACAAAGCCAACTACGATACCGCCACGCCACGGTTGGACCGGCAAGTACGAAAGCCAACTACCAGATTCCGCCTGCATTACGAAGCTGACCGGGGCAAGTACGAAAGCCAACTACCAGATACCGCCTGCGTCACGAAGCTGACTGGGGCAAGTAGGAAAGCCAACTATCAGATACCTCCTGCATCACGAAGCTTCATGGGGATCTAGTCCATGGAACAAACATAGTGGAAGCATACCCGTGGAATCTCCAACAGCGTCGGTATGTCCAAGTAAAATAGCGAGATACCCGGCCCTCCATTGAGAGACGCAGTAACATAGGAACATAACAAGGCTATCACGAGCAAGCACATGTAAGTTAACGCACTCTTAGACTTTTATTAACTTGTAAAATGAAATATCAGTTTATAAACTCAAGGCACCTTCATTTTATGTAAAATACGGGATTTAACCCCAAAGTACTACGTACTTCAACTCTCTTAAAAATGACTCCTTTTTTACATAAAAAGCCACAAGACACTAATACCCGTAGTATCAAGGCACTTCCATTTTTTACAATCAAGTTACTACACGTTTTAAATTAAGTAACAAATAATTTTCAAATCATGTTACTACACCTTTTTAACTTCGACTCAAAGCTTTAAAATCAAGTAACTTCTACTTTCTACATTAAGACAATTATTCCTTTAACTCAAGTAATTCATTCTTTTCAAATAGCGTTACTCCTATCTTTTAAAATCAAGTCATGGATTCTCTTTTAACCAAGTAATCTATACTTGTTAAATAATTCTAGTTTCATGACTTTCCGAAAACTCTAGTCTCATAACTTCCAAATAAAACAAGTCTCTTAACTTTAGAAATCAAGTCTCATAACTTGAAAAATAAAGTCTCATAACTTTTAAAGGAATTCTAGTAACTTATTCGTTTCAAACCAAGTCACTCATACATTTAAAATTAACACTCATTTGAACCGTGAATAGGTTATACCCGTTTCTAATACTTCCTAACGTCTCTTACCAACATCCCCCATAAGATATAGTAAGAACTTAGGAATATTTTAGACATACCTTTAGCATAAAAATCAATAACATGAATACTTCCTAATGACAAGGCAAGTACTTCAAGAAAACAAGTCATGTATACTCCAACTAACAAGGCAAGTATACTTTAAGAATAAGTCATGTATACTCCAAAACAAGGCAAGTATACTTCAAGGATAAATCATGTATACTCCAACTAACAAGGCAAGTATACTTTAAGAATAAGTCATGTATACTCCAAAACAAGGCAAGTATACTTCAAGGATAAATCATGTATACTCCAAAACAAGGCAAGTATACTTCAAGGATAAATCATGTATACTCCAACTTGTCACGACCCGTTCCGGGGCCCGTGACTGGTGCCTTACCCGGGCACCCAAGTAGTCATACATCAGAGAAAATTAGCGGAACATAAAACAATAACATGAAGCCAATGCAATAAGACAGTGAAATAAGAAGACAGGCTAACCAAAACGGTTACCTTCAGTATATATAAATAACAATTTGAACAGTTACATCCCATTACAACCCTGCCCACAACAGTACTACAGACCTCTACGAATGATATGACAACAACGACGGGACAGGGCCCCGTCATACCCCTGAATGTAAGCACCTACAACAACAGGGGACTATACCAAGATAAGCCTCCGGAGAAACGGAGCTTTCCCAAATGCTGAATCAGACCCTAAGAGCGAGGATCAACGATCGTGTACCTTTACTGCGGCATGAACGCACTTCGGCGAGGTCGATAACAGGTACCAAGTATGTGAAACTGAAAATGAAATCATAGTAGTCTATATAAAGCAGGAGACATGTATGATAACCAACTACAGTTCACAATAAATAACAGTTATGTCAAGTCAGGGACTCACGCCCTCCAAGTCATCACTCAAATATAACAATGGGTCTCACGCCCACAACATCAATCATGCCCGTGGAATACCTTCCTCACTGCCGGCGGTCTATGATATGAAAGCACAAAGGAATACACATGAACACCAGGTCCCACCTGTGTCATCATAAAACCGTACGGGGTAAGTACGAAGGCATAGCCGACTACTAAAACCCCCAGTACAAACAAGGACATAAATCAGATCATGAGATCTGTCTGCACGTCACATGATCAAAGCCGCCACTCGCCGCAGATCTAATGTGCGCGTCTAGCCACGAACTTCCGCGACTCGCATAAGCCACTCCGATGGCCCGCATGAGGTATTCCCCGCATCGAGGGTAGCTAATCCCCGGCAGCGTCCTGGACTCGTCGTCCGCATGGCCACATAGACCGCATGACCACAAAGGCCGTACACTAACCTGGAACTCCCGCAGTTCCGCATAGGCCACACAGACCCGCATAAGGTATTCTCGAATCATAGGTCACACAGACCCGCATAAGGTATTCTCGAATCATAGGTCACATGCACTACCGAAGTCTACCCCGCGTCGGAGGCGCTTAACCCGGAATCATGGTGATACAATACTAACATAACACTTATCGTTTAAACAACATAAGCACAATCAAGGGAAACCCCTTTACACAAACATCACAAGATACTAACACACGTAGCATCCTAGCATGTTTACTTAACAAATCAACAAGAAAGTATTACAAGGCTATCACAAACCAACACAATCAAGTTATACACACAAGGTACTTTCTACTATATGATTAACAAGATCGGGTTTTTATCCCCAAAGTACTTCATACATTAACTTTTTAAAAGATACGTTACTTTCACAAAAGTCACACAATACCCGTAGTATATGAAAATAGAGTGATTATCTTTTGAAGTAAGTCAAAACACTTCTCTTTGTAAAATCAGGTAACAACATTCTTTTCCAAACGTTCCAAGTTTGCCTAATTTCAATTACTCAAGTTTCTCATTTTCAAAAGGTTTGTAGTCATAGTTTTAGTCCTTTAAAACAATTTGAGAAACATATACCTTATGTGCGAGTAGGTTATTCTTGTTCATAACAATCTTATTACAGCAACCATGATCTAGGAAATGTAATATCATTTTGTCTCATCTTAGCTTCTATGCAGATGGAAGTTTCTACTGGTTTGAATAATACTTTATTAGTCAAAACATTTCCCTTTATTAGCGCCACGTGGTTTGTTCGATACTTATTCGACTTCCAAATCAAGAAACATTATTCCTTTTAAAACCAAGTACTCATTACTCACGAATGAGGTTTCACATGAAATTCATATCAATTCATTTAAGTCAAGTCTCTTATCTTTTAAGATCAAGTCTCTTAACTTTTATAATCAATAAATCATTCATTTTATCTTTCTTACGATGTTATACCTAACTTCCCATAAAGCTAGTATAACTCTTATGTTATTAAAACCAAGTGTTACTCTTCTTTCAAAAACAGTTCTTAATACTTTTTGAAATACTTCAAAGTTCTTATCATTCAGGCTTAAGTCAAAAGACATTGCCGTACAACTACGTTCAGTTAACACGCGTACGTCTACCGTACTATATATACTTCTTTAAAATATCATGCTCAAGCGTATAGGAAGAATCACATACCTCGCGACGATTATCGGCTATTAGCAAATCGCTCCACGGCTATAACCCGGCTAGCCTGGTCCACCTTCTCAAGTAGCACATGTTACTCGCAGAACATTCAACCTATACAGGTTATACAAGTCTATCAAAGTCTAGACTACTCGGTAGAATAAATATAGATACAAGATCCTACGGAAAATCGGGCAGCACTTCCCTATCCACAACTACACAAGTCTCATCAGAATACAGCCCCTACGTAATTACAGTTCAGTTCTCTTCTTTAGATTCAGGCTTAAGTCCAAAGACATTGCCGCAAAACTATGTTCAGTTCTATATTTAGTATACTTCAACTATATACTCCTACAACATGTATTTTCCAATCACAATAGGGGGACAAGATAATTACCTCGATAAGCCCATAATTATCCAAGTATAGATGTCGATCCTTAGCAACGCTTAGCTCCTACTCCGGGTGCTCCAACCCGCTCCAAACAACCCTTAGAAGTTCTACGCAACTTCTTCTTAATACTCCAACCAACTATGGAGATTTTCCTTAGGGTTTCGGTTTGAGACAAAAAGGACATTTAGGTAGTATTTCCGGGCTCTACGTATAGAGGTATCTTTGGAATACTACAAGGTATACGGCTAAGGTAATTTTGGGTATAACAACAATACTTTTGAGAGTATTTCTACCAAGAGGGGGGTATTTATACGAGACAACACCACAAAGGGGGGGGTGTATACCCTCGCCAACCCCACTGTGGGGTACTCTGCCAGGGGAGGGTTCTCGGCCAAGGGGCCTCACCAAGGGGGGGAGGGACGAGAACACTACAAGAGAGGGGGGGGAGGATTTTAGACTTAGGAAATTATTTTGGATGAAGAAGTCTTCAAAGGGGGAGGGTATTTATAGGCCAAGCAAAGGCCAACCAATGGCCAATATCTAGCCAAGTGCTATGCAAGTGTAGGGCCAAGATGTGCCCAAGTACCCCCTAGTCCCTACTCCTTAAAACCCTCACAAATATCTACACAAATATCTACCATCAACTTGCCCCTTCAATCGGCCCTAAGCCGCCCCATAAGTCCACCAATGAGAGGGTGCCAAGTGTTGCCCTCTCGTTGGTCCAAAACATTTCGTCTCTCGGAAAAATCCGCAAAAATAAGAAAAAACATAGCCGGAATTTTCTCCTCGCAAGTTATGTAAAACGTTTCACCGAAAAACGACTCTAACCGGGTGTTGTGTACAAAGATAATTCGGCCAAGCCACCTTGGGGGGTGACACGTGTCGCCCTCCCATTTGTCCAAAATAATTCATCTTCCGAAAATATCCATAACGGCCAAAATCTCAAAATCAAAATGCTCTACAAAATCAGAATTTCTCCCGTGGCCCCACGTGACCATTTCCAAAATAAAATCTCAAAATTCTAATATAATTTAAGAAGCCCATATTCCAAATCTGGGAATCCAATTCCCATCAACGAACATTTTTCTTTACAAAAACCGGAAACTCTTTCCGTGGAAAAATCACCTCTTTCTTCCTTTCCAATTTTTCTGTCGTGCTCTCGTACGTACGTCCTCGCATACATACCTCGAACTACGGGTATAACATTCTTCCCCTTAGAAACATTCGTCCGAATGTTCCTTCTAAGTCTCCAACCAAACGTGCGCCAAAGATAGTCTTCACTACTATACATACGAAACAAACTCGCCATACCGCCACGTAAACACCCGCACAAATACCTCCATCCAAGTCCACGAGGAAACACCTCTAACATCACAAAAGCCCTTACCCGAAGTCTAAAATATACTTCCTTCACACCTTCTTCTTACAAAAGGAATGATCACATCTATGCTCGCCATACATGCTCCCTTCTTCCCTTACGTGTTGTACCCTTCTTGTACCCTCGAACTCTTTCTCATAACCTACCACATTTCTGTTGAACAAGTATAAACCAACTATCTGAATCCTTGCCAATATCGAACCAATCGACCGGCAACTTACACTTCCGCCCCTAAGGCTTCATAAGGCGATATCCGAACACTGAAATGGTAGCTTAAACACTCCTTCCACAGGAGACAACAATCCTCACGGCTACCCCTGAAATCAAAACACCGCCCGAGGACGAGCGCTCATCGAGACTCACCTGAGTTCCTAACTCGCTGGTAAAACTTCCGTAAAACGAAATAGCCACCACCGGGCTTCACCGTCGCCATAAGGTGAAAGTAGGCATCCTGCAGCCTTACAACCTTTCGATTTAATCGTGACGCCTTGTAATCGGGCCCACATCGTGCCTTACCTCGCACCCTAGTG
Organism: Przewalskia tangutica; assembly: GCA_029844215.1. Classification (NCBI taxonomy): domain Eukaryota; kingdom Viridiplantae; phylum Streptophyta; class Magnoliopsida; order Solanales; family Solanaceae; genus Przewalskia; species Przewalskia tangutica. Next base: position 94,719,528 of record CM056719.1, read on the forward strand.
ATACAACATCGAGAAAACCAATGAAATAAAACTTTACACATGAAATGAGAGATATAGTAAATAAACAAAGCAACCAAAACAGTTTGCCTTGATATACATAAAACTCCGAACAGTTTAATCCTTTTACAACCCCGCCTACAACAAGATTACTGCACTTAAGATTTATACAACAACTATGACGACAGGGCCCGCCATACCCCGAACGCATAAGAACTTACGCACTGTGGTAACATACCAAAGATAAGCCTCCGACGGAACTGAGCTTCCCAAAACGAAATGAGATCCTAAACGCGGATCGATAAATGACGATTTACCGCGGATGAACGCAGCCTCCAAGGAGGTCAAGACAACAGTACCAAGTATGTGAAATCAGAATATCAGTAAATGAAATCATAATAGTCTAAATAAAGCAGAGACATGTATGATGACCAAACTACAAGATATAACATATAACCGATATCAAGACAGGACTCACGCCCAAATTATCACTGTGTCGTGGAATTTCTTCCTCACCGGCAGCTTTATGATATAACAATACCAAGGATTATACATGAACACCATGTCCCACGTGTTATAAAACCGTGCAGACAAGTATAACTACCAGATCCGACCGTACTAATAATACAATGCAACCAAAACACGGCCGATACGGCAAGTGCGAGAGCCGACTCATCGGATACAAGGCCGGTCACGCACCGACCGGGCAAGTACGAGGGTGACCACCGGGACCAAGGTCAGATCACGAAACTTCGTCACTATATCGAACGGGGCAAGCGCGAGGGTCGACTACCGATACCAAGGCCGAATCACCACGACGGCAGTAATGAGAGCCACCACCGGATACCCAGCCGAACAAGAAGAAACCTCAACTACCAACCGCCTCTATCGAGAGACGCGTAAATACGTAAACACCACACTTGCACAACAAAGGCTATCATCACAAGCATAGGCAAGTTTCACAACAACAAGCATAGGAATGTTTCACCACAACAAGCATAGGCAAGTTTCACATCACTCAAAGTACCTTCATTTTATGCCAAAGTCCTGTTTCAACCTAAAGTACTACGACGTTAAATTCTTTAAAAGAGATCCATTACTTATCAAAGTCACCCGATACGTAGTATTAGAATGACCAACCCACATTCCTTTTCAAAATCAAGTAACAACATTCTTACCTAAGTTCCAGTTTGCCTAGTTTCAATTACTCAAGCTTCTCATTTTCAAATGGTTTCATAGTTCATAAACTTAATCACTTGATTCCTTTTTAGAACAATTGAGTAATATAAGTCTCACGTGAGAGTAGGTTATTCTTGTTTACAACATTCTTATTACCGCAGCCATGATCTAGAAAATGTATATCATTTTGTCTCATCTTAGTTTCTATGCAGATGGAGGTTTCTACTGGTTTTAATACAATTCATCATTATTCAATACATTTTCCTTTATTAACGCTGCAGTGGTCTGTCGATACACATTCTGATTTCCGAAATCAGTCAAACATTATCCCTTTAACTAACACCAAGTACTCATTACTCACGAATGAGGTTTCACACAAACATTCACATTAGAACAAATAAGTTAAGTCTCTTATCTTATAAGATCAAGTCTCTTAACTCCTAACATCAGTAAACCATTTTCTTTACCTCTCTTAAGACATTATACCTAACTCCCCATAAAGCTTAGTATAACTCTTTTTAAAACCTTTTAAAACCAAGTGTTACTCTCCTTCAAAACGTTTTATAAATATTTTGAAATACATCACGTCCTTTTTTATAACAAGCCAGTTATAATTCTCATAATTTAACCTTTTTTTTTTTTTTTTAAAACCACAAAGTATTTTTTTACCTACATAAAGCTGTTATAACCAACTTCCCATAAAGCCGTTATAACACTTTATGTTTTAAGAACAATCAAACACGCTTAACACATGTACGCTCACCGTACTACATAGTTCACACATCTCAGGCGAGAAGAGATAGGAAGAGGTTCACATACCTCGCGACGATTTAACGACAAGAAGCAAAATGCTCCAAGTACTACAACCGTGCTAGCCCTTTCCACTCCTCGAGTAGAATACGCTACTCTTAGTACTTTCACCTATAAAGGCCACAAACGCTCATTAAATCTTAAACACACGCTCCCACCTTTCTACGTAAAATTCGAGACCTCCCCGCAACAGCGTAAATCTCCTCCTTCATCGAGGTCGGCTACCAAGCCAACCGTGGGGTTAACACGCCTAACCGACGCTGCATAATTCTACTACACAAGAATGCTACATAAGTTCATCAGAATACAACCCTAGGTAATTACGCTCGCTTCTTCTCTTTATTATCCTTCTATGTGATTACTGCTCAATTCTTCATTCTTCAGCTTAAGTCAAAAGACATTGCCATAATACTAAGTTCGGTTCTATATATAGTATACAACACTATATATTCAACACTTATGTAATTTCCAATTACAATAGGGACAAGATATTTACCTCGATAAGCCCAAAATTATCCGAGTTTAAAGTCGCCTCCCGAGCAAGGTTTAGCTCCTCCTCCGAGTGCTCCAATCCGCTCCAAACAACCCTTAGAAGTTCTACGCAACTTCTACTCCATACTTCAACAACGGTGAAGATTTTCCTTAGGGTTTCGTGTAGAGGCTAAGGAAAGTATAATCGTATTTTTCCGTTTTTCAGACAAAGGGTACTTTGGACAGTACTACAAGGTATGTGGGCTAAAGTATTTTGGACATTATAACAATACTTAGGAGAGTATTTCTATACCACAACAAAGGGTATTATACGAAAACAACTAGGCTAGGGGGGGGAAGCTCTCGGCAAAGGGGGTAAGGGGTGTGGTGGACGAATTTCACAAGGGAGGGAGGAAGAGACCTACAAGACTAAGGCAATTTGAGGATGACGAAAGTCGTCACCAAGGGAGCTATTTATAGCAAAACCAAAGGCCAACCAAGGGCCAAGATCCTTCCAAGTGTATAGCAAGTGTAAGGGCAAGATTAAACCAAGTGCACCCTAAACCCTACTCCACAAAACACTCCACAAAACAAGCCACAAAACAAGGCACAAATCAAGGAGCCAATTGGCCAAGAGAACGTGACCCATTTCGTCCAAGCCATGCCATGGTTGCCGCCTGCTTTCCAATTGAGGGTGACAAGTGTCGCCTCTCGTTGGTCCAAAATGTTTCGCCTCTGAAAAATCCGCAAAAATATAAATGACATAGCCGGAATTTTCCTACGAAGTCGTGGAAACGCTTCGTCGAAAACGACTCTTTCGCACTTGTGTACAAATTTCAAACTATGCCTACTTTAAGGCTCAAATTGTACACGCACGCCTCACGCATATACTGAAATACGGTATAACATTCTCCCTTAGAAACATTCGCCCCAATGTTCCTTCAAGGTCTCAAAACAAACAGCGCCGTGATAGTCTTCACCGCTATACGCATTTAAAACAATCATGCCACACTGCCACAAAACATACGCTCACTTTTCCCTTCTCGTAGTACTCCACGAACACTAACTCGCTCTAGTATCCGCACCACACTTCACAACGCTTCGTTTCCAACCCTTGGAGTCACTACCTCCAAACTTGGTCATCTCACTAACCTCGATTTCCACTAAGGCCATTCCCGTCCTTCACGAACTGATTCTGATCGAACGCATCAACGAACTCATACGATGGTCATCTAAACTTGGGCCTAGCACCTCGTGACCCTACCACCGGGACCACCCAGAATCGACCCCACCCCAAACCGGTTACGGGTTGACCCGCAAATGGTCCTCAACCCGACCCCAATCACGCTAACTCTTGTTCCCGATCCTAACAATCTTACTATTTCACATCATGAAAGCTACCACTTCCATCTCACACTACCTGTGACTTACCCTTTTCACTAACTGTGTTTCTAAATCACATTTTAGCACAAAGCTATCCAAACATAACATTAAACACATCAACAACATCAATACAAACAAAACTCTGTAGGTTAAGGATATACTCAAACTAGGCGTTCAAGGACCGCTAAAATCGAACTCCCACCGCGACCTCTACCGGCCTTCCGGCACGAACATCCCGCCTCGCTACGGAAGGTGAAGAACCCGCAATCGCCTAGTAGTCCATGCTATCCTACCGCTACCTCGGCCTGGACGCTTCTGCCGACGGGCCCTGCTGCCGCAAAAATAACAATCTCCCGAGTTAGTACGACACTCTCCCTTATGAAGCTTTCCACAACGCCACACCGAGACAAGGGCAACCTCATCCGCGAGCACTCGCTTCCCAAAATCTGAAACAGGAGCCCCGACCGCCCCGAATATCCCGGCGTCCCGGAAGCCGGGAGGACCACTCAGACCGACGAGGTACATAACTAGTTCTGGCCGAGGCGGTCCGCCTCGAAAGTCACCAAAGGACCTCGCTGCTCGCCCTCTTCGCGACTTTGGTCATTCCGCCGATTTATCCGCCTCACATCCAAGTGTATACGCCGCACGCGGCAATGTCCATGCCCTACCAAGAGCTACACCAACAACTCTTCGCAAGGCAATCATCGAGCCCTCAGAACATATCGGTGCACTCGATCCTCCATACTAGCTACTAACGCGGACGCATCGCCAATGAGTCGAACTCCACATTGTACTTCCCGAACCGCACGCCTGCTCGCCAGAACACCAAAAATTTACCGAGCCCTCCTCATCTGGGGAGGCAAGAAATGTGCAAGAAAGGCCTCTGAGAACTCGTTCCATACCGCTGGAAGTGCATGCTCTCCCCTGGACAGCTCCCAAGAATCAAACCAGTCGACTGCGGTATCACGCAGTTGATGTGAACCTAGGGCCACCGACTCGATCTCCGATGCCTTGATCACTCACGATCCACAGAATCGCTTGGATGAACTCCTCGCGATCATCCTCGTGCCTCGACCCATAAAACTCGCGCCTACAACTCGTAAAATCCCGTAGCCTCGAACTATCTCGATCTAGGGTGAACCATCGTGCATCGGAACCGCCGGCCCACTTATCCTCAAGTCGCCACAACCCCGCCATTAATCGGGCCTACCTTTGTAACTCATCTCTCTCGCCTGCATCAGCGGATCGAGGCTCAGTATCGTGGTCTCGCCACGCTTTACTCGCAGATCCTTCACGCTTTGCCCTTCGCCCGGGTTGCCTGTCGCAGAGCCAGAACTGGTAAAACCGAAACACCTCAGAGGGGTCCAACCTTATCACCCAGCTCTACGGCACGATCTCAGAATGAGAAGACTGGAAACCAATCCTACATGTCCTATAGCCTCCGGATGATAGATGTGGTGCACAACACACCGATAATCCGCACTCTACTAGACACGGTTCAGACACTTTCCGAGGATTAATCGCTTCGATACTTCTTGACGCCCCGAAAATCGCCCACATCGTGCCTTACCCCGCACCCTAGTGATACAACATCGAGAAAACCACGGAAATAAAAACTTTACACATGAAATGAGAGATATAGTAAATAAACAAAGCAACCAAAACAATTGCCTTCAGATATACATAAAACTCGAATAGCTTTAATCCTTTTACAACCCCGCCTACAACAAGATTTCATGCACTTAAGATTTATACAACAACTATGACGGACAGGCCCGCCATACCCTGAACGTACAAGAACTTACGGACTGTGGTAACATACCAAAGATAAGCCTCCGACGGAACGGAGCTTCCCAAAACGCTGAAATGAGATCCTAAACGCGGATCGACAAATGACGACTTACCGCAGATTGAACGCAGCCCAAGGAGGTCAAGACAACAGTACCAAGTATGTGAAATCAGAATACTGTAAATGAAATCATAATAGTCTAAATAAAGCAGAGACATGTATGATGACCAAACTACAAGATATAACATATAACCGCTATATCAAGACAGTGGACTCACGCCTCCAAATTATCACTGTGCGTGGAATTTCTTCCTCACCGCTAGCGATTTATGATATAACAATACCAAGGATTATACATGAACACCATGTCCCACTTGTTATAAAAACCGTGCAGACAAGTATAACTACCAGATCCGACCGTACCAATAATACAATGCAACCAAAACACGGCCGATACGGCAAGTGCGAGAGCCGACTCACGGATACCAAGGCCGGCCACGCACCGACCGGGCAAGTACGAGGGTGACCACCGGGACCAAGGTCAGATCACGAAACTTCGTCACTATATCGAACGGCAAGTGCGAGGGTCGACTACCGATACCAAGGCCGAATCCACACGAGACGGCAGTACGAGAGCCACCACCGGATACCCAGCCGAACAAGAAGAAACCTCAACGACCAACCGCCTCTATCGAGACGCCAGAACACGAAACACCACACTTGCACAACAAAGGCTATCATCACAAGCATAGGCAAGTTTCACAACAACAAGCATAGGAATGTTTCACCACAACAAGCATAGGCAAGTTTCACATCACTCAAAGTACCTTCATTTTATGCCAAAGTCCGGTTTCAACTCCTAAAGTACTACGACGTTAAATTCTTTAAAAGAGATCCATTACTTATCAAAGTCACCCGATACCGTAGTATTAGAATGACCAACCCACATTCCTTTTCAAAATCAAGTAACAACATTCTTTCCTAAGTTCCAGGTTGCCTAGTTTCAATTACTCAAGCTTCTCATTTTCAAATGGTTTCATAGTTCATAAACTTAATCACTTGATTCCTTTTAGAACAATTGAGTAATATAAGTCTCACGAGAGTAGGTTATTCTTGTTTACAACATTCTTATTACGACCATGATCTAGAAAATGTATATCATTTTGTCTCATCTTAGTTTCTATGCAGATGGAGGTTTCTACTGGTTTTAATACAATTCATCATTATTCAACACATTTTCCTTTATTAACGCTGCAGTGGTCTGTCGATACACATTCTGATTTCCGAAATCAGTCAAACATTATCCCTTTAACTAACACCAAGTACTCATTACTCACGAATGAGGTTTCACACAAACATTCACATTAGAACAAATAAGTTAAGTCTCTTATCTTATAAGATCAAGTCTCTTAACTCCTAACATCAGTAAACCATTTTCTTTACCTCTCTTAAGACATTATACCTAACTCCCCATAAAGCTTAGTATAACTCTTTTTAAAACCTTTTAAAACCAAGTGTTACTCTCCCTTCAAAACGATTTATAAATCTTTTGAAATACATCAAGTCCTTTATTATAACAAGCCAGTTATAATTCTCATCAGTTACCCTTTTTTTTTTTTTTTTAAAACCACAAAGTATTTTCTTACCTACATAAAGCTGTTATAACCAACTTCCCATAAAGCCGTTATAACACTTTATGTTTTAAGAACAATCAAACACAGTTAACACATGTACGTCTACCGTACTACATAGTTCACACATATCATGCTAGAAGAGATAGGAAGAGGTTCACATACCTCGCGACGATTTAACGACAATAAGCAAAATGCTCCAAGTACTACAACCTTGCTAGCCCTTTCCACTCCTCGAGTAGAATACGCTACTCTTAGTATTTTCACCTATAAAGGCCACAAACGTCTATTAAATCTTAAACACACGTTCCCACCTTTCTACAGAAAATTCGGCGACTTCCCCGCAACAACAGAAATCTCCTCCTTCTATCGAGGTCGGCTACCAAGCCAACCGGGGTTAACACGCCTAACCGGACGCGTACAATTCTACTACACAAGAATGCTACATAAGTCTCATCAGAATACAACCCTAGGTAATTACGTCGCTTCTTCTCTTTATTATCCTTCTACGTGATTACTGTTCAATTCTTCATTCTTCAGGCTTAAGTCAAAAGACATTGCCATAATACTAAGTTCAGTTCTATATATAGTATACAACACTATATATTCAACACTTATGTAATTTCCAATTACAATAGGGGGACAAGATATTTACCTCGATAAGCCCAAAAATTATCCGAGTTTAAAGTCGCTCCTGAGCAAGGTTTAGCTCCTCCTCCGAGTGCTCCAATCCGCTCCAAACAACCCTTAGAAGTTCTACGCAACTTCTACTCCATACTTCAACAACGGTGAAGATTTTCCTTAGGGTTTCGTGTAGAGGCTAAGGAAAGTATAATCGTATTTTCCGAGTTTTTCGGACAAAGGGTACTTTGGAAAGTACTACAAGGTATTTGGGCTAAAGTATTTTGGACATTATAACAATACTTAGGAGAGTATTTCTATACCACAACAAAGGGTATTATACGAAAACAACTAGGCTAGGGGGGGGGGGGAAGCTCTCGGCAAAGGGGGAAAGGGGTGTGGTGGACGAATTTCACAAGGGAGGGAGGAAGAGAACTTCAAGACTTAGGCAATTTGTGGATGAAGAAAGTCTTCACAAAGGGGAGCTATTTATAGCAAAACCAAAGGCCAACCAAGGGCCAAGATCCTTCCAAGTGTATAGCAAGTGTAAGGGCAAGATTAAACCAAGTGCACCCTAAACCCTACTCCACAAAACACTCCACAAAACAAGCCACAAAACAAGGCACAAATCAAGGAGCCAATCGCGAGAACGCGGACCCATTTCGTCCAAGCCATGCCATGGTTGCCGTCCGCCTTCCACCAGAGGGTGACAAGTGTCGCCTCTCGTTGGTCCAAAATGTTTCGCCTCTCGGAAAAATCCGCAAAAATATAAATGACATAGCCGAATTTTCCCTACGAAGTCGTGGAAACGTTTCGTCGAAAACGACTCCTTTCGCACTTGTGTACAAATTTCGAAACTATGCCTACTTTAAGGCTCAAATTATACACGACGCCTCACGCATATACTGGAAATACGGGTATAACACCAACACACCGAGTAAACGGTCCCGACCAAGAACACGATGGCTGCCCCCATCGCCCGACCATCGTGAATGCATCTACGAACTCAGACGTGGTTAACTAAACATGGGCCTAACACCCTTATGACTTATCACAAGGCGGACCACCACAAACTGACCCCACCACCATACAGGCCGCGGGTTGACCCGCAACGTGGCCTCAACCCGACCCGGCAACGCGCAAAACACTAGCTCCCCGATCCGGAAAACTCTCACTAATCACGTTACGAAAAACCCAGCGGTCTTCTTAGCTCAACTACCCTCTTTCATTTCATACTACTTAGGGACTTATTATACAAACATGGATCACGTGCACTATGCACTCCGATAAGGATCAAACATAACAATACATCTTTACCCGAGATGGCCTTACCTCTAAGGTCTCTACGTATAAGGCTCTATGGTTCACACTTCCTCTATCCCCCAAATCTTACTCGGTTAACTAACCATGATATCTAATCACAATTAACACACTGCTATCAGAACATAGCACTTATGATATACTCGTTTTATCACACATACTGATCTCTAGAGGGTTAAGGATATACCTTTTTCTACTGCTTCACTCCCCTGAGTCGTTCTAATAAAACCTGCCCCGTAGGGCGCATAGCTAAGGGAGGTGACGAACTACCTATCGATCCTGAAGGCTAAGTCCTCATACTAGGTCACCCATTCGCCACATGGCCCTGACGGCCGCTGGTAAAACGAGTACCAACAAAAAGACGACATTCCCCGGAATGACGCCTGTCACACTGTGAATCGGAAGCCCTGGAGCTCTGACCAACTCCTGCCTACCCCGAACGTCCTGAACCTCGCGAGGACCTCTGCACCGTGGATGTGCATTGTAAATCTGCCGTGAGGTGATTCGCCTCGAAAGTTACTAAAGGACCTTGCTGCTCGCCTCTTCGCTGCCTCGTTAACCCGTCGATCTCTACGTTTCTTGGCTCGCCGCGTATAAGCCCGCATACGTGCCATGCTCAAGCTTCAATCAAGAACTACTTCGCACAACCTCTCGTTGATATTCATCAAGACTCGCGTACATCGGTATACTCTCCGTAGCCAAATTCATAGCTAGTAACAGGTCGCTTTCGCAATCTAAAATCACTGCTCGTGGCCGCGAAGGTTCAAATATCATGGCCGCAGAGGAACCGCCGCCGCCGCAAACTCACTTTGGGCTAGTGGCGTCGCAGAACTCCCGGCGAAGCACTACCCTAGGTAATGATTGGGCTGTGCCTCGTAACCCTCTCAGATTTACTCGCAGCCTCCTACGCTTTGCCCTCCTCGCCTGCCGCTTTACGTGAAGACATAACGATAAGGAAAGAATTACGTTAGAGGGTCCAACTTATAACACGGCCTAAGCACGATCTCGAGTGAGAAGAATGGAAACCAATCCTAAATATCCTATAGCCTCCTGATTATTGGTGTGGTGCACAACACACCGATAATCAAGACTCTACTAGATACGGCTCAGACACTTTCCGAGGATTAATCGCTCGATACCACTTTTGTCACGACTGCCCGGTTCGTGGATCGTGCCTTACCCGCACCCAAGTAGTCATACATCGTAGAAAATCAGCGAACATAAAACAATAACATGAAGCCAATGCAATAAGACAGGTGAAATAAGAAGACATGCTAACCAAAACGGTTACCTTCGGTATATATAAATAACAATTTGAAGCGATATCCCATTACAACCCCGCCCACAACAAGATTACTGCACTTACGAATGATATGACAACAACGACGGACAGGCCTCGCCATACCCCGAATGTAAGCACCTACAACAACAGGGACTATACGAAGATAAGCCTCCGAGAAACGGAGCTTTCCCAAACGCAACTGTGACCCTAAGAGCGAGGATCAACGATCGTGTACCTTTACTGCAGATGAACGCAGCCCCAAGCGAGGTCGATAACAGTACCAAGTATGTGAAATCAAAATGAAATCATAGTAGTCTATATAAAACAGAGACATGTATGATAACCAACTACGCTCACAATAAATACTTGATTATGTCTAGGGATGTCGATGGGCGGGCGGGCGGAAGGGTACCCCATACCCGCATTCGCCACCTAAAATCCACCCCATCCCCGCCCCACCACCCATCACGGATAGTAATTCCTCCACCCGCCCCGCCCACCTATTCCAAGTGTACCACTTACCCTGGCGGTACCCACCTAAATAAGTTGAATGAAACTGCATAGCAGAATTTTGTTTTTTTTAGTAGTGAATCTCTAACATCTATGAACCTAAGTAGCTAGTTTAAAGATACTATGTAGTATCTTGAAGATATAGAGCGTATCTCAAAAGCTGATCCAAAAAATGTTGATTTCATTTGCATGAACTGATCATGATAACACCCTAAAAACACTTTTAGAATTACCTGTGAAATAGTATAACTATACGAGGAAGAAACACAAAAAAAAGGTTACGATTATTACTAAATCTTGATTGGAGGGAAGGAAAAATTGGACCATGTGAAGATTAAAGGCGATAATACAAAGGGCAAATATACAAAAGTATAAGATGGCATGAAAGGCATCAAATATCATCGTGTACATATTCCGAACTCGCATCTTGTTCTTGAAGCCAACCGAATAGCAAATTTCAAAGTGACAATAATATGAATAATCCCACCGCTATTATCGATGGCGCCCAATCTGTTCCCATTTTTTATGCAACACTTCATCTTGTTATACTTTATATCTCTACTTGTTTGGTACTTTGTAAATAAGTGGTATAGAGGAGATTTTTGTAAGGCAAATATAGTGAGTTTTACGGTGCGGGTAGCGGAGCGGGGCGGGTACGGGGCGGGTCTTATATGCAATCCACCTCCGCCCCACTACCCATGGCGGGTAGCACTTTTGATACCCATACCCGCCCCACCACCCACCAAACCATCCTCCATACCCGCCCAATCGAGCGGTGCGGGCGATACCGCGTTACCCGCCCCACTGACATCCCTAGTTATGTCAAGTCAGGGACTCACGCCCTCCAAGTCATCACACAAATATAACAATGGGTCTCACGCCCACAACATCAATCATGCCCGTGGAATACCTTCCTCACTGTCGGCAGTCTATGATATGAAAGCACCAAGGAATACACATGAACACCAGGTCCCACCTGTGTCATCATAAAACCGCATCGGTAAGTACGAAGGCATAGCCGACTACTAAAAACCCGCATAAACAAGGACATAAATCAGATTATGAGATCTGCTTGCATCACATGATCAAAGCCGCCACTCGCCCAAAGATCTAATGTGCGCGTCTAGCCCCGAACTTCCCGCGACTCCGCATAAGCCACTCCGATGGCCCGCATGAGGTATTCCCGCATCGAGGGTAGCTACTCCAAAAAGCCGCCTCGACTCGCCGTCCGCATGGCCACATAGACCGCATGACCACAAAGGCCGACACTAACTCGAACTCCCGCAGCTCCGCATAGGCCACGCACCGCATAAGGTATTCTCGAATCATAGGTCACACACTACCGCTGAGTCTACCCGACGGAGGCGCTTAACCCCTAATCATGAGTGATACAATACTAACATAACAGCTTATCGTTTAAACAACATAAGCACAATCAAGGGAAACCCCTTTACACAAACATCACAAGATACTAACACACGTAGCATCCTAGCATGTTTACTTAACAAATCAACAAGAAAGTATTACAAGGCTATCACAAACCAACACAATCAAGTTATACACACAAGGTACTTTCTACTATATGATTAACAAGATCGGGTTTTTATCCCCAAAGTACTTCATACATTAACTCTTTAAAAGATACGTTACTTTCACAAAAGTCACACAATACCCGTAGTATATGAAAATAGAGTGATTATCTTTTGAAGTAAGTCAAAACACTTCTCTTTGAAAATCAGGTAACAACATTCTTTTCCAAACGTTCCAAGTTTCCTAATTTCAATTACTCAAGTTTCTCATTTTCGAAAGGTTTGTAGTCATAGTTTTAGTCCTTTAAAACAATTTGAGAAACATATACCTTATGTGCGAGTAGGTTATTCTTGTTCATAACAATCTTATTACAGCAACCATGATCTAGGAAATGTAATATCATTTTGTCTCATCTTAGCTTCTATGCAGATGGAAGTTTCTACTGGTTTGAATAATACTTTATTAGTCAAAACATTTCCCTTTATTAGCGCTGCTGTGGTTTGTTCGATACTTATTCTGACTTCCGAAATCAGTAAAACATTATTCCTTTTAAAACCAAGTACTCATTACTCACGAATGAGGTTTCACATGAAATTCATATCAATTCATTTAAGTCAAGTCTCTTATCTTTTAAGATCAAGTCTCTTAACTTTTATAATCAATAAATCATTCATTTTATCTTTCTTACGACATTATACCTAACTTCCCATAAAGCTAGTATAACTCTTATGTTATTAAAACCAAGTGTTACTCTTCTTTCAAAAACAGTTCTTAATACTTTTTGAAATACTTCAAAGTTCTTATCATTCAGGCTTAAGTCAAAAGACATTGCCGTACAACTACGCTCGCTAACACGCCGTCGCCTACCGACTATATATACTTCTTTAAAATATCATGCTCAAGCGTATAGGAAGAATCACATACCTCGCGACGATTATCGGCTATTAGAAAATCGCTCCACGGCTATAACCCGGCTAGCCTGGTCCACCTTCTCAAGTAGCACATGTTACTCGCAGAACATTCAACCTATACAGGTTATACAAGTCTATCAAAGTCTAGACTACTCAGAGAATAAATATAGATACAAGATCCTACGGAAAATCGGGCAAGACTTCCCTATCTCACAACTACACAAGTCTCATCAGAATACACCCTACGTAATTACGCTCAGCTCTCTTCTTTAGATTCAAAGCTTAAGTCCAAAGACATTGCCGCAAAACTATGTTCATTTCTATATATAGTATACTTCAACTATATACTCCTACAACATGTATTTTCCAATCACAATAGGGGGACAAGATAATTACCTCGATAAGCCCATAATTATCCAAGTATAGATGTCGATCCTTAGCAACGCTTAGCTCCTACTCCAGGTGCTCCAACCCGCTCCAAACAACCCTTAGAAGTTCTACGCAACTTCTTCTTAATACTCCAACCAACTATGGAGATTTTCTTGTGGTTTGGTTTGAGACAAAAATGACATTTAGGTAGTATTTCCTGCTCTACGATAGAGGTATCTTTGGAATACTACAAGGTATCTGACTAAGGTAATTTTGGGTATAAAAACAATACTTTGAGAGTATTTCTACCAAGAGTGGGGTATTTATACGAGACAACACCACAAAGGGGGTGTATACCCTCGCCAACCCCACTCAGTGGGTACTCGCCATGGGAGGGGTTCTCGGCCAAGGGGCCTCACCAAGGGGGGGAGGGACGAGAACACTACAAGAGAGGGGGGGGGGAGGATTTTAGACTTAGGAAATTATTTTGGATGAAGAAGTCTTCAAAGGGGGAGGGTATTTATAGGCCAAGCAAAGGCCAACCAATGGCCAAGATCTAGCCAAGTGCTATGCAAGTGTAGGGCCAAGATGTGCCCAAGTGCCCCCTAGTCCCTACTCCTTAAAACCCTCACAAATATCTACACAAATATCTACCATCAACTTGCCCCTTCAATCGGCCCTAAGCCGCCCCATAAGTCCACCAATGAGAGGGTGCCAAGTGTTGCCCTCTCGTTGGTCCAAAACATTTCGTCTCTCGGAAAAATCCGCAAAAATAAGAAAAGACATAGCCGGAATTTTCCCCTCGCAAGTTATCTAAAACGTTTCGCCGAAAAACGACTCTAACCGGGTGTTGTGCACAAAGATAATTCGGCCAAGCCACCTAGGGGGGGGTGACACGTGTCGCCCTCCCATTTGTCCAAAATAATTCATCTTCCGAAAATATCCATAACGACCAAAATCTCAAAATCAAAGCGGGCCCCACAAAACCGTAAATTTCTCCCGTGGGCCCCACGTGACCATTTCCGAAAATAAAATCTCAAAATTCTAATATAATTTAAGAAGCCCATATTCCAAATCTGGGAATCCAATTCCCATCAACGAACATTTTTCTTTACAAAAACCGGAAACTCTTTCCGTGGAAAAATCACCTCTTTCTTCCTTTCCAATTTTTCTGTCGTGCTCTCGTACGTACGTCCTCGCATACATACCCTGGAACTACGGGGTATAACACAACTAACAAGGCAAGTATACTTTAAGAATAAGTCATGTATACTCCAAAACAAGGCATGTATAGTTCAAGGATAATTATGTCGATACAAGGAAGAAGTTCACATACCTCGTGACGACTAACCCAAACGACACGTAGCAAAACGCTCCAAGTACTTCAACTTCATCGGCTATTCCTTAAGCCAAGTAGACCATGTTACACGTAGTACTTCAACCTAAAATGGCCACAGTACTTCTATCAATATGTTACTTTCTAGTATAAGACTTATACCAAATAATGCCCTCTAATTCTACGGAAATTTGGGCAGCACTTCCTTTGTTTCTACGTACTTTTCCACCTTTTCCAAGGCCCGTATTTCCATAACCAACAAGCCACATTTAAGGCGCAACCAACAGTTAGCCAAAGGGGATTACTCGCCTAACTGGACGTGTAAAATTCTTCCCCATAATCTAAACAAAACAGTCCATAATATACCAACATTTTTAGGGTCATTCTCGGCCAACATCACTTTAAATCCAAATCCATTTTCCTTAATTCCTTTTAATCCAACTCAAGTTCCAACATGTTATATAAGTTATATCAATTTATCAACTATATTTCCTTCATTATATAACACGCGACAAGTGTAGACGACGACAATAAAAATCAACGAATCACATGGCCCGAAAAAGCTAGTTTCGGACCACTCACCCAAAGTAGCGCATACACACCTTACTTTTCATATCTTCCTTAATGAAAGTTCATCCATATACTATAACAATGAGTAATATCCAATTACTGCGGAAAAATAAGAATTATTACCTCATTTTTAGCCTTAAAATCGTCCCGGGCAGAACACTATACTTTGGTCCGTAGTTTTCGTTTCGCTCCACTTCTTCAAGTTTCAATCGCATATACGTGACCCCTATAAGCTTGTGATCAACTTCCCTTCACGTTTTAACACCAAAAAGTCGACGGAAAACCCTAGGGTTTCAAACCCCATTCTCGGCCCAATGAAGTTTTAAAGGGTTGAGATGTTATCTTGGTTCAACACTTGGATTAAGGGCTTAATCTTGGAGAAAAATATTTTAATCAACACTAGGTGTTCTTGTTCTTGAGCTCAAAGGAAGAAAAAAAAGATGAAGAAATATGGTTCAAGTGTAGAGACAAGCCTTGCAAGCCTCTTATGTATATATAAATATCTCAAAGGGTGAGATCATGACAAGTGTATGGACAAGTGGATGTGGGACCCATGTCCACTTGTCTTACTTCAACAAATATCTAAAGTCAAATAGTCAACCGAGACAAGTGAGGGGGTGGGGGTGTGCCACGTGTCACCCTCCGATTCGTCCAAAATATTTTCATCTCCCATAAACTTCCATATTGGCTTTAATCTCGAAAAATATTGTGGGCCCCACAAAACCATAAATTTTTCCCGTGGGCCCCACGTGAACAATTTCGGATTTAAAAATCCATAATTCTATTATATTCCAAAAAGTCCAAATCCCAAATTTGAGAACTCAATTCTCATTACTAAACACTTTTCCTTCACGGGTTCCGAAATTTCTTTTAAGGAAAAAGCGCATCTTCTATCGTTTCACGATTTAACCCTTATCGTCTTACGTACGTTATCTTATTCTTGTGTTGGAACTACGGGGTGTAACATTCTCCCCCCCTTAGAAACATTCGTCCCGAATGTTCCTTCTAAGCCTCCAACCATACTTGCACCGGTTAGTCTTCACTACTATGCTCACAAAACCAATTATGCCACATATGGCCATAATACAACACACGCGCATACACATAAATCCAAGCCAACGAGGAATCATATTTAAAGTGTATATCATCACTTATTAACTCCCATTCATGGTCTAAAAAAAAGGATACTCTCTTCGTACCTTCACTTCACATATATAATCACTTCTATTCTTTTAACACATGTTCACTTCTTTTCTTACTCGTCGTACTTTCCTCGTACAACCGAACTCTTTCTAGTATACGTACCATATTTCAGTCATCGCTTCAGTTTTCAAAACCATGGAGTTACCACTTCCAAACTTGGTCATTACACTAGCTTCAATTTCTTTTAAGGCCATTCTCGGCCTTCCCGACTGGGCCTGGTGGAACGATCCACGAACCAAGATAACGATTAACTGACTTGGGCCTTGCATCCTCGTGACTTATCACCTAGCGGGACCACCTAAAACTGACCCACTCTATTCTCAGGTTACGGTTGACCTGATCGTCCTCAACCCGACCCATTATCGCACTAACTTCTCATTCCTGGTCCGGAATAAATCTCACTATTCAAGTCATGAAAGCCTAGTGGTCTTATTAGATTAACTATACATTTTCATTTCACACAACCCATGGAATTATCACACTAATATACCCCAAGTATACTATGTACTTCAACTAAGATCAACCGTAACATCTTTTACTCCAGACGGCCTTGTATCTGTTATACCCCGTATTTCCAGAGTATGTACGTGTGGGCGTACGTATAAAAATTTGAGCCTTAAAGTAGGCATAGGTTCGAATTTGGGCATAAGTGCCGAAAGGAGTCGTTTTTCGACGAAACGTTTTACTAAACTTGCGAAGGGAAAATTCCGGCTATGTCATTTCTAATTTTTGCGGATTTTTCCGAGAGACGAAACATTTTGGACCAACGGGAGGGTGACAAGTGTCACCCTCACATTGGAAGGAAGGGGCGGCAAAGTGGACGAAAGGTGGCATTGTAGTTGGTAGGATATTTTGTGCAAGTTGGTGTGGTAGATGGATAAGGTGCACATGGCTTAATCCAAGCCCTACACTTGCCTAACACTTGGAAGAATCTTGGCCATTGGTTGGCCATTTCTTGACCTATAAATACCCCCCCTTGTTGAAGAGTTATTTCATCCAAACTTGAGCAATCTTTCTAAGTCTCACAATACTCCCTCCCACTTGATATTTCGTCCAAGAGCACCTCCCTCTTTGAAGCCTTGGCCGAGAGCCTTTCCCCTTTGACAAGCTTGGCCGAGAGGGCCCCCCCCCTAGCCTAGTTGTTTTCATATAATACCCCTTGTTGTGGTATAGAAATACTCTCCTAGTATTGTTATAATGCCCAAATACCTTGGCCCAAATACCTTGTAGTATTCCCAAGGTTACACTTATACAAAAGCCTAGAAAATACTATATACTTTCTTTAGCCACTAAAGAAACCCTAAGGAAAACCTTCATAGTCGGTTGAAGTGTTAAGTAGAAGTTGCGTAGAACTTCTAAGGGTTGTTTGGAGCGGGTTGGAGCACTCGGAGTAGGAGCTTAACGTTGCTAAGGAGCGACATTATACTTGGATAATTTTTGGGCTCATTGAGGTAAATACTACTGTCCTTCTATTGTAATTGGAAATTACATACTGTAGTAGTATAGAAATGAATATAAGATTCATAGAAGAGATTTGAACTGTAATAGAAGGATATTACAGAAAAGGATTGAACTGAAATCACTTCAGAAGATTATAAGTAGAAGTTAAATCAGACTTACATAGGATCAGACATGAGATCGATAACCTTTATTGGTTGAATGTTTTGCAAGTAGTATGTGCTACTTAGAAGGTGGACAAGGCTAGCCGGGTTATAGCCGTGGAGCGTTTTGCTTATAGTCGATAATCGTCGCGAGGTATGTGATTCTTCCTATACTCTTGAGCATGATATTTTAAAGGAAGATATATATAGTAATGACAATGTCTTTTGACTTAAGCCTGAATAATATATAGTACGGTAGACGTACGTGTGCTAATTGAACGTAGTTGTACGGCAATGTCTTTTGACTTAAGCCTGAATAATAAGAAACTTGAAGTATGTCACAAGAGTTAAGAAACCATTTTTGAAAGAAAAGTAACACTTGGTTTTAAAGGTTTTTAAAAAGAGTTATACTAGCTTTATGGGGAGTTATGTATAACGTCTTAAGAGGGGTAAAGAAAATGGTTTACTGATTTTAGAAGTTAAGAGACTTGATCTTATAAGATAAGAGACTTAACTTAAATGAATTAATATGAGTTTTGTGTGAAACCTCATTCGTGAGTAATGAGTACGTGGTTTTTAAAAGGAATAATGTTTTACTGATTTCGGAAATCAGAATGTGTATCGACAAACCACTGCAGCGTTAATAAAGGGAAATGTATTGAATAATGAAGTATTATTAAAACCAGTAGAAACCTCCATCTGCATAGAAGCTAAGATGAGACAAAATGACATTACATTTCCTAGATCATGGCTGCTTAATAAGATTGATTATGAACAAGAATAACCTACTTTATGGCATATGTTACTCAATTGTTTTAAAAAGAGATTAAGACATTGAACTATGAAACTTTTCTAAAAAGAGACTTGCGTAATTGAAATTAGGCAAACTGGAACTTTAGGGAAAAGAAGGGCATTGTGTTGTCTTAAAATGGTTTAAAACATAAAATGTTATAACAAGCTTTGTGGGAAGTTGGTTATAACGACTTTATGAAAACAAAAGAAGGGTTTTATCATTGGTTTTAATGTGGTAACTTGACTTTAAAAAGAGAAGTGTTTTGGTCTAAAAAGAAGGCATGGTATTGCCTTAATTGGTTTTAAAAAGGAAAGTATGGAAGTTGTTTTGGTTTACTTAAAAGATGTAAGTCACTCTATTTTTATACTACGGGTATCGGGTGACTTTTATAAAAGGAATGGATCTCTTTAAAAGGAATTTAACGTACGTAGTACTTTAGGGTTAAAACCCGGACTTTGATATAAAATGAAAGTACTTAGAGTTATGTATAACTTGTCTATACTTGTTGTTGAGTAACTTGCCTATGCTTGTTGTTGTGTAACTTGCCTATGCTTGTTGTTGTGTAAATTGCCTATGCTTATTGAGATAGTCTTTGTTGTGCAAGAATTGTGTTTCTATTCTACCGCGTCTCTCGATGGAGGGCCGGTTGGCTTGTTGAGAACTTACTTGGACGCACGCAGTGACGGAGATTCCACTGTATGCTTCCATTAGCATTGGTACATGGGCATGTCTACACCGTTGATGGATTCTGGACATGTGACCATTTTGGTTATGGCGATATCGTGACTTACGGTTGTGATTGCGCGTAGTCGCTTACTTGCCCCCGCCACCACGCGCGCAGATGGATCAGTGCAGGTGTTGCACTTACCACGTGTCAGCTTCGCGGTGAAGTATCGTGACTTACGGTTGTGATCGGGTGCGTAGCTTGTATACTTGCCCCCGTCAGCTACGTGGCGCATGTGGATCGGGTATAGGTTATTGCACTTGCCACGCGTCGCCTTCGCGAGTCGAGATAGTGACGAGGTCTCGTGGGTACGCTTTGGCATCGTGTAGGACTTGGTGTTCGTGTACTTTGGTGTTGTTATATCATATCGCCGACAAGGATGAAGGAATTCCACGCACGAGTGATGATTTGGAGCGTGAGTCCACGACTTGATATATTTGTTTATATGTTGGCATCGTAGTTTGGTTATCATACATGTCTCTCGCTTTATATAGATCGCTATGATTTCATTTATAGTACTTTACGCTTTCACATACTTGTACTGTTATCGACCTCCTTGGCTGCGTTCATGCCGCAGTAGTACATCGGTGTCGATCCCCGCTTTAGGATCACCTTTCAGCGTATTGGGAAGCTCCGTTCCTTCTGAGGCTTATCCTGGTATGTTACCCCGAGTCCGTAAGTTCTTGTACATTCGTGGTATGGCGGCCCCGCCCCGCCATAGTTGTTGTAAAAATCTTAGAGGTCCAGTGAGCACTATTGTGGGTGGTTGTAAGGATTGTAATCGCTCAAATGTTTATATATATATCAAAGGCAACCATTTTGGTTGGCCTGCTTTTCTTTCATCTTGATCCATGTCTATTTGCATGTTTAAGTTTTTATTTCACTGGTTTTCTCGATGTTGTATCACTAGGGTGCCCGGTAGGCACGATCACGCCCGGTTCGGTCGTGACAAAAGTGGTATCGAGCGATTAGTCCTCGGAAAGTGTCTACGCACCGCGTGTCTAGTAGAGTCTTGATTATCGATGTGTTGTGCACCACATCTATAATCGTGAGGCTATAGGACATTTAGGATTGGTTTCCATTCTTCTCATTCCAAATCGTGCCTTAGAGTCAGATTGTAAGTTGGACCCTCCGACGTGCCGTTTTTACCGCTATGCCTCCGCGTAAGGCAACCCGGCCCGGGCGGCAAAGCAGCGAGAGGAGCTACGAGTAGAGCAAATGCAGAGACCACAAGACTGAGCCTCCACCCCGCATGCGGAGCAGAGGAGATGAGTTACGCGAGTGGGCCCGATTAATGGCCGTGGTCAGGCTGACTTGAGGATAGGTGTCACACCCAAAATCGGCGTGGATCGTGCCTTACCCGCACCCTAGTGATACATACATCGAGAAAATCAGCTAACATAAAACATGATTCATTTAACAAGAGATATAATAAATGAATAGCAACCAAAAATAGCTTGCCTTAGTATATACATAAAACTCAACAGCTTTAATCCTTTTACAACCCCGCCACAACAAGATTACTGCACTTAAGATATATTAATGACTATGACGGACAGGCCCCGCCATACCCCTGAATGTACAAGAACCTACAACTCAGGGAACACATACCAAAAGATAAGCCTCCGGAGAAACGGAGCTTCACAATGCGCTGAACTGTGATCCTATGAGCGAGGATCCACGACCGATGTACCTCTACCTGCGGCATGAACGCAGCCTCAAGGAGGTCGATAACAGTACCAAGTATGTGAAATCGCATAATATCAGAATGAAATCATAAATGCTTATACAAAGCGAGAGACATGTATGATAGCCAAACTACAGTACACAACATATAACAGTTATACCAAGTCAGGGTCTCACGCCCACAACATCAATCATGCCCGTGGAATACCTTCCTCACTGCCGGCAGTCTATGATATGATAACAACAAGACAGCAATCCAAATGGAAGCATACCCGCAGCGCTACGATCGTGTCGTGATGTCCAAAGGGAAACAATAGACAAGATTCCAAATGGACGATACCCGCAGCGCCACGATCGTGTCGGTATGTCCAAAAGGAAACAACAAGCGCGATAATCAAATGGAAACATACCCGCGCCACGATCGCGGTCGAGATATCCAAAGCGATTAACCACAAGACATCAACCAAAATGGAAGCATACCCGTGCGCTACGCATCGTGTCAGTATATCCAAAGTGATTAAAAGTAACACTGTCAACAGGAACGTACCCGTGGAATTTCTCCGTCACTGCCGGCATGTCCAAGTAAGTTCTCAACAAGTCAACCGACCCTCCATCGAGAGACGCGGTAGTATAGAAACACAATTCTTGCACAACAAAGGCTATCATAACAAGCATAGGCAAGTTTCACAACAACAAGCATAGGCAAGTTATACACAACTCAAAGTACTTTCATTTTATGACAAAAATCCGGGTTTTTAACCCTAAAGTACTACGTACGTCAAACCCTTATTAAAAGATCCGTTTCTTTCCCATAAGTCACGCAATACCCGTAGTATAAAAATAGTGACTATCTTTCTAAGTAAACAAAACACTTCCCCCTTTTTGCCAAGTAACAACATTATTTTCCAAACGTTCAAGTTTGCCTAATTTCAAATGCTCAAGTTACTTATTTTAGAAAGGTTTCATAGTCTTAATCTCTTTTAAAAACAATTGAGTAACATATGCCATATATGTAAGTAGGTTATTCTTGTTTATAACGATCTTATTACAGCAGCCATGATCTAGAAAATGTAATATCATTTTGTCTTATCTTAGCTTCTATGCAGATGGAGGTTTCTACCGGTTTTAATACAACACATCATTATTCAATACATTTTCCTTTATTAACGCTGCAGTGGTCTGTCGATACACATTCTGATTCCCGAAATCAGTAAAACATTATCCCTTTAAAAACCAAGTACTCATTACTCACGAATGAGGTTTCACACAAACATCCACATTAAAACAAATAAGTTAAGTCTCTTATCTTATAAGATCAAGTCTCTTAACTTCTAATATCAGTAAACCATTTCCACCTACATAAGGTCGTTATAACTAACTTCCCATAAAGCTATTATAACACCCTATGTTTTAAACCAACCAACTCATTTAGCACATGTACGTCTACCGTACTACATAGTTTACAAAACATCATGCTCGAAGGATAGGAAGAGGTTCACATACCTCGCGACGAGTATCGACAATAAGCAAAATGCTCCAAGTAACTACAACCTTGCTAGCCCTTTCCACTCCTCAAGTAGAATACGCTACTCTTAGTACTTTCACCTAAAAAGGTCACAAACGTCTATTAACTTCAAAACACAAAGTTCCATTTCTCTACAGAAAATTCGACAAAGACTTCCCGCAACAACAGAAATCTCCTCCTCTATCGAGGCCGCTACCAAGCCAACTGGGGGGTTTACACGCCTAACCTGACGTGTACAATTCTACTTCACAACAATGCTACACAAGTTCATCAGAATACACCCTATGTAATTATAGTTCAGCTTCTTTTCTTTAAATTCAGCTTAAGTCAAAAGACATCACGCACAATAATGTTCATTCTATATATAGTATACCTCAACTATATATTCCTACAATATGTAATCTCCAATTACAATAAGGAACAAGAATATTTACCTCGACAAGCCCAAAATTATCCAAGTTATAATGTCGATCCCGAGCAAGGTTTAGCTCCACTCCGTGCGCTCAATCCGCTCCAAACAACCCTTAGAAGTTCTAACCAACTTCCACTCAAATACTTCAACCAACTATGAAGATTTCCTTAGGGTTTCGGTTTGAGACTAAAGGACAAAAGGTAGTATTTCCTGCTCTACGTATAGAGGTATCTTTGGAATACTACAAGGTACAAGGCTAAGGTATTTTGGGCATTACAACAATACTTGGAAGACAACTTTCTACCAAGGGGTAGGCTCTGGCCACACCACTAGGAGGAGGAACCTCTCGCCACAAGGCCACTCAAAGGGGAGGGTTTCTCGCCAAGGGCCTTTACTAGGGAGGGGGGCTCTGACGAGAGTCAAACAAGAGGAGAGGAAGGATAGCAAGACTTGGAACATTTTGGATGAATGAAGTCTTCTGCCAAGCTGGTATTTATAGCAAAACCAAAAGCCAACCAATGGCCAAGATCAAGCCATGTGCAAGGCAAGTGTAAGGCCAAGATCAAGCCAAGTGCACCCTAACCCTACTCCACAAATCCTCACAAATATCTACACAAATATCTACCACAACTTGCCCATCCATTCGGCCTAATTCCGCCTCAAGTCCACCAATGAGAGGTGCAAGTGTTGCCCTCTCGTTGGTCCAAAACATTTCGTCTCTCGGAAAAATCCGCAAAATACTAAATGACATAGCCGGAATTTTCCTTCGCAGCTACGCAAAACGTTTCGCCAAAAATGACTCTAACCAAGATTGTCAGACAAATGTCATTTCGCCAAGCCACCTAAAGTGGGTGACACGTGTCACCCTCCTATTGGCCCAAAATAAAACATCTTCCTAAAAATCCACAATGGCCAAAATCTCAAAACAAAGTGGGCCCACAAAACCAGAATTTCTCCCGTGGCCCCACGTGACCATTTCCAAAATAAAATTCCATAATTCTCTAATATTCCAGAAGTCCGAATACCAAACTGGGAATCCAATTCCCATTAACGAACCTTTTTCCTTCACAAAAACCGAAACTTTTCCGTGGAAAAATCACCTCTTTCTTCCTTTCCAATCTTTCGCCAGATTCTCGCACGTGCGTCCTCGCATACATACTCGGAAATACGGTATAACATTCTCCTCTCTTAGAAACATTCGTCCGAATGTTCCTTCACAAGACGGATATCGATGAAGCTCTTCTAACAAATTGCCAACGCCACCGCCACGAAATAACACACGTTCTCCTCCTTCCTTACTCGTCGTGCCCTTCTCGAACACATGAACTCTTCTAGTATACGTACCACACTTTAGTCATCGCTTCCGTTTTCAAAACTTTGGAGTCACCACCTCCCAACTTGGTCGTCTTACTAGCCGTAATATCCCCTAAGGCCATTACCGGCCTTCACGAACGATTTTGGTCGAACACATCCACAAACTCATACGATGGTCGTCTAAACTCGGGCCTAGCACCCTCGTGACCCTACCACCTGGCGGGACCACCCGGAACTGACCCCACCCAAAACCGGGCTACGGGTCGACCCGCGAGCGGCCATCAACCCGACCCACAATCGCCCAACACTTGTTCCCCGACACGGAACAATCTTACCCATTTCAAATCATGAAAGCTACCACTTCCATCTCACACTACCCATGGACTTATCACACAAATAAAATCCCACGTATACTACGCACTCTGATAAAGGTCAAATATAAAACGAATCTTTTACACAAGACGACCTTACCTCTAAGGTCTTAATCGTGACATAGTCTAGGGTTCACACTTACCATGCCCCCATACTTATCCTCCTAACTAACCATGTTTCTAACTCAAAATTAACACAACGCTATTCGTACATAGCACAATAATGAGATCATCATAACAGCATACCAAAACTCTAGAGGGGTAAG
The DNA here is from genome assembly GCA_029844215.1 of Przewalskia tangutica. NCBI lineage: Eukaryota > Viridiplantae > Streptophyta > Magnoliopsida > Solanales > Solanaceae > Przewalskia > Przewalskia tangutica. The sequence goes on from CM056719.1 coordinate 94,745,132, forward strand.
GATATACCGGCTACACCCACTCTAATCATAGGCACACTGCAGGCGCATATACCGTAGGTGATGAACGTGCACGATCCTCGAAGGCGTGAGTCGTAACATCCGCGCTTCCCTTGGCCTGGACAGCTCGAAAAATGGCCCTGCTGGCCGCATGCAAAACAAACTCCCAATTTAGCACGACACTCTCCAGAATGGAGTCTACCACAACGGTCACAACGAGGTAGAGGTGGCTTCACCGTTAACACCCTGCTTCCGAAAATCTGAACCTCGAGCCCCGACTGCTCCTGAAGACGGTGGAGGACCACTCTGTACTGGTGGGGGTATATAACTAGCCTGCTGCTGAGGCGGTCCGCCTCGAAAGTCACCAAAGGACCCTGCCGTCCTGGCCCTCTTCTGCTGATCCAGGTCATTCCGTCGACCCCTCCGTGCCTCACATCCTAGCGTGAGCTCGCACGCGGCAATGTCCATGCCCGGCTGAAGAGAAACACCCGCACAAGACTCAGCCATATAATCATCTAGCCCGGTGACGTAGCGATGCACCCTATCCTCCATATCTGCAACTAGCGCAGGGACATATCGAGCCAAAGAATCGAACTCGACATTGTACTCCGACGGTCGCCTCTGTCTCAAGAATAAGACCGTACCGTGCCCTCCTCATCTGCGGAGGCAAGAAGTGCGTGAGGAAAGCCCCCGAAAACTCATCCCATACTGCTGGAGGTGCATGCTCTCCCCGGGAAAGCTCCCACGAATCAAACCAATCGACGGCGGTATCACGCAACGACGCGAACCAAGAGTCACGCACTCGGTCTCAAGCCTTGATCACCCGTGACGATGATCAGAATCGCCGGATGAACTCCTCGGATCATCCTCGAGCCTCGACCAGTAAAACTCGCGGCTACAACTCGAAAGTCGTAGCCTCAAACTATTCGCTCGGGGTGAACCATCGTGCTCTCGAATCGAATCGAATCGCCAGATTCCACCTATCTCATATCTGCCACGACTTCGCCAAGAATCGGGCCATCTCCTTGTAACCCATCTCCTCTCGCCTGCATCGCGGACCGAGGCTCGGTATTGTGGTCTCGGCAGCCACCGCTGCGCTCTAAACTGGGCTGGGCGGCGCTACAAAACCCGCCGCCGTCAAGCACAACTCGTGTCTTGTCCGGCTCGCGCCTCAGATTCCTCAGATCTCACTAGCGGCACCCTCGGCCGCTTGCCCTTCGCTCACGGTTGCCTTCGCGGAGGCATAATCGGTAAAACGAGATACGTCGGAGGGGTCCAACTTACAACACTCTAAGGCACGATCTCGTAATGAGAAGAATGGAAACCAATCCTAAATGTCCGCAGCCTCCCGATTATAGATGTGGTGCACAACACACCGATAATCAAGACTTACTAGACACGGTCTCAGACACTTTCCGAGGACTAATCGCTCGATACCACTATGTCACACCCCAAAATCGCCCATGGTAGTGCCTTACCCCGCACCCTAGTGATACATACATCGAGAAAATCAGCGAACATAAAACATGAGTCATTTAACAAGAGATATAATAAATGAATAAAGCAACCAAAACAGCTTGCCTTAGTATATACATAAAACACGAGCTTTAATCCTTTTACAACCCCGCCCACAACAAGATTTCATGCACTCTAAGATATACATGACTATGACGACAGGCCCCGCCATACCCCTGGATGTACAAGAACCTACAACTCAGGGAACACATACCAAAAGATAAGCCTCCGGAGAAACGGAGCTTCACAATGCGCTGAACTGTGATCCTATGAGCGAGGATCCACGACCGATGTACTTACTCTGCAGATGAACGCACTTCCGGGCGAGGTCGATAACAGTACCAAGTATGTGAAATCGCATAATATCAGAATGAAATCATAACAGTCTATACAAAGCAGGAGACATGTATGATAGCCAAACTACAGTACACAACATATAACAGTTATACCAAGTCAGGGTCTCACGCCCACAACATCAATCATGCCCGTGGAATACCTTCCTCACTGCCGGCAGTCTATGATATGATAACAACAAGACAGAATCCAAATGGAAGCATACCCGCGCGCTACGATCGTGTCGGTATGTCCAAAGGGAAACAATAGATAAAGATTCCAAATGGACGATACCCGCGTGCGCTACGCGTCGTGTCGATGTCCAAAAGGAAACAACAAGGCGATAATCAAAATGGAAACATACCCGCGCCACGATCGTGTCGATATATCCAAAGCGATTAACCACAAGACATCAACCAAAATGGAAGCATACCCGCGCGCTACGATCGTGTCGGTATATCCAAAGTGATTAAAAGTAACATCACAGCGAACGCAGTGCGTGGAATTTCTCCACATCGCCGCATGTCCAAGTAAGTTCTCAACAAGTCAACCGAATTCTCCATCGAGAGACGCCAGAGTATAGAAACACAATTCTTGCACAACAAAGGCTATCATAACAAGCATAGGCAAGTTTCACAACAACAAGCATAGGCAAGTTATACACAACTCAAAGTACTTTCATTTTATGACAAAAATCCGGGTTTTTTTTAACCCTAAAGTACTACGTACGTCAAACCCTTATTAAAAGATCCGTTTCTTTCCCATAAGTCACGCAATACCCGTAGTATAAAAATAGTGACTATCTTTCTAAGTAAACAAAACACTTCCCCCTTTTTGCCAAGTAACAACATTATTTTCCAAACGTTCAAGTTTGCCTAATTTCAAATGCTCAAGTTACTTATTTTAGAAAGGTTTCATAGTCTTAATCTCTTTTAAAAACAATTGAGTAACATATGCCATATATGTAAGTAGGTTATTCTTGTTTATAACGATCTTATTACAGCAGCCATGATCTAGAAAATGTAATATCATTTTGTCTTATCTTAGCTTCTATGCAGATGGAGGTTTCTACCGGTTTTAATACAACACATCATTATTCAATACATTTTCCTTTATTAACGCTGCAGTTGGTGCAGTCGATACACATTCGATTCCCAAATCAAGAAACATTATCCCTTTAAAAACCAAGTACTCATTACTCACGAATGAGGTTTCACACAAACATCCACATTAAAACAAATAAGTTAAGTCTCTTATCTTATAAGATCAAGTCTCTTAACTTCTAATATCGAAACCATTTCCACTACATAAGGTCGTTATAACTAACTTCCCATAAAGCTATTATAACACCCTATGTTTTAAACCAACCAACTCATTTAGCACACGTACGCTCACCGCACTACATAGTTTACAAAACATCATGCTCGAAGGATAGGAAGAGGTTCACATACCTCGCGACGAGTATCGACGATAAGCAAAATGCTCCAAGTAACTACAACCTTGCTAGCCCTTTCCACTCCTCAAGTAATACGCTACTCTTAGTACTTTCACCTAAAAAGGTCACAAACGCCTATTAACTTCAAAACACAAAGTTCCATTTCTACGTAAAATTCGACAAAGACTCTCCCGCAACAGCGTAAATCTCCTCCTCTATCGAGGCCGGCTACCAAGCCAACCAGGGGGGGGGGGGTTTACACGTCTAACCGGACGTGTACAATTCTACTTCACAACAATGCTACACAAGTCTACTGTAATACAGTCCTATGTAATTACAGTTCAGTTCTTTTCTTTAAATTCAGGCTTAAGTCAAAAGACATTGCCGCACAATAATGTTCAGTTCTATATATAGTATACCTCAACTATATATTCCTACAATATGTAATCTCCAATTACAATAAGGGAACAAGAATATTTACCTCGACAAGCCCAAAATTATCCAAGTTATAATGTCGATCCTGAGCAAGGTTTAGCTCCACTCCGTGCGCTCCAATCCGCTCCAAACAACCCTTAGAAGTTCTAACCAACTTCCACTCAAATACTTCAACCAACTATGAAGATTTCCTTAGGGTTTCGGTTTGAGACTAAAAGGACAAAAGGTAGTATTTCCGGGCTCTACGTAGAGAGGTATCTTTGGAATACTACAAGGGACAAGGCTAAGGTATTTTTGGGCATTACAACAATACTTTGGAAGACAACTTTCTACCAAGGGGGGGGTAGGCTCGGCTACACCACTCAGAGTGGGAGGAACCTCTCGCAACAAGGCCACTCAAAGGGGAGGGTTTCTCGCCAAGGGCCTTTACTAGGGAGGGGGCTCTTGGGCGAGTCAAACAAGAGGAGAGGGGAAGGATAGCAAGACTTGGAACATTTTGGATGAATGAAGTCTTCAAGCCAAGGGGGTATTTATAGCAAAACCAAAAGCCAACCAATGGCCAAGATCAAGCCATGTGCAAGGCAAGTGTAAGGCCAAGATCAAGCCAAGTGCACCCTAACCCTACTCCACAAATCCTCACAAATATCTACACAAATATCTACCACAACTTGCCCATCCATTCGCCCTAATTCCGCCTCAAGTCCACCAATGAGAGGTGCCAAGTGTTGCCCTCGTTGGTCCAAAACATTTCGTCTCTCGGAAAAATCCGCAAAAATACTAAATGACATAGCCGAATTTTCCTTCGCAGCTACGCAAAACGTTTAAGTCAAAAACGACTCTAACCAAGGTGTTGTGCACAAATGTCATTTCGGCCAAGCCTAGGCGGGGTGACACGTGTCACCCTCCTATTGGCCCAAAATAAAACATCTTCCAAAAAATCCACAATGGCCAAAATCTCAAAACAAAGTGGGCCCACAAAACAGTAAATTTCTCCCGTGGCCCCACGTGACCATTTCCAAAATAAAATTCCATAATTCTCTAATATTCCAGAAGTCCAATACCAAACTGGGAATCCAATTCCCATTAACGAACCTTTTTCCTTCACAAAAACCGGAAACTTTTCCGTGGAAAAATCACCTCTTTCTTCCTTTCCAATCTTTCTGCCGTATTCTCGTACATACGTCCTCGCATACATACTCTGGAAATACGGGGTATAACAATAGGCTGGACGCAGCAGTTCCAGTAGCACCAGTGGTTCACCCTAGATCAGATAGTTCGAGGCTACGGGATTTTCTGAGTTGTAAACCGCCAGAGTTTTATGGGTCGAGGCCTGAGGATGATCCGCAGGAGTTCATCCGACAGTTACAGCGGATCATGAGAGTGATCAAGGCATCGGAGACCGAGTCGGTAGTCCTAGGTTCGCATCGGCTGCGTGATACCGCCGATCGGGTTTGATTCGTGAGTCGTCCGGGGAGAGAATGCACTTCCAGCTTTATGGGACGAGTTCTCAGAGGCATTTCTTGCACATTTCTTGCCTCCACAGATGAGGAGGGCTCGGGCCGACAGATTTTTGGTGTTACGGCAGAACGGGCGTACGGTTCGGGAGTACAATGTGGAGTTCGACTCATTGGCCCGGTACGTCCCCGCGTTAGTAGCTAGTATGGAGGATCGAGTGCACCGATATGTTACAGGGCTCGATGATTACCTAGCAGAGAGTTGTTCGGGTGTAGCTCTTCAGCCGGGCATGGACATTGCCCGCATGCAGGCTTATGCACTTGGATGTGAGGAGCGGAGGAATCGACGGAATGACCGAGATCAGCAGAAGAGGGCCAGAACAGCAGGGTCCTTTGATGACTTTCGAGGCGGACCGCCTCAGCAGCAGGCCAGTTATGCGCCTCCACTTGTACCAAGTGGTCCCCCACCGTCGTCGGAACGTTTGGAATATTCAGGAGCAGGTCAGGGCTCCCAGGGTTCAGATTTTCAGGGAAGTAGGAGTGCTCGCCGGATGAGGCCACCCGTATCTCAGTGTGACTATTGTGGTAAAGCCCATAGGGGGAAATGTCGTACTAGTTTGGGAGATTGCTATACTTGCGCCAGTGGCCATTTGACGAGATCGTCCGACTGTGGGTAGCCCTGGTGGGATAGCACAGACTACTAGATCAGTTGCGGGTTCTTCACCTTCCATAGCTAGGCAGGATGTTCATACACCGGCAGGCCACGGTAGAGGTCGCGGTGGAAGTTCCCAGTTTTAGCGGTCCTTTGAACCGCCTATTTTCAGGTATATCCTTAACCCTCTAGAGACTTGTATGTATTGATGTTATGATAATGTGTTAAGTGTTATGTTCGGATAGCTTTGTGCTAAAATGTGATTAAGAAACCTGGTTAGTGAAAAAGGGTAAGCCTGGGGGTGAGAAATGATGAACCTTAGAATATTACAGTTGAGACCTTAGATGTAAGGCCGTCTTGAGTACCAGATTTTTGCAAGTGATCCTTGTCGGAGTGCATTGTATGCCTAGAATGTATTGTGGGAAAATTCCTTGGGTAGTGAAAAATGGAAGTGGTAGCTTTCATGATGTGAATTAGTAAGATTGTTCCGTATCGAGGAGCAAGAGTTGGCGCGACAGTGGGTCGGGTTGGGGCCATGTTGCGGGCCAACCCGCGGCCTGTTTCGAGGAGGGGTCAGCTCTGGGTGGTCCCGCCAGGTGGTAGGGTCACGAGGGTGATAGGCCCAAGTTTAGACGACCATCGTATGAGTTCGTGGATATGTTCGACCAGAAGCGGATCGTAAAGGCCGGGAGTGGTCTTAAGGGAGATTGCGGCTAGTAAGATGACCAAGTTTGGAGGTGGTGACTCCAAAGTTTGAGAACTAAAGCGATGACTGAAGTGTGGTACGTATACTAGAAGAGTTCAAGTGTTCGAGAAGGACACAGCGAGTAAGGAAGGAAGAGAACGTGTGTTATTTCGTGGCCAGGCGTGGCGTTGGCAACTTGTTAGAAGATCTTCATCGTTATCCGTCTTGAGAAGGAACATTCGGGACGAATGTTTCTAAGGAGGGGAGAATGTTATACCCCGTATTTCCAGAGTATGTACGTGAGGGCGTACGTATAAAAATTTGAGCCTTAAAGTAGGCATAGGTTCGAATTTGGGCACAAGTGCCGAAAGGAGTCGTTTTTCGACGAAACGTTTTACTAAACTTGCGAAGGGAAAATTCCGGCTATGTCATTTCTAATTTTTGCGGATTTTTCCGAGAGACGAAACATTTTGGACCAACGGGAGGGTGACAAGTGTCACCCTCACATCAAGGAAGAGCGGCAAAGTGGACGAAAGGTGGCATTGTAGTTGGTAGGATATTTTGTGCAAGTTGGTGTGGTAGATGGATAAGGTGCACATGGCTTAATCCAAGCCCTACACTTGCCTAACACTTGGAAGAATCTTGGCCATTGGTTGGCCATTTCTTGACCTATAAATACCCCCCCTTGTTGAAGAGTTATTTCATCCAAACTTGAGCAATCTTTCTAAGTCTCACAATACTCCCTCCCTCTTGATATTTCGTCCAAGAGCACCTCCCCTCTTTTGAAGCCTTGGCCGAGCCTTTCCCCTTTGACAAGCTTGGCCGAGAGGTCCCCCAGCCTAGTTGTTTTCATATAATACCCCTTGTTGTGGTATAGAAATACTCTCCTAGTATTGTTATAATGCCCAAATACCTTGGCCCAAATACCTTGTAGTATTCCCAAGGTTACACTTATACAAAAGCCTAGAAAATACTATATACTTTCTTTAGCCACTAAACGAAACCCTAAGGAAAACCTTCATAGTCGGTTGAAGTGTTAAGTAGAAGTTGCGTAGAACTTCTAATGGTTGTTTGGAGCGGGTTGGAGCACTCGGAGTAGGAGCTTAACGTTGCTAAGGAGCGACATTATACTTGGATAATTTTTGGGCTCATTGAGGTAAATACTACTGTCCTTCTATTGTAATTGGAAATTACATACTGTAGTAGTATAGAAATGAATATAAGATTCATAGAAGAGATTTGAACTGTAATAGAAGGATATTACAGAAAAGGATTGAACTGAAATCACTTCAGAAGATTATAAGTAGAAGTTAAACTGTACTTACATAGGACTGTATTACAGTAGACTGATAACCTTTATTGGTTGAATGTTTTGCAAGTAGTATGTGCTACTTAGAAGGTGGACAAGGCTAGCCGGGTTATAGCCGTGGAGCGTTTTGCTTATAGTCGATAATCGTCGCGAGGTATGTGATTCTTCCTATACTCTTGAGCATGATATTTTAAAGGAAGATATATATAGTACGGCAATGTCTTTTGACTTAAGCCTGAATAATATATAGTACGGTAGACGTACGTGTGCTAATTGAACGTAGTTGTACGGCAATGTCTTTTGACTTAAGCCTGAATAATAAGAAACTTGAAGTATGTCACAAGAGTTAAGAAACCATTTTTGAAAGAAAAGTAACACTTGGTTTTAAAGGTTTTTAAAAAGAGTTATACTAGCTTTATGGGGAGTTATGTATAACGTCTTAAGAGGGGTAAAGAAAATGGTTTACTGATTTTAGAAGTTAAGAGACTTGATCTTATAAGATAAGAGACTTAACTTAAATGAATTAATATGAGTTTTGTGTGAAACCTCATTCGTGAGTAATGAGTGCGTTTTTAAAAGGAATAATGTTTTACCGATTTGAAATCGTAATGTGTATCGACAAACCACTGCAGCGTTAATAAAGGGAAATGTATTGAATAATGAAGTATTATTAAAACCAGTAGAAACCTCCATCTGCATAGAAGCTAAGATGAGACAAAATGACATTACATTTCCTAGATCATGGCTGCTTAATAAGATTGATTATGAACAAGAATAACCTACTCGCCTATGGCATATGTTACTCAATTGTTTTAAAAAGAGATTAAGACATTGAACTATGAAACTTTTCTAAAAAGAGACTTGCGTAATTGAAATTAGGCAAACTGGAACTTTAGGGAAAAGAAGGGCATTGTGTTGTCTTAAAATGGTTTAAAACATAAAATGTTATAACAAGCTTTGTGGGAAGTTGGTTATAACGACTTTATGAAAACAAAAGAAGGGTTTTATCATTGGTTTTAATGTGGTAACTTGACTTTAAAAAGAGAAGTGTTTTGGTCTAAAAAGAAGGCATGGTATTGCCTTAATTGGTTTTAAAAAGGAAAGTATGGAAGTTGTTTTGGTTTACTTAAAAGATGTAAGTCACTCTATTTTTATACTACGGGTATCGGGTGACTTTTATAAAAGGAATGGATCTCTTTAAAAGGAATTTAACGTACGTAGTACTTTAGGGTTAAAACCCGGACTTTGATATAAAATGAAAGTACTTAGAGTTATGTATAACTTGCCTATGCTTGTTGTTGAGTAACTTGCCTATGCTTGTTGTTGTGTAACTTGCCTATGCTTGTTGTTGTGTAACTTGCCTATGCTTATTGAGATAGTCTTTGTTGTGCAAGAATTGTGTTTCTATTCTACCGCGTCTCTCGATGGAGGGCCGGTTGACTTGTTGAGAACTTACTTGGACGTACCGGCAGTGACGGGAGATTCCACGGGTATGCTTCCATTAGCATTGGTACATGGGCATGTCTACACCGTTGATGGATTCTGTGGACATGTGACCATTTTTGGTTATGGCGAAGTATCGTGACTTACGGTTGTGATTGGGTGCGTAGCCTGTTTACTTGCCCCCGTCAGCTACGTGGCGCAGGTGGATCTGGTACAGGGTGTTGCACTTACCACGTGTCAGCTTCGCGGCGAAGTATCGTGACTTACGGTTGTGATCGGGTGCGTAGCTTGTATACTTGCCCCCGTCAGCTACGTGGCGCAGGTGGATCGGGTATAGGTTATTGCACTTGCCACGTGTCAGCTTCGCGAGTCAGTATAGTGACGAGGTCTCGTGGTACGACTTTGGCATCAGGTAGGACTTGGTGTTCAGGTGTACTCCTTGGTGTTGTTATATCATAGACTGCCGGCAGTGAGGAAGGAATTCCACGGGCACGAGTGATGATTTGGAGGGCGTGAGTCCCTGACTTGATATGACTGTTTATATGTTGGGTACTGTAGTTTGGTTATCATACATGTCTCCTGCTTTATATAGACTGCTATGATTTCATTTATAGTACTTTACAGTTTCACATACTTGGTACCTGTTGTACTGACCTCCTTCGGGGGGCTGCGTTCATGCCGCAGGTAGAAGTACATCGGCTGTCGATCCCCGCTTTTAGGATCACCTTTCAGCGTATTGGGAAGCTCCGTTCCTTCGGAGGCTTATCTTTGGTATGTTACCCTGAGTCTGTAAGTTCTTGTACATTCAGGGGTATGGCGGGGCCCTGTCCCGCCATAGTTGTTGTAAAAATCTTAGAGGTCTGTAGCACTGTTGTGGGCAGGGTTGTAAGGATTGTAACTGTTCAAATGTTTATATATATATTGAAAGGCAACCATTTTGGTTGGCCTGTTTTCTTTCATCTTGATCCATGTCTATTTGCATGTTTAAGTTTTTATTTCCGCTGGTTTTCTCTGATGTTGTATCACTAGGGTTCCTGGGGTAAGGCACCAGTCACGGGCCCGGGTTCGGATCGTGACAGTATCTAAGGTCTCAACGGTTATCAATATTCTAAGGTTCACAATGTCCCGAGCCTACATTATCAATCCCCACAATACGGGAAATGTAGCTTCTAAATATCTCAAAGTCTTATTAAGAACTCACAACAACTCTATTAACTCTATACGAATATCATTCGTATATGACACTTAAGCCTATAATCATAGCTTAACCCAACAACTGGGTATGCCATTACTTCAATAGAAGTTGATCTACCAAGAGTCTATCACTATCTTATTTAGTTTATTACCTCCTGATATTCCAAATCAGTACATATATAAAGCCTAGGTGTGGGTTCAATAAACTGTTTCACACCTTCCAAGTAATTAAGGCTTTTACCAATTCTTGGTAATCTATAATCATTCTAGGCAACATGCATACGACTCCAAATAAATACACTCGTACCGATATACATCATCAATATACCCACTATACGATAATATTACCAACCTGGATACGCAATCCATATAATGCTTGCGCCATCGCCGCTTTCTCAAAGTCGCGATCACAATAATCTAGGGAAAGACCATCCTAACAACACAGCCCTATCGCACGACCTTAGAGTAATAAGAATAGAAACCAATCCTAAATATTCTGTAGCCTCATGTATATAAGTATGGTGCACACATACCCATACCCAAGACTCTACTAGACACGGTCTGTAGACATTCCGAGGACTAAGCGCTCGATACCACTGTCACGCCCCGGCCCGGCCCGTGATCGTACCTACAGGCACCCTTCTATACACACAACATGAGTAACACGCGGAAGATAATAACACTTTTTTTTCTTAAAGAAAAGGCAAGGTCGATAAGGCTGCCGTATATATATATACCATACCCAACTGGGTCTACACTGTACAACAACATGAATATAACTCTCACCAGTCCAGCCCACATATGAATACAAACCTCTAAGAATTCGACACAACTGTGCCGGGACAAGGCCCCGTCGTACCCCTTAATAGCTAGGCATAAATATAAGCTCCGGAACATTGGAGCTATTCAACATGCTGAACAAGGATCCTAAGCTCGCGGATCCACAACTGAGTACCTAGACCTGCGGACATGAACGCAGCCCCCCGAAGAAGGTCAGTACAACATGTACTAAGTATGGAACTGAAATAAAGTACAGTATTTAAAATCATGGATGTGTACAAGAATGACAAGGGCAAGTATAGAAAATCAAATACCAGATCCTACCGTGTCACATAACCTAAACGCCAACTGCACCTTGTATCAATGTACTATAACAACTCCAAGAGTCGATTGTGCCTTTCAAGAATATAATATCACACAGTCCAAACACAAAGCAGGAAACAAGTATGATAACCAAATTAATCAATAAGAGTAATGAAAATCAACTTCATCATTTAAAAGGCCATTTCACAATATATAAGCAATCATGCCATGTCAGGGACACATGTCCTCAAAATCATTTCTCAAATATAACCATGGGTCTCAGGCCCATAATATCAAGCGTGCCCGTGGAATTTCCTTACTCACTGCCGGCAGTCCATAATATGATAGAACACCAATATATACATACGCAAATACCAGGTCCAACCTGCGTTATAAACCGGCCAGGCAAGTACGGCGACAACTACTGTGTTCCGCTGCGTCACGGTTCGACCGGGCTAGTACGAAAACCAACTACCAGATTCCGCCTGCGTCACGAAGCTGTCCGGGGCAAGTACAAAAGCCAACTACCAGATACCGCCTACGTCACGAAGCTGACCGGCAATCACGAAGCCAACTACCGATTCCGCGCCACGGTTGTCCGGCAAATACGAAGCCAACTACGAATACCGCTGCGTCACGGTGATCGGCAAGTACGAAAGTCAACTACCAGATACCTCTTGTGTCACGAAGCTTCATGGGGAGCTAGTCCATGGAACAAACATAGTGGAAGCATACCCGTGGAATCTCCAACAACGTCGGTATGTCCAAGTAAAATAGCGAGATATCCGGCCCTCCATTGAGAGACGCGGTAACATAGGAATATAACAAGGCTATCACAAGCAAGCACAGGTAAGTTAACACACTCTTAGACTTTTATTAACTTGTAAAATGAAATATTAGTTTATAAACTCAAGGCACCTTCATTTTATGTAAAATACGGGATTTAACCCCAAAGTACTACGTACTTCAACTCTCTTAAAAATGACCCCTTTTTACATAAAAAGCCACAAGACACTAATACCCGTAGTATCAAGGCACTTCCATTTTTTACAATCAAGTTACTACACGTTTTAAATTAATTAACAAATACTTTTCAAATCAGGTTACTACACCTTTTTAACTTCGACTCAAAGCTTTAAAATCAAGTAACTTCTACTTTCTACATTAAGACAATTATTCCTTTAACTCAAGTAACTCATTCTTTTCAAATAGCGTTACTCCTATCTTTTAAAATCAAGCCATGCATTCTCTTTTAACCAAGTAATCTATACTTGTTAAATAATTCTAGTCTCATGACTTTCCGTCAACTCTATTCTCGTAACTTCCAAATAAAACAAGTCTCTTAACTTTAGAAATCAAGTCCCATAACTTGAAAAATAAAGTCTCAAAACTTTTAAAGGAATTCAAGTAACTTATTCGTTTCAAACCAAGTCACTACATTTAAAATTAACACTCATTTGAACCGTGAATAGGTTATACCCGTTTCTAATATTTCCTAACGTCTCTTACCAACATCCCCCATAAGATATAGTAAGAACTTAGGAATATTTTAGACATACCTTTAGCATAAAAATCAATAACATGAATTCATCCTAATGACAAGGCAAGTACTTCAAGAAAACAAATCACGTATACTCCAACTAACAAGGCAAGTATACTTTAAGAATAAGTCATGTATACTCCAAAACAAGGCAAGTATACTTCAAGGATAAATCATGTGTACTCCAACTAACAAGGCAAGTATACTTTAAGAATAAGTCATGTATACTCCAAAACAAGGCAAGTATACTTCAAGGATAAATCATGTATACTCCAACTAACAAGGCAAGTATACTTTAAGAATAAGTCATGTATATCCAAAACAAGGAAAGTATACTTCAAGGATAATCATGTCGATAGAAGGAAGAAGTTCACATACCTCGTGATGACTAACCCAAACGACACGTAGCAAAACGCTCCAAGTACTTCAACTTCATCGGCTATTCCTTAAGCCAAGTAGACCATGCTACACGTAGTACTTCAACCTAAAATGGCCATAGTACTTCTATCAATATCATACTTTCTAGTATAAGACTTATACCAAATAATGCTCTCTAATTCTACGGACATTTGTGTCACGCCCCGAACCCCGGGCCCGTGACTGGTGCCCTAGCTGGGCACCCTTCTACCTTAACAACTAAGTAAACTGTGGAAATTAAATAACACCTCATCATTTATTTTTTATTTTTTTCAAAACCAACATACGTACAAGGGCAAAGCCGACAAGGCTGCCATAATATACATAATAAAAATACACTACACTGTACATGAGTCCAATCCCACATATGAATACAGACCTCTAAGAGTTTTACTGAAATATGACGGGACAAGGCCCTGCCGTACCCATAACTGTACAAAAGCCTGTACTGAAGGAACTATACCAAAAAGATAAAATCCTGAACAGAGGGAGCTATCCAAAAACTCTGAGCAGGGTCCTACACCTATATATCACCAAACTGCGTACCTAAACCTGCGGCATGAACGCAGCCCCCCGAAGGAGGTCAGTACGAAGAATGTACCAAGTTTGTGAAGCGATGAAGTATCAGAATGAAATCATAACAGTCTAAACAAAACAGGAGACATGTATGATAGCCAACCTACAGTACACAATACATAAGCAGTAATATCAAGTCAGGGACGCATGCCCTCAAAGTCATTACTAAAATATAACCATGGGTCTCACGCCCATAATATCAATCATGCCCGTGGAATCCTTCCTCACTGCCGGCAGTCCATGATATAATATAACACGTATATATATATATATATATATATATATATATATATATATATATAACGTGGCCGCATGCCCCGGAATCCCTCATCGTATAAGCATGGCCATAACGTTCCTCGGCGTCCTCATCGTGAGTGCAGTCTTCATGGGAGCTAGCCCGTGGAGTAATAGTCGTACATAGCATGGTCGCGTGTCCGGAATCCCACATCGTATAAGCATGACCACGGGTAATACAAACAACCGAATCTAACCCGCCTCGCGTCACATGCCGGAATCCCACATCGTATAAGCATGTCGAGTAACACAAATAATGGAAGCATACCCGTGGAATCCCACATCATCGCTTGCAGACGCCCAAGTAAACTTATAACAAGACGGTATGCCCTCCAACCGAGAGTCGCGGCAACGTAATAAAACATAATACTTGCACTCAAAAGCTATCACCAGCACACATAGGCAATTCTCAATTAAACAAGCCAAAGTACTTATCAAGGCACACATAGAATAATTCTCAATTAAACAAGCCAAAGTACTATGTACGTACATTCTTTTCAAAAGACTCATTTTTATGTAAAACCACAAGATACTAACACCCGTAGTATCAAGGTGTGTCTATTTTTCAAAGTAAGTTACTACACTTTTAGAAAACTCATTTCAAAGCTTGAAATCAAGTAACTTCAAATTTTCACAATCTAGGCAACTTATGCCTAATAATCAAAATAGACAACTTTCTTAACCTTCCATAAAGTCGTTATAACCAACTTCCCATAAAGTCGTTATAACCCTTTATGGTTTTAGACATATTCATTCCTTTTATAACCAAGAGACTTATAATTTTAAAACCAAGTATCACATACTTACAAATCAAGTTTCTTAACTTTCAAAATACTTCAAGTCTCTTAATCTTTAGAAATCAAGTTTCTTCTACTTTTAAACCTCAAGTAACTCACACCTTTAAAACAAGTTACTTCTCTTAAATCATGTCATTTCTCCTCTCTTAAAACAATTAAGTAAATCACTCCTTGACTCCCCTAAAGTCATTATAACGACCCTTAGGTTTTGGAACTAAGGCACTAGCCAAAATATTTGGAAACCACTTCCTTTTCAAGACTCTATGTACTTCAAGTAAAATACTTTCACTTTTAAGAATCCAAACTTCACTAAGGAAATGGATTATACAACTTACAATTTAAACATCAAAGTACAATCAAGGAAGTACATAGAACAAATTCTATTTTAGGAAATCCAAATACAACCAAGGAATGGATCATTTAAGGAGTAGGACATACTTTCTTTATCTTAAGGAATCATGCTAGAAGAGGAGATAGTTCACATACCTTTTCGGCTAAATCCACAAGCTAAGCCGAATACGCCGTATGTAGAATTGTCAACCTATAATGGTCACAACATGACTATCAATTTCTAGTCTCTAACGTAGAATAATACTAAGTAAGCGGTCTCTTATTCTACGGAAAATCGGGCAGCACCTCCTTTGTTTCTACATACTTTGCCACCTTTTTCAAGGCCGAATACAATAACCAAACATGCCACATTTAAGGCTAAACATACCAACCAATCAAAGGGGATTACACGCCTTACAATACGTGTAAAATTCCGCCCCACAATTCATACCAAGTAGTTTAATACTCCAAAAGCCATCTCTCGGCTAACTTAAAACAACAACACAAGTACTTTCCAAATTCTTTTCCAATTCCAAGTTCTAAGATCTAACATGTTATATAGTCATAAACAACTTCAACAACTACAATTTCCTTCTTATACAACATGCGACGACTTAAACTAATAATCAACTTGAAATGTAATCTTAAGGCTAAACATGCTAGTTTTCGGATTAGGGTTCCAATAGCCAGTATACTTATCAAACTTCATACTATACAACTCATGCTTGCTAATATCCATAACTACAACAATAAGTAAACCTTAATTGCTAAAACGACAAGATTTATACCTTTACAAGACCTTAAAATTTCCAAGATTCAAAGTCGCTCCTTAGCAATTCTTAGCTCCTTTCCTTATGTTCCAATCCGCTCCAAGCACTCCTTAGAAGCCTATGAAGAACCCATCTTCAAGTTCCAACTTCAAAGTTGAAGAACTCCTTAAGTTTCCGCCTTGCAACTAACGTGAAAACGTCGTTTTTCCGCAATCTTTCTATTGAGATATCCTTACAATACCCTTAGGGACCTTGGGTTTAAGTCTTGTGAATAATGGATCATAAACTAAATTTTTTTGTGTGGAAAATTCATCAAAGCCGAGAGCTCTTGTGAAGAACAAGAAAGAGTGAAATAATTCTAAGTGTTGGAAGACCTTGTCTTGCACTAGTCTAGTATATATAACACAATGAAGGGCCAAGATTATAACAAATGTGTGGCTTGGATGAAGCTCATTAATTATATAGCCAAGTGGACAAGTTGACCTTGGTCAACAATCTCAAGCTAGCAAGACTTATCTTCCTTGATGGTCAATGACCATTTTACCCTTACTATTTCCGTCCAAGACCATATGGGGGAGGTTCCACGTGTCGCCCTCTCATTCGTCCATAAAATTCCGTAACCCTCGTGGGCCCCACAAAAAATATAAAATTCCTCGGGTGGGCCCCACATGACCAAATCCATAAAAATAAAATTTCATAATGTTAATAAGTTCCATACTCTTCAAATAGTGCATTTTGAGAATTCAATTCTCAACAACGAACATTTTTCCTTTCCGACGTTCGGAAGATTTCCCGTCGGAAAATCAATTCTTCCTTTCGTACCAATTTCCAAGTCTTGATTCCTTACGTACATTCTCTTATACATGTCCTGGACTTACGGGGTGTAACAATTTGGGCATCACTTCCTTTGTTTCTACGTACTTTTCCACCTTTTCCAAGGCCCGTATTTCCATAACCAACAAGCCACATTTAAGGCGCAACCAACAGTTAGCCAAATGGGATTACACGCCTAACTGGACGTGTAAAATTCTGCCCCATAATCTAAACAAAATAGTCCATAATATACCAACATTTTTAGGGCCATTCTCGGCCAACATCACTTTAAATCCAAATTCATTTTCCTTAATTCCTTTTAATCCAACTCAAGTTCCAACATGTTATATAAGTTATATCAATTTATCAACTATATTTCCTTCATTATATAACACGCGACAAGTGTAGATGACGATAATAAAAATCAACGAATCACATGGCCCGAAAAAGCTAGTTTCGGACCACTCACCCAAAGTAGCGCATACACACCTTATTTTCCATATCTTCCTTAATGAAAGTGCATCCATATACTATAACAATGAGTAATATCCAATTACTGCGGAACATACATAAATGTCCTCAATAAGCCCTAATAATGTCCAAGCGTAAAAGTCGATCCTCAACAACTTTTAGCTCATCTTCTTATGTTCCAATCCACTCCAAGCACTCCTTAGAAGCTCATGAAGAACTCCTCTTCAAGTTCCATCTTCAAAGTGGAAGAACACCTTAGGGTTTCGCCTTGCGACTAACGTAAAAACGTCGTTTTTCCGAGATCTTTCTATTGAGTTATCCTTGCAATACCCCTAGGAACCTTGGTTTAAAGTCTTGTGAATTATGGACAACAATTGGAAAATTTTTGTGTGGGAAAGGCCTTAAACCCGAGAGCAACATTAAGAGCACAAGGTTTTCTCAATTTTTTTCTAAGTGTTGGAAGATTTGTCTTGCTACTATTGTGCTTATATAACACATTGGAGGGTCTAGATTATAACACTTGTTAGGTTGGGATGAAAGAGATCAAGCCAAGTGGCTCTTTGAATTAGTCAATTATCTCAAGCTCTTAGCTTGCAAGACTTGATCTTCTACATAGGTCAATGACTATACTACCCATGGTCAATTTCGTCCAAGACCATGTGGGGGGTGCCACGTGTCGCCCTCCCATTTGTCCATAAAATTTCATAACCCTCGTGGGCCCCACAAAACGTAAAATTTCTCGGGTGGGCCCCACGTGACCAAATCCGTAAAAATAAATTTGTATAATGATAATACATTCTATATTCCTCAAATAATGCATTTTGAGAATCTATGTTATACCCCGTATTTCCAGAGTATGTACGTAAGGACGTACGTACGAAAGTTTGAGCCTTAAGTTAGGCATAGGACCGAAATTGTGTGCACAACACACGAAAGGAATCGTTTTTCGACGAAACGTTTTACAAAACTTGCGAAGGGAAAATTCCGGCTATGTCATTAATATTTTTTGCGGATTTTTCCGAGAGATGAAATATTTTGAGCCAACGAGAGGGTGACACTTGTCACCCTCAAGTGGATAGCAAAGGGGGCGGAAAACCCTTGGACGATGGGCATGTTTTTGTGGCTTGTTTTGTGGCCTAAAACTTGGGTCCATGTTTTGTGGAGTAGGCTAGGGTGCACTTGTGCAAATCTCCACCTTACACTTGTCTACCACTTGGCTTGATCTTGACCATTGGTCTTCCTATAAATACCCCCCTTGCTTGAAGGTTTTCTTCATCCCTCAAATCATTCTAAGTCTTGAAAACCCTCTCCTCCTTTGAGTGTAGTTCTCGTCCAAAGCCACCCCCTCCCCCTTGAAAAGGCCCTTGGCCGAAACCCCTCTCCCTTTGTAGTGTTCTAGCCGAGAACACACCCCCCCTCTCTTGAGTTGTTCTCGTGAAATACCCCCCCCCCCCCTTGGTAGAGAAATACTTCTCCAAGTATTGTTGTGATACCAAAATACTCTAGCCCAAAACCTTTGTAGTATTTCCAAGTACCCTCTATACGAAAAGCCCGGAAAATACTACTATACTTTCCTTTAGCCACTAAACGAAACCCTAAGGAAATCTTCATAGTTAGTTGAAGTGTTAAGTAGAAGTTGCGTAGAACTTCTAAGGGTTGTTTGGAGCGGGTTGGAACGCCCAGAGTAGGAGCTAAACGTTGCTCAGGATCGACATTTAAACTTGGATAATTTTGGGCTTATCGAGGTAAATATCTTGTCTCCCTATTGTAATTGAGTTTACATACTATTGAAGTATAAGAATTAGTATAAGTTATATACCAGGAAGGTATATAAGAAGGGAATTGAACTGTACTTACATAGGAGTGTATTTACAGTAGACTTGTGAAGTTTGACGGGTAGGGAAGTGCTGCCCAATTTTTCGTAGAATCTTGTATCTAGATTTATTCTATCGAGTAGTCTAGACATTGATAGAATTGTATAACCGTTATAGGTTGAAGTACTGCGAGTAGCGTGTTCTACTTGAAAGGTGGGCAAGGCTAGCCGGGTTATAGTCGTGGAGCGTTTTGCTAATAGTCGACAATCGTCGCGAGGTATGTGATTCTTCCTACCCTCTTGAGCATGATATTTTAAAGTATATATATAGTACGGTAGACGTACGTGTGTTAACTGAACGTAGCTTTACGGCAATGTCTTTTGACTTAAGCCTGAATAATAAAGATCTTAAAGTCTTTCAAAAGAATTATAAATCAGTTTTGAAAGAAGAATATTTGGTTTTAAAAGCTTAAGAGTTATACTAGCTTTATGGGAAGTTAGGTATAACGACTTAAGAGAGATAAAAAGAATGGTTTATTGATTTTAGAAGTTAAGAGACTTGATCTTAAAAGATAAGAGACTTGACTTAATTGAATTAATCTGAATTTTGTTAAAAAGTGTGAAACCTCATTCGTGAGTAATGAGTACTTGGTTTTTAAAAGGAATAATGTTTTACTGATTTCGGAAATCAGAATAAGTATCGAACAGACCACAGCAGCGCTAATAAAGGGAAATGCATTGACTAATTAAGTATTATTAAAACCAGTAGAAACCTCCATCTGCATAGAAGCTAAGATGAGACAAAATGATATTACATTTCCTAGATCATGGCTGCTGTTATAAGATTGTTATAAACAAGAATAACCTACTCACATATAAGGCATATGTTTCTCAAATGGTTTTAAAAGAGAATTATATCATTAAGTGATTAAAACTATGGACTACGAAACCTTTCAAAAATGAGAAACTTGAGTATTTGAAATTAGGCAAACTTGAACATTTGGAAAGAATATTGTTACTTGATTTTACAAAGAGAAGTGTTTTGGTTTACTTAAAAAGATAGTCCCTCTATTTTTATACTACGGGTATTGTGTGACTTTTGTGAAAGAAACGGATCTTTTAAAGGGTTAATGTATGAAGTACTTTGGGGATAAAGACCCGAACTTGTTAACATAATGTAGAAAGTATCTTGTGTGAATAACTTGATTGTATTGGTTTGTGATAGCCTTGTAATACTTTCTTGTTGATTTGATAAGTAAACATGTTAGGATGCTACGTGTGTTAGTATCTGGTAATGTTTGTGTAAAGGGGTTTCCCTTGTTGTGCTTATGTTGTTTAACGATAAGCTGTTATGTTAGTATTATATCACTCACCTCTTGACATGATTCTGGGGGTTAAGCTGCCCTCCGATGCGGGGTAGACTCAAAGTGTCTGTGTGACCTATGATTCGAGAATACCTCATGCGGGTCCATGTGGCCTATGCGAGCTACGAGTTACTGAGTTAGTGTGCGGCCTTTGTGGTCATGCGGTCTATGTGGCCATGCGGACTGCGAGTCCATGACTATTCCGGGGAGTAGCTACCCTCGATGCGGGAATACCTCATGCGGGCCATCGAGTGGCCTATGCGCGGAGTCGGAAGTTCGTGGCTAGACGCGCACATTAGATATCATGCGAGTGGCCGCCTTTGATCATGTGACGCCTAGACAGATCTCATGATACGATTTATGACCTTGTTAGTACGTGGGTTTTAGTAGTGTTATGCCTTCGTACTTACCCCCAAGACGGTTTTATGATGACACGGGTGGGACCTGGTGTTCATGTGTATTCCTTGGTGCTTTTATATCATAGACTGTCGGCAGTGAGGAAGGTATTCCACGGGCATGATTGATGTTGTGGGCGTGAGACCCATAGTTATATATTGAGTGATGACTTTGAGGGCGTGAGTCCCTGACTTGACATGACTGCTTATTTATTGTGAACTGTAGTTTGGTTATCATACATGTCTCCTGTTTTATATAGTCTGCTATGATTTCATTTACGATTTTCGCCACATACTTGGTACTGTTGTATCGACTCTCCTTCGGGGGGCTGCGTTCATGCCGCAGGTAGAGGTACACCAGTGTTGATCCTCGCTCTTAGGGTCACAGTTCAGCGTTTGGGAAGCTCCGTTTCTTCGGAGGCTTATCAGTGTTATAGTCCCCTGTCATTGTAGGTACTTACATTCAGGGGTATAGCGGGGCCCTGTCCCGCCATTGTTGTTATATCATTCTTAGAGGTCTATAGTACTGTTGTGGGCAGAGTTGTAAAAGGGATGTAACTGTTCAGATTTAAGTTTTATATATATGTGCCGAAAGGCAAGTTTTCTCAGATAACTATTTCACATTTCATATTATATCATGTCTTGTTTTATATTCCGCTGATTACTCTGATGTATGGCTACTTGGGTGCCCGGGGTAAGGCACCAGTCACGGGCCCGGGTTCGGGTCGTGACAAAAGTGGTATCAGAGCAGTTAATCCTCGGAAAGTGTCTACAGACCGTATCTAGTAGAGTCTTGATTATCGGTGTGTTGTGCACCACACCAATAATCAGGAGGCTATAAGATATTTAGGATTGGTTCCCATTCTTCTCACTCTGAGATCGTGCTTAGAGCTGTGTTATAGGTTGGACCCTCTAACGTATTTCTTTCCCTTACCGTTATGCCTCCGCGTAAGGCAACCCGGGCCCAGAAGGGCAAGGCAGCCGAGGGAGATACGAGTAGAGCACAGAGGGTTACGAAGGCACATGCCCAATTTTCACCTAGGATAGTGCTTTATTCGGGGAGTTCTGCGACATCGCCAGCTCCAGCAGAGTTTAGCACGGCGGCAGCAGTTCCTACTGCGGCCATGACATTTACACCTTCGCCCACGACGAGCGAAAGTATAGTTTGCAAAGGGACGACCCTGTTACTAGCTAAAGATGTAGCTACCAGAGAGTATATGATTTATCACGGGTCTTGATGACTATCTAAAGAAAGGTCGTGCAAGAGTATCTCTTCAGTCAGGCATGGATATTGCCCGCGTACCGGCTTATGCGCAGCACGCAGAGGAACGTAGAGATCGACGAATTAACCAAGATCAGCAGAAGAGGGCCAGAACCACAGGGTCCTTTGGTAACTTTCGAGGCGAACCGCCTCAGCAGCAGATTAGATATGCACCTCCACCAAGTGCAGAGTGGTCCTCCACAGGGTTCAAGACGTTCAGAATATGCCAGAGTTGGTCAGAGCTCCAGGGCTTCTGGTGCACAGATACACGTAGGTTCCATCCAGTCGGATTCGCTTTTCCCGGTGTTCACAGCGACAGCGTCATCACGGGAATGTCGTCTTTTTGTTGGTACTTGTTATGCTTGCGGCCAGCAGGGCCATTTTGCGAGAAGTTGTCCGACCAGAAGTAGCGCAGATGTAGAGACTCAGCCTTCAGGATCAGTGGCTTGTTCGTCACCTTCCCTAGCTATGCGCCCAGCCGGGCAGGATTGATTAGAACGATGAAGGGGAAGTGAAGCAGTAGATACATGTGTATCCTTAACCCTATAGAGATTAGTGTGATAAGATGAGTATATCTTAAGTGTTATGTTCAGATAACATTGTGTAAATTGTGAATAGAAATCATGGTTAGTTAACCAGGTAAGATTTGGGGTTAAGGAAAGTGTGAGCCTTAGAGTTTTATACGTAGAGACCTTAGAGGCAAGGCCATCTCGAGTAAAAGATGTATTTTTATGTGTTTGACCCTTATCGGAGTGCATAGTGCACGTGAGATATATTTGTATAATAAGTCCCTGAGTAGTGTGGAATGAAAGAGGGTAGTTGAGCTAAGAAGACCACTAGGTTTTCGTGACTTGATTGTGGGATTGTTCCGGATCGGGGAGCAAGTGTTTGACGCGATAGCGGGTCGGGTTGCGGACCAATCGCGGGTCAACCCGCGACCTGTTTTGTGGTGGGGTCAGTTCGGGGTGGTCCTGCCAGGTGGTAGGATCACGAGGGTGTTAGGCCCGAGTTTAGTTAACCATCGTACGAGTTCGTAGATGCGTTCGACCAGTAGTCGGGCCGATGAGGTCAGCCCATCTTGTCCTTCGCCAGATCGGGTATTTACTCGACAGAGAGTTATGCGAGATGTTTTTATCAGGAAGGTTGTAAGGCTGCACGGGGTGCCTACTTTCACCTTATGACAGACAGTGAAGCCCAGGAGGTGGCTATTTCGTTTTCTGGAAGTTTTACCAGGCAGGGTTAGGAACTCAGGTGAGTCTCATGATCGCGTTCGCCGCCGGGCTGTTTGGATTTCAGGGGTAGCTGTGAGGATTGTTGCCTCCTGTTAAGGGAGTGTTTTTATAACTACCATTTCAGTATTCGGATATCGCCTTACGAAGCCTTGTAGGGGCGGAAATGTAAGTTGCCGGTCGATTGGTTCGATGTTAGCAAGGTTCAGATTGTTGGTTCATACTTGTCTCGGCAGGATATGGATAGGGTGAAGCTTATCCAGAAGAGGTTATTGGCAGCTCAGAGTCAACAGAAGTCGTGCGGATAATCGGCGACGACGATTGGAGTTCAGGTTGACGGTGGGTCTTCTTGAAGGTACCACCCCGGAAAGGGTGTGACGAGTTTTGGAAAATAGGCCAAGTTGCCTATAGTTAGCATTGTCGTCCGACGTAGGAGGCAGTACGTCCGGTCTTTCATGTTGTTATGTTCGGAAAATTATCGGAGATCCATCCAGAGTATTCCCAGTTAATGATGACCAAGTTGGAGGTAGTAACCCAGAGATTTGGAAACTGAAGCAGTAACAGAAATGTGGTAAGTTATGAGAAAGAGTTCGAGTGTACGAGAAGGGTACGACGAGTAAGAGAAGAAGCGAGCATGTATTACAAGCATGGTTGTGATCATTTCGTTTGTAAAGAGAAGGTGCGAAGGGAGTATCTTTTAGCCCTTGGGTGGGAGTTTTTGTAGTGATGGAGGTGATTCCTCGTGGACTTGGGTGTAAGTATTTGCGCGTGTTGTATGGTGGCCAGGTGTGGCATGATTGTTTTCGTAAGTATAGTAGTGAAGACTGTACAGGCACTTGTGTGTTTTGAGGCTTAGTAGGAACATTCGGGACGAATGTTTCTAAGGAGGGGAGAATGTTATACCCCGTATTTCCAGAGTATGTACGTAAGGACGTACGTACGAAAGTTTGAGCCTTAAGTTAGGCATAAGACCAAAATTTTGTGCACAACACACGAAAGGAATCGTTTTTCGACGAAACGTTTTACAAAACTTGCGAAGGGAAAATTCCGGCTATGTCATTAATATTTTTAGCGGATTTTTCTGAGAGATGAAATATTTTGAGCCAACGAGAGGGTGACACTTGTCACCCTCAAGTGGATAGCAAAGGGGGCGGAAAACCCTTGGACGATGGGCATGTTTTTGTGGCTTGTTTTGTGGCCTAAAACTTGGGTCCATGTTTTGTGGAGTAGGCTAGGGTGCACTTGTGCAAATCTCCACCTTACACTTGCCTACCACTTGGCTTGATCTTGACCATTGGTGGTCCTATAAATACCCCCCTTGCTTGAAGGTTTTCTTCATCCCTCAAATCATTCTAAGTCTTGAAAACCCTCTCCTCCTTTGAGTGTAGTTCTCGTCCAAAGCCACCCCCTCCCCCTTGAAAAGGCCCTTGGCCGAAACCCCTCTCCCTTTGTAGTGTTCTAGCCGAGAACACACCCCCCCCTCTCTTGAGTTGTTCTCGTGAAATACCCCCCCCCCCTGGTAGAGAAATACTTCTCCAAGTATTGTTGTGATACCAAAATACTCTAGCCCAAAACCTTTGTAGTATTTCCAAGTACCCTCTATACGAAAAGCCCGAAAAATACTACTATACTTTCCTTTAGCCACTAAACGAAACCCTAAGGAAATCTTCATAGTCAGTTGAAGTGTTAAGTAGAAGTTGCGTAGAACTTCTAAGGGTTGTTTGGAGCGGGTTGGAACGCCCAGAGTAGGAGCTAAACGTTGCTCAGGATCGACATTTAAACTTGGATAATTTTGGGCTTATCGAGGTAAATATCTTGTCTCCCTATTGTAATTGAGTTTACATACTATTGAAGTATAAGAATTAGTATAAGTTATATACCAGGAAGGTATATAAGAAGGGAATTGAATCAGATTTACATAGGAGTATTAGCATGAGACTTGTGAAGTTTGACGGTAGGAAGTCTTGCCAATTTTCCGTAGAATCTTGTATCTAGATTTATTCTACCGAGTAGTCTAGACATTGATAGACTTGTATAACCGTTATAGGTTGAAGTACTGCGAGTAGCGTGTTCTACTTGAAAGGTGGGCAAGGCTAGCCGGGTTATAGCCGTGGAGCGTTTTGCTAATAGTCGACAATCGTCGCGAGGTATGTGATTCTTCCTACACTCTTGAGCATGATATTTTAAAGTATATATATAGTACGGTAGACGTACGTGTGTTAACTGAACGTAGCTTTACGGCAATGTCTTTTGACTTAAGCCTGAATAATAAAGATCTTAAAGTCTTTCAAAAGAATTATAAATCAGTTTTGAAAGAAGAAGAATATTTGGTTTTAAAAGCTTAAGAGTTATACTAGCTTTATGGGAAGTTAGGTATAACGACTTAAGAGAGATAAAAAGAATGGTTTATTGATTTTAGAAGTTAAGAGACTTGATCTTAAAAGATAAGAGACTTGACTTAATTGAATTAATCTGAATTTTGTTAAAAAAGTGTGAAACCTCATTCGTGAGTAATGAGTACTTGGTTTTTAAAAGGAATAATGTTTTACTGATTTCGGAAATCAGAATAAGTATCGAACAGACCACAGCAGCGCTAATAAAGGGAAATGCATTGACTAATTAAGTATTATTAAAACCAGTAGAAACCTCCATCTGCATAGAAGCTAAGATGAGACAAAATGATATTACATTTCCTAGATCATGGCTACTGTTATAAGATTGTTATAAACAAGAATAACCTACTCACATATAAGGCATATGTTTCTCAAATGGTTTTAAAAGAGAATTATATCATTAAGTGATTAAAACTATGGACTACGAAACCTTTCAAAAATGAGAAACTTGAGTATTTGAAATTAGGCAAACTTGAACATTTGGAAAGAATATTGTTACTTGATTTTACAAAGAGAAGTGTTTTGGTTTACTTAAAAAGATAGTCCCTCTATTTTTATACTACGGGTATTGTGTGACTTTTGTGAAAGAAACGGATCTTTTAAAGGGTTAATGTATGAAGTACTTTGGGGATAAAGACCCGAACTTGTTAACATAAAGTAGAAAGTACCTTGTGTGAATAACTTGATTGTATTGGTTTGTGATAGCCTTGTAATACTTTCTTGTTGATTTGATAAGTAAACATGTTAGGATGCTACGTGTGTTAGTATCCGTAATGTTTGTGTAAAGGGGTTTCCTTGTTGTGCTTATGTTGTTTAACGATAAGTCGTTATGTTAGTATTATATCACTCACCTCTTGACATGATTCTCGGGGTTGTCGCCTCCGACGCGGGTAGACTCAAAGTGTGCATGTGACCTATGATTCGAGAATACCTCATGCGGTCTCAGTGGCCTATGCGAGCTACGAGAGTTACGAGTTAGTGTGCGGCCTTTGTGGTCATGCGGTCTATGTGGCCACGCGGATCGCGAGTCGGGGCGATGCCGGGAGTAGCTACCCTCGATGCGGGAATACCTCATGCGGGCCATTGGAGTGGCCTATGCGGAGTCGCGGAAGTCGAGGCTAGACGCGCACATTAG
This sequence comes from Przewalskia tangutica, assembly GCA_029844215.1. NCBI lineage: Eukaryota > Viridiplantae > Streptophyta > Magnoliopsida > Solanales > Solanaceae > Przewalskia > Przewalskia tangutica. The sequence goes on from CM056719.1 coordinate 94,772,265, forward strand.
ATATGCGAGCGAGTGGCGGCTTTGATCATGTGACGATTTAGACAGATCTCATGATACGATTTATGACCTTGTTAGTACTGTGGTTTTAGTAGTCGGCTATGCCTTCGCATTACTTACCCCGCGACGGTTTTATGATGACACAGTGGGACCCGTGTTCATGTATTCCTTGGTGCTTTTATATCATAGATCGCCAGCGGTGAGGAAGGTATTCCACGGGCATGATTGATGTTGTGGGCGTGAGACCCATAGTTATATATTGAGTGATGACTTTGAGGGCGTGAGTCCCTGACTTGACATGACTGCTTATTTATTGTGAACTGTAGTTTGGTTATCATACATGTCTCCTGTTTTATATAGTCTGCTATGATTTCATTTACGATTTTCGGGCCACATACTTGGTACCTGTTGTACTGACCTCCTTCGGGGGGCTGCGTTCATGCCGCAGGTAGAGGTACACCAGTGTTGATCCTCGCTCTTAGGGTCACAGTTCAGCGTTTGGGAAGCTCCGTTTCTTCGGAGGCTTATCAGTGGTATAGTCCCCTGTCATTGTAGGTACTTACATTCAGGGGTATGGCGGGGCCCTGTCCCGCCATTGTTGTTATATCATTCTTAGAGGTCTATAGTACTGTTGTGGGCAGAGTTGTAAAAGGGATGTAACTGTTCAGATTTAAGTTTTATATATATGTGCCGAAAGGCAAGTTTTCTCAGATAACTATTTCACATTTCATATTATATCATGTCTTGTTTTATATTCTGCTGATTACTCTGATGTATGGCTACTTGGGTGCCCGGGGTAAGGCACCAGTCACGGGCCCGGGTTCGGGTCGTGACAATCTAATTCTCATCAACGAACATTTTTCCTTTCCGACGTTCGGAAGATTTTCCGTCGGAAAAACAATTCTTTCTTTCGTACCAATTTTCAAGTCTTGTGTTCTCGCGTCTATTCTCTTATTCATGTCCTGGAATTACGGGGTGTAACATTCTTCCCCCCTTAGAAACATTCGTCCCCGAATGTTCTTTCGGATTCCAATCTATTTAGATAGCGACATAGTCTCTTTTTACTACACCCTTCATACAACATATGCCACCCACGACCACATAACAATACTCATACTAAAACGTCAACCTGAACTCCAAGTGTCGACGTCGTTCATCTGCATAAAGTTTCTTCTAACTCCGAGCTTACTAAAAATCTCTGCTGGATAAGCTTCGCCTTATCCACAGCCCGCTGAATCAAGTTTGGGCCAATTATCTGACCCTCGCCTACGTGGAACCAACCAAACGGCGATTCTACACTTTCTTACTGGTTGTATTCTTTCCGTACCTCCAACTTATACTAGCATATGTTATACCCCGTATTTCCAGAGTATGTACGTGAGGGCGTACGTACAAAAGTTTAAGCCTTAAGTAGGCAAAGTGGCGAAATTTGTGCACAACTAGCGAAAAGAGTCGCTTTTCCGTAAACGCGTTTTCCAAACTTTGCGAAGGGAAAATTTCGGCTATGTCATTTATAATTTTTGCGGATTTTTCTGAGAGATGAAATATTTTGGACCAACGGGAGGGTGACATGTGTCACCCTCAAAAGTGGACGGCAAAGGGCATTCCTTGCACGTTTTTTTTGCCTTGTTTGTGGTCAAGGAGTTGGTAGGATATTTTGGTGGTAGATGGATAAGGTACACTTGCCCAAATCTTGGCCTTACACTTGCCTAGCACTTGGCTTCATCTTGGCCATTGGTTGGCCATTGGTTGACCTATAAATACTCCCCTAACTTGAAGGTTTCTTCATCCCTCAAATGATTTCTAAGTCTTGAAATCCCTTTCCCCCCATCTTGAGAGCTCTAGCCGAGAGCCCCCTTCTCCCCCCCCCCCCCTTAGTGTAGTTTTAGTCCAAGGATCCCCTCCCCCTTTGAGAGGCCTTGGCCGAGAAGTATCCCCTTGCCTAGTTGTTCTCGTAAAATACCACCCCACGTTTGGTTGAGAAATACTTCTCCAAGTATTGTTTTAATGCCAAAATACTCTAGCCCAAAACCTTTGTAGAATTTTCAAGTACCCTCTTTACGAAAAGCCCGGAAAATACTACTATACTTTCCTTTAGCCACTAAACGAAACCCTATGGAAAAATCTCCATAATTGGTTGGAGTACTTAGTAGAAGTGTGTAGAACTTCTAAGGGTTGTTTGGAGCGGGTTGGAGCACCCGGAGTAGGAGCTAAACCTTGCTCAGGATCGACATTAAACTTGGATAATTTTGGGCTTATCGAGGTAAATAATCCTATCCTTCTATTGTAATTGGAAATTACATACTGTAGTTATATATAAATGAATATAAGATTCATAGAAGAGAATTGAACTGTAATAGAAGGATATTACAGAAAAGAATTGAACTGAAATCACGTCAGAAGAATATATAAGAAGAAGATTGAACTGTACTTACATAGGACTGTATTTACAGTAGACTTGTGTAGCTTAACGGGTAGGGAAGTGCTGCCCGATTTTCCGTAGAATAGAGAACCTACTTCTTAGAATATTCTACAGAGTAGTCTAGACTTTGATAGACTGGTATAACCTTTATAGCTTGAATGTTCTGCGAGTAGCATGTGCTACTTAAAAGGTGGACAAGGCTAGCCGGGTTATAGCCGTGGAGTGTTTTGCCAATAGTCGATAATCGTCGCGAGGTATGTGATTCTTCCTATCCTCTTGAGCATGATATTTTAAAGAATATATATATATATAGTACGGTAGACGTACGTGTGTTAACTGAACGTAGTTGTACGGCAATGTCTTTTGACTTAAGCCTGAATAATAAGAATCTGGAAGTATTTTAAAAGAATATATATATAGTACGGTAGACGTACGTGTGTTAACTGAATGTAGTTTTATGGCAATGTCTTTTGACTTAAGCCTGAATAATAAGAATCTTGAAGTATTTCAAAAAAATTAAGAATCTTTTTTGAAAGAAGAATAATACTTGGTTTGAAAGCTTACGAGTTATACTAGCTTTATGGGAAGTTAGGTATAACGACTTAAGTGAGATAAAAAGAATGGTTTATTGATTTTAAGAAGTTATGAGACTTGATCTTAAAAGAGAAGAGACTTGACTTAAATGAATTAATATGAATTCTGTGTGAAACCTCATTCGTGAGTAATGAGTACTTGGTTTTTTAAAAAAAGGGAATAATGTTTTTTACTGATTTCGGAAATCAGAATGAGTATCGACAAACCACTGCAGCGTTAATAAAGGGAAATGTTTTGACTAATTAAGTATTATTAAAACCAGTAGAAACCTCCATCTGCATAGAAGCTAAGATGAGACAAAATGATATTACATTTCCTAGATCATGGCTGCTTTAATAAGATTGATTTTGAACAAGAATAACCTACTCATATATAATGCATATGTTTCTCAAATTGTTTAAAAGAGAATTATATTCTTAAGTGATTAAGACTATGAACTACGAAACCTTTCTAAAATAAGAGGCTTAAGTACTTGAAATTAGGCAAACTTGAACTTATGGAATATAATGTTGTTACTTGATGTTGAAAAGGAAAGTGTTTTGGTTTACCTAAAAATGTGAGTCACTCTATTTTAATACTACGGGTATCGGGTGACCTTTATAAAAGAAATGAATCTTTTAAAAAGAATTTAACGTACGTAATACTTTGGGGTCAGAACCTGGACTTTGGCATAAAATAACCTTGAGTTGTGTGTAACTTGCCTATGCTTGTGGTGATAGCCTTTGTTGTGCAAGTGTTGTATTTCTATGCTACCGAGTCCCATGAGATGGGCCGGGACACGTATTTCATCTGATTCTTCACCGAGTCCCATGAGATGGGCCGGGACACGTATTTCATCTGATTCTTCACCGAGTCCCATGGGATGGGCCGGGACACGTATTCCACCTGATTCTTCACCGAGTCCCATGAGATGGGCCGGGACACGTATTCTACATGATTCTTTACCGAGTCCCATGGGATGGGCCGGGACACGTATTCCACACGATTTGTACCTAGACTGCCGGCAGTGAGGAAGGAGTTCCACGGGCATGAGGGATGACTTGAGGGCGTGAGTCCCTGACTTGACATGACTGCTTTTATGTTGTGAACTGTAGTTTGGTTATCATACATGTCTCCGCTTTATATAGACTATTATGATTTCATTTCTGATATTTTCTGATTTCACATACTTGGTACTGTTGTCTTGACCTCCTTGAGCCGCGTTCATCCGCAGTAGAGGTACATTGGTTGTGGATCCTCGCTCATAGGACCACGATTCAACGTATTAGGAAGCCTCGTTTCTTGAGGCTTATCTTTTGGTATGTTACCACAGTCCGTAAGTTCTTGTACATTCGTGGTATGGCGGGGCCACTGTCCGTCATAGTTGTTGTCACTTTCTTAAGTGCAGTAATCTTGTTGTGGGCGGAGTTTGTAAATGGGGATGTAACTATTCAAAGTTTTATTATATATCTGGTAGAAAGCGATATTTTCATGGATAAAGCTGTTTCATTTTATAATTGTTTCATGTCTTATTTATATTCACGATTACTCGATGTATGACTACTTGGGTGCGGGTAAGGCACGATCACGCAGGTTGGTCGTGACAAAGTGGTATCGAGCGATTAATCCTCGGAAAGTGTCTGAGACCGTGTCTAGTAAGTCTTGATTATCGGTGTGTTGTGCACCACATCTATAATCGTGAGGCTATAGGACATTTAGGATTGGTTTCCATTCTTCTCATTCGAGATCGTGCCTTGGCCGTGTGATAAGTTGGACCCTCGGCGTATTCCTTTCCTTTACGATTATGCCTCGCGTAAAGGCAACCGGGCCTGAAGGGCAAAGCGGAGGAGCTGCGAGTAAGCACGGAGGGTTACCGGTCGAAGGCCCGATCGTTACGAGATAGTGCTTGACGGTGAGTTTTGCGCCGCAAGACCGGCAAGCGAGTTTAGAGCGCAGCGATGGAGTGCGAGACTACGATACACGAGCCTCCATCCCGGCTGGAAGCGAGATGAGATGGGGTACAAGGAGATGGCCCGATTCGGCGGTCATAGCCGATATGAGGATAAGTGAATCTGGCCGATTCAGTCCAGTAGCACCGTAGTTCACCCCCGAGCAGATTTGAGACTACGGGACTTCCTGAGTTGTAGCCCGCCAGTGTTCTATGGATCGAGAGCTGAGGATGACCCTCAGGAGTTTATCCGACTACAATGGATCATGAGTGATCGAGCCTCGAGGCAGAGTCGGTGGTATTGGGTTCGCATCAGCTGCGAGATACTGCAGTCGACTAGTTTGATTCGTGGGAGATGTCCCGGGGAGAGCATGCACTTCCAACCGTATGGGACGAGTTCTCAAGGGCTTTTCTTGCACATTTCTTGCCCCCACGGATGAGGAGGGCTCGGGCTGACAGATTTTTGACGTTGAGGCAGGACGGGCGGACGGTTAGAGAGTACAATGTGGAGTTCGACTCATTAGCTCGGTATGTCCCGTAGTAATGGCGATATGGAGGGCCAGTACACCGCTACGTCACCGGCTAGATGATTACTTGGCGAGGCTTATGCAGGTGTAGCTCTTCACCGCATGGACATTGCCCGCATGCAAGCTCATGCTTTGGGATGTGAGGCACGGAGAGAGGTCGCGGAATGGCCGGGATCGCAAGAGGCGAGCAGCGAGGTCCTTTGGTAACTTTCGGGCGCCTCGGCCAGAACTAGTTATGTACCTCCGCCCGGTCAGTGGTCCTCCGCGATCTTGGGGCGTTAGGTATTCGAGCTGGTCGTGGCTCGAGCTTACGGTTCCACGGTATACATGGGTTCTAGCCGGATTCATGTTTCCTCGGTGTACGATGTGGCGGGCGTCATCCCGGAATGTCGTCTTTTTACGGTGCTTGTTTTCTGCGGCCGTCGGGCCATGTGACGAAACCGCCCTAATAGGAAGGATGCAGCGATTGTCACGCCCGAACCGGGCGTGGTGGTGCCCTACCTGGGCACCCTTCTACCTTAACAACTAAGTAAACTGCGGAAATTAAATAACACCTCTTTTTTTTTTAAAACCAATAGTACGTGCAAGGGCAAAGCCGACAGGGCTGCCATATAATATACATAAACAAAAGACCCAACACTTTACACGAGTCCAATCCCACATATGAATACAGACCTCTAAGAGTTATACTGAACTATGACGGGACAAGGCCCCGCCGTACCCATAACTGTACAAAAGCCTGTACTGAAAGAACTCATACCAAAAAGATAAACTCCGACGGAAGGAGCTATCCAAAACTACGGCGAGGTCCACTGCCGATCACCAAACAGCGTACCTAAACCTGCGGCATGAACGCAGCCCCCCGAAGGAGGTCAGTACGAAGAATGTACCAAGTATGTGAAGCTGAAAAATACTGTAAATGAAATCATAGTAGTCTATATAAAGCAGGAGACATGTATGATAACCAAACTACAGTACATAATATGTAGCGATACGCGTCAAGTCGGTCTCACGCCCTCAAAGTCATCACTCAAATATAACTATGGGTCTCACGCCCACAACATCAATCATGCCCGTGGAATACCTTCCTCACTGCCGGCAGTCTATGATATAATAACACCAAGAAGTATATATGAACATCAGGTCCCACCTGTGTCATAAAAACCGTACGGAGTAGGTACGAAGGCTAACTACCAGATACCAAAGCCGCATCATCAACTGACCGGGCAAGTACGAAAGCCAACTACCAGATACCAAGGCCGCACTATCAATACTATACAATCAATACTATACAATCAAGCTATACACTCAAACCACGGAGCGTCACGGGGCAAGTCTGGCGACTACGGATACGGCGTGTCGGTGTTGGCCGGGGCAAGTACTAGGCTAACTACGGATACCGAGGCCATATCACGAGACTCATACGAAGGCGTCACGGGGCACGAATCTGGCCGACTACCGGATACAAGGCCATGTCACGTGGCGGCCAAGCAATCGAGGGCTAACTACTAGATACCAAGGCCGTATCACGAGACTTCGCCACTAAACTGAATGGGGCAAGTGCGAGGGCTAACTACCAGGTACCAAGGCCGAATCAGCCACGAGGCGGGCAAGTCTGGCGACCACGGATACCAAGGCGAATCGAAGAAACCTCATGGAGATCTAGTCCATGAAATAACACTATCAGCGAGGCGTGCAGTGAAATTCTCGTCACTGCCAGTGCGTCAAGTAATATCATAACAAATCAGCCACCTCCATTGAGAGGCGGTGGTATAGAAATACAATGCTAGCACGACAAGGCTATCACACACGCAAACATAGGCAAGTTACACACAACTCAAGGTACTTTCATTTTATGCCAAAGTCCAGGTTTTAACCCCAAAGTACTACGTACGTTAAATTCTTTTTAGAAGATCTATTTCTTTTACAAAAGTCACCCGATACCCGTAGTATCAAAATAGAGTGACTAACACTTTTAAGTAAAACAACACACTTTCCTTTTTAAAATCAAGAACAACATTCTTTTCAAAAGACTCATTTTTATGTAATACCCCAAGATACTAACACCCGTAGTATCAAGGTGTGTCTATTTTTCAAATTAAGTTACTACACTTTAGAAAACTCATTACAAAGCTTGAAATCAAGTAACTTCAAATTTTCACAATCAAGGCAACTTATGCCCATTAATAAAAAATAGACAACTTTCTAAACCCTTCATAAAGCCGTTATAACCAACTTCCCATAAAACCGTTATAACCCTTTATGGTTTTTAGACAATTTCATTCCTTTTATAACCAAGAGACCTATACTATTTAAAACCAAGTATCACATACTTACAAATCATGTTCTTAACTTTCAAAATACTACAAGTCTCTTATATTTAGAAAACAAGTTTCTTCTAATTTTAAACCTCAAGCAACTCACACCTTGAAGACAAGCTATTTCTCTTAAATCACGTCATTTCTCCTCTTTTAAAACAATTAAGTAAATCACTCCTTTGACTCACCTAAAATCATTATAATGACCTTTAGGTTTTGAAACTAAGGCACTAGCCAAAAGATTTGGAAACCACTTCCTTTTCAAGACTATGTACTTTAAGCAAAATACTTTCACTCTTAAGAATCCAAACTCCACTAAGGCAATGGATTATACGACTTACAATTTAAACATCAAAGTACAATCAAGGAAGTACATAGAACAAATTCTATACTAGGCAATCCAAGTACAACCAAGGAATGGATCATTTAAGGAGTAGAACGTACTTTCTTTATCTTTAGGAATCATGCTAGAAGAGGAGATAGTTCACATACCTTTTCGGCTAATTCCTCAAGCTAAGCCGAATACGCCGTACGTAGAAGTTTCAACCTATAATGGTCACAACAAGACTATCAATCTTCTAATCTCTAACGTAGAATAATACTAAGTATGGTCTCTAATTCTACGGAAAATCGGGCAGCACTTCCTTTGTTTCTACTCACTTTGCCACCTTTTTCAAGGTCGAATACAATAACCAACACGCCACATTTAAGGCTCAAAACAACAACCAAACCAAAGGGGATTACACGCCTTACAATACGTGTAAAATTCCGCCCCACAATTCATACCAAGTAGTTTAAAACTCCAAGCCATTCTCGGCCAACTACATACTAACAATTCAAAGTCTTTTCCAATCCTTTTCAAATTCCAAGTTCTAAGGTCTAACATGTTATATAGTTATAAACCACTTCAACAACTACAATTTCCTTCCTACACAACATGCGACGACTTAAACGAATAATCAATCTTGAATTATAGTCTTAAGGCTAACATGCTAGTTTTCGGATTTAGGGTTCCAATATCCAATACACTAATCCAACTACATAATATACATCTCATGCTTGCTAATAACCATAGCTACAACAATAAGTAAACTTAATTGCTAAAACGACGAAATTTATACCTTTCCAAGCCCTTAAAATTTCCAAGAATCAAAGTCGCGCCTTAGAAATTCTTAGCTCCTTTCCTTAAGTTCCAAACCGCTCCAAGCACTCCTTAGAGGCCTATGAAGAACCCATCTTCAAGTTCCAACTTCAAAGTTGAAGAACTCCCATAGTTTCCGCCTTGAGACTAACGTGAAAATGCGTTTTTTCCGAAATCTTTCTATTGAGATATCCTTACAATACCCTTAGGAACATTGGGTTTAAGTCTTGTGGCTAATGGACAACATTTGCAAAATTTTTGTGTGGATGGGACACTAAAGCCGAGAGCAACTCTAAGAGGAACAACAATGTGTGAAATTTTTCTAAGTGTAAAAGAGATAGTCTTGCACTAGCTTAGCTTATATAACACATTGGAGGGTCAAGACTTAAACAACTGTGAGGCTATGATGAGTTTCACTTGGATCAAGCCTAGGTGGACAATTTGACTTGTCAACAATGTCAAGCTTAGAAGACTTATCATCTACATAGGTCAAATGACCATAATACCCTTGCAATTTTTCGTCCAACACCATGTGGGAGTGCCACGTGTCGCCCTCTCATTCGTCCATAAAATTCCGTAACCCTCGTGGGCCCCACAAAAAAGTAAAATTCCTCGGGTGGGCCCCACGTGACCAAATCCGTAAAAAAAATAGATTTCCATAATTTAATAAGTTCCATATTCTTCAAATAATACATTTTGAGAATCCAATTCTCAACAACGAACATTTTTCCTTTCCGACGTTCGGAAGATTTTCCGTCGGAAAAACAATTCTTCCTTTGGTACCAATTTCCAAGTCTTGTTTCCTTTCGTACATTCTCTTATACATGTCCTGGACTTACGGGGTGTAACATTCTTCCCCCCTTAGAAACATTCGTCCCCGAATGTTCTTAGTCGGTTGTCAAGCTATACAAACTCCGGCACAATCTCTATACTATGCCTATCAATCAACACTGCACAAGACCAACGATGCCACACATGGCCACCACATAACACACGTGAACATAATAATGGACCTTCCGTCCGTGGCCCCTCTCACAAAACTCGAAGGTTACAGTCTCCCCCAAACACGGGATCCTTAGAGGTTCCTTTCTTTCCTTACTTATCATTCTTTCTCGTACTTCTAAACTTATATAGTAACCGTACAACATCTCAAATATTGTTTCTGTTCCCCAATCCTTGGAGTTACTAACCAAACTTGGCCATATGCTACTTACATTCCCGTTAAGGCTCTTCTCGGTCCTTACGACCTAGTTCCGGTGGAACGCATCCACGAACTCGTACAACGATCAACTAGACTTGGGCCTAGCACCCTCGTGACCCTATCACAAAGCGGGACCATTTCTAACTGACATCACCCCATTCCACACTATCGGCTGACCCGAAACGAGTCCATAACCCGACTCATCGTCACACTTAACTTCTCATTCTTAGCCTGAAATAAATATCTCTCTTATCTCAAGGTACTCCTTACCCTATCCCCCATTCACTTAGAGGTTCGTCACATAAGCCAAAGTATTTCTACTGTACATTCTTCCCTATCGGTCTTACACTGTTACGGGGTAATTACAACTTGTGAACTCTACACAACTATAGTCTCAGTTCACTTATCATTCTTGTCAACATTCTTAACTTCTCACTTTACTAATCAAGGTATCCCTACCTCTGGGGTACTATCACTTACAACTGCTAGCAACAAGGGAAAATATAAACGCTAGGGAAAAATCTGAATCTATCAACACACGTATGATTCAAAAGAATCAGAATATACCTGTAACCTCGTGCGATGTTGCTTCCTGACCCTGTCCAGTAGTCGCGTCATCAATGCGGTTCGAAGGACCGCCAGAACTATAAACTCCACCCTGACCTCTACCACGGCTGGCTAACATCTGAACACCCTGCCCTGGGGAACGCACAACTGCGGAGGAAAGGGAACCAACCATCGGCCTCATAGGCTGAGCCACCTCACCGGTGCCCCTTCTAAAAGGACATACCCTCAGTATATGGCCCGGACGGCCAAAATAATAACAAACACCTGTGCCAAGACGGTATTTCCCCAAATGACGCTTACTACAATGGAAACACTGAGGAATAAGTGGCCTCGACTGAGAAAATCCTCTACTTCTCTGAGAACCTCGACCCCTGGAGCTCGGACCGGCTCCTAAATAACTTGTGGGATCAAATCTCCCACCTGTGAGCTGCGGGGGTATGTACTGGGCAGGCTGGGACGAATATCTCACTCTCTACTGAGGCAGCTCGTCCAAAAACTCACCGGGATAACCAACCGGTCTAGCCTCTTAGCGGATCTCGCGTTGGCCTCTACCTCTGTACACACATGCTCATGCGGCGAATAACCTCTGCTGAGAATCGTAGCTTGCTAACTTGGTCAATAACATAATGGCTTCGCCATGACCCTAAAGTCTTCTCCTAAGAGAAAGCGTAGGCCACAGTCTTTGTGGTCTCAAAACCCGTGTGAAGAACTCGATCGTGGTACATCATCTGGTATACTCTGGGCACAAGCCCTATCAACTCTTTGAGTCTGACTAGTAGCTCCTGCTACTCCTTTGCCCTTCTGGGCGGCTGTTGCCCTTCTTGGAGGCATAACTGTAACACAAAAATACATCAGAGAGGAATTATCTTACTAACACAGCTCTAGGGCACGATCTTAGAGTGAGAAGAATAGAAACCAACTCCTAAATATCCTGTAGCCTCCTGTTTATGGGTGTGGTGCACAACACACCGATAATCAAGACTCTACTAGACACGATCTGTAGACATTCCGAGGACTGACTGCTCTGATACCACTCTGTCACGCCCCGAACCCCGGGCCCGTGACTGGTGCCCTACCTGGGCACCCTTATACCTTAACAACTAAGTAAACTGCGGAAATTAAATAACACCTCTTTTTTTTTAAAACCAATAGTACGAGCAAGGGCAAAGCCGACAGGGCTGCCATATAATATACATAAACAAAAGACCCAACACTTTACACGAGTCCAATCCCACATATGAATACAGACCTCTAAGAGTTATACTGAACTATGACGGGACAAGGCCCCGCCGTACCCATAACTGTACAAAAGCCTGTACTGAAAGAACTCATACCAAAAAGATAAACTCCCGGACAGAAGGAGCTATCCAAAAACTCTGACAAGGGTCCTACACCTGCCGATCACCAAACAGCGTACCTAAACCTGCGGCATGAACGCAGCCCCCCGAAGGAGGTCGATCTGACATGTACCAAGTATGTGGCTCAAAATCAGTAAATGAAATCATAGTAGTCTATATAAAGCAGGAGACATATATGATAACCAAACTACAGTTCACAATAAATAAGCAGTCATGTCAAGTCAGGGACTCACGCCCTCAAAGTCATCACACAAATATAACTATGGGTCTCACGCCCACAACATCAATCATGCCCGTGGAATACCTTCCTCACTGCCGGCAGTCTATGATATAAAAGAACCAAGGAATACACATGAACACCAGGTCCCACCTGTGTCATAATAAAACCGTACGGGGTAAGTACGAAGGCATAGCCGACTACTAAAACCCACAGTACCAACAAAGTCATAAAGCGTATCACGAGGTGCTCTAGACCGCCACGATCGGCCGCCACTCGCGCGATATCAAATGTCGCGTCTAATCCTGGAACTTCCGCGTCTCCGCATAGGCCACACATAGGCCGCATGAGGTATTCCCGCGTCGGGGTAGCTACTCCGACATCGTCTGGACTCGCGATCGCGCATGGCCACATGACCGCGTGGCCATATAGACCGCACACTAACACGGAACTCTCATAGCTCGCATAGGTCCCTAGACCGCGTAGGTATTCTCGAATCATAGTCCCGGTGCATCGCCGAGGTATACCCGCGTCGGAGCGGCTTAACCCCGGTATCATGTCAAGAGGTGAGTGGTACAATACTATCATAACGGCTTATCGTTAAACAACATAAGCACAATCAAGGGAAACCCCTTTACACAAACATCACCAGATACTAACACACGTAGCATCCTAAACATGTTTACTTATCAAATCAACAAGAAAGTATTACAAGGCTATGACAAACCAACACAATCAAGTTATTCACACAAGGTACTTTCTACTTTATGTTAACAAGTTCGGGTTTTTTTTATCCCTAAAGTACTTCATACATTAACTATTTAAAAGATCCGTTTCTTTCACAAAAGTCACACAATACCCGTAGTATAAAAATAGAGTGACTATCTTTTTAAGTAAACAAAAACACTTCCCTTTGTAAAATCAAGTAACAACATTATTTTCCAAACGTTCAAGTTTGCCTAATTTCAAATGCTCAAGTTTCTCATTTTCGAAAGGTTTCGTAGTTCATAGTCTTAGTCACTTAATAATAATTCTCTTTTAAAACAATTTGAGAAACATATGTCTTATGTGTGAGTAGGTTATTCTTGTGTATAACAATCTTATTAAAGCAGCCATGATCTAGGAAATGTAATATCATTTTGTCTCATCTTAGCTTCTATGCAGATGGAGGTTTCTACTGGTTTTAATAATACTTTATTAGTCAATACATTTCCCTTTATTAGCGCTGCTGTGGTTTGTTCAATACCTATTCTCATTTCCGAAATCAATATAAGGCGTTCATAAACAATTAAGTAAACCGTTCCTTTTATCTTTCTTAAGTCGTTATACCTAACTTCCCATAAAGCTAGTACAACTCTTAAGCTCTTAAAACCAAGTATTACTCTTCTTTAAAAACGATTCTTAATTCTTTTGAAATACTTCAAGATTCTTATTATTTAGACTCAAGTCAAAAGACATCGCAGTAAAATCACGTTCAGTTAACACACGTACGTCTACCGTACTATATATATTCTTTTAAAATATCATGCTCAAGAGGATAGGAAGAATCACATACCTCGCGACGATTATCGACAATTAGCAAAACGCTCCATGGCTAACCCGGCTAGCCTTGTCCACCATTCAAGTAGAACATGCTACTCGCAGAACATTCAACCTATAAAGGCCATATACGTCTATCAACGTCTAGACTACTCTGTAGAATATTCTAAGCAGGGGGTTCTACGGAAAATCGGGCGACTTCCCTGCAGTTAAACTACACAAGTCTATCGCAAATATAGTCTATGTAAGTACAGTTTAATCTTCTTACGTAATATCCTTCTATTCTGATTCAATTCTCTTCTGTAATATCCTTCTATGAATCTTATATTCATTCCTATACAACTACAGTATGTAATTTCCAATTACAATAAAAGGACAAGAGTATTTACCTCGATAAACCCAAAATTATCCAAGTTTAAATGTCGATCCTGAGCAACGTTTAGCTCCTACTCTGGGTGCTCCAACCCGTTCCAAACAACCCTTAGAAGTTCTACGCAACTTCTTCTTAGTACTTCAACCGGCTATGAAGATTTTCCTTAGGGTTTCGTTTTTGTGACTGAAGGGAAGTATAATAGTATTTCTGGGCTTTTAGTATAGGGGTAACCTTGGAATACTACAAGGTATTTGGGCCAAGGTATTTTGGAATAGTAACAATACTTGGAGAATACTTTTCTACCAAGGGGGGGGTATTTTACGAAAACAACTCTCAAGAGGGGGGGATGTTTCGGCCAAGGGCCTTCTCAAGGGGGAGGAGTGCTCTTGGACGAGAGCAACAAGAAGGGGGGAGGATTTTCAAGACTTAGAAAATGTTTTAGGGATGAAGAAGTCTTCAACTCAAGGGGGTTATTTATAGGGAAATCAATGGCCAAGATTAAGACAAGTGGTGGGCAAGCGGAGGGTGAGGATTTGCACAAGTGCACCCTAGCCATCTACTCCACAAATCACTCCAAACATTGACCCAAGTTTTAGGCCACAAAACATGCCAAGATCGTGCAAGCCATTCGGCCACTTGACCGCCCACTTGAGGGTGACAAATGTCTCCCTCTCGTTGGTCCAAAATATTTCATCTCTCAGAAAAATCCGCAAATTTTTTTAATGTCGCAACCGCAATTTTCCCCTCGCAAAGTTTGGAAAACGTTTCGTCGGAAAACAATTCTTTTCGTGGGTTGTGAACAACATTTTCGCCCCTTGCCTAATTTAAGGCTCAAACTTTTGTACGTACGCCCTCACATACATACTCTGGAAATACGGGGTCTAACAAATTAAGTATTATTAAAACCAGTAGAAACCTCCATCTGCATAGAAGCTAAGATGAGACAAAATGATATTACATTTCCTAGATCATGGCTGCTTTAATAAGATTGATTTTGAACAAGAATAACCTACTCATATATAATGCATATGTTTCTCAAATTGTTTAAAAGAGAATTATATTCTTAAGTGATTAAGACTATGAACTACGAAACCTTTCTAAAATAAGAGGCTTAAGTACTTGAAATTAGGCAAACTTGAACTTATGGAAAAGAATGTTGTTACTTGATGTTGAAAAGGAAAGTGTTTTGGTTTACCTAAAAATGTGAGTCACTATATTTTAATACTACGGGTATCGGGTGACCTTTATAAAAGAAATGAATCTTTTAAAAAGAATTTAACGTACGTAATACTTTGGGGTCAGAACCTGGACTTTGGCATAAAATAACCTTGAGTTGTGTGTAACTTGCTTATGCTTGTGGTGATAGCCTTTGTTGTGCAAGTGTTGTATTTCTATGCTACCGAGTCCCATGAGATGGTAGGGACACGTATTTCATCCGATTCTTCACCGAGTCCCATGAGATGGGCGGGACACGTATTTCATCGATTTTCACCGAGTCCCATGGGATGGGCGAGACACGTATTCCACGATTCTTCACCGAGTCCCGTGAGATGGGCGGGACACGTGTCTACATGATTCGTCACCGAGTCCCATGGGATGGGCCGGGACACGTATTCCACACGATTTGTACCTAGACTGCCGGCAGTGAGGAAGGAGTTCCACGGGCATGAGGGATGACTTGAGGGCGTGAGTCCCTGACTTGACATGACTGCTTTTATGTTGTGAACTGTAGTTTGGTTATCATACATGTCTCTACTTTATATAGACTATTATGATTTCATTTCTGATATTTCTGATTTCACATACTTGGTACTGTTATCTTGACCTCGCCCGAAGTGCGTTCATGCCGCAGGTAGAAGTACATTGGTTGTGGATCCTCGCTCATAGGATCACAGTTCAGCGTATTGGGAAGCCTCGTTTCTTCGGAGGCTTATCTTTTGGTATGTTACCCTGAGTCTGTAAGTTCTTGTACATTCAGGGGTATGGCGGGGCCCTGTCCCGTCATAGTTGTTGTCACTTTCTTAGAAGTGCATGTAATCTTTGTTGTGGCGAGTTTGTAAATGTGGATGTAACTATGCAAAGTTTTATTATATATACAGGCCGAAAGGCGATGTTTTCATGGATAAACTGTTTTCATTTTATAATTGTTTCATGTCTTATTTATATTCCGCTGATTACTCTGATGTATGACTACTTGGGTGCCCGGGTAAGGCACCAGTCACGGGCCCGGGTTCGGGGCGTGACAGCATACTTACATAACCTCCATACCGATTCTGGCCTCCAATCTTTGGAGTCACTCTATTAAATAATATAAGGCCATTTCCGGCTCTCACGACACAGTTCGGTGGAGCAACGTCCACGAACCCGTAAAACAATTAACTAGACTTGGGCCTTGCACCCTCGTGACCCTGTCACATAGCGAAACTACTACCAACTGACCCCACTCTATTTCAAGATATGGGGCGACCCGTAATAGGTCCTCACCCCGACCCACCGTCACACTTAACTCTTACTCTTAGTCTGAATAAAATCCTATTGCCCGAGAGGCCTTATATACCTAAGGTCTCGGCGGTTATCAATATTCTTTAGGCTCGCAATTTCCATGCTCCCAGCCTACCTTATCAGTCCCCCCGTAAACGGGTACAATAACTTCTCATAATACCATAACCATGTTGTCTTGATCACAACAACCATTACTTACTCCATACGGATCTCATCCGTACAATTCTCTTAAGCCTACCACGTAGCTTAATCTATTAACATGGCATTCTGTTAAGTTCGCTAACATGACTTCTTAAGGGTTCAATACCTTCTCAAGCATCTCATCATTTCCCATTTATCTCAAAATAATACGTAAAACCTCGATGAGAATTCATTAACTGTTTCATACCTACCCGGTATCTAGTTAGCCCTTACCAACTCTTGGTAATCTAAAATCATTATAGGCAACCCATAAATGACCCTCATACATAACTCCGTATAGCTGTATGTCATAATACCAACTATACTACAATCATTACCAACCTGGATACGCAATCCACATATCCATTCCTGGGTCACTGCTGTCTTTCTCATAGCTGCAATCAACATAACTCGTTAGGGAGAGACGACCCTAACAACACAGTTCTATCGCACGATCTCAGAGTAAGAAGAATGGAAACCAATCCTAAATGTCCTGCAGCCTCCTGGTTATAGATGTGGTGCATAACACACCGATAACTAAGACTCTACTAGACACGATCTGTAGACATTTTCCGAGAACTAACTGCTCTGATACCACTTTTGTCACGACCCGACCTCGGGCCCGCGACTGGTGCCCTACCTGGCCACCTTTACAGGTATACATCAGAGATAATCAGTGGAACTGTTATACCCCGTATTTCCAAAGTATGTACGTGTGGGCGTACGTGGAAAAGTTTGAGCCTTAAAGTTAGGCAAGATTCGAAATTTGTACACAACCCCCGTAAAGAATCGTTTTTCGAAACGTTTCTGAGAACTTGCGTAGGAAAATTCCGGCTATGTCATTTATTATTTTTGCGGATTTTTAGAAGCGACGGAACATTTTTGGACCAACGGGAGGTGACACTTGTCACCTCGTTGGACGATAGAGAGGCCACGGTTGGCCTTGTTTTGAGGCTTAAAACATGGACCATTGTTTGTGGAGTGATTTGAGGAGTAGGTTAGGGTGCACTTGGCTTGATCTTGGCCTTACACTTGCCTTGCACTTGGCTTGATCAAGGCCCTTGATTTCCCTATAAATACCCCCTTTTTGTGAAGACTTCATCATCCACAAATGTTTCCAAGTCTTGAAATCTCCCTCCTCTTCTTGTTGTGTTCGTCAAAGCCTCTCCTCCCCTTTGAGAGGCCTTGTGGCGAGTAACCCCCTCACAGTAGTGTTGGTAGAGTACACCCTTGCCTTGTTGTTCTCGTAAAGTACCCCATGGTAGAAAGTATTCTCAGTATTGTTACTATACCCAAAATACCTTGGCCTTATACCTTGTAGTATTCCAAAAGTTACCTCTATACGTAGAGCCCGGAAATACTACCTTTTGTCCTTTTAGTCTCAAACCGAAACCCTAAGGAAAAATCTTCATAGCGAGTTAAAGTATTAAGTAGAAGTTGCATAGAACTTCTAAGGGTTTTTTGGAGCGGGTTGGAGCGCCCAGAGTAGGAGCTAAACGTTGCTCAGGATCGACATTATATCTTGGATAATTTTGGGCTTATCGAGGTAAATACGCTTGACCTTCTATTGTATTAAGAGTTTACATATTGTTGAAATATAAGAATTGAGTATAAGTTATATACAAGGAAGGTATATAAGAAGGAAATTGAACTGTACTTACATGGGAATTTGTATTCTGATGAACTTGTGTAGTTTGGCGGGTAGGGAAGTGCTGCCCAATTTTCCGTAGAATTATTTTACAGATAGTCTAGTCGTTGATAGACTTGTATAACCATTATAGGTTGAAGTACTGCGAGTAGCGTATTCTACTCGAAGAAGTGAAAAAGGCTAGCAGGATTACAGTACTTTGGAGCTATTTGCTACTAGTCGATAAATCGTCGCGAGGTATGTGATTCTTCCTATACTCTTGAGCATGATATTTTAAAGAATATATATATATATTACGGTAGACGTACGTGTGGCAATGTCTTTTGACTTAAGCCTGAATAATAAGAACTTTGAAGTATTTCAAAAGAATTAAGAACCGTTTTTAGAAGAGTAATACTTGGTTTTGAAAATATAAGAGTTATACTAGCTTTATGGGAAGTCAGGTATAACGTCTTAAGAGAGATAAAGAGAATGGTTTACTGATTTTTAGAAGTTAAGAGACTTGATCTTAAAAGATAAGAGACTTGACTTAATATGAATTTTGTGTGAAACCTCATTCGTGAGTAATGAGTACTTGGTTTTAAAAAGGAATAATGTTTCTTGATTTGAAATCGAATAAGTATCGAACAAACCATCTGCGGCGCTAATAAAGGAAAATGTATTGAATAATGAAGTATTATTAAAACCGGTAGAAACCTCCATCCATGAAGCTAAGATGAGACAAAATGATATTACATTTTATAGATCATGGCTGCTTTAATAAATGGTTATAAACAAGTATAAACTGCTCACACCTACGGCATATGTTACTCAATTGTTTTAAAAGGGATTAAGACATTGAACTATGAAACTTTTCTAAAATAAAGAGACTTGAGTAATTGAAATTAGGCAAACTGGAACTTTAGGAAAAAGAAAGGCATTGTTTTGTCTTAAATTGGTTTAAAACATAAAGTGTTATAACAGCTTTATGGGAAGTTAGTTATAACGACTTTATGAAAACAAAAAGAAGGGTTTTATCATTGGTTTTAATGTGGTAACTTGGCTTTAAAAAGAGAAGTGTTTTGGTCCAAAAAGAAGGCATGGTATTGCCTTAATTTGGTTTTAAAAAGGAAAGTATGGAAGTTGTTTTGATTTACTTAAAAGATGTAAGTCACTCTATTTTTGTACTAAGGGTATCGGGTGACTTTTATAAAAGGAATGGACCTCTTAAAAGGAATTTAACGTACATAGTACTTTAGGGTTAAAACCCGGACTTTGACATAAAATGAAAGTACCTTGAGTTGTGTATAACTTGCCTATGCTTGTTGTTGTTAAACTTGCCTATGCTTGTTGTGATAGCCTTTGTTGTGCAAGAATTGTGTTTCTATACTACCGCGTCTCTCGGTGGAGGGCCGGTTGACTTGTTGAGAACTTACTTGGGCGTCTGGCGGTGGACGGAGAATTCCGCAGTGCGCTCGCGTTGATAGTGTTATTCCATGGACTAGCTCTCCACGAGGTTTCTTCTTGTTCGGCCTTGGTACACGGTGGTCGGCTTTCGTACTTGCCGTCTGCGTGGCTGATTCGGCCTTGGTACACAGTAGTTAGCCTCGCGCTTGCCCGTTCGATGTAGTGGCGAAGTCTCGTGGCGGCCTTGGTACACAGTAGTTAGCCCTCGTACTTGCCGGTCGACTCGTGGCGGCCTTGGTATCGGTAGTCGGCTTTCGTACTTGCCGTGTCGACCGTGGTTTGGTTGTATTGTATTGTTAGTACGGCTTTGGCATCGGTAGGACTTGGTGTTGGTGTACTTCTTGGTGTTATCATATCATAGGCTGAAGCGGTGAGGAAGGTATTCCACGGGCCTGATTGATGTTATGGGCGTGAGACCCATCGTTATATTTGAGTAATGACTTGGAGGGCGTGAGTCCCTGACTTGATATAATTGTTATATGTGTGTACTGTAGTTGGTTATCATACATGTCTCTGCTTTATATAGACTATTATGATTTCATTTCTGATATTCTGATTTCACATACTTGGTACTGTTATCGACCTCCTTGAAGTGCGTTCATCTGCGCGGTAGAGGTACATCGGTATCGATCCCGCTTTTAGGATCACATTTCGTGTTGGGAAGCTCGTTCCTTGGAGGCTTATCTTTGGTATGTTACCACGAGTGCAGTAGGTTCTTCTACATTCGGGGTATTGTTATACCGTATTTCAGTATATGCGTAAGGGAATACGTCAAAGTTTAGCCTTAAAGATTAAGCCAAGTTCGAAATTGTGCAACTCGCTTAAAGAATCGTTTTTCCGCGAAAGCGTTTCCACGACTTTCGTAGGAAAAATTCTGCTATGCCATTACTAATTTTTGCGGATTTTTACGAGAGGCGAAACATTTTGGACCAACGGGAGGCGACACTTGGCACCTCCCATTGATGGACTTAGATCGTCCATTGGACGAAAATGGAGAAGGTTGGGCACGTTTTTGTGCCTTGCACAAAGTCAAGGAGTTGGTAGGATATTTGTGTTTAGTTAATCCTCACCTACACTTGCCTTGCACTTGTCTTCATCTTGGCCATTGGTTGGCCAAGGCTTGAGCTATAAATACCCCCTTTAGATGAAGAATTCTTCATCCACAAAGTTATCTTCAAGTCTAAAAATCCTCTCCTCTCCCTTGAGCCATTTCGTCCAAACACCTTCCCCCTTTGAGTAGTTGGCGAGGCTTCCTCCCCTAGCCTAGCCAAAACCTACCCCCCTCCCTTGGTAGAAAAGTTGCCTTCTAGTATTGTTATAATGCCCAAAATACTCTAGCCCAAATCCCTTTGTCCTTAGTAGAAGTTGTGAAGAACTTCTAAGGTTTCTTAGACTCTGGAGCGTACAACTTAGGAGCTAAACCTTGCTCAGTGCGACTTTATCTAGGATATTATTGGAACTTGAGGTAACAAATCCTAACCTCTTTTGAATTAGAGAATACTTCTGTTGTAGTATTAGAATAAGTATTAAATACTTAGACGGTTATCACAGATTAGAATTGAACTGGTACCACAGTAGAAGGGTTTAATAGAAGAATAATCACACTGTACTTACATGGGGTGTTTCACGATGAACTTATATAGCTCAGGGTAGGGAAGTGCTTGACTTTCCATAGAATTGTGAACCCTCTCTGTTTAGAATGACCTCCGAGTAGTCTTTGATAGATGTCTGTGACTATTATAGGTGACTCTGCCGCGACATATTCAACTTGGCGGTGGTTTATTTGAGAAGGTATGTGATTCTTCCTAAAGCATGATATTTTACAATATATATATAGTACGGTGAGCGTACGTGTGTTAACTAAAATATAACTACACAATGTCTTTGACTTAAGCTGAATAAATACTTACGGCAATGCCTCACGGCTTAAGCTGAATAACAACTACAGCGATGCCTCGGCTTAAGCCTAAATAATAAAGATCTGAAAGCATTTCAAAAGAATACTGAATCATTTTTAACAGAAGAGAACTAATTGGTTTTTAAACAGAAGCTTAAGAGTTATACTAGCCTTATGGGAAGTTAAGTATAACCACTTAAGATTGATAAAAGAAAACAGTTTGCCTATGTGTTTATAACAGACTTATATTGAATTGTGAAAAGAATAATAAGATGGTTTGATAAGTAGACATGATATGATGATATGTGTGTTAGTATCTTGTAACGTTTGTATCCTTGTTGTGCTTATGTTGTTTAAAGATAAGCTGTTATGTTAGTGTACTATCACTCACCTCTTGAGATGATACGGGGTTGTGCCCTCCGTCTGGGGTAGACTCGGCGATGCAGGACCATGATTCGAGAATACCTCATGCGGGTCGGGGGCCTATGCGAAGCTACGAGTTCGATTTAGTATGCGGGGTTATGCCTCATGCGGTCTATGTGGCCATGCGGACAACGAGTCGGGGCGATGCCAGGAGTAGCTACCCTCGATGCGGGTCATACCTCATGCGGGCCCGTGAGTGGCCTATGCGGACTCGAGTCGAGTTAGGCTTGCGAGTGATAATGCGGCGAGTGGCCTGCTTGAATCATTCGCAGCCTAGAAAAGACCTATTACAGTTTACCTATTGTTGCTCTTGTTTGTGATGTGGCGCTACGTGCGGTTTCCTTGATTTCTTCATACATATTTGTAAACTGGTTTTAAAAAAAAGTGTTATGATTTCATTTAAGTACTTTCTGATTTCACATACTTAGTACTGTTGTCGACCTCCTTGAAGCTGCGTTCATGCCGCGGTAAGAGCAAGCAGTGCTAGATCCACATTCCTAGGATCTACGTTGGTGTCGGGAGCTCCATCCTTTCGGAGGCTCTACTTTTGGGTATGATCTCCCTGTTGTAGATAGTTTTATGCTGATCGGGGTATGGCGGGAACCTATCCGCCATAGTTGCATATTTCCTTAAGTGCAGTAGTCGGGTTATGCGATTGTCGGATGTAGCGCTAAACCATGTTTATATATATATGCGAAAGCGATGTTTTCGCATAAAGCGTGTCTTATTTTATAAAGCATTTCATGTCTTGCTTTATATTTCGTGATTACTCGATGTATGACTACTTGGGTGCCGGTAAGGCACGATCCACGGGCCTGGAACAGTGCGTGACAAAAGTGGTATCGAGCGATTAATCCTCGGAAAGTGTCTCTGACCGTATCTAGTAGAGTCTTGATTATCGGTGTGTTGTGCACCACCAATAATCGAGAGGCTATAGGATATTTAGGATTGGCTTCCATTTTCTCATTACGAGATCGTGCTTTAGAAGCGTGTTATAGGTTGGACCCTCTAACGTATTCCTTTCCGTATGCTGATTATGCCTCACGTAAGGCAACCGGGCGGAAGGGCAAAGCGGTAGGAGGCGCTAGCGAGACACCCAGTCACGAGGCTCGTGCCCGGTCTATACGAGGCGGCGAGTTCTATGACGCCGCCGGCCCAGCGAGACCACAGTACCACCTCGCATTCCCACGGCACAGGCGGAGGTTAGGGTACAAGGAGATGGCCCGACTATTGGCTAGAGTTGTGGCGAATCGAGGAGAGGCTGGATCTGGCGATTCGGCTCGGCTCGGTCGCACCGTGGTGCACCCGAGGCGAATAGTTTGAGACTACGAGATTTCTTGAGTTGTAGCCGCGAGTTTTACGGGTCGGCGGAGGATGATCGCGAGGAGTTCATCCGTCATTCTGAGAGAATCATGAGGGTGATCAAGGCCTCGGAGGCGAGTCTGTGACCTTTGGTTCGCGTCGGTGCGTGATACCGGATCGATTGGTTTGATTCATGGGAGTTATCGGGAGAGCACGCGTCCCGGCTACTTGGGATGAGTTCTCGGAGGCTTTCCTCACTCACTTCTTGCCTCGCGGATGAGGCGCGGGTGATAGATTTTTACTCGAGGCGAGAGGGCCTTTGTCGGGAGTACAATGTCGAGTTTGATTCATTGGCTCGATATGTCCCAGCATTGGTAGCAGATATGTAGGATATGGTGCACCGCTATGTCACGGGCTGAAACGACTATATGGCGAGTCATGTGCGGGTGTTTCTCTCCCGGTAGGGTATGGACATTACCGCATGCGAGCTCACGCCCTTGGATGCGAGGCGCGAAGGTCGGCGAATGGGCGACGGCAGCGAGAAGAAGGCCGGGATGGGAGGTCTTACGGTGGCTATCGTGGTGGCGGCCTCGGCCCGATCTGGGTGCACCACGGCCGGCTCGAGCACTCTGCACCGTCCTCGGCCACGGCCCGAGTATCCGAGGCGGACCGGGGCGGGGCTTGGGCGTCGAGTAGCGAGAGTGCGGCGATCGGGACCACCCCCGGTGTGGCGTCACGGTAGATCCCATTACGGAAGTGTGGTACTACTTTTGGAGCTTATTACGATTGTGGCGGCGGTCACTGCGAGGCCCATCGCCGAAGCGTGGCGGTGGTAGGGCTCGGCCTTGAGTTACATTGCGCCATCATCTCCTACGATTACTCGCCGGGAGCGAGGGTACTCATGGGTCGGCCAGTCGCGCGCAGGTCGTGGCTCGGGTCCCGATTCTAGCGGTCCTCGAGAACCGCATTTATGCTTTGTCCGGTAAGCGAGGATCGAAGGCCTCACCGATGTCGTCACGGTACCTTATCGGTTCGGGTTTGATGTGTATGCTTTGATAGATCGGGTTCTACTCTGTCCTATATATCTCCCCTTGTTGCTAGTAGGATAGGGATAGAGCACGAATCCATAGACCACTTCGAGGTAGCTACGCGATGGGTGATTCGGTGGTAGCTCGGCGGGTATATAGAGCTTGTCTGTGACCGTTACGATCGTCGGACCACTGGACTTGATAGAGTTGGAGATGATTGACCGGCGTGATTATGGGGATGGATTGGCTAGCTTCTTGCTACGCCAATGTAGGCTGCAGAGAAGTAATGCAGTTCCGGTTTCGGAAGGCCGGTTGTTGAGTGGGAGAGCACGGTATCGCCGAGGTAGGTTTATTTCCTACCTCGAGGCTAGGAAGATGGTGCGAGAAGGGTATATCTACCATCTCGTTCGGGTGTTTGATCTTTGCTGCGGTACCAGATTTTGATCGATTCGATGGTCGTGAGTTCCCAGGCGTGTTTCGGATGACCTCCGGTGTCCCTCACGAGAGGAGATCGAGTTTTGTATAGATGTGTTGCGGATACTCGGCTATTTCCATTCCGCCATACGAATGGCACTGCCGAGTTGAGAGAGTTAAAGGACCGGTGAGGATTTCTTTGGAGAAGGGCTTCATCGGGCCTAGTGTTTCTCCGCAGGAGCGCGCGGTATTGTTCGTGAAGAAGAAGGGCGGGGCCAGCTGCGCATGTGTGTTGATCTGAGCGGTGAACAAGGTGACCATTAAACGAATACCCCCTTCCCGGGATTGATGATTTGTTCGACCGGTTGCGAGTGCGAGATATTTCTCAAGATTGATCTGCGATCGGGCTATCATCAGTGCGAGTCGAGAGGTGGATGTCCCTAGGATCGCATTCGGACGTGCACGGGCATTATGAGTTGAGTCATGTCTTTTGGGTTGACCAATGCTCGGCGGTATTCATGGATTTGATGAACCGAGTGTTCAAACCATTTTGGACACGTTTGTGATAGTGTTCATTGATGATATCTTGGTTTATTCTCGCTCGGGCGAGGAGCATGCGGAGCATTTGAGGCTGTCTTGTGATTCTCGAGATCAGCGGTTATCGCCAAGTTTTTCAAATGTGAGTTTTGGTTGACTTGATGGCGTTTCTTGGGCATATTGTGGCGGATGGCATTCGAGTTGTCTGGCCAAGATCGAAGCGATCGGGACTTGGCCTGAACTCTTACTCGACAGAGGTTCGCGATTTTAGGCCTTGCGAGGATATTATCGGTTCGTAGAAGTTTGCTTCTATCTGCACCATTGACTAGGTGACTCGGAAGCGGCCAAGTTTGATGGTGATGCTTGTGGCGGGGTTTCGATTCTTGAAAGAGGCGGCCGCCCGTTCTTACTCTTCGGAGGGTCGGATGGTTATGTCGTGTATTGTGATCGTCGGGCATCGGGTTGGGATGTGTGTTGATGCGACATGGCGGGGTTATAGCATATGCATCCCGACAGTGAAGAAACACGGAGGAACTACCACCCATGATTTGGAGTTAGCGGTAGTGATTCACGCTTTGAAGATCTGGAGGCACTATTTGTATGGGGTTCACGTGGATATTTATACGGACCACAAGAGCCTCGGTATATCTTCACAGAGGAGCTGAACTTCACGGCGAGGCGGTGGTTAGAGTTGCTTAAGGATTACGATGTTGATATCCTGTACCACCCGGAAGGCCAATATTGTGGCGGATGCTCTTAGTCGTAGGTCGATGGGAGCCTATCGGATGTGCGCTAGAGAGGAAGGACATGGTTCGTGATTTGCATCGATTAGCGAGCCTTGGTGTCCGTTTGATTGATTACGATAGCGGTGGGGTTAGAGTTCGTGAGGTTGCGAGTCTTCCATCGCCGGAGGTGAAGAGGCAGTTCGAGATCGGCTTTGATTCGATATCGTGATCTGACTCTTCGTGAGGCAAGGGTCCTTTTGAGTAGCACGATGGGGTGCTAAGGTTTGGCGATTGTGTGTTCCGGATGTTTGAGGACTTGGCGGCGGAGTTCTTGGGGAAGCACCGGCGCGCGTTACTCTATCCATCGGTCGACCAAGATGTACCACGACCTTAGATCGTGTATTGGTGGGATGGCTTGAAGAGAGGCGTTGCGAGTTCGTAGCTCGGTGCGTGTTGTCGGCCGGTGAAGGTAGAGCACGAGGCACAGTGGTTTATTCTGACGATTGAGATCCGACACGGAAGTGGGAGGTAATCAACATGGACTTCATCACGGGATTACCTCGCACTCGGAGGAGACATGATTCTATATGGGTTATCGTCGGCGGTGTGAAATCAGCCCACTTTCTTCCGTTAGGGCGACTTTTTGGTGAGATTATGCGGACTTTACATCAGAGATCGTCGATGCATGAGTCCTACTTGATCATATCGACGAGAGCCCGGTTTACGGCTAACCAGAGGTCCTTCGAGAGGGTTTAGGGGCGAGTGAGCACGAAATCGCATTTCATCCACGAGCGACGGACAGCGAGCGCACTATCCGGACTCTTGAGGATATCTGCGAGCTTTGTGTTATTGACCGATGGTAGTTGGGAGGATCATTTGCCTCTAGTTGAGTTCGCGTATAATAATAGCTACCACTCCGGATTCGAGATGGCGCCTTATGAGGCCTTGTATGGGAGGAAGTGCGGATCGCCTATAGGTTGGTTCGATGTGGCGAGCGAGTGCGGCTAGTGGGACGGATTTGAGTACGAGCGATGGATAAGGTGAAGCTTATCAAGGCGGCTATTGACAACTCGAGTCGGCGAAGTCGTATGCGATCATCGTCGTCGGCATCTTGAGTTCGAGGTTCATGATTGGGTTTTCCTAAAGGTGTCACCCATGAAGGGTGTGATGAGATTCGGAAGAAGAAACTCGACCCTAGGTACATTGGGCGTTTGATTGTCGCGAGGTAGGCAAGGTTGCTACGAGTTGAATCTGCCGTCCGATCGGAAGCGATGCATCCGGTGTTTCATGTTTCTATCTTTGAGAGATGTATCGGGGATCCATCTAGGTACACCATTGACGATGTCCGGTGACCAGGGGTTATCGTATGAGAGATTCCCATAGCGATAGTCGATCGTCGAGTTAGGCGTCTGCGGACGAAGGGCGTGGCCGTCAAAGTCTTGTGGCGGAGCGAGCTCGAGGAGGAGATGACGTGGGAAGCCGAGGAGGACATGAGGCGAAGTATCCTCACCTATTTCCCACACCTCCGGGTAATTCACTTTCCTACTTGTAAAATTTTCATTATCATTTATGCCTAAGTGTTGTTACGTGGCGTGTGTGGCTTTTGCATTGTTTATGTTGAAGAATCTTATCGTTAAGCGTCTTGGGAAGGAACATTCGATGCGAATGTTTCTAAGTGGGAGAATGTTATACCCGTATTTCCAGTATATGCGTAAGGGAATACGTACAAAGTTTAGCCTTAAAGATTAAGCCAAGTTCGAAATTGTGCACTTCGCTTAAAGAATCGTTTTCCATGAAGCGTTTCCACGACTTTCGTAGGGAAAATTCCGGCTATGCCATTACTAATTTTTGCGGATTTTTAGAGGCGAAACATTTTGGACCAACGGGAGGCGACACTTGGCACCTCCATTGATGGACAGATCGTCCATTGGACGAAAATGGAGAGGTTGGGCACGTTTTTTGTGCCTTGCACAAAGTCAAGGAGTTGGTAGGATATTTGTGTTTAGTTAATCCTCACCCTACACTTGCCTTGCACTTGTCTTCATCTTGGCCATTGGTTGGCCAAGGCTTGAGCTATAAATACCCCCCTTTAGATGAAGAATTCTTCATCCACAAAGTTATCTTCCAAGTCTAAAACTCCTCTCCTCTCCCTTGAGCCATTTCGTCCAAACACCTTTCCCCACCCCTTTGAGTAGTTGGCCGAGGCTTCCTCCCCCCCTAGCCTAGCCAAAACCTACCCCCCTCCCTTGGTAGAAAAGTTGCCTTCTAGTATTGTTATAATGCCCAAAATACTCTAGCCCAAATCCCTTTGTCCTTAGTAGAAGTTGTGAAGAACTTCTAAGGTTTCTTGGAGCTACCGGAGCGTACAACTTAGGAGCTAAACCTTGCTCAGGCGCGACTTTATCTAGGATATTATTGGGCTTACTGAGGTAACAAATCCTAACCCTCTTTTGAATTAGAGAATACTTACTGTTGTAGTATTAGAATAAGTAATAAATACTTAGAAGATTATCACAGAATAGAATTGAACTGTTACCACAGTAGAAGGGTTTAATTGAAGAATAATCAAACTGTACTTACATGGGAATTTTTCTGATGAACTTATATAGCTCAGGGTAGGAAGTGCTTTGTGACTTTCCATAGAATTGTGAACCCTCTGTTTAGAATGACCTTGAGTAGTCTTTGATAGATGTCTGTGACTATTATAGGTGACTCTCTGTGCGACATATTGACTTGGCGGTGGTTTTTATTTGAGAAGGTATGTGATTCTTCCTAAAGCATGATATTTTACAATATATATAGTACGGTGAAGCGTCGTGTGTTAACTAAAATATAACTACGGCAATGTCTTTGACTTAAGCTGAATAAATACTTACGGCAATGCCTGGCTTAAGCACGAATAACACTTACGACAATGCCTCACGGCTTAAGCCTGAATAATAAAGATCTGAAAGCATTTCAAAAGAATACTGAATCATTTTTAACAGAAGAGAACTAATTGGTTTTTAAACAGAAGCTTAAGAGTTATACTAGCCTTATGGGAAGTTAAGTATAACCACTTAAGATTGATAAAAGAAACAGTTTGCCTATGTGTTTATAACAGACTTATATTGAATTGTGAAAAGAATAATAAGATGGTTTGATAAGTAGACATGATATGATGCTATGTGTGTTAGTATCTTGTAACGTTTGTATCCTTGTTGTGCTTATGTTGTTTAAAGATAAGCTGTTATGTTAGTGTACTATCACTCACCTCTTGAGATGATACAGGGGGTTAAGCTGCCCTCCGATGCGGGGTAGACTCGGTGATGCAGGACCGTGATTCGAGAATACCTCATGCGGGTCGGGGGCCTATGCGGGCTACGAGTTCGAGTTAGTATGCGGGGTTATGCCTCATGCGGTCTATGTGGCCATGCGGACAACGAGTCCAGGACGATGCCGAGGAGTAGCTACCCTCGATGCGGGGTCATACCTCATGCGGGCCCATGTGAGTGGCCTATGCGGACTCGAGTCGAGTTAGGCTTGCGAGTGATAATGCGGGCGAGTGGCCTGCTTGAATCATTCGCGACCTAGAAAAGACCTATTACAGTTTACCTATTGTTGCTCTTGTTTGTGATGTGGCTACGTGCGGTTCCTGATTGCTTCATACATATTTGTAAAGCGGTTTTAAAAAGTGTTATGATTTCATTTAAGTACTTTACTGATTTCACATACTTAGTACTGTTGTCGACCTCGCCGAAGTGCGTTCATCTGCGCGGTAAGGGCAAGCAGTGCTAGATCCACATTCCTAGGATCTCTACGTTGGTGTCGAGCTCCATCCTTTCCGGAGGCTCTACTTTTAGGTATGATCTCCGCATTGTAGATAGTTTTGTATCTGATCGAGGTATGGCGGGGCCACTGTCCGCCATAGTTGCATATTTCCTTAGAGGTGCAGTAGTCGGGTTATGCGATTGTCGGATGTAAGCGCTAAACCATGTTTATATATATATGCGAAAGGCGATGTTTTCGCATAAAGCGTGTCTTATTTTATAAAGCTGTTTCATGTCTTGCTTTATATTTCCGTGATTACTCGATGTATGACTACTTGGGTGCCGGTGAGCGCACGATCCGAACGCAGGTCGTGACAGTATGGCGGGCCTGTCCGTCATAGTTGTTGTAAAAATCTTAGAGTGCATGCTTTGTTGTGGGCGAGGTTGTAAGGATTATGCTTGTTCAAATGTCGATATATATATATAAATCTTTGAAAACCGATTTGGTTGGCTTTATTTTCTTTCATCTTGATCTATATCTATTTATATGTTTAAGTTTTCATTTCATTGGTTTTCTCTCGATGTTGTATCACTAGGGTGCGGGGTAAGGCACGATCACGGGCAGGTTGGTCGTGACAAAAGTGGTATCAAAGCGATTAGTCCTCGGAAAGTGTCTACAGACCGTGTCTAGTAAGTCTTGATTATCGATGTGTTGTGCACCATCTATAATCGGAGGCTATAGGACATTTAGGATTGGTTTCCGCCTTCTCATTACGAGATCGTGCCTTAGAGGTGTTGTAAGTTGGACCCCTCGACGTATCTCGTTTTACCGATTATGCCTCGCGCAAGGCAACCAGCCTAGAAGGCAAGACATCGAGAGGAGGCTGCGAGTAGAAGCGGGCGGTCTCTGAGACCACAATACACGAGCCTCGGCCCGCGATGCAGGCGAGAGGATGGGTTACAAGTGGGCCCGATTAATGGCGAGTTGTGGCGGACTTGAGGATAGGCTGGGCCAGCAGCGGTTCGATGCACCGATGGTTCACCTAGATCGAGATAGTTTGAGGCTACGGGATTTTTACGAGTTGTAGGCGCGAGTTTTATGGGTCGAGGCACGAGGATGATCGCAGGAGTTCATCCAAGCGATTCTGTGGATCATGAGAGTGATCGAGGCATCGGAGACCGAGTCGGTGGTCTAGGTTCGCATCGGTGTGTGATACCGCGATCGTGGTTTGATTCGTGGGAGGCTGTCCGGGAGAGAATGCACTTCCGGCTATATGGGGCGAGTTCTCGGGGCATTTCTTGCACATTTCTTGCCTCGCGGATGAAGAGGGCTCGGTAAGCAGATTTTTGGTGTTGCGGCGAGCAGGCGTGCGGCTCGGGAGTACAATGTGGAGTTCGACTCATTGGCGATGCGTCCGCGTTAGTAGCTAGTATGGAGGATCGCGTGCCGATATATTCTGAGGCTCGATGATTACCTAGCGAAGTTGTTGGGTGTAGCTCTTGGTGGGCATGGACATTGCCGCATGCGAGCTTATGCCCAGGATGTGAGGCGGAGAAATTGTGGAATGACGAGATCGCGAAGAGGCGAGCAGAGGTCCTTTGATAACTTTCGAGGCGGACCGCCTCGGTGAACTAGTTATGTACCTCTATCGGTACAAAGTGGTCCTCGCGGCGCCCGGGACGCCGGGGCGTTCGGGGCAGTCGGGGCTCCCGAGTTTCAGATTTTGAGGAGTAAGTGCTCGCGGATGAGTCGCCACTTGTCTCGGTGTGGCGTTGTGGAAAACTTCATAAGGGAGAGTGTCGTACTAACTTGGGAGATTGTTATGCTTGCGGCCAGCGAGGCCATTTGGCGAGCTGTCCAGGCCGAGTATGCTGGTAGGATAGCCTGACTCTGAGATCGGTTGTGGGTTCTTCACCTTCCATAGCTAGGCGGGATGTTCATACACGGCGGAGCCACAGAGGTCGAGGTGGAAGTTCCCAGATTTAGCGGTCCTTTGAACCGCCTATCTTTTCAGGTATATCCTTAACCCTCTAGAGTTTTGCATGCGTGATACGATGATTGTATGTTGAGTGCTATGTATAGATAGCTTTGTGTGTATTGTGGTTTAGATACATGGATAGTCGAAAGAATAAGTGTGGGGTCAGGGAAGGTATGAACCTTAGAATATTACACGTTGAGACCTTAGATGTAAGGGCGGCTTGAATAAAAGATTTTACGGTTAGTCTTTGTCGAAATACTTGGTTTGCTTATAATGTATTGTGGGATAATTCCGTGAGTTGTGTAAAATGAAAGTGGTAGCTTTCATGATGTGAATTAGTAAGATTGTTCCGTACCGAGGATCAAGAGTTGGCGCGACGGAGGGTCGGGTTGAGGGCGTGTTGCGGGTCAACCCGTAGCCCGGATGTAGGTGGGGTCAGTTCTGGGTGGTCCCGCCAGATGGTAGGGTCACGAGGGTGCTAGGCCTAAGTTTAGATGACCATCATATGAGTTCGTGGTTATGTTCGACCAGAATCGGGTCGTGAAGGCCGGGAACGGCCTTAAAGGAGATTGAGGTTAGTAAGATGACGAAGTTTGGAGGTAGTGACTCCAGAGATTTTGAAGCGAAAATGCAGTGAAGTATGAATGCGTATACTAGAAGAGTTCAAGTGTTCGAGAAGAGTACGACGAGTAAGGGAAGAAGCGAGCATGTGTTGAGAGCATAAAAGAGATCATTTTGTTGTGAAGTGAAATTGAGAATAGAGTATCCTTTAGACCAGGGTGGATGCTTTTGTGATGTTAGAGGTGATTCCTCGTAGACTTGAATTAAGTATTGGAGCGTGTGTTAGTTTGTGGCCATGTGTGGCATTGGCAACTTGTTTAAGATTAAGAAGGAACTGCATCGTTATCCGTCTCGAGAAGGAACATTCGGGACGAATGTTTCTAAGGAGGGGAGAATGTTATACCCCGTATTTCCAGAGTATGTACGTGTGGGCGTACGTGGAAAAGTTTGAGCCTTAAAGTTAGGCAAGATTCGAAATTTGTACACAACCCCCGTAAAGAATCGTTTTTCGACGAAACGTTTTACAGAACTTGCGTAGGGAAAATTCCGGCTATGTCATTTATTATTTTTGCGGATTTTTCCGAGCGACGGAACATTTTTGGACCAACGGGAGGGTGACACTTGTCACCCTCATTGGACGGTAAGAGAGGCCACGGTTGGCCTTGTTTTGAGGCTTAAAACATGGACCATTGTTTGTGGAGTGATTTGAGGAGTAGGTTAGGGTGCACTTGGCTTGATCTTGGCCTTACACTTGCCTTGCACTTGGCTTGATCAAGGCCCTTGATTTCCCTATAAATACCCCCCCTTTTTGTGAAGACTTCATCATCCACAAATGTTTCCAAGTCTTGAAATCTCCCTCCCCTCTTCTTGTTGTGTTCGTCCAAAGCCTCTCCCCCTCCCCCTTTGAGAGGCCTTGTGGCCGAGTAACCCCCCCCTCCTAGTAGTGTTGGCCGAGGGGTACACCCCCCCCCCCTTGCCTTGTTGTTCTCGTAAAGTACCCCCCCCCCCTTGGTAGAAAGTATTCTCCAAGTATTGTTACTATACCCAAAATACCTTGGCCTTATACCTTGTAGTATTCCAAAAGTTACCTCTATACGTAGAGCCCGAAAATACTACCTTTTGTCCTTTTAGTCTCAAACTGAAACCCTAAGGAAAAATCTTCATAGCGAGTTGAAGTATTAAGTAGAAGTTGCATAGAACTTCTAAGGGTTGTTTGGAGCGGGTTGGAGCGCCCAGAGTAGGAGCTAAACGTTGCTCAGGATCGACATTATATCTTGGATAATTTTGGGCTTATCGAGGTAAATACGCTTGACCTTCTATTGTATTAAGAGTTTACATATTGTTGAAATATAAGAATTGAGTATAAGTTATATCTGAGGAAGGTATATAAGAAGGAAATTGAAGCTGCTTACATGGGAATTTGTATTCTGATGAGACTTGTGTAGTTTGGCGGGTAGGGAAGTCTTGCCAATTTTCCGTAGAATTATTTTACAGATAGTCTAGTCGTTGATAGACTTGTATAACCATTATAGGTTGAAGTACTGCGAGTAGCGTATTCTACTCGAAGAAGTGAAAAAGGCTAGCAGGATTACAGTACTTTGGAGCTATTTGCTACTAGTCGATAAATCGTCGCGAGGTATGTGATTCTTCCTATACTCTTGAGCATGATATTTTAAAGAATATATATATAGTACGGTAGACGTACGTGTGGCAATGTCTTTTGACTTAAGCCTGAATAATAAGAACTTTGAAGTATTTCAAAAGAATTAAGAACCGTTTTTAGAAGAGTAATACTTGGTTTTGAAAACATAAGAGTTATACTAGATTTATGGGAAGTCAGGTATAACGTCTTAAGAGAGATAAAGAGAATGGTTTACTGATTTTTAGAAGTTAAGAGACTTGATCTTAAAAGATAAGAGACTTGACTTAATATGAATTTTGTGTGAAACCTCATTCGTGAGTAATGAGTACTTGGTTTTAAAAAGGGATAATGTTTTACTGATTTCGGAAATCAGAATAAGTATCGAACAAACCACTGCAGCGCTAATAAAGGAAAATGTATTGAATAATGAAGTATTATTAAAACCAGTAGAAACCTCCATCCGCATAGAAGCTAAGATGAGACAAAATGATATTACATTTTCTAGATCATGGCTGCTTTAATAAATGATTATAAACAAGTATAAACTGCTCACACCTATGGCATATGTTACTCAATTGTTTTAAAAGGGATTAAGACATTGAACTATGAAACTTTTCTAAAATAAAGAGACTTGAGTAATTGTAATTAGGCAAACTGGAACTTTAGGGAAAAGAAAGGCATTGTTTTGTCTTAAATTGGTTTAAAACATAAAGTGTTATAACTGCTTTATGGGAAGTTAGTTATAACGACTTTATGAAAACAAAAACAAGGGTTTTATCATTGGTTTTAATGTGGTAACTTGGCTTTAAAAAGAGAAGTGTTTTGGTCCAAAAAGAAGGCATGGTATTGCCTTAATTTGGTTTTAAAAAGGAAAGTATGGAAGTTGTTTTGATTTACTTAAAAGATGTAAGTCACTCTATTTTTATACTAAGGGTATCGGGTGACTTTTATAAAAGGAATAGACCTCTTAAAAGGAATTTAACGTACGTAGTACTTTAGGGTTAAAACCCGGACTTTGACATAAAATGAAAGTACCTTGAGTTGTGTATAACTTGCCTATGCTTGTTGTTGTGAAAATTGCCTATGCTTGTTGTGATAGCCTTTGTTGTGCAAGAATTATGTTTCTATACTACCGCGTCTCTCGGTGGAGGGCCGGTTGACTTGTTGAGAACTTACTTGGGCGTCTGGCGTGTGGACGGAGAATTCCGCAGTGCGCTCACGTTGATAGTGTTATTCCATGGACTAGCTCTCCATGAGGTTTCTTACTGTTCGGCCTAGGTACCTGGTGGTCGGCTTTCGTACTTGCCCCGTCTCGTGGCTGATTCGGCCTTGGTACCTAGTAGTTAGCCCTCGCACTTGCCCCGTTCAGTGTAGTGACGAAGTCTCGTGATACGGCCTTGGTACCTGGTAGTTAGCCCTCGTACTTGCCCCGGTCAGCTACGTGGCCGGCCTTGGTATCTGGTAGTCGGCTTTCGTACTTGCCCCGTGTCAG
Source organism: Przewalskia tangutica (assembly GCA_029844215.1). Classification (NCBI taxonomy): domain Eukaryota; kingdom Viridiplantae; phylum Streptophyta; class Magnoliopsida; order Solanales; family Solanaceae; genus Przewalskia; species Przewalskia tangutica. The sequence goes on from CM056719.1 coordinate 94,807,971, forward strand.
CTTCGTGGTTTGGTTGTATTGTATTGTTAGTACGGCTTTGGCATCAGGTAGGACTTGGTGTTCAGGTGTACTTCTTGGTGTTATCATATCATAGACTGCCGGCAGTGAGGAAGGTATTCCACGGGCATGATTGATGTTATGGGCGTGAGACCCATCGTTATATTTGAGTAATGACTTGGAGGGCGTGAGTCCCTGACTTGATATAACTGTTATATGTGTGTACTGTAGTTGGTTATCATACATGTCTCCTGCTTTATATAGACTATTATGATTTCATTTCTGATTTCTGATTCACATACTTAGTACTGTTGTCTCGACCTCGCCTGCGTTCATCTGCATGAGATAAGTACATCGGCTGTCGATCCCCGCTTTTAGGATCACATTTCAGCGTGTTGGGAAGCTCCGTTCCTTCGGAGGCTTATCTTTGGTATGTTATCCTGAGTCTGTAGGTTCTTGTACATTTAAGGGTATGGCGGGGCCCTGTCCCGTCATAGTTGTTGTAAAAATCTTAGAGTGCATGCTTTGTTGTGGGCAGGGTTGTAAGGATTGTAACTGTTCAAAGGTCGATATATATATATAAATGCTGAAAGGCAACCGTTTTGGTTGGCCTATTTTCTTTCATCTTGATCTATATCTATTTATATGTTTAAGTTTTCATTTCCGCTGGTTTTTCTCTGATGTTGTATCACTAGGGTGCCCGGGGTAAGGCACCAGTCACGGGCCCGGGTTCGGGTCGTGACAGGAACATACATAAACTTAACAGGAAAATAAATAATAGGTTAGCCGATAAGGCTACCTTCCTGGATACATAAACTACGTAACACCAAAAGCAGTTACCTCTTTTTTTTTTACACAACCCAATCCACAAGATATGACTACAGACCTCTAAGAATTTGACATAACCACTGTGATGGGACAGGGCCCCGCCATACCCCCGAATGTACATAAAACTACAACTTCAGGGATCCGTTCTAGCAGACAAAGCCTCCGGAGAAATGGAGCTTTCCAAGAACTGAACAGTGATCCTAAGTGTGCGGCTCAGCAAGCTATGTACCTCAACCTGCGGCATGAACGCAGCCCCGAAGAGTCGATCTGAAATATGTACCAAGTATGTGAAACTGAAAGTACTGTAATGAAATCATACTAGTCTAAAATAAAGCTAGAGACATGTATGATAACCAAAATAACAGTACATTGTGCCTGGCCAAAGTGAAAGTAATGAAAGTCAGTTTTACCTTTTAAAGACTATTTCAACACATGAACAATAGTCTCACAGGGCTACGGACACAAGCCCTCAATATCATCACATAGTCCAGTAAGGGTCTCAAGACCACAAATATCAAAGCGTGTCCGTTGAATCCCTCATTATTGGCGACAGCTGTAAGTGTAAACTATAACCATGTGACGCGCCCGTGGCATCCTACCTCACTGTCGTCGTACACATATACCATACATATATATATATCTCCTGCCCGTGGAATCCCTCATCACTGCCGACAACTGTAAGCGTAAAATATAACCATGTGACGCGCCTGTGGCATCCTACCTCACTGTCGGCGTACACATATAATATATATATATATATATATATATATCTCATGCCCGTGGAATCCCTCATCTCGGGTACATGACTTCATGGAGAGCTAATCCTTGGGGGTAATAATCGTGTATAACATGCCCGTAGAATCCCTCATCTCGGGTACATGTCTTCATTGGGAGCTAGTCCATGGAGTAATAGTACATAACATGGTCGCATGCCCCGGAATCCCTCATCGTATAAGCATGGTCATGGGGTAATAATCGTATATAACATGCCCGTGGAATCCCTCCTCTCGGGTACATGTCTTCATTTTTTTTTTTTTTTTAGGTAAATGCAAATATTATTACTAGAAACTGAAAGAAAAGTGGCTACAATCAATCATTGAGGGTTCTCAGTCCTCAACGTAATTTAAAGAAGAAACGGGGGAGTAAGGAGTTGTCACTCGAAGGTGCCATTACAAGAAGGGATAAAATCATAGAGTACTCTATAGGATGTTGTTTTAATCTTGGTAATGACCTCTTCTGCCGGTGAGTTTGTGCCTTCAAAGAGCAGTGTGTTCCTTGTCCTCCAAATCTCATAGACCATAATGCAGAAGGCAATTAAGGTTGCTTTTGCTCGGATGCCTGTTCCGCGGTAGTCTTTTTTAATCCATTTGAGAGAACTTTCAACAGTGGTCATTTCTCTCTTAATTCCCAACCAGTCTCTTATGCTTTTCCAAATCAAGCGGGTGTAGGGCATGTGAAGAAGGTGCTCTCTTGTTTCATTTGCTTGCTTGCAGAACCCACAAGACTTATCCTCCAGGTTGAGATAGGAAAGGGTGTCCTTTGTAGCTAACCGCTTTCTACAATTTATCCACATGGTGAACGAGAACTTAGGGGGGATGAATCCTCTCCAGATTTGTGACATCCAAGGCTTTTATCTTGCTTAGAGCGCAAGATCTCATATCTGAGGCTTGAATCAAATTTACCGTTGGTACAACACTTTGCTAATCCGCAATTGCAACTCCTTGGCTACCAAAGATGGAAACAAGTTTGTCGCGTATCCGCAAATCTTTACGAATAGGGGAGTCTCAGGGCGTACCTCATAGTCCCAAAAGAAGCGCCTCTCAAATAAAAGCTGTTGATCCATGGACCAAAAGTGAGGTCGTGTGGGTTTGCCATATAGGCAGGGATAGCAGGCATGGTTCCAATCCTTGATATTCATAAGGCCCAAACCTCCTTCCGATTGAGGCGGGCAAATGGTCTCCCAAGCAACTCTTGGTGGTTTCACCCCATAAGAACTGGATCTGAGCAGACCTTACCTTGTTGAGTCTGATGGCCGGAATAGGAAGGGCCCGGAACCAAAAACTCTCAACCCCTTGGATGACTGACCTAATAAGCTCTAGCTTGCCCGCATAGGAAAGAGTGTGGTGTCCCCATTTCTGAATGTAATTCGAAATAGCATTAGTGAAAGGAGCAAATTGTTCCACCGAGACTGAAATTGGGGACAAAGGGATCCCCAAGTACCGTACCGGAAAGCTACCAATGCCGAATCCAACCCTGGCCAAGATCAAATCACGTACCTCATCATGTACTCCTGCTAAGTAGACGGAGGATTTGGATGGATTAAGAGTTAACCCAGAGACATCCTCCAACTCCTCTAGACAGTTCATAAGAATCTCAACCAAGAAATATCACCTTTGGCAAAGAGCATGAGGTCATCCGCAAAGGCAAGATGAGTAATACCCATCCTTTTACATTTTGGATAATAAGAGAAAGCTCTAGCCTCAGTCCTCATTTTAAGCATCCTCGAAAGGTAATCCATACACAAGATAAAGAGCGTTGGGGACATAGGATCACCTTGTCTAAGTCCGCGCTTACCCGAAGTAACCATGCAACTCACCGTTGATAGAAAGAGAAGGGCGTTGAGCAAACACACTCCATGATCCACGACAAATATGCGGAAAGTTGAGCCTCTTATCTTGAATCAAGGAAACTCCAAGAGACCGTGTCAAAAGCTTTCCTAAGATCCACCATGAGCATACACCTAGGTGAGACTCTGGCTCTATTAAATCCTCTCACAAGCTCCTGTGATACATAGACAATGTCCATCATATTTCACCATATCACAAAAGCACCTTCTGATTTCTCAACTATAGAAGGAAGAATATTTGCCATACAGATAGCTAAAATCTTTCTAATAATCTTATAGACCACATTAGTCAATCCAATAGGCCTAAAATCAGTTACCTTAGGGTCCTATCGGTCTTGGGCAGCAAGGCAATGATGGTATGATTAAGTTGTTTCAAAAGAACCCTCAAGAGAAGAACTCCTGCCGCGCTTCTTACTACATCATGTCCACATCTCTCCATCTATTCTTGAAGAAAGTGCGAATACCCATCCGGTCCGGGAGCTTTATCATTTCCAATATCGAAAGAGCTTCCCAAATCTCCTTTGGGGATTCTAAGTGCAAAAGTTGTAGACTGTCCTCTTCGCTTAGCTTCGGGCCAAAGTTGCACACTTCAGGATCAAAGTTCGATGTGGGTCGAGATGTGCCAAGAAGATCCTTGTAAAATTCCTCTAGAAGCTTTCTTACCTCCCCTGGTGATGTAGTGATAACACCATTAGTTTTGACAAGAAAGTTGATGGAGTTCTTGACATTACTTCTCTTGATCAAGCTATGGAAGTATTTGGAGCATTTATCACTTCCAATCAAGTGTTTCTGTCTCGACTTTTGCCTAATGAAATGTCTCTCAGCTTCCATTAAGGTGTTGGCTTTAACTCTTGAGGACTTAACCTTGGATTTAAGCTCCTCATCAAAGGGGTCTCCCATATGTGCACTAATAGCCTCCTTAAACTCCATGTTTGCCTCCTTCGCTCTTTGATCAATACTGCCGAACTCACTTATATTCAATGCCCTCAGTGGTTGTTTCAAGGCTTTCAGTTTCGATGCTAGAACGAATTGAGCAGTACCTAGAATGTCTTGTCTCGGCATGAAGTCATAATGTTGTCAAAAGCGGTGTGAAAGCCACGTATTCATGAACTTGAAAGGCGCTTCCCAATATTATAGGATGCAATAACAGTAGCCATCACGGGACGGTGGTCCGAGACAGTTCCATAGGCATGAAATTGGTGTGCATTCTAAGGTCAAATCGCCCCAATTTTGATTCATCATTACTATCAAGCTTGGACCAAATCGAACCATTTGTCCAAGTGTAGAAAGAACCGGAAGATGGAGTGTCTTCTAGTCCATGAGCATTCCCGAAATCTCCAAGGTCCTTAAGTGCATACGGCGTTAGAGGAGGGCCTCCGCCTTATCTTGAGGGTAGCGATAAGTGTTGAAATCTCCCATAATCATCCAAGGTTTAGTGATGCCAATGCCCGTGAGAAAGGTGATGCCAAAGGATCCTCCTATCCGTGATGCTATAAACCTGATACCACGAATGTTGCAATGAAGGACACTTGAGTAATCTTACAACTTGCTCGAACATAGATATGTTGAGAATACATTCCAAGCACTTCACAACAGACCACTAGAGGATCCACAAGAGTAGCATTCTTCCACCATCGATGAATTCAGATTTGAGCATAAATTCCAACCTTTGAATCTTTTAGAGAAAGACTCAATTCTTTCCTTAGAGAGTTTTGTTTCAGAAGACAAATCAATGCCACATCATGCTGTTTAGTGAGACTACACACTAGAGCTTGCGTGGCTGCCTCATCCTTAGTCGCAAAGACCGCGGACATTCCAACAAAGTATTTTCATTAGGAAACAAAGGAGGTTTTTCCAAAGACCTCCGCGCTTTCTTTGCCTTAGTCTTCCCACCGACCTTTGACATGAACTTCTTTGGCATAACTTCTTTCCGACCATCATCTTTCTGCCGGAAGCCATGGCGTGTGTATCGGCCAAGTTATGCTCCGCGTTCAAAGGTAACACTCTTAGACGCCGGAGGACACTCCTTAACACGTGTTAGTACGCCCGTCAAGGAAGGTTGCGGGTTCAATGGAACTGCAGGATCGAATGCATAGACTTATAACGCACCATCGGCTTGTGCATTGCCTTCCCGTGGTGGGCCTGAGGGCATAGCATGTGGTTTCCGCAACGTTCTTTGGGCGGGATTACCTAAAGCGAAGGGCCGGCGGAATCACGGGCATCCTGCGCACAACCGACCAGGAGGTGTTGTATGCTCATTATCTTCAATATCCATCAAGTTGTCGGTATCTGCTGGATGTAGGGAGGTTGGTGGATAAGGTGTGGGGGGAGTGGCACCATCCGCGCCTCTGCTGGCATTAGCACAAGTAGGAACTTCCTTATTGTGAGGAGGAACCACAGAATTGCGCTTCTTAGGAGCAGCTTCCATGTTGGCATCATATCCCAGAATTTTACACTTCATATGGTTGTGTCCAAAAGCCGCACAATGAAAGCAAAAGTCCGGATAATTTTCATAGTTAACCCTTTGAGTGTACCTTACGCCATCGGAAGATTGACAATAAACTCACTTGTAGGCTCGCTGGCGACATTCACTTCTACAAGAACTCTAGCATAGTTCATTTTAGATCTTTCCTTAGTGAATTGATCCGTAAAGAGGTATTCCTACGGGAAGCAATCTTACTAAGGCGTTGCACTCGGATGGAAAGGGAATGTCGGAAAGTGACCCAAATAGGAATGTCCATAAACAACTCATCCAAGTTATGAGAACTCCTTTATTGATAGCTTTGAGCATCATAGTCTTCCGTAGACCATATAAGGGCCACCATGGAAGTACATTAGTGCGCTCTTCTTCCGTCATGAACTTGAACCTTTGTCAACCTTTGCCATATGGTATGATACGGCATTTCACTCCCCATCCCTTCACAATGGTGTTCAATGCATCTCTTCCCGGGAAGGGACCCGTGAAGCAACCAATTAAGCAATAACCCCAAGTTTCTATGAATGGGACTTCATCCTCCACTTCAATGTCTACTTCCTTACCTTCATTGCTCAATAAATTGCAACTTCATTCCTTTTGCTTCAATACTAGTACCCGCAAAGACTCTGCATAAGTCTTTTTGGAGGTGGGACCTTTTCCATGATCAGGGGTGGTTCTTAGGAGCGGATCCGCGGGTGGTTTATGATATTGTTTTGAAGAAGCATTTGTGTGTAAATCATTGGGAGGCATTTACGGAGGTATAGACAGGAGGGTGGGTAGAGGATTTGTGCTTGGGCCATGATAGGAGAAAGAATTCGCGTGCCATTAGGTAGGGTAGGGAATGTGTCTTGGGTTTTGTAGGTAAAGAAGGAAGGGAAGAAAGAAGAGGTGAGGTGTTGTGTAAATCGGGAGTAGTGAGGGTATTGGTTGAGAGAGGTGTTTGTTAAAGTCTATGTTTGTGCTCGGAAGAGTTAAAGGCGAATGGTTTATTTATGTTCTTGATAGTTGCTCCTTCAAGCACACTTCTTAAAGAGGAAGGCATCATTAGTTACACTTAGAGAGTTACGGGGTTGGTGTCTAACTACGAGAGGGCACGTTGGATCCCGTGACATTAAATTCGGACCTCTTGGCTCGCGTTATTAATGGACTTGTAGTTCTAGGCTCCTTGGAAATAGAATTCGTTTTGTTTCCCTCAGTGACTTTGATCCTTGTATAACGGGAAAAATAAATGACCCATGGGCACCCTCCGTCCCGCCTCGCAATCGACCATCATTAAGACCCGTCTTTAGAGAGACCCATAGGTATCACGCTTTAATTGTGACGCCTCGGCTATCACAATATTAATGCGAGCTCCTTTCCCACAACCGACTTCACTCCTTGAATAACGGGGTAATCAATGTTCCTGGTGCCCTCGACCCGCCTTGGTAGTCGATAATCATAAAGATCCGTAATTGAAAGAGGGTCGTTGGTACATGATCGTTAATTGAGACGCCTCGGCTCCTTCAAAATTAATGCTTTGCTCTTTGGGGATGGAGACTTCCTTGAGTCCAAAGAAGACCTCGATCTTAACATCATGGGTGTAAACTCGGATGTATGGACTACCGTCATACCCGCCTTAGCATTATGACCCACGCCCAGGCCGGAATGGGAGGGTCACATTGTTTCGGGCAATAATGTAAGAGCCTTGACACCGCGGCCCGAATCTTTGGGAATGGGAGAATCATCAATGCTATCCACCGACTTGGAATGCAAAACGTGAATAGCATCGCACCCATTGACATCCTCCCGACCGTCTTGAACTTGACCGCGCCCATACGGTTCGGCGAGTAGCCCATCACCCTTTCAGTCATCAATCACGTTGTGCGGCCCGGAAATTATCCCTTTTCCGCATGCCCGAGCAAATTGCCGGTAGTGTTGGGGTACTAAAGCCGCCGTGGACGCGATGCCTTAGTGGGAATCCCGAGAATCAACTAGTTGACGTGGTAGGATCAACCACCATAGTAGCAAGTAGTTTCCCACCTTCAAATACCCTAATATCCAAGTTTTAATCAATGCTTTTGCCCCATTCATGAATCTTTTGAGCGTAGCATCATCTATTACATTTTCTAGAGGATACGTGAGTCCGGCTTGATATGGACCAACACGGAAAGTGGTCAAGTCGCGGAATGAGATTTTCTTCGGCAATTATAGATCGCCTCCATTCTTTTCTTTTTCCTTGTTCTAGCCTTCGTCGAACTTCCTGAACCTCCTGAATCATTGTTGGAACGTGTGTAACGTTTAGATTTCTTCATATTAAGAACGGAAAAACTTCAAACTTCAAACCATGGGGGTACAATCGTTTAGCATAGGGGGGGGGGGAAGAACAACCGAAGGAGCAACTAAGGCAAAACGTTGAGAGCGTTTTCCTTAGTGAGAGAAACTTCTCTCTAACTCCTGTAAAACCTATAATGTGGTTACTGGTACATGTCTTCATGGAGAGCTAATCCATGGAGTAATAATCGTATATAACATGGTCGCATGCCCCGAAATCCCTCATCGTATAAGCATGGCCATGGGTGTAATAAAACAAATCCGGGAATCTAACCCGCCTCCTGGTTGCATGCCCCGGAATCCCACATCGTATAAGCATGTCCAAGGAGTAATAAAAATAATCCGGGAATCTAACCCGCATCCTGGTCGCATGCCCCGGAATCCCACATCGTATAAGCATGTCCAAAGATCAATCACAATTGAAGCATACCCGTGGAAGCCTCCGTCACTGTCGGTAAGTCCAAGTAAATTCACAACAAGACAGCCGGCCCTCCAACTGAGAGTCACAGCAGCGTAAACGTATAATACTTGCACTCAAGGCTATCACAAGCAAGCATAGGGAAGTTCATAAAATCTTTAGACTTTCATTTTATCTACTCAAGGCACTTTTCATTTCACATAAAAAAATACGGGAATTTAACCCAAAGTACTACATACTTCCATTCTTTTCAAAAGACTCTTTTTCTAATAAAACCCTAAGATACTAACACCCGTAGTATCAAGGCATGTCTATTTTTCAAAACAAGTTACTACACCTTTAGAAATTCATTTCAAGGCTTTGAAACCAAGTAACTTAAAATTTCACAACCTAGGCCACTCATGCCTATCAATCAAAATAGACAATTTTCTTAACCTTCCATAAAGCCGTTATAACCAACTTTCCATAAAGCCGTTATAAACCTTTATGATTTTAAACAAATTCATTCTTTTTTTATAACCAAGAGACTTATATTTTCAAATCAAGTTGTGTAACTTTCAAAATACTTCAAGTCTCTTATCTTTTAGAAATCAAGTTTCTACTTTAGAAATCAAGTCTTCTTATCTTTAGAATGTCAAGAAATCAATACTTCCCAAATCAAGTATCCTATACTTTTAACTCAAACCATTTCTTCCTTTAAGAATCAAGTCCCATAACTTGAAAAATAAAGTCTCTTAACCTTTTCAGAATTTAAGGTTCATAGTCTTAAAACTTCAAAACGTAAACTCTTTAAATTAAGTAATATATACTTTTGTGCGTTGTAAATAAGTTATACTTGTTTATAACGATCTTATTAAAGCAGCCATGATCTAGAAAATGTAATACAATTTTGTCTTATCTTAGTTTCTATGCAGATGGAGGATTCTACTCATTTTAGTTTAATTGATTGTCGATGCATTTTCTTTTATTAGCGCTGCAGTGGCTTGTTCGATACTTATTCTCATTCGTGCAGTAACTTAAAGTCAACTTGACTCCAAATACCTCCTAACGACTCTTACCAACATCCCCATAAGACTTGGTAAGAACTTAGGATAACTTAGACATAACTTTCACATAGAGTAAATCAACATACATACCTCTTAACTTCTAAGAGTAGAAGGAATCACGAAATAACACCACATGTATATTTCATACATAGAATCATGCCAAAAGGAGGAAGAGGTTCACATACCTCGCGACGATTATCGACAAGTAGCAAAATGCTCCAAAGTACTTCAACCTTGCTAGCTATTCCATCCTTTTTGTGGAATACGCTATACGTAGTACTTCAACCTATAATGTCCATAATATGTCTATTAACCTCTAGCTTCAAACGTAGAATATTCTAAGTGAAAAGTCACCAAATTCTACGGAAAATCGGGCAACACTTCCTTTGTTTCTACATACTTTTCCACCTTTTTCAAGGCCCGAATTTCAATAACCAAACACCACATTTAAGGCCCAACAATTCAGCAATACAAAGGGGATTACACGCCTAATAGGACGTGTAAAATTCTGCCCCACAATCAATATAAAACTGTCTATTCCTTAAGGCACATTTTCGGCGAAACACTATCCATAACAATATCAATTTCCTTACAATTCCTTTTTCAATCCAAGTTGTTATTCCAATATGTTATATACATAATAACAATTACAACAACTATAAATCCTTTCTTCCATAACATGCGACGATTGTAACTATCAACCAAATTAATTACAACATTAATGGCTAACTTGTCCATTTTCGGTTTTAACACGTCGACATAATCCAAATCTTTTCAAACTTCATTCTATATACCACATTCTCATTTCTTAACTACTATAACATGTAATCTTCAATTACATTAAGAAGATAAAGATTTTACCTCAATAAGCCCTAATAATGTCCAAGCGTAAAAGTCGATCCTTAGCAACTTTTAGCTCATCTTCTTATGTTCCAATCCGCTCCAAGCACTCCTTAGAAGCTCATGAAGAACTCCTCTTCAAGTTCCATCTTCAAAGTGGAAGAACACCTTAGGGTTTCGCCTTGCGACTAACGTAAAACCGTCATTTTTCCGAGATTTTTCTATTGAGATATCCTTTCAATACCCCTACGAACCTTGGTTTAAAGTATTGTGAATTATGGACAACAATTGGAAAAATTTTGTGTGGGAAAGGCCTTAAACCCGAGAGCAACATTAAGAGCACAAGGTTTTCTCAATTTTTTTCTAAGTGTTGGAAGACTTGTATTGCTACTAGTGTGCTTATATAACACATTGGAGGGTCTAGATTATAACACTTGTTAGGTTGGGATGAAAGAGATCAAGCCAAGTGGCTCTTTGACTTAGTCAATTATCTCAAGCTCTTAGCTTGCAAGACTTGATCTTCTACATAGGTCAATGACCATACTACCCTTGGTCAATTTCGTCCAAGATCATGTGGGGGGGGGGGGGTGTCATGTGTCGCCCTCCCATTCGTCAATAAAATTCTGTAACACTCGTGGGCCCCACAAAACGTAAAATTTCTCGGGTGGGCCCCACTTGACCAAATCCGTAAAAATAAATTTGTATAATGATAATACATTCTATGTTCCTCAAATAATGCATTTTGAGAATCTAATTCTCATCAACGAACATTTTTCCTTTCCGACGTTCGGAAGATTTTCCGTCGGAAAAACAATTCTTTCTTTCGTACCAATTTTCAAGTCTTGTGTTCTCGCGTCTATTCTCTTATTCATGTCCTGGAATTACGGGGTGTAACAAATTTAATTCATATTTTGACTCTCAATTGAATACATAAAATGAACTATCACTTTTAAAATCAAAGGTACTTATCATATCATGCATTACTATAGCTGTCACGACCCGATCCCGGGCCCGTGACTGGTGCCTTACCCAGGGCACCCTAGTGATACAACATCAGAGAAAATCAGCGGAAATAAAAACTAAAACATGAGACAAGTCATAAAGCATGAACCAGGCTAAAAGTCACCTTCCTGAATATATACATATATCAAACTGAACAGTTAAATCCTTTTACAAAACCCTGCCCACAACAGTACTACAAACCTCTAAGAATGTAACCATAACTATGACGACGGGGCCGCCATACCCCACAGATGTACAAGTAACTACACCGACGAGGACTATACCAAAGATAAGCCTCGAGAAACGGAGCTTCCCAAAAGCTGAACTGATCCTAAGAGCGCGGATCCACAACCGATGTACCTCTACTGCGGCATGAACGCGGCCGAGAGGTCGATAACAGTACCAAGTATGTGAAACTGAAAATTCTGAATGAAATCACATTTCATCATTTTATAAAACAATTTTGCGATAAGTAAACAGTTATGTCAAGTAAGGGCGCGCATCCCCAAAATGATCACTCGCATAACTATGGGTCTCACGTCCATAATATCAATCATGCGTGGAACTCATTCCGCCGGTACATGATGTAAAACAACACCCATATGTGAACTCGAACACTAGATCACGCTGCGTCATCAAAACCGATCGGGCCAAGTAGAATAGCCAACTACCAGTCCAAAAGCTAGTCATATCCCATCACGGGCAAGGTACGGAAGCCAACTACCAGTCCAAAAGATAGCCACGCAACTGGACGAGACAATTATCTTAAGCTAACGTACAATAGCCTACCGTCTCACAAGATATGACCGAGGCAAGTATCTTAAGCTATCTACCAGAGGCTACCGATACACGAGAAATGACCAGAACAAGTATCTAAAGTGTGCCTGAACCACACGTACAAATCAAGCCCGTGATCGCTCGTCACCGCGGCAAGCTTCATGGATTAGCGGTCCATGGACTAACAACCTGAACCTCATAATGACTGCATGCCCCGGCATCTCACCTCGGAAGTCATGGCCATGAAACCATCCTACTTGACGCATGCCCGTGGATCATCCATCGCGTCAGCATGTCTAAAGGAAATCAATCAGATAGCCGGCCCTCCCAGAGAGTCACGGCGATGCAACAACCGATCAATACTCAAAGTGGGCGCGTACTCGTGGACCACCCAACGCCGTCGATATGTCCAATCAACCAATCGGATAAGCCGCCCTCAGAGTCACGGCGATATCAACAAAACACTTGCACATCAAAGACTATCACAACAAGCATAGGCAAGTTCAACATACATTCATTTTAATCAACAATCCGGGTTTCAAACCCAAAATACTACATACTTTCATTCTTTCAAAAAAAGACCTCTTTTTACGTAAAAGCCGCATGATACTAATACTCGTAGTATTAAAAAACACGTTTTCCTTTCAAACCAAATTACTACACCTTCCGAAAATCTTTATAAGATTTAAAATCAAGAACTCTATACTTTTAAAACCAAGTGCTTTTCTTTTAAACAACATCAAGTATACTCTTTAAAACCCAATAACTTACTCTTTCCAAAACAAGTAACCTATACTTAAATCAAGTTACTTCTCCTTTTCCGAAAACAAGTCGTTTATAAGTCAAGTCTCTTATATTTCAAGATCAAGTCTCTTAACTTTCAAAATCAAATCTTTCTTTTATTTTCATAAAGTCGTTATAACTAACTTCCCATAAAGCCATTATAACACTTTATGTTTAAAACAAACAAAACTCATTTCACACATGTACGTCTACCGTACTATATAGTTCACAACAATCATGCTCAAGAGTATAGGAAGAACCACATACCTTTTTAGCTTAAACCACAAGCCAAGTCAAGTATGCCGCGCGTAGAAGATCCACCTATAAAGGCCACAATATATTTATCAACTTCTAGTTCTCTTCGTAGAATATTCTAAATACAAGATTCCTTATTCTACAGAAAATTCGCAAAGACCTCCCACGCTATCACATAAATATCCTCCCCTATCAAGGCCCACTACCGTGCCAACAACTCTGGGATTACACGCCTAACCGGGCGTGTTTAATTACTTCACAATAATACTACACAAGTCTCACATGAAATGCAGTCAATGTAAATACAGTTCAAACCTTTATAATCATCCTTCCAATATAATATACTCCAGTAAATTACTACAACATGTAATATCCAATTACAATATGGGGACATAGATCATTACCTCGATAAGCCCAAAAATTATCCAAGTTATAAGTCGATCCTGAGCAACGTTTAGCTCCGACTCCTTACGCTCCAACCCGCTCCAAGCGACCCTTAGAAGTTTCCAACAACTTCTCTAAAAACTTCAACCAAGCTAGGAAGATTTTCTAGGGTTTCACTTTACGGCTATTGGAATAAAGTAGTATTTCCGGGCTCCTAGTATTGAAATAACTTTGGAATACAACTAGGGATACTAGGCTAAGGTATTTGGGATTATACTACAATACATGAAGTATTTCTACACAAGTGGGGTGAGGGGGACGAAAAACCACAAAGGAGGGAGTATTATATTTTGCCTTGTAAACTCTTAAGGGTGGATGAATATAAGTCTTCAACTTAAGGGGGTATATATAGAGAATTCAAGGGCCAAGATTAAAGCAAGTGGGTGGTGAGATTGGGGTACAAGTGTGGTGCCACAAGCCACTTGTCTAAGCAAGACAAGTGGCTAGCCACATGGAAGAACAAATCGGCCATAGGCCACATGTCAAGCCAAATCGGCAATAAGCCACCTAAGGGGGTGACACGTGTCGGCCCCATACTCATCCAAAATTTTTTGTCTTCCGAAAAATATCCAAAATACCGAAAATCTCAAAAACAAAGCGGGCCCCACAAAACCGTAAATTTCTCCCGTGGGCCCCACGTGACCATTTTCGAAAATAAAATCCATTAATTCTAATATAATCCAAGAAGTCCAAATATCAAATCTGGGAATCCAATTCCCATTAACGAACCTTTTTCTTCACAAAAACCGGAAACTTTTCCGTCGAAAAATCACATCTTTCTTTCTTTCCAAAATTTCTGTCGTATTCTCGTACGTACGTCCTCACATACATACCCTGGAACTACGGGGTATAACATTCTTCCCCCCTTAGAAACATTCATCCCGAATGTTCCTTCTAAGTCTCCAAACAAACGTGTGCCGGTATAGTCTTCACTACTATACTTACGAAACCAATCACGCCATCAATGGCCATAGTATATCATACAAATCCAAGCCAACGAGGAATCACCTCTAACATCACAAAAATCTCACACCCATGGTCTAAAGGATACTCCCTTCGCATCTTCACTTCACAAAAGAAATGATCACTTCCGTTCTCATAACACATTGTTCGCTTCTCTTCTTACTCGTCGTCCCTTTCTCGTACACCCGAACTCTTTCTAGTACACATACCACATTTCAGTCACCGCTTCAATTTCCACAACCCTGCAGTTACCACCTCCAAACTTGGTCATCTTACTAGCCTCAAATTCCCTCAAGGCCATTCCCGGCCTTCACGATTCGATCCTGGTCGAACACATCCACGAACTCATACGATGGTTACCTAAACTTGGGCTTAGCACCCTCGTGACCCTACCACCGAGGACCACTTTCGACCCCCCGCTGAACCGGCCGCGGGTTGACCCGCGAATGGTCCTCAACCCGACCCATAATCGCACCAGACTCTTGTTCCCCGATCCGGAACAACCTTACCTACACAAGTCCTGAAAGCTACCACTCTCATCTTACACAACCCAAGGAATTATCCCCCAATACATTTCACGCATACCAAGTGTTTCGACAAAGACTAACCGTAAAAAAATCTTTTTCTCAGGACGGCCTTACATCTAAGGTCTCAACGTGTAATATTCTAAGGTTCACACCTTCCATGTCCCCATACTTACCCTTTCTCAACTGCCCATGTTTTCTAATTCACACTTAACACATTGCTATCCGTACATAGCACCTAACATGTACCCACCATAACAACATAAACAAGTCTCTTAAGGGCTAAAGATATCTCTGCAACTACTGCCTCACTTTCCCTTTGTCGCTCTAACCATAATCCTTCCCTGCAGGGCGCCTAGCTATATAAGGCGATGAACCAGCCACCGATCCCGAAGGCTGAGTCTCTATATCTGTGCTACCTCTGGTCGGACAACCTCTCACCAAATGGCCCTGTTGGCCGCAACCATACAAGCTGTCGAAGCAGTACGACACTCCCCACCATGACGCCTATCATAACGGCTACACCGAAGTGGGGGTGGCCTCTCCTGGCTAACACCCCTTCCTTTCCGAACCACTGAATCCGCAACTAACCCGGTAGGCTGAGTCCTCCTACCTGTATCCCTCCTACTAGGACATCCTCCCATCACATGGCCCTGACGACCATAGGTATAATAATCTCCCAAACTAGCACGACACCCTGAGGATCATCCTCAGCTCTCTATCCATAGAACTCTGGCGAACTGCAACTCAAGAAATCCCGAAGTCTCAGACTATCGGATCTAGGGTGAACCAGTGCTTGCTGAACCACCGCTCCGTCCGTCCTCATTCCGGCCACCAGCCTAGCTAATGGCGGGATATCTCTGAACTCATATCCTCGGCTCCCGCCGTGGATCTCGAGGCTCAGTATCGTGGCCTCCGTCGAAAGCTGTTGCCGCTCTAAACTCTGCGGGCTAGCGGCGTCATAAAACTCGTCGTCAAGTACTATCTCGTAATGACCGGGCTGTGCCCTCATGACCCTCGTGTTCAACTCGTAGCTCCTCTCACGACTCGCCCATCCGGGCCACTGGTTGCCTTTCGCGAGGCATAAGCGGTACAAACGAATACATCCAGGGAGTCCAACTTATAACACACGGCTCTAAGGCACGATCTCGAGTGAGAAGAATGGAAACCAATCCTAAATGTCCTGCGGCCTCACGATTATAGATGTGGTGCCTGACACCGATAATCAAGACTACTGCTAGACACGATGCGTAGACACTTTCCGAGGATTAATCGCTCGATACCACTTTTGTCACGACCGATCCGGGCCGTGATCGTGCCTTACCGGGCACCCTAGTGATACAACATCGAGAGAAAATCGGCGGAAATAAAACTAAAACATGAGACAAGTCATAAAGCATGAACCAAGCTAACTAAAGCGGTCACCTTCCCCGAATATATACATATATCAAATCGAGTTAAATCCTTTTACAAAACCCCGCCACAACAAGATTACAAACCTCTAAGAATGTAACCATAACTATGACGGACGGGGCCGCCATACCACGAATGTACAAGTAACTACACCGACAGGACTATACCAAAGATAAGCCTCGGAAAGCGGAGCTTCCCAAAAGCCAATTGTGATCCTAAGAGCGGATCCACAACCGATGTACCTCTACTGCGGCATGAGCAGCCCGAAGAGTCGATCTAACAGTACCAAGTATGTGGCGAAAATATTGTAATGAAATCACATTTCATCATTTTATAAAACCATTTTGCGATAAATGTGATTATGCCAAGTAAGGGCGCGCATCCCAAAATGATCACTCGCACATAACTATGGGTCTCACGCCCATAATATCAATCATGCGTGGAACTCATTCTCATCGCCAGTACATGATGTAAAACAACACCCGTATGTGAACACGAACACTAGATCCTACTGCGTCGTCAAACCGATCGGGCGAGTAGAATAGCCAACTACCATCCAAAGCTAGTCATATCCCATCACGCAAGGTACTAAGCCAACTACTACCCAAAGCTAGCCACGCAATCGCCGAGGCAAGTATCTTAAGCTAACGTCTGATAGCCTACCGTCTCACAAGATATGGCGAGGAAAATATCTTAAGCTATCTACCGAGGCTACCGATACACGAAATGACCAGAACAAGTATCTAAAGTGTGCACGAACCACACGCATAAATCAAGCCCGTGATCGCCGTCACCGCGGCAGTTTTCGTGGATTAGCGGTCCATGGACTAACAACTGAACCTCATAATGACCGCGTGCCCCGGCATCTCACCCGGATGTCATGGCCATGAAACCATCCCCATCGACGCGTGCGTGGATCATCCATCGCGTCAAGATGTCCAAAGGAAATCAATCGATAGCCGACCCTCCTGCAGAGTCACTAAGTGCGAACAACCGATCGATACTCAAAGTGGGCGATACTCGTGGACCACCCAACGTCGTATGTCAATCAACCAATCGATAGCCGCCCTCCCGAGAGTCACTAAGGCGATATCAACAAAACACTTGCACATCAAAGACTATCACAACAAGCGTGCAAGTTCAACATACATTCATTTTAATCAACAATCCGGTTTCAAACCCAAAATACTACATACTTTCATTCTTTCAAAAAGACCTCTTTTACGTAAAGCCGCGTGATACTAATACTCGTAGTATTAAAAACACGTTTCCTTTCAAACCAAATTACTACACCTTCCAAAATCTTTATAAGATTTAAAATCAAGAACTCTATACTTTTAAAACCAAGTGCTTTTCTTTTAAACAACATCAAGTATACTCTTTAAAACCCAATAACTTACTCTTTCCAAAACAAGTAACCTATACTTAAATCAAGTTACTTCTCCTTTCCAAAACAAGTCGCTTATAAGTCAAGTCTCTTATCTTTCAAGATCAAGTCTCTTAACTTTCAAAATCAAATCTTTCTTTTATTTTCATAAAGTCGTTATAACTAACTTCCCATAAAGCCATTATAACACTTTATGTTTAAAACAAACAAAACTCATTTCACACACGTATGCGTCACCGTACTATATAGTTCACAACAATCATGCTCAAGAGTATAGGAAGAATCACATACCTTTTTAGCTTAAACCACAAGCCAAGTCAAGTATGCCGCGCGTAGAAGATCCACTTATAAAGGCCACAATATATTTATCAACTTCTAGTTCTCTTCGTAGAATATTCTAAATACAAGATTCCTTATTCTACGTAAAATTCGCAAAGACCTCCCCGCTATCACATAAATATCCTCCTATCAAGGCCCGCTACTGTGCCAACAACTCCTGAGGATTACACGTCTAATCGGGCGTGTTCAATTCTTCACAATAATACTACACAAGTCCATCGTAAATGCAGTCAATGTAAATACTGATTCAAACCTTTATAATCATCCTTCCAATATAATATACTCCAAGAAATTACTACAACATGTAATATCCAATTACACAGGTGGACATAGATCATTACCTCGATAAGCCCAAAATTATCCAAGTTATAAGTCGATCCTGAGCAACGTTTAGCTCCGACTCCTTACGCTCCAACCCGCTCCAAGCGACCCTTAGAAGTTTCCAACAACTTCTCTAAAAACTTCAACCAAGCTAGGAAGATTTTCTAGGGTTTCACTTTACTACTATTGGAATAAAGTAGTATTTCCTGCCCTAGTATTGAAATAACTTTGGAATACAACTAGGATACTAGGCTAAGGTATTTGGGATTATACTACAATACATGAAGTATTTCTACACAAGTGGGGGGACGAAAAACCACAAAGGAGGGAGTATTATATTTTGCCTTGTAAACTCTTAAGGGTGGATGAATATAAGTCTTCAACTTAAGGGGGTATATATAGAGAATTCAAGGGCCAAGATTAAAGCAAGTGGGTGGTGAGATTGGGGTACAAGTGTGGTGCCACAAGCCACTTGTCTAAGCAAGACAAGTGGCTAGCCACATGGAAGAACAAATCGGCCATAGGCCACATGTCAAGCCAAATCGGCAATAAGCCACCTAAGGGGGTGACATGTGTCGCCCCCTACTCATCCAAAATATTTCGTCTTCCGAAAAATATCCAAAATACCGAAAATCTCAAAAACAAAGCGGGCCCCACAAAACCGTAAATTTCTCCCGTGGGCCCCACGTGACCATTTCCGAAAATAAAATCCATTAATTCTAATATAATCCAAGAAGTCCAAATACCAAATCTGGGAATCTAATTCCCATTAACGAACCTTTTTCTTCATAAAAACCGGAAACTTTTCCGTCGAAAAATCACATCTTTCTTTCTTTCCAAAATTTCTGTCGTATTCTCGTACGTACGTCCTCACATACATACCCTGGAACTACGGGGTATAACAATAGCTTAGGCTTCAATGGAATTACGTACGTCCGTCGTACGCCCATTTCATATAAATCACGTATAAATCTTTAAAATGAACTTTCATTTTTAGAAAACCAAGGCACTATCATATCTTTCATTAAGGATTAAGATCCAATAAAACTATCTACGTCCGCCGTACATTCCCTTCATATAAATCATGCCAAAAGAAGAAGGAAGGTTCCTTTCATATAAAAATTCGGGCAACACTTCCCCTATTTATACATATTTTTCCACCTTATAAATAAGGCCAATAACATTAATAATCAAGCACGACTTAAGGGAACAACCAAAACATCAACCAAGGTGGTTCATACACCTACTTCTCATCCTAATTCGGCCTCTTAATCCACATAAAAACAGTCCATACTTCTACAACAATGAGGGTAAAATGTGAAGCTTACAACACCTTTATATACCCTTATTCCTTTAGGACTTACGTTAGCGATTTATCACAATATACATGCATAATGATAACCGAATTTCCAGCATTATACACGTATAAAACAGTCCCTAAAATGACATAACAATTTCTCACAGTTTTATGCAGTTTTCGGCCAACATCAATTACCAAAGCCCTTTTCACAATTCCTTATAATCCAATTCACATTTCAACATGTTTATTTAAACAGTTTCAACTTGTAATAACATGATTTTCTTCATTTTAACATGCAAGTAGTGACGTTAATAACAACAATAACCAACGAATCCAACAACACCAAAACTGTCCAGTTTTCGGCTAACATGCCCAAAACTGTCACATGTATTTCTTACTCTCCTTTTGTCTTAACACAAGTTCATCTATTAACTATAACATCATGTAACTTCTAATTAATTCAAGAGTAAGAATAAATATTACCTTAATCTTAGCCCAAAATTGTCCCAAAGTCACGGCACCACTTTTTCACGTTACAATCACACACACGTATCCTCTACAAGCTTGTAACCATCTTGATTTCATGTTTTACTTCCAAAAAGTTCATCAACAAGCTTAGGGTTTCAACACCTATTTTCAGCCATGTACCGTGACCCACTGTTTTGTGTGTTAAACTTGGCTTAGAACTTAGTTAACGAGTTTAACCTTGGAAAGAAAATAAGTTGATCTTGTTCTTCTCTTTGGCTATGGAGTTTTCGAATCTTGAAGGAGAAGGAGAGATGAGGGTTTGAAGATGAAGATATAATGTGATAAGTCTTGCAAGACTTATAATGCCCTTGCATATATATAATGTGTATACTTCACAAGTGGAGAGGGACCCATGGATTCCCACTTGTCCACTTGTCTTTCCTTCACACAAAATATCTCACACTTAGTGTTACACCCCGTATGTACAGGACATGCTTTAAGAACGTACGTAAGAACTCGCAAGTGTTAAGATATGAGACTTGTAAAAATTTATCGGAATTGTGAAATTGTCGGAAAACGTAGTATGGTGACGAATGGGAGGGCGACACGTGTCACCCCCCTTATGATGCCTTGGACGATTTTGGCATGGCCAATATGGTCATTGACCATAGTCTTGGATGACTAAGTCTTGCAAGTAGTGAAGCTTGACAATCTTGACCAAAGTCAAAGGTCCCACAAGCCTTGATATTTTATAAGAGATCATCCAAACCACCCAATTGTTTGCATCTTGACCCTACATTACACTATATAATACTAGTAGTAGTAGACAAGCTTAAACACTTAGAAAATTTCTTGAAAAATTTGAAGAACTCATAGTAGAGCTCTCGGGTTTGCCCCTCTCTTCACAATTTTTTTTTTGTTTCTTGATCATTGAGTTCCACACTTTAAACCAAGGTTCATGAGTGTATTGTAAGTGTATCTCAATAGAAAAATCTCGGAAAAAGATAGTTTTCGTATTAGTCGCAAAGTGAAAACCTAGTTGCTTTCTAGGTTTTGGATTGAAAGTTTGAAGGAAAGTTGTTGGTATGGTTCTAAGGGTCTCAAGTAGCGGATTGAAGTGTCTTGAAGAGTCTCTAAGTTGCTAAGGAGCGACTTGGTTGAAGATTTGATTAAGATTCGTGGAGGTATAATCTTGTTCCTTGAAAGTATTACAAGATTTCTTATATTGTTGTTAGCTTTACTTGTTGCTAGCATGATGTATATGTGTTGAAGTTTATAAGGATTATGGATTGATTGTAGCCTTGAAAATCCGAAATGTAAAGTAGACCATGTTAAGGTGGATTACAATTTGGTCGTTATTAGAATCGTCGCATGTTAATTATTTGGAGATTATAGTGGTTATAATCAAATGCGACTTGATATCATGTTATGTTAATAACTTGGATTGAATGGAAATTGGATAAGAATTGATGTTGTAGTACTTCAAGTTAGCCGAGTTGGCCTAGTAAGTTGTATTAATTTGATATCTATTGTGGGGCGGAATTTTACACGTCTAGTAGGCGTGTAATCCCCTATTGTTGGTTTCATTGTTTGGACCTTAAATGTGACGTGTTTGGTTATTGTATTCGGCCTTGAAAAAGGTGGCAAAGTGAGTAGAAACAAAGGAGGTGCTGTCCGATTTTCCGTAGAATTTAGTGACTTAGCACTTAGAATATTCTACGTTGAAGTAAGAGGTTAATGGACGTATTGTGACCATCATAGGTTGAAGTACTAAGTATAGCGTATCCTACTTGGAGGATGGAATAGCTATCAAGGTTGGAGTACTTTGGAGCATTTTGCTACTTGTCGATAATCATCGCGAGGTATGTGAACCTTTTCCTTCCTTTGGCATGATTCTATGTATGGAATATACCGGTGGTATCTTTTCATGTTTCCTTCCACTCTTAGAAGTTAAGAGGTAGTTGTGTGATTTACTCTATGTAGAACTTTTCCTATCTTTGAGCATGACTAGTTGCACGTATGTAGTACGGTGGACGTACCTCACCTTGATATCCTTTACTAGTTTTATGAATAGCCAAGTCGGGTGAGTTAGGAGATTAACTCACCTCTTTGAAAGAATAAAGGATGTCTTAAGTTTTATTAAGTTAAGGGACTTGAAGAGTTTTTGAAGTATGTGATACTTGTTCCGTTTTAAAACGTATAAGTCCCTTGGATAGGAAATTGTTTTTGGCTAAGGTATAAAGTGAATATAACGGCTTTATGGGAAGTTGGTTATACTTGCTTTATGGAAAGATAAATGACTTGATTTTAGTAAAAAGGCAACTTGTTTTTAAGGCATAAATTGCCTAAGGTTTTATAATAAAAGGAGTCACTTGTTTTCTAAAGGTTAAGAGACTAATTGTATTTTTGCAAGTTATGAGAATTGATTTGAAAGGATATAATACTTGGTTTCAAAAAGTAGAAGTCTCTTGGTTATAAAAGGAACGTGTTGGTCTAAACCATAAAGGGTTATAACGGCTTTATGGGAAGTTGGTTATAACGGCTTTATGGAAGGTTAAGAGAATGGTTTTCTCTAATGAAGTAATCAAAGAAATAACTTGTATTAAGGAAGGGCAAATTGTTTTAAAGGTACCAATTGCTTAAGGTTTTTAATAAAGAAGTCACTTGATTTAGAAGTTCTAATTGTATTTCTAAAAAGGTATTGTGACTTGACTTGAAAGGTGGATAGGACTTGATACTACGGTTGTTAGTATCGGGGAAGTTTTATTTGGAAAGGAGTCTTTTGAAAAGAATGTACGTACGTAGTACTTTGGCTTGTTAAATGAGAATTATTCTATTTGTGACAAGATAAGTACTTTGGCTTGTTAAATGAGAATTATGCTATGTGTGCCCGATAAGTAATTTGGCTTGTTTAAATGAGAATTATACTATTTGTGCCTGGATAAGTACTTTGGCTTGTTAAATGAGAATTATTCTATTTGTGCCCTGATAAGTACTTTGGCTTGTTAAATGAGAATTATTCTATTTGTGCCCTGATAAGTACTTTGGCTTGTTAAATGAGAATTATTCTATTTGTGCCCTGATAAGTACTTTGGCTTGTTAAATGAGAATTATTCTATTTGTGCCCTGATAAGTACTTTGGCTTGTTAAATGAGAATTATCCTATGTGTGCCTTGATAAGTACTTTGGCTTGGTTAATTGAGAATTAGCCTATATGTGCTGGTGATAGCCTCTGAGTGCAAGTATTATGTTTTATTACGTTGCCGCGACTCTCGGTTGGAGGGCCGGCTGTCTTGTTGTAAGTTACTTGGACGTACCGACAATGATGTGGGATTCCATGGGTATGCTTCCGTTATTGGAGTACTTGGGTTAAATTCCCGGATTTTTTATAAAGGACATGATAGTGCTTATGTATTGATAGATGGTCGGTCGAGATAGGGTAAGAGTATAAATGAGGGGTAAACCCCCAAGACGTTATACCACATTCTCCAGGGTAAGAGTATCAGTGAGGGGTAAACCCCCAAGACGCTATACCACCTGCTTTACCACCTTCTCCAGGGTAAGAGTATCAGTGAGGGGTAAACCCCCAAGACGCTATACCACCTGCTCCAGGGTAAGAGTATAAATGAGGGGTAACCCCCAAGACGTTATACCACCTGCTTGATTGATGTTATGGGCCTGAGACCCATGTTTATATTTTACACTTATAGCTGTCGGCAGTGATGTGGGATTCCACGGGCAGGAGATATATATATGTATTGTGTATGTGTACGCCGACAGTGAGGTGGGATGCCACGGGCGCGTCACATGGTTATATTTTACACTTATAGCTGTCGGCAGTGATGGGGGATTCCACGGCCACACTTTGCTATTTTGTGTGACTTGATCGCGTCCTGGATTGGGTCGGGTAGTACATGCGTCCCTCCATAAAAGGGTCGGATTGTGTTATGAAAGATAAGTAAGTTTTATAGTAATGAACTTAATGATTTTCCTAATCATGTACATAAGAGTGTGACTATAACTTTTATTGAAAATGGGAAAAGATAATATGGTACGATTAAGTTCATAAGTGGTAATGACACGGCAGGATCTGGTATGTACTTTTTTATACCTGTCCCTGTCATTCTTTTGTACAGTTATGATTTGTTTACTGTACGTTATATTCTGTTCCATATTCGGTACTTGTTGTGCCGATTTCTTGGGCCGCGTTCATGCCCGCAGTTTTAGGTACCTGTGTTGGTGATCCTTGCTCATGGATCTCGGTTGATTTTGAAAAAGCTCCATTTGCTCGAGGCTTATCTCTTGGTACGGTTTCCGAGCGATTCATGTATATTGAGGTATGGCGGCCTGTCCCGCCACGATTGTTCGATTGTTTTCCTGAAGTGCGTATTCACATATGTGGTCACCGTAAGAAGCGAGTTGTACTTTTGATTATGTTTATATTATGGAAGCGGCACGATCGGCTAGCTGTGACGCGTTTTTATTTACACACGTGTTTATGTTGTGTATGTTCCATTGCTATTCTCTCGATGTATACCGAAGGGTGCCTGTAGGGCACGATGTGCTTCCCGGGGTCGGGTCGTGACACTTAGCTATATTTTCTTGCAATTTTCGATGGCTTCACCCTTCCATATACCAAGACTTAATAATTTAACACTTAGTCCATAATTCTATTGGAAAGAATTCCATTACTTAATATTAATTCTCTCATCACATTTGTTGTATCCAAAATTATTCCGTATAGAAAATGTAAAATTCTTTCCTTCCAACATTCAAATCTAATTTCCATAATCATGTTCTCACTTAGTAGCCATGGAATTACAGGGTGTAACATCGTGTGGCGTGATCTACTTGGCTTAAGGAGTAGCCGACGGGTTGAAGTACTTGGAGCGTTTTGCTATTTGTCGATAATCGTCGCGAGGTATGTGAACCTCTCCCTATCTTTTCTAGCATGATTGTTGTGAACTATGTAGTACGGTAGACGTACGTGTGCTAAACGAGTTTTGGTTGGTCTAAAACATAAGGTGTTATAATAGCTTTATGGGAAGTTAGTTATAACGACTTTATGTAGGTAAAAGAATGGTTTATTGATTTTAGAAGTTAAGAGACTTGATCTTAAAAGATAAGAGACTTAACTTAATTGAATTGATATGAAAGTTGTTAAAAAGTTGTGAAACCTCGTTCGTGAGTAATGAGTACTTGACTTTTAAAGAATAATGTTTTACTGATTTCGGAAATGAGAATAAGTATCGAACAAACCATTGCAGCGTTAATAAAGGAAATGTATTGACTAATTGTTATTAAAACCAGTAGAAACCTCCATCTGCATAGAAGCTAAGATAAGACAAGATTGTATTACATTTCCTAGATCATGGCTGCTGTAACAAGATTGTTATAAACAAGAATAAACGGCTCACACATAAGACTTATGTTACTCAATTGTTTTAAAAGAGATTAAGACTATGAGTTATGAAACCTTTCTAAAATAAGAGACTTGAGTATTTGAAATTAGGCAAACTTGAACGTTTGGAAAATAATGTTGTTACTTGATTTTTTTTAAAAAAGAAAGTGTTCTGGTTTACTTAAAAATGTGAGTCACTCTGTTTTTAATACTACGGGTATCGGGTGACCTTTATAAAAGAATTGGATCTTTTTAAAGAATTTAACGTACGTAATACTTTGGGGGCTAGAATCTGGCCTTCGGCATAAAATGGAAGTACTTCAAGTTGTGTGTAACTTGCCTATGTTTGCGTGTGATAGCCTTGTTGTGCAAGTACTGTATTTCTATACCACCGCTGTTATACCCCGTAGTTCCAGGGTATGTATGTGAGGATGTACGTACGAGAATACGACAAAAATTTTGGAAAGAAAGAAAGACGTGATTTTTCGACGGAAAAGTTTCCGGTTTTTGTGAAGAAAAAGGTTCGTTAATGGGAATTGGATTCCCAGATTTGGTATTCGGGCTTCTTGGATTATTTTAGAATTATGAGATTTTATTTTCGGAAATGGTCACGTGGGGCCCACGGGAGAAATTTACGGTTTTGTGGGGCCCGCTTTGTTTTTGAGATTTCCGGTATTTTGGATATTTTCTGAAGAAGAAATATTTTGGACGAGTCGGGGGGCGACACGTGTCACCCCCATGTGGCACCTTGGCCGATTTGGAGGGACAATTGGCCGAAATGGCCTTACAAGTGGCAAGCCACTTGGCCCTTGTTTTCGTTGGCCATGTGGTGTGGTGGGACCCACACACACATGGCTCAATCTTGACCCTACACTTACCTTGATCCTAACCCTTGAATTCTCTATAAATAGCCCCTTAGGTTGAAGAGTATTTCATCCACACTTAAGAGCTTTCCAAAGCAAAATATTTTCCCTCCCTTGGTAAGTTGATTTCGTCCTCCCTCTTGTGAAGAAAATACTTGGAGTATTATTGTATAATCCCAAATACCTTGGCCTAGTATCCCTAGTAGTATTCCAAAGTTATTTCAATACTAGGAGCCGGAAATACTACTTTATTCCAATAGCCGTAAAGTGAAACCCTAGAAAAATCTTCCTAGCTTTGTTGAAGTATTTATAAAAGTTGTTGGAAACTTCTAAGGGTCACTTGGAGCGGGTTGGAGCGTAAGGAGTTGGAGCTAAACATTGCTCAGGATCGACTTATAACTTGGATAATTTTGGGCTTATCGAGGTAATGATCTATGTCCCCTATTGTAATTGGATATTACATGTTGTAGTAGTTATACTTGAGTATATTATATTGTAAGGATGATTATAAAGGTTTGAACTGTATTTACATTGACTGCATTTACGAGACTTGTGTAGTATTATTGTGACGTGAATTGAACACGCCCAGGTTAGGCGTGTAATCCTCAGGAGTTGTTGGCACAGTAGCGGGCCTTGTTAGGAGAGAGATTTATGTGATAGCGGGGAGGTGCCGAATTTTCTGTAGAATAAGGAATCTTGTATTTAGAATATTCTACGAAGAGAACTAGAAGTTGATAGATGTATTGTGGCCTTTATAAGTGGATCTTCTACGCGCGACATACTTGACTTGGCTTGTGGTTTAAGCTAAAAAGGTATGTGATTCTTCCTATACTCTTGAGCATGATTGTTGTGAACTATATAGTACGGTAGACGTACATGTGTGAAATGAGTTTTGTTTATTTTAAACATAAAGTGTTATAATGGCTTTATGGGAAGTTAGTTATAACGACTTTACGAAAATAAAAGAAAGATTTGATTTTGAAAGTTAAGAGACTTGATCTTGAAAGATAAGAGACTTGACTTATAAACGACTTGTTTTCGGAAAAGAAGAAGTAACTTGATTTAAGTATAGGTTACTTGTTTTGGAAAGAGTAAGTTATTGGGTTTTAAAGAGTATACTTGATGTTGTTTAAAAGAAAAGCACTTGGTTTTAAAAGTATAGAGTTCTTGATTTTAAATCTTATAAAGATTTTCGGAAGGTGTAGTAATTTGGTTTGAAAGGAAAACGTGTTTTTAATACTACGAGTATTAGTATCATGTGGCTTTTACGTAAAAAGAGGTCTTTTTTTTTAAAGAATGAAAGTATGTAGTATTTTGGGTTTGAAACCCGGATTGTTGATTAAAATGAATGTATGTTGAACTTGCCTATGCTTGTTGTGATAGTCTTTGATGTGCAAGTGTTTTGTTGATATGCTGCCGTGACTCTCTGGGAGGGCCGGCTATCTGATTGATTGATTGGACATACTGACGTTGGGTGGTCCACGAGTATGCGTCCACTTTGAGTATTGACTGGTTGTTCTGTACTGCCGTGACTCTCTGGGAGGGCCGGCTATCTGATTGATTTCCTTTGGACATGCTGACGCGATGGATGTTCCACGGGCATGCGTCCAGTAGGATGGTTTCATGGCCATGACTTCCGAGGTGAGATGCCGGGGCATGCGGTCATTGTGAGGTTCAGATTGTTAATCCATGGACCGCTAATCCATGAAGCTTGCCGCGGTGACGAGCGATCACGGGCTTGATTTGTACGTGTGGTTCAGGCACACTTTAGATACTTATTCTGGTCATTTTCTCGTATGCAGAGCCTCGGTAGATAGCTTAAGATACTTGCCTCGGTCATATCTTGTGAGACGGTAGGCTATTAGACGTTAGCTTAAGATACTTGCCTCGCCATTGCGTGGCTAGCTTTTGACCGGTAGTTGGCTTCCGCATTCTTGCCCGTGATGGGATATGACTATCTTTTTGACTGGTAGTTGGCTATTCTACTTGGCCCGATCGGTTTTGATGACGCAGGCATGATCTAGTGTTCAGGTTCACATATGGGTGTTGTTTTACATCATGTACTGCCGGCAGTGAGGAATGAGTTCCACGGGCATGATTGATATTATGGGCGTGAGACCCATAGTTATGTGTGAGTGATCATTTTGGGATGTCGTCCCTTACTTGGCATAATCATTACTTATCGCAAAATGGTTTTATAAAATGATGAAATGTGATTTCATTACGTATTTTCGATTCACATTCTTGGTACTGTAGATCGACCTCCTTCGGGCCGTTCACGCCGCAGTAGAGGTACATCGGTTGTGGATCCTCGCTCATAGGATCACGCCAACAGATTGGAAGCTCCGTTTCTCGAGGCTTATCTTTTAGTATGTTTCCTGAGTTGTAAGTTCTTGTACATTCACGTATGGTGGGCCCTGTCCGTCATAGTTGTTGTTACATTCTTAGAGGTCCGTAGTATCAAGCGTGGTTGTAAAGGATTGTAATCGCTCGGTTTGATATATATACACGAGGCGACCGCTTTGGTTGGCCTATTTTCTATGATGTATCTTGTTTCTGTTTAAGTTTTTATTTCCACGATTTTCTCTCGATGTTGTATCACCAGGTGCCCGGTAAGGCACGATGCGCCCGAGGTCGGGTCGTGACAAAAGTGGTATCAGAGCAGTTAATCCTCGGAAAGTGTCTACAGACCGTGTCTAGTAGAGTCTTGATTATCGGTGTGTTGTGCACCACATCTATAATCAGGAGGCTGCAGGACATTTAGGATTGGTTTCTATTCTTCTCACTCTGAGATCGTGCCTTAGAGCTGTGTGTAAGTTGGACTCCTTCTGACGTATTCTTTTCTGCCAGTTATGCCTCCGCGCAAGGCGACCCGGGCCCAGAAGGGCAAGGCAGCCGAGGGAGCTGCTAGTGGGATACAGAGGAGTACGAGGGCGCAGGCCCGGTCATTACCTGAGATAGTGCTTCAGACAACGAGTTTTGTGACGCCGCCAGCCCCAGCAGAGTTTAGAGCCGCAGCAGTGGCTACAGAGACCACGGTACCTGAGCCTCCAGTCCCACAGCCTGGAGCAGAGGAGATGGGTTACAAGGAGATGGCCCACCATCGCCGGGATCGTGGCGACACGAGAATAAGCCGGACGCATTGTTCAGCCCAAAGAGCCGTAGTTCACCCCAGATCGGATAGTTTGAGGCTACGTGATTTTCTGAGTTGTATCCCGCCAGAGTTCTACGGGTCGAGGCCTGAGGATGATCCGCAGGAGTTCATCCGTCAGTTACAGAGGATCATGCGAGTGATCAAGGCTTCGGAGACCGAGTCCGTGATTTTCAGTTCGCATCGGCTGCGTGATACCGCAGTCGACTGGTTTGATTCGTGGGAGCTGTCCCGGGGGTAGCATGCGCCCCACCGTTGGGACGAGTTCTCGAGGCATTTCTCACCATTTCTTGCCTCTGCAGATGAGAGGGCACGAATGGCAGGTTTCGGCTTTGAGACAGGAGGACGCAGCCGGGAGTACAACGTAGAGTTTGACTCGTTGGCTCGATATGTCCCTGCGTTAGTAGCTAATATGGAGGACAGAGTGCACCGCTACGTCACAGGCTTGATGACTACTCGCAGTCTTGTTGGTGTATCGCTCACCGGGCATGGACATTGTCCGCACGCAGCTCACGCTAGGGTGTGAGGCACGGAAAGACCGACGGATTGACCAATACCAGCAGAAGAAGGCCAGGACGGCAGGGTCCTTTGGTGACTTTCAAGGCGGACCGCCGCAGCAGCAGACTCGTTATACGCCGTCGCCAAGATGCAGTGGTCCTCACGCCTTGGGGCCTCCAGAGTATTCAGGAGCAGGTCAGGGCTCCAAGGGTTCAGGTTTTCAGGGGAGTTGGGGTGCTGGCCAGATGAAGCCACCCCGACCTAAGTGTAGCCAGTGTGGTAAACCCCATTCGGGGGAGTGTCAGAGGACTTGTTTTACATGTGGCCAGCGGGGCCATTTTGCGAGAAATTGTCCGACCAGGGGTAGCGCGGATGTTGAGACTCGGCCTTCGGGATCTGTTGCGGGTTCTTCGCCTTCGATAGCTAGGCAGGGTGTTCATATACCGGCAGGCCAGGGCAGGGGTCGTGGTGGAAGTTCTCAGTTCTAGCGGTCCTTTGAACCGCCTATTTACAGGTATATCCTTAACCCTCTAGAGACTAGTATGTATTGATGATGTGTTAAGTGTTATGATCGGATAGCGTTGTGTTTTTGATGTGTTAGAAAACATGGTTAGTTGAAAGGATAAGTATGGGGACATGGAAGGTGTGAACCTTAGAATAGTACACGTTGAGACCTTAGATGTAGGGCCGTCTTGAGAAAAAGAATTTACGGTTAGTCTTTGTCGAAACACTTGGATGCGTGAAATGTATTGAGGGATTTTTCCTTGGGTTGTACGAGATAAAAGTGGTAGCTTTCATGACTTGGATAGGTAAGATTGTTCCGGATCGGGGAACAAGAGTCTGGTGCGATTATGGGTCGGGTTGAGGACCATTCGCGGGTCAACCCGCAGCCCGGTTTGGGGTGGGGTCAGTTCGAGGTGGTCCCGCCAGGTGGTAGGGTCACGAGGGTGCTAAGCCCAGGTTTAGGTAGCCATCGTATGAGTTCGTGGATGTGTTCGACTAGAATCGGATCGTAAAGGCCAGGAATGGCCTTAGAGGAAATTGAAGCTAGTGAGATGACCAAGTTTGGAGGTAGTGACTCCAAAGTTTTGGAAACTGAAGCAATGACTGAAGTATGATACGTGTACAATAGAGAGTTCGGGTGTACGAGAAGGGTACGACGAGTAAGAAGAGAAGCGAACATGTGTTATGAGAACGGAAGTGATCATTTCTTTTGTGAAGTAAAGATGCGAAGGGGGAATCCCTTAGACCATGGGTGTGAGCTATTTGTGATGTTAGAGGTGATTCCTCGTTGGCTTGGATTTGTATGATATACTATGGCCATTGATGGCGTGATTGGTTTCGTAAGTATAGTAGTGAAGACTATACCGGCGCTTGTGTGTTTGGAGACTTCGAAGGAACATTCGGGACGAATGTTTCTAAGGGGGGAAGAATGTTATACCCCGTAGTTCCAGGGTATGTATGTGAGGATGTACGTACGAGAATACGACAGAAATTTTGGAAAGAAAGAAAGACGTGATTTTTCGACGGAAAAGTTTCCGGTTTTTGTGAAGAAAAAGGTTCGTTAATGGGAATTGGATTCCCAGATTTGGTATTCGGGCTTCTTGGATTATTTTAGAATTATGAGATTTTATTTTCGGAAATGGTCACGTGGGGCCCACGGGAGAAATTTACGGTTTTGTGGGGCCCGCTTTGTTTTTGAGATTTCCGGTATTTTGGATATTTTCGGAAGACGAAATATTTTGGACGAGTCGGGGGGCGACACGTGTCACCCCCATGTGGCACCTTGGCCGATTTGGAGGGACAAGTGTCTAGCCACTTGTCCCTTGGCCGAAATGGCCTTACAAGTGGCAAGCCACTTGGCCCTTGTTTTCGTTGGCCATGTGGTGTGGTGGGACCCACACACACATGGCCCAATCTTGACCCTACACTTACCTTGATCCTAACCCTTGAATTCTCTATAAATAGCCCCTTAGGTTGAAGAGTATTTCATCCACACTTAAGAGCTTTCCAAAGCAAAATATTTTCCCTCCCTTGGTAAGTTGATTTCGTCCCCCTCCCCTCTTGTGAAGAAAATACTTGGAGTATTATTGTATAATCCCAAATACCTTGGCCTAGTATCCCTAGTAGTATTCCAAAGTTATTTCAATACTAGGAGCCGGAAATACTACTTTATTCCAATAGCCGTAAAGTGAAACCCTAGAAAAATCTTCCTAGCTTTGTTGAAGTATTTATAAAAGTTGTTGGAAACTTCTAAGGGTCGCTTGGAGCGGGTTGGAGCGTAAGGAGTTGGAGCTAAACATTGCTCAGGATCGACTTATAACTTGGATAATTTTGGGCTTATCGAGGTAATGATCTATGTCCCCTATTGTAATTGGATATTACATGTTGTAGTAGTTATACTTGAGTATATTATATTGGAAGGATGATTATAAAGGTTTGAATGTATTTACATTGACCGTATTACAGAGACTTGTGTAGTATTATTGTGAAGTAAATTGAACACGTCAGGTTAGATGTGTAATCCGCAGGAGTTGTTGGCACAGTAGCGGGCCTTGTTAGGGGAGGAGATTTATGTGATAGCGGGGAGGTCTTTGCCGAATTTTCTCGTAGAATAAGGAATCTTGTATTTAGAATATTCTACGAAGAGAACTAGAAGTTGATAGATGTATTGTGGCCTTTATAGGTGGATCTTCTACGCCGCATACTTGACTTGGCTTGTGGTTTAAGCTAAAAGGTATGTGATTCTTCCTATACTCTTGAGCATGATTGTTGTGAACTATATAGTACGGTAGACGTACATGTGTGAAATGAGTTTTGTTTGTTTTAAACATAAAGTGTTATAATGGCTTTATGGGAAGTTAGTTATAACGACTTTATGAAAATAAAAGAAAGATTTGATTTTGAAAGTTAAGAGACTTGATCTTGAAAGATAAAAGACTTGACTTATAAACGACTTGTTTTCGGAAAAGGAGAAGTAACTTGATTTAAGTATAGGTTACTTGTTTTGGAAAGAGTAAGTTATTGGGTTTTAAAGAGTATACTTGATGTTGTTTAAAAGAAAATCACTTGGTTTTAAAAGTATAGAGTTCTTGATTTTAAATCTTATAAAGATTTTCGGAAGGTGTAGTAATTTGGTTTGAAAGGAAAACGTGTTTTTAATACTACGAGTATTAGTATCATGTGGCTTTTACGTAAAAAGAGGTCTTTTTTTGAAAGAATGAAAGTATGTAGTATTTTGGGTTTGAAACCCGGATTGTTGATTAAAATGAATGTATGTTGAACTTGCCTATGCTTGTTGTGATAGTCTTTGATGTGCAAGTGTTTTGTTGATATGCTGCCGTGACTCTCTGGGAGGGCCGGCTATCTGATTGATTGATTGGACATACTGACGTTGGGTGGTCCACGAGTATGCGTCCACTTTGAGTATTGACTGGTTGTTTCTGTACTGCCGTGACTCTCTGGGAGGGCCGGCTATCTGATTGATTTCCTTTGGACATGCTGACGCGATGGATGTTCCACGGGCATGCGTCCAGTAGGATGGTTTCATGGCCATGACTTCCGAGGTGAGATGCCGGGGCATGCGGTCATTGTGAGGTTCAGATTGTTAGTCCATGGACCGCTAATCCATGAAGCTTGCCGCGACGGCGATCACGCTTGATTTGTACGTGTGGTTCAGGCACACTTTAGATTCTTATTCTGGTCATTTTCTCGCAGTAGCCTCCGGTAGATAGCTTAAGATACTTGCCTCGTCATATCTTGTGAGACGGTAGGCTATTATCGTTAGCTTAAGATACTTGCCTCGGCGCCGTGGCTAGCTTTGGACTGGTAGTTGGCTTCCGTACCTTGCCCGTGATGGGATATGACTAGCTTTTGGACTGGTAGTTGGCTATTCTACTTGGCCCGATCGGTTTTGATGACGCAGGCATGATCTAGTGTTCAGGTTCACATATGGGTGTTGTTTTACATCATGTACTGTCGGCAGTGAGAAATGAGTTCCACGGGCATGATTGATATTATGGGCGTGAGACCCATAGTTATGTGTGAGTGATTATTTTGGGGATGTGCGTCCCCTTACTTGGCATAACTGTTTACTTATCGCAAAATGGTTTTATAAAATGATGAAATGTGATTTCATTACGATTTTCATTTCACATACTTGGTACTGTTATCGACCTCCTTCGTGGCCGTTCATGCCGCAGGTAGAGGTACATCGATTGTGGATCCTCGCTCATAGGATCATAGTTCAGCGTATTGGGAAGCTCCGTTTCTCCGGAGGCTTATCTTTTGGTATGTTTCCCTGAGTTGTAAGTCCTTGGTTTCCCTATAAATACCCCTCCCTTTGAAGACTTCTTCATCACAAATCTCCAAGTCTAAAATCCTCCTTCCCCCCTTGTGAGCTCTCGTCCTAGCCTCACTTCTCCCCCCCCCTCTAGAAAGCCTAGCCGAAACACCCCTCTCCCCCCTCTAGCCTAGTGGCTTTGGCGAGGTCTCTCCCCGGTAGAAAGTTGTCTTCCAAGTTTAGTCACTATTCCAAAATACCCTAGCCCCAAATCCCTTTTAGTATCTTAGTAGAAGTTGTTGGAAACTTCTAAGGGTTCTTGGAGCTATCGGAGCGTGCAAACTAGGAGCTAAACCTTGCTCAGGATCGACTTTTAACTTGGATAATTTTGGGCTTATCTAGGTAAATATTGTGTCCTTCTATTGTAATTGGATATTACATATAAGAATAGTTAAGACTTGAGTATAAGTTAAAGAAGGATATTAAGGAAAAGAATTGAACTGCACTTCATAGGACTGTTTTTACAGTAGACTTGAGTAGCTTGACGGGTAGGGAAGTGCTGCCAAATTTTCCGTAGGATAGAGAACCCTCTGCTTAGAACTGTTTACAGAGTAGTCTAGACATTGATAGACGTGTCTGACTATTATAGGTTGATTCTCTGCGCGCGACATATTCGACTTGGCAGGTGGATTTTCGCCGAGAAGGTATGTGATTCTTCCTATACTCTTGAGCATGATATTTTAATGTATATATATATAGTACGGTAGACGTACGTGTGTTAACTGAACGTAGCTTTACGGCAATGTCTTTTGACTTAAGCCTGAATAATAAAGATCTTAAAGTGTTTCAAAAGAATTATAAATCAGTTTTGAAAGAAGAAGAATAATTGTTTTTAAAACAAGAAGCTTAAGAGTTATACTAGCTTTATGGGAAGTCAAGTATAACGACTTAAGAAGATAAAAGGGACAGTTTACTTATGTGTTTATAAAAGACTTATATTGATTATGGAAAGTATAAAGATGGTTTGATAAGTAGACATAATATGATGTTGTATGTTAGTGTCTTGTAGCGTTTGTAAAAGAGGGTATTCTTGTTGTGCTTATGTTGTTTAACGATAAGCTATTATGTTAGTATTATATCACTCACCTCTTGACATGATACCGGGGGTTAAGCTGCCGTCCGATGCGGGGTAGACTCAGGTGGTCTGGGACCATGATTCGAGAATACCTCATGCGGGTCCAGGGGACCTATGCGGAGCTACGAGTTCCGTGTGTGCGGGGTTATACCTCACGCGGTCTATGTGGCCATGCGGACTACGAGTCGGGGCGATGCCGAGGAGTAGCTACCGATGCGGGTTATACCTCATGCGGGCTATGTGAGTGGCCTATGCGGACTACGGAGTCCGAGATTAGGCTTGCATAAGGATCTTATGGCGATTGGCGCTCGATCATTCGCAACCTAGAAAAGACACTACGCTTACCTATTGTTGCTCTTGTTTATGATGTGGCACTATGCGCGTTACATTGGTTGTTTCGCATATTTGTAAATTGGTTTTAAAAATGATATGATTTCATTTAAGTATTTTACGCTTCACATACTTAGTACTGTTTCTTGACTCCTTCGGGCTGCGTTCATGCTGCAGGCGGCAAGCGAGTGCTAGATCCGCATCCTTAGGATCTTTGCTTTGGTGTCAGGAGCTCCATCTTCTCCGGAGGCTCGACTATTGGTATGGTTCTCCCTGTGTTGTAGATATATGTCCATTCAGGGTATGGCGGGGCCCTGTCCCGCCATAGTTGTCTACTTCCTGAGGTGCAGAGTACTATTGTACAGTTGTGATGTAACTGCCAAACTTTGATATGTATATATATGCCGAAAGGCAAAGTTTTCTCAGATAAACTGTTTTCTTTTCATATTGATTCCTGTCTTGTTTTTATATTCCGCTGATTACTCTGATGTACAACTACTTGGGTGCCCGGGGTAAGGCACCAGTCACGGGCCCCGGAACGGGTCGTGACAAAAGTGGTATCAGAGCAGTTAATCCTCGGAAAGTGTCTACAGACCGTATCTAGTAGAGTCTTGATTATCGGTGTGTTGTGCACCACACTAATAATCAGGAGGATATAGGATATTTAGGATTGGTTTCCATTCTTCTCACTCTGAGATCGTGCCTTAGAGCTGTGTTATAAGTTGGAGCCCTCTAACGTGTTCCTTTCTCAGAATGATTATGCCTCCACGTAAGGCAACCCGCCCGGGCAAGGCAAAGCGAGGAGCTGCTAGTGGGACACCTAGAGTCACGAGGCTCGAGCCCGCCTATACCCGAGGCGGCGAGTTCTACGACGCCGCCGAGGTTTAGGGTCGCGGCGATGGTCGATGAGACCACAATACCTACACCTCCGCCCCACATCCCGGAGCGAGATGAGATGGGTTACAGAGAGATGGCCCGCCATCGCCAGATCGTGGCGAACATGAGGACAGTGGATGCGGCGATTCAGCCCACCGAGTACCGTGGTTCACCCGAGGCGCAATTTGAGGCTACGGATTTCACGAGTTTTAGCCCGAAGCGAGTTCTGGTCGAGGCACGAGGATGATCCGCAGGAGTTCATCCGTCGATTCTGAAGGATCATGCGGGTAATCAAGGCTTCAGAGACCGAGTCTGTGACCTTCGGTTCGCATTGGCTACGTGATACCGCAGTCGATTGGTTTGATTCGTGGGAGTTATCCTGGGGAGAGCACGCGTCCCCAGCTACTTGGGATGAGTTCTCGGAGGCTTTTCTCACTCACTTCTTGCCTCGCGGATGAGAGGCACGGGCCGACAAATTTTTGTTCTTTGAGACAGAGGGCGCACGCAGAGAGTACAACGTTGAGTTTGATTCGTTGGCTCGATATGTCCCTTCGTTGGTAGCAGATATGGAGGACAGGGTGCATCGTTACGTCACCGAGCTAGATGATTATATGGTTGAGTCTTGTGCGGGTGTGGCTCTTCAGCCAGGCATGGATATTACCCGCATGCAGGCTCATGCACTTGGATGCGAGGAGCGTAGAGGCCGACGGGTTGACAGACAGCAGCAGAAGACCAGACGGCAGGTCTTTTGGTGGCTATCGTGGTGGCGGCCTCGTGCGCCTAGATTTGCACCACGCGGCTGAGCACTCCTCGCACCGCCCCAAGCCGGGATATTCGAGGCGCACCGGGCCCCGGGACTTGCACGTCCGAGCGGCGAGAGGTGCGGCCGACGGACCACCCCGCCGATGGCGTCGGTAGATCCCACCGGGAATTGTGGCATCGCTACGGGAGTTTATTACGATTGGCCAGGTGGTCACCGTTATACCGTATTTTGAGTATGCGTGAGGCGTCGTAGAAAATTTGAGCCTTAAGTTAGGCAAGTTTGAAATTTGTACACAACACCCGATTAGAGTCGTTTTTCGACGAAACGTTTCCACACCTTTTGTTTGGAAAATTCCGGCTATGTCATTTATAATTTTTGCGGATTTTTAGAGAAAACATTGTGGACCAACGGGAGGGTGACATGTGTCACCCTCGCATTGGAACAAATGGGCGGCAATGGTGGACGAAAAGAGGGCTTTAGTTGGTAGGATATTTTTGTGCAAGTTGTGTGGTAGATGGATAAGGTACATGGTGGAAATCTAACCTACACTTGCACCACACTTGTCTTCATCTTGGCCATTGGTTGGCCATGGCTTGACCTATAAATACCCCTAAGCTTGAAGAGTTCTTCATCCAAAAATGTGCCTAAGTCTTGAAATCTCCTCCTCTCCTCAGAGTAGTCGTCCGCCACACCCTCCCCTTCGAGAAGGCCCCTTGGCCGAAAGTATCCCCTCCTAGTGGTGCTAGCAGTGGGGTACCCCTAGCCTAGTTGTTTTCGTATAATACCCCCTTTGTGGTATAGAAATACTCTCCTAGTATTGTTATAATGTCCAAAATACTTTAGCCCAAATACCTTGTTGTACTTTCCAAGGTTATACTTATACTGGCTTGGAAAATACTATTATACTTTCCTTTAGCCACTAAACGAAACCCTAAGGAAAAATCTTCACCCGTAGTTGAAGTATTAAGTAGAAGTTGTGTAGACACTTCTAAGGGTTTCTTGGAGCGTTTTGGAGCGCACGAGTAGGAGCTAAACCTTGTTCAGAACGACATATAAACTCGGATAATTTTGGTCTTATCGAGGTAAACATTCTTGACCTTCATTTGTAATTGGAAATTACATGTTGTAGGAATATATAGTTGAAGTATACTATATATAGAACTGAACATTATAATTGTGCGGCAATGTCTTTTGACTTAAGCTCGAATAATACTTACGCAATGTCTTGCGACTTAAGCTGAATTTAAATAAGAGAACTGAATCAGAATTACATGTATCTGATGAGACTTGTGTAGCATTGCGTGTAGTAGAATTGTACACGTCCGGTCAGATGTTAACCCCTGGTTGGCTTGGTAGCTACCGATAGAGAGGAGATTTACGCTGTTGTGGGAGAGTCTTTCGAATTTTCTCGTAGAATATTCTACGCCGGGATCTAAAGGTATTAATAGGCGCTTTGTGGCCTCTATAGGTTGTAGTACTACGTGTGGAGTGATCCACTTGGCTTAAGGAGTAGCCGCGGTTTGAGGTACTTGGGCGTTTTGCTATTAGTCGACAATCGTCGCGAGGTATGTGGACCTCTTCCTATCTCTCTTGCATGATATGTGTGCACTATGTAGTACGGTAAACGTACATGTTCTAAATGTATTTGATTGATTTAAAACATAAAGTGTTATAACGGCTTTATGGGAAGTTGGTTATAATAGCTTTATGTGGATAAGCACATACTTTGTGGTTTTTAAAAGGTAACTGATTTGAATAATAACTGGCTTGATATGTGTTAATAAAGAACTTGAAGCATTTCAAAAGATCTATGAATCGTTTTGAAAGAATGAGTATTACTGGTTTTGAAAGCTTAAGAGTTATACTAGCTTTATGGGAAGTTAGGTATAACGGCTTAAGAATGTTATCTTGATTTCGAAATCGTAATGTATCGACACACCACTGCAGCGTTAAGAAAAGGAAAATGTAGTGACTAAAGAAGTATTATTAAAACCAGTAGAAACCTCCATCTGCATAGAAGCTAAGATGAGACAAAATGATATTACATTTCCTAGATCATGGCTGCTTAATAAGATTGATTATAAACAAAGAATACCTACTCACTTATAAGACATAGGTTTCTCAAAACATTTAAAGGAGAATTATGTTTTAAAGGATTTAAAACTATGAACTACGAAACCTTTTTCTAAAATGAGAAACTTGAGCATTCGAAATTAGGCAACTTTAAAGTTTGGAAAATAATGTTGTCACTTGATTTAACAAAGGAAAGCATTTTGGTTTACTTAACAATGTTAGTCACTCAAATTTTATACTACGGTATCGGGTGACCTTTGTAAAAGAAATGGATCTTAAAAGGAATTTAACGGACGTAGTACTTTAAGGTTAAAATCCGACTTTGATATAAAATGAAAGTACCTTGAGTCGTGTGTAACTTGCTTATACTTGTTGTTATGAAACTTGACCATGTTACGTGTGATAGACTTGTTGAGGAAGTACTGTGTTCTACTAGACTACCGTGTAATCCGGGAATGTTTATCACTTGATTAGCGTTTCTTCCGGGAATGTATTTCTCTCGACACTGGTTCATCCGAATGTGTTTCACTTGATTACCGGTTCATCCGGAATGTATTTCACTTGACTAGGTTCATCCGAATGTATTCCACTCGACTCACGGTTCATGGGATGAGCAGAATGTATTCCACCCTTTTCTATATTGGGTCCATAAGATGGGCCGAGACACGTTATATACGTATCACATGATTTGTACCTAGATCGGCGGTGAGGAAGGAGTTCCACGGGCATGAGGGATGACTTTTAGGGCGTGAGTCCCTGACTTGACATGACTGCTTCTATGTTGTGAACTGTAGTTTGGTTATCATACATGTCTCCTGCTTTATATAGACTATTATGATTTCATTTACAGTATTTTACAGTTTCACATACTTGGTACCTGTTGTACTGACCTCCTTCGGGGGGCTGCGTTCATGCCGCAGGTAAAAGGTACATCGGCTGTCGATCCCCTTTTAGGATCACCTTTCAGTATTGAAAGCTCCGTTCCTTCGAGGCTTATCTTTGGTATGTTACCACAGAGTCCAGATGCTTATACATTCGAGGTATGGCGGGCCCTGTCCGTCATAGTTGTTGTAAATCTTAGAGGTGCAGAGTACCTTGTTGTGCGAGTTTGTAAAAGGTTAACTGTTCGGTTTTTATGTATATACCAAGGCAAATCGCTTTTGGTTGGTCTGCTTACTTATTATATCTCTTGTTTCATGACTCGTGTTTTATTTTTCCGCTGGTTTTCTCTGATGTTGTATCACTAGGGTGCCCGGGGTAAGGCACCAGTCACGGGCCCGGGATTCGGGTCGTGACAAAAGTGGTATCGTGAGC
Source organism: Przewalskia tangutica (assembly GCA_029844215.1). Lineage (NCBI taxonomy): Eukaryota > Viridiplantae > Streptophyta > Magnoliopsida > Solanales > Solanaceae > Przewalskia > Przewalskia tangutica. The sequence continues at coordinate 94,849,174 of CM056719.1, forward strand.
GATTAGTCTCGAAAGTGTCTGCACCGTGTCTAGTAGAGTCTTGATTATCGGTGTGTTGTGCACCACATCTATAATCGAGAGGTCGCAGGACATTTAGGATTGGTTTCCATCCTTCCCATTCACGAGATCGTGCCTTAGAAATGTGATAAATTGGACCCTCCGACATATTCCTTTCCTTTACCGCTATGCCTCGCGTAAGGCAACCTGTGCCCAGTGTGGGCAAAGCGATCGAGGAGTATTAGTGAGATACTGAGGAGTACGAGCGCGCAGCCCTGGCCAAGACTGAGACAAGATGCCACGACGGCGGTTTCGCGACGCCGCCAAAGACCAGCGAGTTTAGAGCCGCAGCGGTGGCTGCTGAGACTACAATACTGAGCCTCCACCCCACACCGGAGCCGATGAGATGGGTACAAGGAGATGGCGATCGCCGCGGTCGTGGCAGATATGAGATAGGCCGGATGCAGCAGCGATTTCGAGCACCCGTAGTACACCCCGAGCGCATTTGAGGCTACGTGACTTCCGAGTTGTAGCCTCCGGTGTTCTATGGATCGAGAGCCGAGGACGACCGTGAGTTTATCCGACCACACGGATCGTAAGTGATCGAGCCTCGAGGCGCAGTCGGTGGTATTGGGTTCGCATCACCGCGTGATCTGCAGATTGATCGTTTGATTCGTGAGCTGTCCGGAAGAGCATGCACTTCCAGCAGTTTGGGACGAGTTCTCGAGGCATTTCTTGCACATTTCTTGCCTCGCGAATGAGAGGGCTCGGCCGCATTTTTGACGTTGAGGCAGGATCGGACGGTTAGAAGTACAATGTGGAGTTCGACTCATTAGCTCGGTATGTTCCCGCCAGAGTAGCGGATATGGAGGACAGTACACCGCCACGCCACCGGGCGGACGATTACTTAGCGAGGCTTATGCGGTGTAGCTCTTCAGCCGGGCATGGACATTGCCCGCAGGCAAGCTCATGCACTAGGATGTGAGGCACGGAGAGGTCGACGGAATGACCGAGATCGGCGAAGAGGCCGAGCAGCAGGTCCTTGGTAACTTTCGAGGCGGACCGCCGCCAGTTAGCCTAGTTATGTACCTCCACCAAGCAGAGTGGTCCCCGCCTTGGGCGTTCGTGGTATTCGAGCTGGTCGAGCTCCGTGGCTTCGTTCACGGTATACGTGAGTGCTAGCCAGCGGGATTCATGTCCCTCCGGTGCGCGATGTGGCAAACATCATCCCGGGAATGTCGTCTTTATCGTGCTTGTTTCACTGCGCCGTCGTAATGTGACGAGAGATCGTGCTTATAGGAGAGGTACCGGCAGCTTGGCGCAGCCTACCGGATCAGTGGCAGGTTCATCGCCTTCTACAGTTATGCGCCCTGCAGGGCAGACTTATGATTAGAGTGGAGCGGTAGCTTCAGGTATATCCTTAACCATCTAGAGTTTTGTTTGTTATGATAATGTGTTAAGTGTTATGTTCGGATAGCTTGGTGCTAAAATGTGATTTAGAAACATGCTTAGTGAAAGGTAAGCACAGGTGAGAAAATGATGAACCTTAGAATATTACAGTGGAGACCTTAGATGTAAGGCCGTCTTGAGTACAAGATTTTGCGAGTGATCCTTGTCAGAGTGCATTTTATGCCTAGAATGTATTGTGTGATAAGTCCCTGGGTTGGGTAAATGAAAGTGGTAGCTTTCATGATGTGTTTTAGCAAGATTGTTCCGTGTCGAGGAGCAAGAGTTGGCGCGATAGTGGGTCGGGTTGGGGCGTGTTGGGCCAACCCGCGTCCGTTCGAGGAAAGGTCACTGGGTGGTCCCGCCAGTGGCGAGGTCACAAGGTGCTAGGCCCAAGTTTTGTTGACCATCTTATTCGTTCGTGTATACGTTCGACCAGAATCAGTTCGTGAATGCCGAGAGTGGCCTTAGAGGAAATCTAGGTTAGTAAGATGACCAAGTTTTGAGGTAGTGACTACAAGGGTTGGAAAGCGAGCGTTGGTCAAGTGGTGCGTGTCGGAAGGGTTCGAGTGTTCGAGCAGGTGCGGCAGGTAGGGGAGAAGTGAGCGAGTGTGATCGTTTCTTTTGTGATAACGGTGATTCCTCGTGGACTTGGGATTTCGTATTTTGTGCATTTGTTATTTCATGGCCGGTGTGGCATGATTGTTTTCGACGTATAGCGGTGAAGACTATCTTGGCGCATGTTTGTGTTGAGACTTGAGAAGGAACATTGGGACGAATGTTTCTGGGAAGAATGTTATACCCGTATTTTGAGTATATGCGTGAGGGCGTGCGTAGAAAATTTGAGCCTTAAGTTAGGCAAGTTTCGAAATTTGTACACAACACCCGATTAAGTCGTTTTTCGACGAAACGTTTCATTAGCTTTTGTTGGGAAAATTCCGCTATGTCATTTATAATTTTTGCGGATTTTTCCGAGAGGCGAAACATTGTGGACCAACGGGAGGGTGACACTCACATTGGAACAAATGGGCGCAATGGTGGACGAAAAAGAGGGCTTTAGTTGGTAGGATATTTTGTGCAAGTTGTGTGGTAGATGGATAAGGTACACATGGTGGAAATCTAACCCTACACTTGCACCACACTTGTCCTCATCTTGGCCATTGGTTGGCCATGGCTTGACCTATACATACCCCTAAGCTTGAAGAGTTCTTCATCCAAAATGTGCCTAAGTCTTGAAATCTCCCTCCTCTCCTTGTAGTAGTCGTCCGCCACACCCTCCCCTTTGAGAAGGCCCTGGCCGAAAGTATCCCCTCTCCTAGTGGTGCTAGTATGGGGTACCCCCTAGCCTAGTTGTTTTCGTATAATACCCCCTTTGTGGTATAGAAATACTCTCCTAGTATTGTTATAATGTCCAAAATACTTTAGCCCAAATACCTTGTTGTACTTTCCAAGGTTATACTTATCTGGCTTAAAATACTATTATACTTTCCTTTAGCCACTAAACTAAACCCTAAGGAAAAATCTTCACCCGTAGTTGAAGTATTAAGTAGAAGTTGTGTAGACACTTCTAAGGGTTTCTTGGAGCGCTTGGAGCGCACGAGTAGGAGCTAAACCTTGTTCAGAACGACATATAAACTCGGATAATTTTGGGCTTATCGAGGTAAACATTCTTGACCTTCATTTGTAATTGGAAATTACATGTTGTAGGAATATATAGTTGAAGTATACTATATATAGAACTGAACATTATAATTGTGCGCAATGTCTTTTGACTTAAGCTGAATAATACTTACGCAATGTCTTGCGACTTAAGCCCGAATTTAAATAAGAGAATCGAATCAGAATTACATAGGGTGTATTACATGAGACTTGTGTAACATTGTGTAGTAGAATTGTACACGTCCGGTCGACGTGTTAACCCCTCGGTTGGCTTGGTAGCCGCCTCGATAGAGAGAGAGATTTACGTTTGTTGGGGAGAATGTTGCCAATTTTATGTAGAATATTCTACGTCGGGATCTAAAGGTATTAATAGGCGCTTTGTGGCCTCTATAGGTTGTAGTACTACGTGTGGAGTGATCCACTTGGCTAGGAGTAGCCGCGGTTTGAGGTACTTGGAGCGTTTTGCTATTAGTCGACAATCGTCGCGAGGTATGTGGACCTCTTCCTATCTCTTCTAGCATGATGATGTGTGAACTATGTAGTGCGATGGCGTACATGTGCTAAATGTATTTGATTGATTTAAAACATAAAGTGTTATAACGGCTTTATGGGAAGTTGGTTATAATAGCTTTATGTGGATAAGCACATACTTTGTGGTTTTTAAAAGGTAACTGATTTGAATAATAACTGGCTTGATATGTGTTAATAAAGAACTTGAAGCATTTCAAAAGATCTATGAATCGTTTTGAAAGAATGAGTATTACTTGGGTTTTGAAAGCTTAAGAGTTATACTAGCTTTATGGGAAGTTAGGTATAACGGCTTAAGAATGTTATCTTGATTTGAAATCGTAATGTATCGACAAACCATCGCAGCGTTAATAAAAGGAAAATGTATTGACTAAAGAAGTATTATTAAAACCAGAGAAACCTCCATCTGCATGAAGCTAAGATGAGACAAAATGATATTACATTTCCTAGATCATGGTCGCTTAATAAGATTGATTATAAACAAAGAATACCTACTCACTTATAAGACATAGGTTTCTCAAAACATTTAAAGGAGAATTATGTTTTAAAGGATTTAAAACTATGAACTACTAAACATTTTTCTAAAATGAGAAACTTGAGCATTCAAATTAGGCAACTTGAGCGTTTGGAAAATAAGGTTGTCACTTGATTTTACAAAGGAAAGCATTTTGGTTTACTTAACAATGTTAGTCACTCAAATTTTATACTACTGTATCGGGTGACCTTTGTAAAGAAATGGATCTTAAAAGGAATTTAACGGACGTAGTACTTTAAGGTTAAAATCCGACTTTGATATAAAATGAAAGTACCTTGAGTCGTGTGTAACTTGCTTATACTTGTTGTTATGAAACTTGACCATGTTACGTGTGATAGCCTTGTTGTGTAAGTACCGTGTTCTACTCGACTACCGGTCATCCGAATGTATATCACTTGACACGGTTCATCCGGAATGTATTTCACTCGACTAGGTTCATCCGGAATGTGTTTCACTTGATTACCGGTTCATCCGGAATGTATTTCACTTGACTACCGGTTCATCCGGAATGTATTCCACTCGACTCACGGTTCATGGGATGAACAGAATGTATTCCACCCTTTTCTATATTGGGTCCATAAGATGGGCCGAGACACATTATACGTATCACATGATTTGTACCTAGATGGCGGTGAGAAGGAGTTCCACGCATGAGGATGACTTTTAGGGCGTGAGTCCTCGACTTGACATGATCGCTTCTATGTTGGAATCGTAGTTTGGTTATCATACATGTCTCTGCTTTATATAGACTATTATGATTTCATTTACTGATTTTCTGATTTCACATACTTGGTACTGTTATCGACCTCCTTCGGCCGCGTTCATGCCGCAGTAAAAGGTACATCGGCCGTCGATCCCCGCTTAGGATCACCTTTCAACGTATTGAAAGCTCAGTTCCTTCGAGGCTTATCTTTGGTATGTTACCCCGAGTGCGTAGATGCTTATACATTCGTGGTATGGCGGGCCACTGTCCGTCATAGTTGTTGTAAATCTTAAGTGCATGAGTAATTGTGGCGGGGTTTGTAAAAGGTTAACTGTCGGTTTTTATGTATATACCGGCAATCGTTTTGGTTGGTCTGCTTACTTATTATATCTCTTGTTTCATGACTCGTGTTTTATTTTCCGCTGGTTTTCTCGATGTTGTATCACTAGGGTGCCCGGTAAGGCACGATCCACGGCCCGGATTCGGTCGTGATCACTTTGCGAGAATCGTCCGACTGGCGGCGCGCAGATGGTAGGGTCACCTATGTGTTCTTTCGCCGTCTTCTTCATCTCCTCTGATTACTCGCCCGAGGGCAAGGTACTCATGGCGGCCAGGTCGCGGCGAGGTCGTGGCGCGGTCCCAGATTCTAGCGGTCCTCGAATCGCATTTATGCCTCGGCCAATGGCGGGAAGCGTGAGGCCTCACCGATGTCGCCACGGTACCTTATCGGTTCTGGATTTGATGTGTATGCCTTGATAGATCCGGGTTCTACTCTGTCCTATATATCTCCCCTTATTGCTAGTTGGATAGGGATAGAGCCTGAGTCCATAGACCCTTTCGAGGTAGCTACGCCAGTTGGTGATTCGGTGGTATCTCGGCGGGTATATAGGGCTTGTCCTGTGACCATATACAGTCGTCAGACCCTAGCCGACATGATAGAGTTGGATATGACTGATTTCGACGTGATCATGGGTATGGATTGGCTAGCTTCTTGCTACGCCAATGTAGACTGCAGAGAGAGTAATGCAGTTCCGCTTCTTGAGCGGTTGTTGAGTTGAGGAAACATCAGACGCCGAGGGTAGGTTTATTTCCTACCTCAAGGCTAGGAAGATGGTGCGGAAGGGTATATCTACCATCTCGTCGGGTGTTTGATACGAGGTCTGCGGTGCCAGATTTTCGATTCGATGAGTCAGAGAGTTCCCAGACGTGTTTCCAGACGACCTCCCGGGTATCCCTCCTGAGAGGGAGATAGAGTTTTGTATCGATGTGCTGCCAGACACTCGGCCTATTTCCATTCCGCCATACAGGATGGCACCGGCCGAGTTGAGAGAGTTGAAGGACCAGCTGAGAGATTTGCTGGAGAAGGGCTTCATCAGGCCTAGTGTTTCTCCCTGGGGAGCGCCGGTATTGTTCGTGAAGAAGAAGGACGGGACGCTGCGCATGTGTGTTGATTACAGGCAGCTGAACAAGGTGACCATTAAGAACAGATACCCCCTTCCCAGGATTGATGATTTGTTCGACCAGTTGCAGGGCGCGAGATGTTTCTCCAAGATTGATCTGCGATCGGGCTATCATCAGGTACGAGTCAGAGAGGCGGATGTCCCTAGGACTGCATTCCGGACCCGGTACGGGCATTATGAGTTCAGGGTTATGTCTTTCGGGTTGACCAATGCTCCGGCGGTATTTATGGATCTGATGAACCGAGTGTTCAAGCCATTTTTGGACACGTTTGTGATAGTGTTCATTGATGACATCTTGGTTTATTCTCGCTCAGAGCAGGAGCATGCGGAGCATTTGAGGACTGTGCTGAGAGTTCTCCAGGACCAGCAGTTGTACGCCAAGTTTTCCAAATGTGAGTTTTGGTTAACTTCGGTGGCTTTTCTTGGGCATATTGTCGGGGCTGATGGCATTCGGGTGGATACGGCCAAGATCGAGGCAGTCAGGAGTTGGCCTAGACCTACTACTCCGACAGGTGCGCGCGATTTTAGGGCACAGCAGTTACTATCTCGGTTCGTGGAGAAGTTTGCTTCTATCTCTCGCACCATTGACTAGTGACTCGAAAGGCGGCTAAGTTTCGGCGATGCGTGTGGCGGGGTTTCGATCGGCGAAGGAGATCGGCGACCGCCGTTCTTACTCTTCCGGAGGGTCCGCACGGCTCGTCGTGTATTGTGATCGTCGGCATCGGGTTGGGATGTGTGTTGATGCAGCGGGGCAAGGTTATAGCGCACGATCCCGGCGGCTTAAGCATGAGAGGAACTACCCCACCCATGATTTGGAGTTGGCAGCGGTGATTCACGCCTTGAAGATCTGGAGGCACTATTTGTATGGGGTTCATGTGGATATTTATACAGACCACAAGAGCCTCCAGTATATCTTCAGCCAGAGGGAGCTGAACTTACGACAGAGACGGTGGTTAGAGCTGCTCAAGGATTACGATGTCGACATCCTGTACCACCCAGGGAAGGCCAATGTTGTGGCAGATGCCCTTAGTCGTAGGTCGATGGGTAGCCTATCAGATGTGCAGCCAGAGAGGAGGGGCATGGTTCGTGATTTGCATCAGTTAGCGAGCCTTGGTGTCCGTTTGATTGATTCTGATAGCAGTGGGGTCCGAGTTCGAGAGGTTGCCGAGTCTTCCATCGTCGAGGAGGTGAAGAGGCGATTTGAGGATCCGGTTTGACACGATCGTGATACGGCTCTTCGTGAGGAAGGGTCCTTTTGAGATAGCACCGATGGGGTGCTAAGGTTTGAGGCGAGTTGTGTGTTCGGATATTGCGGGACTTGGCGAGTTCTAGGGGAAGCACACAGCGCGCGTTACTCTATCCATCCGGGGTCGACCAAGATGTACCACGACCTTAGATCTGTGTATTGGTGGGATGGCTTGAAGAGGGACGTTGCAGAGTTTGTAGCTCAGTGCCCGTGTTGTCAGCAGGTGAAGGTAGAGCACCAGAGGCCTGGTGGTTTGTTGCAGACGATAGAGATCCCGACCTGGAAGTGGGAGGTGATCAACATGGACTTTATCACAGGATTACCTCGCACTCAGAGGAGACATGATTCTATATGGGTTATCGTCGACAGGTGAAATCGACCTACTTTCTTCCGTCAGGCGACTTTTTCACCGAGGATTATGCGGACTTTATATCCGAGAGATCGTCGACCGCATGGAGTCCCTATTTCGATCATATCGCATGCAGAGCCCGGTTACGGCTAACTTCGAGGTCTTTCGAAGGGTTTAGGACGCAGTGAGCTCGAAATCGCATTCCATCCACGCATGACGGACGAGAGCGCACTATCCGCACTCTTGAGGATATGTGCGAGCTTGTGTTATCGACTTCGTGTGGCCGGAGGATCATTTGCCTCTAGTTGAGTTTGCGTATAATAATAGCTACCACTCGATTCGAATGGCGCCTTATGAGGCCTTGTATGGGAGGAAGTGCGGATCGCGATAGCTGGTTTGATGTGGGCGAGTGCGATTAGGGACCAGACGGTGCGCAGCGATGGATAAGGTGAAGCTTATTCGTGAGCGGTTCGACCGTGAGTCGGCGAAGTCATATGCAGATCATCGTCGTCGGCATCCGAGTTCGAGGTTGATGATTGAGTTTTCTGAAGGTGTCACCCATGAAGGGTGTGATGAGATTCGGGAAGAAAGGGAAACTCAGCCCAAGGTACATTGGGCCCTCTCAGATCGTCCGCAGGGTAAGCAAGGTTGCCTACGAGTTGGATCTGCCGTCCGATATGGAGGCGCAGATCCGTGTTTCATGTTTCTATCTTTGAGAGATGTATCGGGATCCATCTAGAGTGCACCCGATTGAAGATGTCGGTGACCGAGGGTTATCGTATGAGGAGATTCCCATAGCGATAATCGATCGTCGAGTTAGGCGTCTGCGGACAGGACGTGGCTTCACAAAGTCTTGTGGCGAACGAGCTCGGGAGGAGATGGCGTGGGAAGGCGAGGAGGACATGAGGCGAAGTATCCTCACTTATTCCCCACACCTCCAGGTAACTCACTTTCCTACTTGTTGATTTAATTTACTTATTGCCTAAGTGTTGATTTGTGGTCGTGTGTGGCATTTGCAAACTGTTTAAGTTATGAAGAACCTTATCGTTATCTGTCTTGGGAAGGAACATTCGGGACGAATGTTTCTAAGGAGGAGAATGTTATACCCGTATTTCAGTATGCGTAGGGCGCACGTCAAAAAAGTTTAGCCTTAAGTTAGGCATAATGGACGATTTTGGGCACAACTCACAAAACGGATGGTTTTCCGACGAAACGTTTTACAAAACTTGCGTAGGGTAAATTACGGCTATGCCATTTCTAATTTTTGCAGATTTTTCCGAGCGACGGAACCTTTTTGGGCAAACGAAAGGGTGACACTTGTCACCCTCAAGTGGACGGCTAAAGGGGCTTTTGCCTTGGACGATTGGGAGGGTTTTGAGGCCTAAGACATGGGCCATTGTTTGTGGAGTGATTTGAGGAGTAGGTTAGGGGGCACTTGGGCAAATCTTGGCCCTCCACTTGCCCCCCACTTGGCTTGATCATGGCCCTTGGTTTCCCTATAAATACCCCTCCCTTTGAAGACTTCTTCATCACAAATCTCCAAGTCTAAAATCCTCCTTCCCTCATGAGCTCTCGTCCTAGCCTCACTTCTCCCTCTAGAAAGCCTAGCCAAGCACCCCTCTCCCCCCTCTAGCCTAGTGGCTTTGGTCGAGGGCCTCCCCCCCCCCTTGGTAGAAAGTTGTCTTCCAAGTTTAGTCACTATTCCAAAATACCCTAGCCCCAAATCCCTTTTAGTATCTTAGTAGAAGTTGTTGGAAACTTCTAAGGGTTCTTGGAGCTATCGGAGCGTGCAAACTAGGAGCTAAACCTTGCTCAGGATCGACTTTTAACTTGGATAATTTTGGGCTTATCGAGGTAAATATCTTGTCCTTCTATTAATTGGATATTACATATAAGAATAGTTAAGACTTGAGTATAAGTTAAAGAAGGATATTAAGGAATAGAATTGAACTGCACTTCATAGGACTGTTTTTACAGTAGACTTAGTAGCTTGACGGGTAGGGAAGTACTGCCCAATTTTCCGTAGGATAGAGAACCCTCTGCTTAGAACTGTTTACAGAGTAGTCTAGACATTGATAGACGTGTCTGACTATTATAGGTTGATTCTCTGCGCGCGACATATTCGACTTGGCAGGTGGATTTTCGCCGAGAAGGTATGTGATTCTTCCTATACTCTTGAGCATGATATTTTAAAGTATATATATATAGTACGGTAGACGTACGTGTGTTAACTGAACGTAGCTTTACGGCAATGTCTTTTGACTTAAGCCTGAATAATAAAGATCTTAAAGTGTTTCAAAAGAATTATAAATCAGTTTTGAAAGAAGAAGAATAATTGTTTTTAAAACAAGAAGCTTAAGAGTTATACTAGCTTTATGGGAAGTCAAGTATAACGACTTAAGAAGATAAAAGGGACAGTTTACTTATGTGTTTATAAAAGACTTATATTGATTATGGAAAGTATAAAGATGGTTTGATAAGTAGACATAATATGATGATGTATGTTAGTGTCTTGTAGCGTTTGTAAAAGAGGGTATTCTTGTTGTGCTTATGTTGTTTAACGATAAGCTGTTATGTTAGTATTATATCACTCACCTCTTGACATGATACCGGGGGTTAAGCTGCCCTCCGATGCGGGGTAGACTCAGGCGGTCTGGGACCATGATTCGAGAATACCTCATGCGGGTCCAGGGGACCTATGCGGAGCTACGAGTTCGGAACAGTGTTAGCGGGTTATACCTCATGCGGTCTATGTGGCCATGCGGACTACGAGTCCAGGACGATGCCGAGGAGTAGCTACCCTCGATGCGGGGTTATACCTCATGCGGGCCTATGTGAGTGGCCTATGCGGACTACGGGAGTCCAGGATTAGGCTTGCATAAGGATACTATGGGCGATTGGCCCTGCTTCGATCATTCGCAGCCTAGAAAAGACCTGTTACAGTTTACCTATTGTTGCTCTTGTTTATGATGTGGCACTATGTGCGGTTACATTGGTTGTTTCGTGCATATTTGTAAATTGGTTTTAAAAATGATATGATTTCATTTAAGTATTTTACAGTTTCACATACTTAGTACATTGTCTTGACCTCCTTGGGCCGTTCATGCCGCAGTAAGGGCAAGCAGGTGCTAGATCCGCATCCTTAGGATCTTTGCTTTGGTGTCAGGAGCTCCATCTTCTCCGGAGGCTCGACTTTTGGTATGGTTCTCCCTGTGTTGTAGATATATGTCCATTCAGGGTATGGCGGAGCCCTGTCCCGCCATAGTTGTCTACTTCCTTAGAGGTCTGTAGTACTATTGTATAGTTGGGATGTAACTGCCAAACTTTGATATGTATATATATGCCGAAAGGCGAAGTTTTCTCAGATAAACTGTTTTCTTTTCATATTGATTCCTGTCTTGTTTTTATATTCCGCTGATTACTCTGATGTATGACTACTTGGGTTCCCGGGGTAAGGCACCAGTCACGGGCCCCGGAACGGGTCGTGACAAAAGACTTGAACTGAAATCACATCAGAAGAATATTAAAGAAGAAGATTAAACTGTACTTACATAGGACTGTATTTACAGTAGACTTGTATAACCTTTATAGGTTGAATTTCTGCGAGTAGCATGTTCTACTTGAAAGGTGGACAAGGCTAGCCGTGGAGCGTTTTGCTAATAGTCGATAATCGTCGCGAGGTATGTGATTCTTCCTATCCTCTTGAGCATGATATTTTAAAAGAATATATATATAGTACGGTAGACGTACGTGTGTTAACTGAACGTAGTTTTACGGCAATGTCTTTGGACTTAAGCCTGAATAATAAGAATCTTGAAGTAATTCAAAAGAGTTAAGAAACCTTTTTGAAAGAAGAGTAATGCTTGGTTTTAAAAGTGTTATACCCCGTATTTCCTGAGTATGTACGTGTGGGCATACGTAGAAAAGTTTGGGCCTTAAAGTTAGGCAAGATTCGAAATTTGTACGCAACCCCCGTAAAGAGTCGTTTTTCGACGAAACGTTTTACAGAACTTGCGAAGGGAAAATTCCGGCTATGTCATTTATTATTTTTGCGGATTTTTCTGAGAGATGAAATATTTTGGACCAACGAGAGGGTGACACTTGTCACCCTCATATGGACGACAACAAGGGCTTGGCTTGGACGATTTTATGCCTTATTTTGTGGCTTATTTTGTGGCTTCTTTGGTGCCTTGTTTTGTGCCTTGTTTTGTGGAGTAGGGTTAGGGTGCACTTGGCTTGATCTTGGCCTTACACTTGCCTTGCACTTGGCTTGATCAAGGCCCTTGATTTCCCTATAAATACCCCCCCCCCCCCCTTTGAAGACTTATTCATCCACTCCAACAAATCTCCAAGTCTTGAAATCCCTTCTCCCCCCCTTTGTGAGCTTCTCATCCTAGCCTTCCCCCTCCCCCTTTGTTCGGCCTTGTGGCCGAGGTACTCCACCCCATCCTGGGGTGCTAAGCGAGGATACACCCCCTAGCCTTGTTGTTCTCGTATAATACCCCTTTTTGCAGAGAAATACTCTCCAAGTATTGTTACTATACCCAAAATACCTTGCCTTATACCTTGTAGTATTCCAAAAGTTACCTCTATACGTAGAGCCCGGAAATACTACCTTTTGTCCTTTTAGTCTCAAACCGAAACCCTAAGGAAAATCTTCATAGCGAGTTGAAGTATTAAGTAGAAGTTGCGTAGAACTGCGACGGGTTGTTTGGAGCGGTTGAGCGCCTGCAGTTAGAGCTAAACGTTGCTCAGGATCGACATTTAAACTTGGATAATTTTGAGCTTATCGAGGTAAATACGCTTGACCTTCTTTTGTAATTAGAGTACATACTGTTGAAGTATAAGAATTAAGTATAAGTTATATACCAGGAAGGTATATAAGAAGGGAACTGAATTGTACTTACATAGGACTGTATTTACAGTAGACTTGTGTGACCATTATAGGGTGAAGTACTGCGAGTAGCGTATTCTACTCGAAGAAGTGAAAAAGGCTAGCAGGATTACAGTACTTTGGAGCTATTTGCTGATAGTCGATAATCGTCGCGAGGTATGTGATTCTTCCTATACTCTTGAGCATGATATTTTAAAGGAGTATATATAGTACGGTAGACGTATGTGTGGCAATGTCTTTTGACTTAAGCCTGAATAATAAGAATCTGGAAGTATTTTACAAGAATATATATATAGTACGGTAGACGTACGTGTGTTAACTGAATATAGTTTTACGGCAATGTCTTTTGACTTAAGCCTGAATAATAAGAATCTTGAAGTATTTCAAAAGAATTAAGAATCCTTTTTGAAAGAAGAATAATACTTGGTTTGAAAGATTAAGAGTTATACTAGCTTTATGGGAAGTTAGGTATAACGACTTAAGAAGATAAAAAGAATGGTTTATTGCTTTTAAGAAGTTAAGAAACTTAATCTTAAAAGATAAGAGACTTGACTTAATTGAATTGATGTGAAAGTTGTTAAGAAGTGTGAAACCTCATTCGTGAGTAATGAGTACTTGGTTTTTAAAGAATAATGTTTCTTGATTTGAAATGAGAATAAGTAAGGAACTTGATTTCTAAAAGAGACTTGAGGAAATTAAAGAGTTTTTGGTTTAAAAAGAAAGGCATTATTTTGTCTTAAAATTGGTTTAAAACATAAAGTGTTATAACAACTTTATGGGAAGTTAGTTATAACGACTTTATGAAAACGAAAGAATGGCTTTATCATTGGTTTTAAAGTGGTAACTTGACTTTAAAAGGAGAAGTGTTTTGGTCTAAAAAGGAAGGCATGGTATTGCCTTAATTTGGTTTTAAAAGGAAAGTATGGAAGTTGTTTTGGTTTACTTAAAATATGTTAGTCACTCTATATCATGGTATCGGGTGACCTTTGTAAAAGAAATGGATCCTTTAAAAAGAGTTTAACATACGTAGTACTTTGGGGTTAAAACCTGGACTTTGGAATAAGATGAAAGTACCTTGAGTTGTGTATAACTTGCCTATGCTTATTGTGATAGCCTTTGTTGTACAAGAATTGTGTTTCTTTACTACCGCTGCGTCTCACGAGGGCCTTGACTTGTTGAGAACTTACTTGGACGCGTCGCGTGACGGAGAATTCCACGGCACGCTCCGCTGATAGTGTTATTCCATGGACTAGCTCTCCATGAGGTTTTAATGTTCGCCTTGGTATCCGTGGTCGCCAGACTTGCCCCGCCTCGTGGCTGATTCGCCTTGGTACCGTAGTTAGCCCTCGCACTTGCCCCGCTCAGTGTAGTGACGGTCTCGTGATACGACCTTGGTACACCGGTAGTTAGCCCTCGATTGCCCGGCCGCCACGTGACCGCCTTGGTATCCGTAGTCGGCCAGATTGCCCCGTGTCAGCTTTGTGGTTTGGTTGTATAGTATTGTTAGTACAGACTTGGTGTTCATGTGTACTCCGTGGTGTTATTATATCATAGACTACCGGAAGTGAGGAAGGTATTCCACGGGCATGATTGATGTTGCGGGCGTGAGACCCATAGTTATATTTGAGTGATGACTCTGAGGGCGTGAGTCCCTGACTTACATGACTGCTTATTTATTGTGAACTGTAGTTTTGTTATCATACATGTCTCCTGCTTTATATAGACTATTATGATTTCATTACAGTATTTTCAGTTTCATATACTTGGTACCTGTTGTACTGACCTCCTTCGGGGGGCTGCGTTCATGCCGCAGGTAGAGGTACATCGGTTGCTGATCCTCGCTCTTAGGATCACAGTTCAGCGTTGGGAAGCTCCGTTTCTCCGGAGGCTTATCTTTGGTATGTTACCCTGAGTTGTAGGTTCTTGTACATTCAGGGGTATGTCGGGGCCCTGTCCCGTCATGTTGTATAAAACTCTTAGAGGTCTCAGAGTACTGTAAGCGGGGTTTGTAAAAAGGATTAAACTGTTCGGTTTGAAAGATTTGTATATATATATTTTTTTGGAAGGTAACCGTTTGGTTGGCCTGTTTTATTATCTTATCTCTTGTTCATGTTTAAGTTTTTTTATTTTCCGCTGATTTTCTCTGATGTTGTATCACTAGGGTGCCCGGGGTAAGGCACCAGTCACGGGCCCCGGAACGGGTCGTGACAAAAAGCTTAAGAGTTATACTAGCTTTATGGGAAGTTAGGTATAACGACTTAAGAGAAGTAAAAAGAATGGTTTACTGATTTTAGAAGTTAAGAGACTTGATCTTAAAAGATAAGAGACTTGACTTAATTATTAATATGAATTTTGTTAAGAAGTGTGAAACCTCATTCGTGTGTAATGAGTACTTAGTTTTTAAAAGGAATAATGTTTTACTGATTTCGGAAATCAGAACAAGTATCGAACAAACCACAGCAGTGCAAATAAAGGAAAATGTATTGACTAATCAAGTATTATTAAAACCAGTAGAAACCTCCATCTGCATAGAAGCTAAGATGAGACAAAATGATATTACATTTCCTAGATCATGGCTGCTGTTATAAGATTGTTATAAACAAGAATAACCTACTCACATATCAGACATATGTTTCTCAAATGGTTTTAAAAGAGAATTATATTATTAAGTGATTAAGACTATGAACTACGAAACCTTTCGAAAATGAGAAACTTGAGCATTTGAAATTAGGCAAACTTGAACGTTTGGAAAATAATGTTTTTACTTAATTCTACAAAGGGAAGTGTTTTGGTTTACTTAAAAAGATAGTCACTCTATTTTATACTACGGGTATTTTGTGACTTTTGTAAAAGAAACAGATCTTTTAAAGAGTTAATGTATGAAGTACTTTGGGGATAAAAACCCGAACTTGTTAACATAAAGTAGAAAGTACCTTGTGTGAATAACTTGATTGTGTTGGTTTGTGATAGCCTTGTAATACTTTCTTGTTGATTTGATAAGTAAACATGTTAGGATGCTACGTGTGCTAGTATCTTGTGATGTTAGTGTAAAGGGGTTTCCCTTTGTTGTGCTTATGTTGTTTAACGATAAGTTGTTATGTTAGTATTATATCACTCACCTCTTGACATTATACCGGGGGTTAAGCTGCCCTCCGATGCGGGGTAGACTCAAGCGGTCTGGGACCATGATTCGAGAATACCTCATGCGGATCCAGGGGTTCTATGCGGAGCTACGAGAGTTCCAGGTTAGTGTGCGGGGTTATACCTCACGCGTTTACGCGCCATGCGGACGCGAGTCGGGGCGATGCCGGGAGTATCTACCGATGCGAATACCTCATGCGAGCTATGTAGTGGCCTATGCGGAGTCGCGAAGTTCGAGACTAGACGCCACATTAGATATTGCGGCGAAGTGGCGCGATCATGTGGCGGTAGACAGATCTCGCGATACATGACGACTGTTGGTACCGCGGATTTTAGTAGCGCTATGCCTTCGTACTTCGCACGGTTTTATTATGACAGTGGGACACGGTGTTCATGTGTTCCTTGGTGCTTTTATATCATATCGCCGCATGGCGGTATTCCACGCATGATTAATGTTGTGGCGTGAGACCCATAGTTGTATTTAAGTGATGACTTTGAGGCGTGAGTCACGACTTGACATGATCGCTATTTATTGTGGAATCGTAGTTTGGTTATCATACATGTCTCCTTCTTTATATAGACTACTATGATTTCATTTACAGTATTTTGATTTCACATACTTGGTACTGTTGCATCGACCTTCGGAGGCTGCGTTCATGCCGCAGTGCAGGTACACGATGTTGATCCTCGCTTAGGAGTCACGATCAGCGTTTGGGAAGCTCCGTTTCTCCGGAGGCTTATCTTTGGTATAGTCCCCTGTTGTTATAGGTGCTTACATTCAGGGGTATGGCGGGGCCCTGTCCCGTCGTTGTTGTCTTATCATTCGCAGTCAGTAATCTTGTGATGTGGCGAGTTGTAATGGGATAATCGTGGATCTAAGTCTTTATATATATATATGTCGAAAGGCAACTTTTCTTCAGATAAACATGTGTCTCCTTTACATTGTTTCATGTTGTGTTTTATATTTGTCACGACCCGAACCCGGGCCCGTGACTGGTGCCTTACCCCGGGCACCCAAGTAGACATACATCAGAGTAATCAACGGAATATAAAACAAGACATGACATATGAAACAGTTATCTAAGAAAAGTTGCCTTACGGCATATATAAATAAAAAAACTTAAATCCAACGAGCATCCTTTACAACTCGCCACACCAAGATTTCATGCACTTAAGAATGATATGACAACAATGGCGGACAGGTCTCGCCATACCCCGAATGTAAGTACCTACAACTACGGGGACTTTACCATCGATAAGCCTCCGAGAAACGAGCTTCCCAACGCTGAATCGTGATCCTAAGAGCGAGGATCGACGATCGTGTACTTCTTCCTGCGGATGAACGCAACCCAAAGGAGGTCGATAACAGTACCAAGTATGTGAAATCGAAAATATCAGAAATGAAATCATAGTAGTCTATATAAAGCAGAGACATGTATGATAACCAAACTACAGTTCACAATAAATAAGCAATATGTCGTCGTGACTCACGCCTCAAAGTCATCACTCAAATATCACTATGGGTCTCACGCCCACAACATCAATCATGCCCGTGGAATACCTTCCTCACTGCCAGCAGTCTATGATATAAAAGCACCAAGGAATACCCATGAACACCAGGTCATACCTGTGTCATAATAAAACCGTACGGGGTAAGTACGAAGGCATAGCCGACTACTAAAACCCAGCATCAACAGTGGTCATAAATCAGATTACGAGATCTGCTCTGACCGCCACATGATCGGCCGCCACCGCTCGCAAAGATCTAATGCGCGCGTCTGTCCTCGAACTTCCCGCACTCGCATAGGCCACCCAATGGCCCGCATGAGGTATTCCCGCATCGAGGGTAGCTACTCCTCGACAACGCCCCGACTCGCAGTCCGCATGGCCACATGCACCGCATGACCATAAAGGCCGCACACTAACTGAACTCTCATAGCCCGCATAGGCCACAGACCCGCATGAGGTATTCTCAATCATAGGTCACACAGACTACCGAAGTCTACCCCGCGTCGGAGGCGCCTTAACCCCTAATCATGTCAAGAGGTGAGTGATATAATCCTAACATAACATCTTATCGTTAAACAACATAAGCACAACAAGGGAAACCCCTTTACACAAACACCACAAGATACTAACACACGTAGCATCCTAACATGTTTACTTATCAAATCAACAAGAAAGTATCACAGGGTTATCACAACCCAACACAATCAAGTTATTCACACAAGGTACTTTCTACTTTATGTTAACAAGTTCGGGTTTTTATCCCCAAAGTACTTCATACATTAACTCTTTAAAAGATCCGTTTCTTTCACAAAAGTCACACAATACCCGTAGTATAAAAATAGAGCGACTATCTTTTTAAGTAAACCAAAACACTTCCCTTTGTAAAATCAAGTAACAACATTATTTCCAACGTTCAAGTTTGCCTAATTTCAGATGCTCAAGTTTCTCATTTTCGAAAGGTTTCGTAGTTCATAGTTTTAATCCTTTAAAACAATTTGAGAAACATATGCCTTATGTGTGAGTAGATTATTCTTGTTCATAACAATCTTATTAAAGCAGCCATGATCTAGGAAATGTAATATCATTTTGTCTCATCTTAGCTTCTATGCAGATGGAGGTTTCTACTGGTTTTAATAATACTTTATTAGTCAATACATTTCCCTTTATTAGTGCTGCTGTGGTTTGTTCGATACTTATTCGATTTCAAATCAAGAAACATCATTCCTTTTGAAAACCAAAATACTCATTACTCACGAACGAGGTTTCACACTTTTAACAAAATTTATATTAATTCAATTAAGTCAAGTCTCTTATCTTTTAAGATCAAGTCTCTTAACTTCTAAAATCAATAAACCATTCTTTTTATCTTCTTAAGTCGTTATACCTAACTTCCCATAAAGCTAGTATAACTCTTAAGCTTTCAAACCAAGTATTACCCTTCTTTCAAAAAGGTTTCTTAATTCTTTGAAATACTTCAAGATTCTTATTATTCGTGCTTAAGTCAAAAGACATTGGCGTAAAACTACGTTCAGTTAACACACGTACGTCTACCGTACTATATATATATTCTTTTAAAATATCATGCTCAAGAGGATAGGAAGAATCACATACGTCGCGACGATTATCGACTAGTAGCAAAACGCCCATCGCTATAACCCGCTAGCCTTGTCCACCTTCAAGTAGAACATGCTACTTGCGTAACTTTCAACCTATAAAGGTTATACAAGTCTATCAACGTCTAGACTACTCAGAGAATAAATCTAGATACAAGATTCTACGGAAAATTGGGCAAGACTTCCTACCCACAATCTTCACAATTCTATCAGAATACAAATTCTATGTAAGTACAGTTTAATCCTTCTTCTTTAATATTCTTCTGATGTGATTTCAGTTCAAGTCTTTTCTGTAATATCCTTCTATTACAGTTCAATTCTCTCCTATGAATCTTATATTCATTTCTATACAACTACAGTATGTAATTTCCAATTACAATAGAAGGTCAAGAGTATTTACCTCGATAAGCCCAAAATTATCCAAGTTTAAATGTCGATCTTGAGCAACGTTTAGCTCCTACTCTGGGTGCTCCAACCCACTCGAAACTGTCACGACCCGAACCGGGGCCCGTGACTGGTGCCTTACCCCGGGCACCCTAGTGATACAACATCAGAGAAAATCAGCGGAAATAAAAACATGAACATGAAACAAGAGATATGATAAAAAAACAGGCCAACCAAAACAGTTGCCTTCTTGCATATATACAGAATCTGAACATTTACATCCTTTACAACCCTTCCCACAACAGTACTACAAACCTCTAAGAAAGTGACAACAACAATGACGGGACAGGGCCCCGCCATACCCCTGAATGTACAAGAACCTACAGACTAAGGGTAACATACCACAAGATAAGCCTCCGGAGAAACGGGGCTTCCCAATACGCTGAACTGTGATCCTATGAGCGAGGATCCACAACCGATGTACCTCTACCTGCGGCATGAACGCAGCCCGGGCGAGGTCGATAACAGTACCAAGTATGTGAAATCAAAATATCAGAATGAAATCATAACAGTCTATCTAAAAACAGGAGACATGTATGATAACAAAACTACAGTTCACAAATATAAAAGCAGTCATGTCAAGTCAGGGACTCACGCCCTCAAAGTCATCCCTCATGCCCGTGGAACTCCTTCCTCACTGCCGGCAGTCTAGGTATAAATCGTATGATACGTATAACATGTCTCGGCCCATCTCATGGGACTCGATAAGAATTGTGTGGAATACATGTCTCGGCCCATCTCATGGGACTTGATAATGAATCGGATGAAATACGTGTCCCAACCCATCTCATGGGACTCGGTAAAGAATCAGATGAAATACGTGTCCCGGCCCACCCCGTGGGACTCGGTGAAGTATGGAATACATGTCCCGGCCCATCCCGTGGGACTCGGTGAAGAATCAGATGAAATACGTGTCCCGGCCCATCCCGTGGGACTCGGTGAAGAATCAGATGAAATACGTGTCCCGGCCCATCCCGTGGGACTCGGTGAAGAATCAGATAGAATACGTGTCCCGGCCCATCCCGTGGGACTCGGTGAAGAATCATTCATAACAAATCAGTCGGCCCTCCATCGAGAGACGCGGTGGTATAGAAATACAGTACTTGCACAACAAGGCTATCCCACGCAAACATAGGCAAGTTACACACAACTCAAGGTACTTTCATTTTATGACAAGTCCAGGTTCTGACCCCAAAGTATTACGTACGTTAAATTCTTTTAAAAGATCCATTTCTTTTACAAAGGTCACCCGATACCCGTAGTATTAACAATAGAGTGACTCATATTTTTAAGTAAACCAGAACACTTTCTTTTTAAAATCAAGCAACAACATTCTTTTCAAAAAGTTCAAGTTTGCCTAATTTCAAATACTCAAGTCTCTTACTTTAGAAAGGTTTCATAGTTCATAGTCTTAATCTCTTTTAAAACAATTGAGTAACATATGTCTTATGTGTGCGCAGTTTATTCTTGTTTATAACAAGCTTATCACAGCAGCCATGATCTAGGAAATGTAATACAATTTTGTCTTATCTTAGCTTCTATGCAGATGAAGGTTTCTACTGGTTTTAATATAATTACGTATTTGTCAATACATTTTCCTTTGTTAACGCCGATGGTCTGCTCGATACTTATTCTCATTTCCAAATCAAGAAACATTATTCTTTAAAAGCCAAGTATTCATTACTCACGAATGAGGTTTCACAACTTTTTAACAAAATTCATAGTCCTTAACATTTCATAAAACGTCATTTATAAGTTAAGTCTCTTATCTTTTAAGATCAAGTCTCTTAACTTCTAAAATCAATAAACCATTCTTTTACCTACATAAAGTCGTTATAGCTAACTTCCCATAAAGCTATTATAACACCTTATGTTTTAAACCAACCAAAACTCGTTTAGCACACGTACGTCTACCGTACTACATAGTTCACAACAATCATGCTAGAAAAGATAGGAAGAGGTTCACATACCTCGCGACGATTATCGACAAATAGCAAAACGCTCCAAGTACTTCAACCCGTCGGCTACTCCTTAAGCCAAGTAGATCACGCCACACGTAGTACTCCACTCATAAAATGGTCATAGTACTTCTATCAAACCTTTCTTACCATTGAAGACTTATACCAATAAAAAGCCCTCTAATTCTACGGAAAATTGGGCAGCACTTCCCCCGTTTTACTCACTTTTCCATCTTTCTCCAAGGCCCGAATAACCGTAATATATATACCATATATAAGGCGTAATAATTAAACAACATAAAGAAGGGGATTTCACGCCCAAACGGTAATGCGGTTTACTATCACGCCTTCATAATAACAATAAGTAAAATAAGGGGATTACGCGCCCAAACGGTAACGCGGTTTACTATCACGCCTTCATAACAATAAAATAATTAAAAAGGGGATCACACGCCCAAACGGAACGCTATTGAACAATCTTCCCCTTAACAGAAATGTAAATACAGTCAAATGTAAATACAGTCCAAAGTAAATACGGTCCAAAGTAAATACAGTCCTTAAGTTGGGGTCCTTGGCCAACTTTGTCCATTTTACTTATCCAAATTACTCATTAGTCATCCAACTTATATTTCCATTCTTAATATAAGTTATAGTTACTTTGTTATTAGCTTCTTAGCAAGTAAGATACGTTTTTACCATTTTAATGGCTAACGACCAATCCTTTCTTTTAACAAGTTAACAAGATCCAACTCTTCCAAACTTTACTCCATATATTATATAATCCATAATATACTTATAATATATGTATAATGACCAATTCACAAAGAGGTTAAGATTCACTACCTCAAATAGCCCAAAATCTATCCAAGAACTTAATGTCGTTCCAATCAAGTCTTAGCTCCAATCTTTGCGTTCCAACCCACCACAAATCACCCTAAGAAGCTCCTAACCATCATATCTTCAAGAACCAACTCAAACAAGTGAAGAACACTTAGGTTTTTCTTCCAAGAGCTCTCGGCCAAGGTGACCTTTTAGAGGCTAGGGGGTGAAATCTTTTCCAACTTTTGGTTAATAGTCTTCCTAATACACTAGGGAAGAACACTTAGGAGTTTAGGAATTATTTGACAAGGTTAGGTTAGAGAGGGGGGGTGTTCGACGAGAGCTAGGAGAGAGGGAGGGAAAATATTTTTCAAGGCTTGAATTATCTAAGTGTGCAAGATTTCATCAACAAAGGGTGCATATATAGGACAACCAAGGGCTAGGATGAAGGCAAGTATGTGGTTGAGATTGGGGACAAGTGTGGGTGGCACCCACAAGCCACTTGTCCACACAAAATACCTTGCAAGACTTGGCCACTTGTCTTGGCCACTTGTCACAAGAAAATCGGCCAACCTAGCCCACCTAGGGGTGACACGTGTCGCCCCCCTATTGGTCCAAAATATTTCATCTTCCGAAAATATCCATAATGGCCAAAATCTCGAAAACAAAGTGGGCCCCACAAAACCGTAAATTTCTCCCGTGGGCCCCACGTGACCAATTCCGGAAATAAAATTCCATAATTCTCAAATATTCCAAGAAGTCCGAATACCAAATCTGGGAATCCAATTCCCATTAACGAACCTTTATCCTTCACGAAATCCGGAAACTTTTCCGTCGAAAAATCACATCTTTCTTTCTTTCCAAAATTTATGTCGTATTCTCGCACGCACGTCCTCACATACATACCCTGGAACTACGGGGTATAACATTCTTCCCCCCTTAGAAACATTCGTCCCGAATGTTCCTTCTAAGTCTCCAAACGTACTTGCGTCGGTATAGTCTCCACTACTATACTTACAAAACCGATCATGCCACCAATGGTCAGAATATAACATGTGCGCAAAACTCAAATCCAAGCCAACGAGGAATCACCTCGACGATGTAAAAACAACACCAACTCTCGCTTCTGGTCCAAATGATACTTCCTTCGCATCTTCACTTCACAAAAATGATCACTTCCATCTCTTAGCACACGTTCACTTCTTTCCTTACTTGTCGTACACTTCTCGAACACCCGAACTCTTTCCAGTATACGTACCACACTTCAGTCATCACTTCAGTTTCCAAAACCTTGGAGTCACTACCTCCAAACTTGGTCATCTCACTAGTTTCAATTCCCACAAAGGCCATCCCCGGCCTTCACGATCCGATTCTGGTCCAACGCATCCACGAACCCGTACGATGGTTACCTAAACCTGGGCCTAGCGCCCTCGTGACCCTACCACCTGGCGGGACCACCACGAACTGACCCCACCACATTCTGGGCTACGGGTTGACCCGCAATATAGCCTCAACCCGTCCCACAATCGCGCCAAACTCTTGTTCCCCGATCCGGAACAATCTCACTAATCAAGTCACGAAAACCTAGTGGTCTTCTTAGCTCAACTACCCTCTTATAATTCACACCACTTAGGGACTTATCACACAATTATACCCCTCGTATACTATGCTCTCTGACAATGGTCAATCGTAAACAAAATCTTTTACCCAACTTCCCCTTTACTACCCAGGCCTCTAAATCATAATTTAACAAAACTCTATCGGAACATAATACATAGCACCTCATCATATCAACAACGCATACCAGTATCTAGAGGGGTAAGAATATACCTGTATCAACTGCTTCATTTTCCTTCGTCGCTCTAATCATAATCACCTTCGCCGCGCATAGCTATAAAGCGATGAACACGCCATCGACTGAGGCTGAGTCATTCTTTCTGCATCCTTCCTATTAGGACAGTTCCTCATCACATGGCCCTGACGGCCGCAGGCAAAACAAACACCAGTAAAAAGACGACATTCTCCGGGATGACGCCTGCCACAACGTGCACACTGAGGGAAACATGAACCCGACTGGCTAGAACCCATGTATACCTGTGAACCAAAAGCCCTGGATCTCTGACTAGCTCCCGAATACCCCGAACGCCCCAAGGCGCGGAGGACCACTCAGATCTTGGCGGAGGTGCATAACTAACTCGCCACAGGCGCCCGCCGAAAGTTACCAAAGGACCTCGCTGCTCGCCTCTTTTCCGATCTCGTCATTCCGTCGACCCATCCGCCTCACATCCCGTGCATAAGCTCGCATGCGGCAATGTCCATGCCGGTGAAGAGCTACACCCGAACAAGCCTCGCCAAGTAGTCGCGAGCCCGATGACGTGGCGGTGCACTCGCCCTCCATATCGGCTACTAACGCAGAACATACCGAGCTAATGAGTCGAACTCCACATTGTACTCTCTAACCGCCCGCCTGCCCCGCTCAACGCCAAAATCTGCCGCCCTCCTCATCTGCGGAGGCAAGAAGTGGCCGAGAAATGCCTCCGAGAACTCGTCCCAAATAGCCGAGGCGCATGCTCCCCGCATAGCCTCCATGAATCAAACCACGATCGCAGATCACGCGGTGATGCGAACCTAAGACCACCGACTCGGTCTCCAAGCCTTGATCTCTCTCATGATCCGTCAGAATCGCTTGATGAACTCCTCGCGGATCATCCTCGTGACTAGACCCATAAAACTCTGGCGGTCGCAACTCGTAAAGTCCCGCACCTCAAACTATCCGGACGCGGGTGAACTACGGTACTACTTGCACGGAATTGCCGTGATCCACCCTATCCTCGTGCCTTGCCACTATCCTGGCCAATAACTGGGCCATCTCCTTGTAACACATCTTCTCTGTTCCTTGCCGTGGGTCTGACGTCTCAGGTACTGTGGCCTCAGAAGAGACCGCCGCTACTCCACTCGCAGCCTCCTCGCCTGCTTGCCTCCTAGCCCCGATTGCTCTTGCGAGGCATAATCGCACATAAGAATAAGTCGGGAGTCCAACTTACAACACGCCTCTAAGGCACGATCTCGTAATGAGAAGAATGGAAACCAATCCTAAATATCCGTAGCCTCACGATTATATATGTGGTGCACAACACACCGATAATCAAGACTACTAGACACGGTCAGACACCTTCCGAGGATTAATCGCTTCGATACCACTTTTGTCACGACCAACCGGGCCGTGGATCGTGCCTTACCGGGCACCCTAGTGATACAACATCGAGAAAATTAGCGGAAATAAAAACATGAACATGAAACAAGAGATATGATAAAAACAAAGCAACCAAAGCAAGCTTGCTTTGCGTATATACTGAGAATGCGAGCTACATCCTTTACAACCCTTCCCACAACAAGATTACTGCACTTCTAAGAAAGTGACAACAACAATGACGGACAGGCCCCGCCATACCTCGAATGTACAAGAACCTACTGCACTGTGGTAACATACCACAAGATAAGCCTCCGAGAAACGGCTTCCAATACGTCAATCGTGATCCCACGAGCGAGGATCCACAACCGACGTTTCTACTCGCAGATGAACGCAGCCCGAGGAGGTCAAGATAACAGTACCAAGTATGTGAAACTGAAAATACTGTAAATGAAATCATAACAGTCTATCTAAAAACAGGAGACATGTATGATAACAAAACTACAGTTCACAAATATAAAAGCAGTCATGTCAAGTCAGGGACTCACGCCCTCAAAGTCATCCCTCATGCCCGTGGAACTCCTTCCTCACTGCCAGCCTAGGTATAAATCGTATGATACGATAACATGTCTCGCCATCTCGTGGGACTCGATAAGAATCGTGTGGAATACATGTCTCGCCCATCTCATGGGACTCGATAAAGAATCGGATGAAATCGTGTCCCTACCATCTCACGGGACTCCAGAAAGAATCAGATGAAATACATGTCCCGGCCCACCCCGTGGGACTCGGTGAAGTATGGAATACATGTCCCGGCCCATCCCGTGGGACTCGGTGAAGAATCAGATGAAATACGTGTCCCGGCCCATCCCGTGGGACTCAGTGAAGAATCAGATAGAATACGTGTCCCGGCCCATCCCGTGGGACTCGGTGAAGAATCATTCATAACAAATCAGCCGGCCCTCCATCGAGTGACGCGGTGGTATAGAAATACAGTACTTGCACAACAAAGCTATCCCACGCAAACATAGGCAAGTTACACACAACTCAAGGTACTTTCATTTTATGACAAGTCCAGGTTCTGACCCCAAAGTATTACGTACGTTAAATTCTTTTAAAAGATCCATTTCTTTTACAAAGGTCACCCGATACCCGTAGTATTAACAATAGAGTGACTCGTATTTTTAAGTAAACCAGAACACTTTCTTTTTAAAATCAAGCAACAACATTCTTTTCAAAAAGTTCAAGTTTGCCTAATTTCAAATACTCAAGTCTCTTACTTTAGAAATGTTTCATAGTTCATAGTCTTAATCTTTTTTAAAACAATTGAGTAACATATGTCTTATGTGTGCGCAGTTTATTCTTGTTTATAACAAGCTTATCACAGCAGCCATGATCTAGGAAATGTAATACAATTTTGTCTTATCTTAGCTTCTATGCAGATGGAGGTTTCTACTGGTTTTAATATAATTACGTATTTGTCAATACATTTTCCTTTGTTAACGCTGCAAAGGGTTCGCTCGATACTTATTCTCATTTCGAAATCAAGAAACATTATTCTTTAAAAGCCAAGTACTCATTACTCACGAATGAGGTTTCACAACTTTTTAACAAAATTCATAGTCCTTAACATTTCATAAAACGTCATTTATAAGTTAAGTCTCTTATCTTTTAAGATCAAGTCTCTTAACTTCTAAAATCAATAAACCATTCTTTTACCTACATAAAGTCGTTATAGCTAACTTCCCATAAAGCTATTATAACACCTTATGTTTTAAACCAACCAAAACTCGTTTAGCACACGTACGTCTACCGTACTACATAGTTCACAACAATCATGCTAGAAAAGATAGGAAGAGGTTCACATACCTCGCGACGATTATCGACAAATAGCAAAACGCTCCAAGTACTTCAACCCGTCGGCTACTCCTTAAGCCAAGTAGATCACGCCACACGTAGTACTCCACTCCTAAAATGGTCATAGTACTTCGATCAAACCTTTCTTACCATTGAAGACTTATACCAATAAAAATCCCTCTAATTCTACGGAAAATTGGGCAGCACTTCCCCCATTTTTACTCACCTTTCCATCTTTCTCCAAGGCCCGAATAACCGTAATATATATACCATATATAAGGCGTAATAATTAAACAACATAAAGAAGGGGATTTCACGCCCAAACGGTAACGCGGTTTACTATCACGCCTTCATAATAACAATAAGTAAAAGAAGGGGATTACGCGCCCAAACGGTAACGCGGTTTACTATCACGCCTTCATAACAATAAAATAATTAAAAAGGGGATCACACGCCCAAACGGAACGCGATTGAACAATCTTCCCCTTAACAGAAATGTAAATACAGTCCAATGTAAATACAGTCCAAAGTAAATACGGTCCAAAGTAAATACAGTCCTTAAGTTGGGGTCCTTGGCCAACTTTGTCCATTTTACTTATCCAAATTACTCATTAGTCATCCAACTTATATTTCCATTCTTAATATAAGTTATAGTTACTTTGTTATTAGCTTCTTAGCAAGTAAGATACGTTTTTACCATTTTAATGGCTAATAACCAATCCTTTCTTTTAACAAGTTAACAAGATCCAACTCTTCCAAACTTTACTCCATATATTATATAATCCATAATATACTTATAATATATGTATAATGACCAATTCAAAAAGAGGTTAAGATTCACTACCTCAAATAGCCCAAAATCTATCCAAGAACTTAATGTCGTTCCAAGTAAGTCTTAGCTCCAATCTTTGCGTTCCAGCCCACCACAAATCACCCTAAGAAGCTCCTAACCATCATCTCTTCAAGAACCAACTCAAACAAGTGAAGAACACTTAGGTTTTTCTTCCAAGAGCTCTCGGCCAAGGTGACCTTTTAGAGGCTAGGGGGTGAAATCTTTTCCAACTTTTGGTTAATAGTCTTCCTAATACACTAGGGAAGAACACTCAGGAGTTTAGGAATTATTGGACAAGGTTAGGTTAGAGAGGGGGGTGTTCGACGAGAGCTAGGAGAGAGGGAGGGAAATTTTTTTTCAAGGCTTGAATTATCTAAGTGTGCAAGATTTCATCAACAAAGGGTGCATATATAGGACAACCAAGGGCTAGGATGAAGGCAAGTATGTGGTTGAGATTGGGGACAAGTGTGGGTGGGACCCACAAGCCACTTGTCCACACAAAATATCTTGCAAGACTTGGCCACTTGTCACAAGAAAATCGGCCAACCTAGCCCGCCTAGGGGTGACACGTGTCGCCCCCCTATTGGTCCAAAATATTTCATCTTCCGAAAATATCCATAATGGCCAAAATCTCGAAAACAAAGTGGGCCCCACAAAACCGTAAATTTCTCCCGTGGGCCCCACGTGACCAATTCCGGAAATAAAATTTCATAATTCTCAAATATTCCAAGAAGTCCGAATACCAAATCTGGGAATCCAATTCCCATTAATGAACCTTTTTCCTTCACGAAATCCGGAAACTTTTCCGTTGAAAAATCACATCTTTCTTTCCAAAATTTCTGTCGTATTCTCGCACGCACGTCCTCACATACATACCCTGGAACTACGGGGTATAACAAAACAACCCTTAGAAGTTCTACGCAACTTCTTCTTAATACTTCAACCGGCTATGAAGATTTTCCTTAGGGTTGAGTTTTGTGACTGAAGGGAAGTATAATAGTATTTCTGGGCTTTTTGTATAGGGGTAACCTTGGAATACTACATGGTATTTGGGCCAAGGTATTTTGGAATAGTAATAATACTTGGAGAATACTTGTCTACCAAGGGGGTATTTATACGAGACAACTCAAGAGAGTGGGGTACTCTCGGCAAGGCCACTTCAGGAGTGTACACTCTGCCATGGCCTACTCAAAGGGGAGGAAGTCTTATGCGAACCATGTAGAGGGAGGAGAGGGTTTTCAAGACTTAGGGATCTTTGTGGATGAAGAAGTCTTCACAAAGGGGTATTTATAGGAAATCAAAGGCCAAGATCAAGCCAAGTGGTAGGCAAGTGTAGGGTGAGGATTTACCCATGTGTACCTTATCCATCTACCACACCAACTATCACAAATATCCTACCTAACCCAAGACCCCAATTCGTCCCATGTGACGCCCACAACAACGTCCAATATGAGGGTGACACATGTCACCCTCCCGTTGGTCCAAAATGTTTCATCTCTCGGAAAAATCCGCAAAAATTTGAAATGACATAGCCGTAATTTTCCCTTCGCGATTCTTCTAAAACGTTTCGTCGAAAAACGATTCTTTTCGGTAGTTGTGAACAAAATTTTCGGCCCTTGCCTACTTTAAGGCTCAAACTTTTCTACGTACGTCCTCACGTACATACTCAGGAAATACGGGGTATAACATTCTCCCCTCCTTAGAAACATTCGTCCCGAATGTTCCTTCTCAAGACGGATAACGATGAAGTTCCTCTTAACTTAAACAAGTTGCCAATGCCACACATGGCCACAAAATAACACACGATCCAATACTAAATCCAAGTCTACGAGGAATCACCTCTAACATCACAAAAGTTTCCACCCAAGGTCTAAAAGATACTCCCTTCGCACCTTCACTTTACAAAAGAAATGATCACATCTATGTTCTTAACACATGCTCGCTTCTTCCCTTACTCGTCGTACCCTTCTCGTACACTCGAACTCTTTCTCATAATTTATCACATTCCTGTTACTGCTTCTGTTTCCAAAATCTCTGGGTTACTACCTCCAACTTGATCATTATTTGTTATACCCCGTTTTTCCAGAGTATGTACGTGAGGGCGTACGTATAAAAATTTAAGCCTTAAGGATTGGCAAGGTTCGAAAATTTGGGCACAAGTGCCGAAAAGGATCGTTTTTCGACGAAACGTTTTACTAAACTTGCGAAGGGAAAATTCCGGCTATGTCATTTATAATTTTTGCGGATTTTTCCGAGAGACGAAACATTTTGGACCAACGGGAGGGTGACATGTGTCACCCTCACATTGGGCGTGTTTGGTGGACGGCAAAGGTGCAAGATGGCACGTTTTTTGTGCCTTGGTTGTAGTCAAGGTTAGGTAGGATATTTGTGAGATATTTTGTGTAGTTGATGAACAAGTGGGACCCACTTACACTTGTCCAAATCCCCACCCTACACTTGCCTAACACTTGTCTTGATCTTGGCCATTGGTTGGCCATTTCTTGACCTATAAATACCCCTCTAACTTGAAGATTTTCTTCATCCAAAAATCATTTCCAAGTCTTGAAATCCCTCCCCCTTTTGTGAGCCCTTGGCCGAGAGCCTCCCCCTCCCCCTTTGTAGTGTCTAGCCGAGGGGTACTCCCCCCCCTAGCCTAGTTGGTTTCGTATAATACCCCCTTTTGTGGTATAGAAATACTCTCCTAGTATTGTTATAATGCCAAAATACTCTAGCCCTTATACCTTGTAGTACTTTCCAAAAGTTACCTCTATACGTAGAGCCCGGAAATACTATTATACTTTCCTTTAGCCACTAAACAAAACCCTAAGGAAATCTTCATAATTGGTTGAAGTATTTAAGTAGAAGTTGCGTAGAACTTCTAAGGGTTGTTTGGAGCGGGTTGGAGCGCACGGAGTAGGAGCTTGACGTTGCTCAGGAGCGACATTAAACTTGGATAATTTTGGGCTCATCGAGGTAAATACTACTGTCCTTCTATTGTAATTGGAAATTACATACTGTAGTAGTATTGAAATGAATACAAGATTCATAGAAGAGAATTGAACTGTAATAGAAGGATATTACAGAAAAGACTTGAACTGAAATCACATCAGAAGAATATTTTGTAGAAGATTAAATCAGACTTATCGTCACGACCAACCGGGCGGATCGTGCCTTACCCCGCACCCTAGTGATACAACATCGAGAAAATCAGCGGAAATAAAAACATGAACATGAATTAAGAGAAAAGATAAATAAACAAAGCAACCAAAACAGTTGCCTTCATCATATATACATAAATACCCAACAATTATCCTTTTACAAACCACGCCACAACAAAGCATGCACCTCTAAGATTTTTACAATGCTATGACGACAGTGGCCCCGCCA
The DNA here is from genome assembly GCA_029844215.1 of Przewalskia tangutica. NCBI lineage: Eukaryota > Viridiplantae > Streptophyta > Magnoliopsida > Solanales > Solanaceae > Przewalskia > Przewalskia tangutica. The sequence goes on from CM056719.1 coordinate 94,880,741, forward strand.
TACCCTGAATGTATAAGAATCTGGACTGTGGTAACATACCAAAAGATAAGCCTCCAAGGAACGGAGCTTCCCAATCTGTTGAAAGGTGATCCTAAGCGGGGATCGACAACCGATGTACCTTTTACTCATGCGGATGAATGCAGCCCCAGGAGAGGTCGACATAACAGTACCAAGTATGTGAAATCAGAAATATCAGAATGAAATCATAATAGTCTATATAAAGGGAGACATGTATGATAACCAAACTACTCACAACATAGAAGCGATGTCAAGTCGTGACTCACGCCTCAAAGTCATCCTCACGCCCGTGGAACTTCTTCCTCACCGCTAGCCTAGGTACAAATCATGTGATACGTATAACGAGTCTCGGCCCATCTTATGGACCCAATATAGAAACGTGTGGAATACATTCTGATGAACCCAGAGTCGATGAAATACATTCGGATGAACCGGTAGTCAAGTGATATACATTCCGGATGAACCTAGTCAAGTGATATACATTCGGATGAACCGGTGAGTCGAGTGAAATACATTCGGATGACCCAGAATCAAGTGAAAATACATTCCGGATGACCCAGTAATCAAGTGAGATACATTCCGGATGACCCTAATCAAGTGAAATACATTCGGATGACCGGTAATCAAGTGAGATACATTCGGATGACCCTAATCAAGTGAAATACATTCGGATGACCCGTAATCAAGTGAGATACATTCGGATGACCCAGAATCAAGTAGAACACGCTTCTTGCACAACAAGGCTATTACACGTAACATGGTCAAGTTTCATAACAACAAGCATAAGCAAGTTACACACGACTCAAGGTACTTTCATTTTATGTCAAAGTCCGATTTTAACCTTAAAGTACTACGTCCGTTAAATTCCTTTTAAGATCCATTTCTTTTACAAAGGTCACCCGATACGTAGTATAAAATTGGAGTGACTAACATTGTTAAGTAAACCGAAATGCTTTCCTTTGTAAAATCAAGTAACAACCTTATTTTCCAAACGCTCAAGTTTGCCTAATTTCAATGCTCAAGTTTCTCATTTTAGAAAAGGTTTCGTAGTTCATAGTTTTAGTCCTTTAAAACATAATTCTCCTTTAAACGTTTTGAGAAACATATGTCTTATATGTGAGTAGGTTATTCTTGTTTATAATCAATCTTATTAAGCAGCCATGATCTAGGAAATGTAATATCATTTTGTCTCATCTTAGCTTCTATGCATGGAGGTTTCTACTGGTTTTAATAATACTTCATTAGTCAATACATTTTCCTTTTATTAACGCTGCAGTGGTTTGTCGATACACATTCTGATTTCCGAAATCAGTAAAACATTCTTAAGCCGTTATACCTAACTTCCCATAAAGCTAGTATACTCTTAAGCTTTCAAAACCCAAGTACTACTCATTCTTTCAAAACGATTCATAAATCTTTTGAAATACTTCAAGTTCTTTATTAACACATATCAAGCCAGTTATTATTCAAATCAGTTACCTTTAGAAACCACAAAGTATTTGCTTATCCACATAGAGTCATTATAACCGACTTCCCATAAAGCCGTTATAACACTTTATGTTTTAAACCAATCAAATACATTTAGCACATGTACGTCTACCGTACTACATAGTTCACACATATCATGCTAGAAGAGAAGGAAGAGGTTCACATACCTCGCGACGATTATCGACTAATAGCAAAACGCTCAAGTACCTCAAACCGTCGGCTACACTCTCGCCAAGCAGTCACCCACACGTAGTACTACAACCTATAGAGGCCACAAAGCGCCTATTAATATCTTTAGATCCCGACGTAGAATATTCTACGTAAAATTGGCAAGACCTCTCCCGCAACAGAAATCTCCTCCTCTATCGAGGCCGGCTACCAAGCCAACCAGTGGGTTAACACGTCTCGACCGGACGTGTACAATTCTACTACACAAAGAATGCTACACAAGTCTCAGTAATACACCCCATGTAATTACAGTTCAGTTCTCTTCTTTAAATTCAGGCTTAAGTCGCAAGACATTGCCGTAAGTATTATTCAGGCTTAAGTCAAAAGACATTGCCACACAATTATAATGTTCAGTTCTATATATAGTATACTTCAACTATATATTCCTACAACATGTAATTTCCAATTACAATAGAAGGTCAAGAGTGTTTACCTCGATAAGCCCAAAATTATCCGAGTTTAAATGTCGATCCTGAGCAAGGTTTAGCTCCTACTCCGAGCGCTCCGACCCGCTCCAAACAACCCTTAGAAGTTCTAACCAACTTCTACTATAACTTCAACTACGGGTGAGATTTACTTAGGGTTTCGTTTTAGTGACTGAGGGAAAGTATAATAGTATTTTCCGGGCTTTTGTAAAAAGGGTACTTTGGAAAGTACTACAAGGTATTTGGCTAAAGTATTTTGGGCATTATAACAATACTAGGAGAGTATTTCTATACCACAACAAGGGGTATTATACGAAAACAACTAGGCTAGGGGGTAGACCTCTCGCCAAGGCTTCTCAAGGGGGGGTAGTGTGGCGGACGAAAGTCAGTAAGTTGGAGGGAGTATTTTGAGTCTTAGGTTGATGGCTCAAGTTGTGGATGAGGAACGTTCATCAACTAAGGGGGTATTTATAGGTCGAGTGAAGGCCAACCAATGGCCAAGATGAAGACAAGTGCATAGCAAGTGTAAGGCCAAGATGAAGCCATGTGCAACCTTATCCATCTACACAAAATATCCTACCTAACCCTTGACCACAATTCAACACAAAAACGTACAATCCTTGCCCATTTCGTCCGCCAACCTTCACCAATTAGGGTGACAAGTGTCGCCTCTTGTTGGTCCAAATGTTACGTCTCTCGAAAAATCCGCAAAAATTATAAATGACATAGCCGAAATTCCCTACTAAAGTCGTGGAAAACGTTTTTAAAAACGACTCTAACCGTGTTGTGCACAAAAAGAATTCGCCAAGCCTAAAGAAGTTCGAAATTCCTATTGTAACGACCGCCCGGTTCACATCGTGCCTTACCCCGCACCCTAGTGACACAACATCGAGTAATCAATGAACATAAAGACAATACATGAAACCAATGTAAAATGACAGTGAAATAAGAAGACAGGCTAACCAAAAGCGGTTACCTTCAGTATATATATAAATAGCAATTCGAACAGTTACAACCCTCTTACAAATTCTGCCCACAACAGTACTACATACCTCTAAGAAATGATACGACAATAATGGCGGGACAGGGCCCCGCCAAACCCCTGAATGTAAACACTTACTACGACAGGGGACTATACCACTGATAAGCCTCCTGAGAAACGTAGCTTCCCAAAAGCTGAACTGTTATCCTATGAGCGAGTATCAACGACTGGTGTACCTTTACTCGCGGATGAACGCCGGGCGAGGTCAAGCATAACAAAAATTGAGTATGTGAAATCAAAATAAGCATCAGAAATGAAATCATAGTAGTCATATAAAGCGGGAGACATGTATGATAACCAAACTACGCTCACAATAAATAAGCGATATGTCAAGTCGTGACTCACGCCTCAAAGTTATCACAATAAAACCGTGCGGGGTAAGTGCGAAGGCATAGCCGACTACTAAGACCCACGCATCAAAAATACCACAAATCGTATCCCGAGGTCTTTCTAGACCGCACCACATGATCGGCCGCCCTCGCCCGCAATATCAATGTCGCGTCTATCCTCGAACTCGCAGCTCGCATAGGTCACACACGACCCGCATGAGGTATTCTCGAATCATGGTCCTGCATCACCGAGGTATACCCGCGTCGGGCGCCTAACCCTCGGTATCCGCTTAGGCTCCCGCAACCCGCATAGTCTCAAAAGACCGCATAGTCTCAACAGACCGCATAGGAATCCCCGCGTCGGGCTAAACACCCGAATGATCAATCCCGAGCTACCGCGACTCGCGTAGTCACGAGGACCGTGATAGCCGTAAAGACCGCATCGGGTGGCAAGCCCTGTATAATAAGTCAGGGTATGTGATACAATAATCATATAACGGGCTTAACGTTTAACAACGTAAGCACAACAATAATAACCCCCTTACATAATAATCACAAGATACTAACACACGTAGCATCCTAACATGCTTGCTCATCAAATCAACAAGAAAGTATTACAAGGCTATCACAAACCAATACAATCAAGTTATTCACACAAGGTACTTTCTACTAACAAGTTCGGGTACCTATCCCCAAAGTACTTCATACATTAAATCTTTAAAAGATCGTTACTTCACAAAAATCACACAATACCCGTAGTATATAAAAATAGAGTGATTATCTTTTTCAAAGTAAATCAATTACTTCTCTTTGTAAAATCAAGTAGCAACATTCTTTTCCAATGTTCAAGTTTGCCTAATTTCCAATGTTCAAGTTTGCCTAATTTCCAATGTTCAAGTTTCTCATTTTAGAAAGGTTTCAGTAGTTCATAGTCTTATTCATTTAAGAATATAATTCTCCTTTAAACAACTGAGAAACCTAAGCCTTATATGTGAGTAGGATATTCTTGTTTATAACAATCTTATTACAAAATAGTGATCTAGGAAATATCATTTTGTCTCATCTTAGCTTCTATGCGGATGGAAGTTTCTACCGGTTTTAATAATACTTAATTAGTCAAAACATTTCCTTTTATTAACGCCGCAGTTGGTTTGTCGATACACATTCGATTTCCAAATCAAGAAACATTCTTAAGCCGTTATACCTAACTTCCCATAAAGCTAGTATAACTCTTAAGTTTTCAAAAACCAAGTATTACTTCTTCTTTCAAAATGATTCAAAAATCTTTTGAAATACTTCAAGTTCTTTATTAATACATAACAAGCCAGTTATAGTTCAAATCAGTTACCTTTTAAAACCACATGTATTTTCTTACCAACATAAAGCTGTTATAACCAACTTCCATAAAGCCGTTATAACACTTTATGTTTTACACCAATCAAATACATTTAGCACCTGTACGTCTACCGTACTACATAGTTCACACATATCATGCTAGAAGAGATAGGAAGAGGTTCACATACCTCGCGACGAGTATCGACTAATAGCAAAACGCTCCAAGTACCTCAAACCGCTTGGCTACTCCTTAGCCCTAGATCGCGCCACACGTAGTACTTCAACCTATAAGGCCACAAGGCGCTTATTAACATTTAGGTCTAACCGTAGAACATTCTACGTAAAATTCGAAGACCTCCCCGCAACAGCAGAAATCTCCTCCTCTATCGAGGCCGCCACCAAGCCAACCGGTGGGTTATACATCTAACCCTAACGGTACAATTCTACTCCACTACTACTACACAAGTCTCATAATACAGCCCTATGTAAAAAGCGATTTAGTACTCTTCTTCTAAAAGGTTTCTTATTATTCAGCTTAAGTCCAAAGACATTGCCGACAACAACGTTCAGTTCTATATATACGATACTTCAACTATATAGTCTAACAATCATGTAATTTCCAATTACAATAGAGGACAAGATATTTACCTCGATAAGCCCATAATTATCCGAGTATAAAGTCGATCCCTGGCAATCGTTTAGCTCCAACTCCGCGCCCAACCCGCTCCAAACTACCCTTAGAAGTTCTAACCAACTTCTACATACTACTCCAACTAACCATGGAGATTTTCCTTAGGGTTTCTGGTTGACCGACGGTAAGTATAATAGTATTTCGGCTTTTCAGATAGGTATAACCTTAGAATACAACAAGGTATATGGCTAAGGTAATTTGGGCATTATAACAATACTTTGAGAGTATTTCTACCAAGAGTGGTATTATACGAAAACAACTAGGCTAGGGTGGGGGTACCCACTAGCACCCTGGGAGAGGGTGTATACCTCGCCTACCCCACTGTGGGGAACTCGGCCAGGGGAGGAAGGCTTTGGGCGAGAACCACAAGGGAGAGGAGGGATTTTAACACTTAGAAGATTTTAGGATGAAGAAAGTCTTCAACATAGAGTGGTATTTATAGGGCAACCAATGGCCAACCAATGGCCAAGATCATGCAAAGCAAGGCAAGTGTAGGCCAAGATCTTGCCAAGTGCCCTTAACCAACTAACACACAAATATCCTACCAACTAAAGCCATTCCAATCGCCACAATAACGCCACATCCATCAATCGAGGGTGACAAGTGTCGCCTCCCGTTGGTCCAAAATGTTTCGTCTCTGAAAAATCCGCAAAAATAAAATATGGCATAGCCGAAATTCCCTACGAAAGTCGTGGAAAACGTTTACAAAACGACTCTAACCGTGTCAGGTAATAAAATTAAATCGCCAAGCCTACTTGAAGTTCGAATTTCCTACGTACGTCCTCGCGACATACTGGAAATACGGTATAACATTCTCCTTCCTTAGAAACATTCGTCCCGAATGTTCCTTCTAAGTCTTAAAACAAACGCGCGCCGGTATAGTCCTCACTGCTATACTTACGAAAACAATCCTGCCACGCATGGCCACGGAACCAACTTGCGCAAAAAATACTTACCTCCAAGTCCACGAGGACACACCTCTAACATCACAAACGCTCCCATCCAAGGGTCTAAAATATAATTCCTTCGTACTTTCTCCATACAAAAGAAATGATCACATCTACGCTCGCCATACACGCTCGCTTCTTCCCTTACGTGTCGTACCCTTCTCGTACACTCGAATTCTTACCACATGATACCACTTTTGTCACTTTGCCCGAGGCATAAACCTTCTCAGGCAACCCAACAAATGGTACCGGACTGCATGCGATCATCGCGCTATCGTGACACCCAAACTTTGATATCGTCGCTTCCAAACTCGGTTACTATCTCTAACGGTCATCATTAATCGAACACTGATGGATTTCGATACTTCCCGATCATAACAATACGAAGATCGACGCATCGCCTCCTAAGTCGGACGGCAAGAACTAACATATAGGCAACCCGCCTATTCTTCACATGAACTCAAAAAGGGCCCAAAGTAACTCGCTAAGTTCCTCTGTTTTTCCAAAACTCACACCCTATCCGGTGGTACCTTCAAGACCGACCGCCAACTGAACTCTAAGCGTCGCCGCCGATTATCCGCACGATTTCCGAGCCGCCGTAACTTCTTCTAGACAAGCTTCACTATCCACGGTCGCCGAACAAGCTCAACCAATCGCTCAACCTTGCCAACATCGAACCAATCGACCAAGAACTTACACTTCCGCCCTTACAAGGCTTCATAAGGCGACATCCGAACACCGAAATGGTAGCTTAAACGCTTCTCTACAGAGACAACAATCTCACAACTACCCCCGAAATCCACACACCGCCCGAGGCGAATGCGATTTGAGACTCACCGAGTTCTTAACCTTGCCTCGTAAAACTTCCAAACAAAAACAGCCGTAACACTGGCTCCATGTCGCCATAAGGTGAAGGTAGGCACCGATGCAGCCTTACAACCTTTCTCGATAACTCAACACAACGGTAAACGGCCCCGATCGAAAACACGATGGGCTGCCCCCATCGCCCGACCACCGTCGAACGCATCCACGAACTCAGACTGGTTAACTAAACTTGGGCCTAACACCTCGTGATCCACCACCGCGGAGCACCACAACCGACCCCACCAACAACAGTCGCGGGTTGACCCGCAACGCGCCTCAACCCGACCCGCAACGCCGCACAATACTAGCTCCCCAAGGAAAACTCACTAATCACGTTACGAAAACCTAGCGGTCTTCTTAGCTCAACTACCCTCTTCATTTCACACTACTCGTGACTTATCCCACAAACATAGCTCACGTGCACTATGCACTCCTATAAGGATCAAACATAACACTACACCTTTACCCGAGATGGCCTTACCTCTAAGGTCTCTACGTATAAAGCTCTAAGGCTCACACTTTCTCTATCCCTCAACATCTTACTCGGTTAAACAACCATGATCTAATCAAAACTAACACACTGCTATCAGAACATAGCACTTAAGGTATACTCACCGATCACATAAACAAAACTCTGTAGGGTTAAAGATATACCAGAACTCACTGTTTCACTCCCTTAATCGTCTAATCAAACTCGCCCGTAGGCATAGCCGAGGAGATGACAAACTACCCACCGATCCTGAAGGCTAAGTCCTCCTTACTAGGACACTCTTTCGACATTAGACCCTGACGGTCATAGGTACAACAAGTACCAACTAAAAGACGACATTCCCCGGGATGACGTCACACATCGGAACCGAAGCCCCGAGTTCGCCAACTCTCGCACACCCCGAACGCCCTGAAATTCATGAAGACCACTGCGACCGTGGATGTGCATAATCAAATCTCCGCGAGGTGACTCGCCTCGAAAGTTACCAAAGGACCTTGCTTCTCTGGCCCTCTTCTGTTGTCCTTCGTTAACCCGTCGATCTCTACGCTTTCGGCCACGCGCATAAGCCCGCATACGTGCCATGCTCAAGCTTCAATCAAGGATTACCTTTGCACAACCTTCTTAGGTAGTCATCAAGACTCGCGATACATCGGTATACTCTCCGTAGCCAAATCCATAGCTAGTAACAGTGGTCGCCTTTGCAATCTATATTCATCGCTCCCGATCGTGGAACCGAAGATTCAAATATCATGGCCGCAGTAGGAACTGCCGCCGCCGTGCTAAACTTTACTGGGGCTAGTGATGTCGCCGAAATCCCCGAATGAAGCACCTAACTCAGGTGATGATTGGGCCTGTGCCCTCGTAACCTCTCGACTCTACTCGCCTCCTGGCCGCTTTCCCTCCTGGGCCCGGGTTCGCCCTACGCGGAGGCATAACGGTAAGGGAAAGAAATACGTTTAGAGGGTCCAACTTACAACACAGCTCTAAGGCACGATCTCAGAGTGAGAAGAATAGAAACCAATCCTAAATACCCTATAGCCTCCTGATTATTGGTGTGGTGCACAACACACCGATAATCAAGACTCTATCGATACGATGCAGACACTTTCCGAGGATTAATCGCTCGATACCACTTTTGTACCGACCTGCCCGGTCAAGCATCGTGCCTTACCCCGCACCCTAGTGACACAACATCGAGTAATCGGAACATAAAGACAATACATGAAACCAATGTAAAATGACGGGAAATAAGAAGACAGCAACCAAAAGCGGTTACCTTCGATATATATAAATAGCAATTCGAACGATTCATAACCCTCTTACAAATTTCTGCCCACAACAAGATTACATGCACTTAAGAAATGATACAACAATAATGGGCGACGGGCCCCGCCAAACCCCCGAATGTAAACACTTACTACGACAGGACTATACCATCGATAAGCCTCCGAGAAACGAGCTTCCCAAAAGATGAACCGTGATCCTAAGAGCGAGGATCAACGATCGTGTACCTTTACTGCGGCATGAACGCAACCCCAAGGAGGTCGGTAACAAAAATTTAGTATGTGAAATCAAAATAAATCAGAATGAAATCATAGTAGTCTATATAAAGCGGGAGACATGTATGATAACCAAACTACGCTCACAATAAATAAGCAAATATGTCAAGTCGTGACTCACGCCTCAAAGTTATCACAATAAAACCGCACGGTAAGTACGAAGGCATAGCCGACTACTAAGACCCACGCACCAAAAATACCACAAATCGTATCCCGAGGTCTTTCTAGACCGCACCACATGATCGGCCGCCCTCGCCCGCAATATCAATGCTTGCGTCTATCCTCGAACTCTCGCAGACTCCGCATAGGTCACACACGGACCCGCATGAGGTATTCTCGAATCATGGTCCTGCATCACCGAGGTATACCGCGTCGGGCGCTAACCTCGGTATCTGCCAGGCTCCCGCAACCCGCATAGTCTCAAAAGACCGCATAGTCTCAATGCACCGCATAGGAATCCCCGCGTCGGGCTAAACACCCGAATGATCAATCACGAGCTACCGCGCTCCGCATAGTCACGAGGACCGCGATAGCCGTAAAGACCCGCATCAAGGGTGGCAAGCCCTGTATAATAAGTCAGGGGTATGTGATACAATAACGCATAACGGGCTTAACGTTTAACAACGTAAGCACAACAATAATAACCCCCTTACATAATAATCACAAGATACTAACACACGTAGCATCCTAACATGCTTGCTCATCAAATCAACAAGAAAGTATTACAAGGCTATCACAAACCAATACAATCAAGTTATTCACACAAGGTACTTTCTACTAACAAGTTCGGGTACCTATCCCCAAAGTACTTCATACATTAAATCTTTAAAAGATACGTTACTTCACAAAAATCACACAATACCCGTAGTATATAAAAATAGAGTGATTATTTTTTTCAAAGTAAATCAATTACTTCTCTTTGTAAAATCAAGTAGCAACATTCTTTTCCAATGTTCAAGTTTGCCTGATTTCCAATGTTTAAGTTTGCCTAATTTCCAATGTTCAAGTTTCTCATTTTAGAAAGGTTTCGTAGTTCATAGTCTTATTCATTTAAGAATATAATTCTCCTTTAAACAATCTGAGAAACCTAAGCCTTATATGTGAGTAGGATATTCTTGTTTATAACAATCTTATTACGAAATAGTGATCTAGGAAATATCATTTTGTCTCATCTTAGCTTCTATGCGGATGGAAGTTTCTACCGTTTTAATAATACTTAATTAGTCAAAACATTTCCTTTTATTAACGCTGCAGTGGTTTGTCGATACACATTCGATTTCCAAATCAAGAAACATTCTTAAGCCGTTATACCTAACTTCCCATAAAGCTAGTATAACTCTTAAGTTTTCAAAACCAAGTATTACTTCTTCTTTCAAAATGATTCAAAATCTTTTGAAATACTTCAAGTTCTTTATTAATACATAACAAGCCGCTTATAGTTCAAATCGTTACCTTTTAAAACCACATGTATTTTCTTACCAACATAAAGTCGTTATAACCAACTTCCATAAAGCCGTTATAACACTTTATGTTTTACACCAATCAAATACATTTAGCACTGTGACGTCACCGTACTACATAGTTCACACATATCATGCTAGAAGAGATAGGAAGAGGTTCACATACCGCGACAGTATCGACTAATAGCAAAACGCTCCAAGTACCTCAAACCGCTCGGCTACTCTTAGCCCTAGATCGCGCCACACGTAGTACTTCAACCTATAAGGCCACAAGGCGCTTATTAACATGTAGGTCTCACCGGAGAACATTCTACATAAAATTCGGCAAGATTCTCCCCCGCAACAACAGAAATCTCCTCCTCTATCGAGGCTGCTACTAAGCCAACCAGGGGGTTATACATCTAACCCTAACGGGTACAATTCTACTCCACGACTACTACACAAGTCATCAGAATACAATTTCTATGTAAAAACAGTTTAGTACTCTTCTTCTAAAAGGTTTCTTATTATTCAGCTTAAGTCCAAAGACATTGCCGACAACAACGTTCGCCTATATATACGATACTTCAACTATATAGTCTAACAATCATGTAATTTCCAATTACAATAGAGGACAAGATATTTACCTCGATAAGCCCATAATTATCCGAGTATAAAGTCGATCCCGGCAATCGTTTAGCTCCAACTCCGCGCTCCAACCCGCCTCCAAACTACCCTTAGAAGTTCTAACCAACTTCTACATACTACTCCAACTAACCATGGAGATTTTCCTTGTGGTTTCGGTTGGTATTGACGGTAAGTATAATAGTATTTCTGGGCTTTTCGTATAGGTATAACCTTAGAATACAACAAGGTATATGGCTAAGGTAATTTGGGCATTATAACAATACTTTGAGAGTATTTCTACCAAGAGGGGTATTATAAAACAACTAGGCAGTGGGTACCCCACGGCTAGCACCCTGGAGGGGGTGTATACCCTCTACTACCCCACTGTGGGGAACTCTGCCAAGGAGGGGAAGGCTTTTGGACGAGAACCACAAGAAGGGAGATGGAGGGATTTTAACACTTAGAAGATTTTAGGATGAAGAAAGTCTTCAACATAGAGTGGTATTTATAGCCAACCAATGGCCAACCAATGGCCAAGATCATGCCAAGTGCAAGGCAAGTGTAGGGCCAAGATCTTGCCAAGTGCCCTTAACCAACTAACACACAAATATCCTACCAACTAAAGCCATTCCAATCGCCACAATAACGCCTCACATCCATCAATTGGAGGGTGACAAGTGTCGCCTCCCGTTGGTCCAAAATGTTTCGCCTCTAAAAATCCGCAAAATAAAATATGGCATAGCCGAAATTCCCTACGAAGTGTGAAAACGCTTTACTAAAAACGACTCTAACCGTGTTGTGCACAAAATTAAATCGCCAAGCCTACTTGAAGTTCGAAATTTCCTACGCACGTCCTCGCGCATACTCGGAAATACGGTATAACACCTACGCACGCCCCCACGCATATACTGAAATACGGGGTATAACATTCTCCCCTCCTTAGAAACATTCGTCCCGAATGTTCCTTCTCAAGACGGATAATGATAAAGTTCTTCTAATAAGTTGCCAACGCCACAACTGGCCACGAAACAACACATGCACGCAAATACTTATATCCAAGTCCACGAGGAAACACCTCTAACATCACAAACTTTTGTCACTTTGCCGCGAGGTTCTAGTGTCACTCCGGCGACCCGACAAATGGTGTCGGACTGCATGCGATTCCTGAGGTCTAAAATATACATCCTTCGCACCTTCTCCCTTTACAAGAATGATCATATCTATGCTCGCAATACATGCTCGCCTCTACCCTTACTCGTCGTACTCATCTCGAACTCTTGAACTCTTCCAAAGATATGCACTACACTTCGCTTATCGCCGCTTCTCCAAACCTTGGAGTCACCACCTCCAACTTGGTTATCTTACTAGCCTCGATCCTCCTTAAGGCCACTTCCGGCCTTCACGATCCGCTTCAGGTCGAACATATCCACGAACTCATACGATGGTCATCAAAACTTGGGCCTAGCACCTCGTGACCTACCGCTGGCGACCACCCGTAGTGACCCCACCTCATTCCGGCCACGGTTGACACGCAACACGCCCTCAACCCGAGCCTCACACGCCGACTTCTCGTTTCTCGATCCGAACAACCTTGCTAAATCACATCATGAAAGATACCACTTTCATTTACCCAACCCAGAGACTTATCACACAATATTTTCTAGGCATAAAATGCACTCTGACAAGGATCACTCGCAAAATCTTGTACTCAAGACGGCCTTACATCTAAGGTCTCAACTGTAATATTCTAAGGTTCATCATTTTCTCACCCCTGTGCTTACCCTTTTTCCCCAACCAGTTCCTAAATCACATTTTTGCACAAAGCTATCCGAACATAACACTTAACACATTAACATAACATCAAAACATACAAGCCTCTAGATGGTTAGGATATACCGAAGCTACCGCCCACTCTAATCATAAGTCCGCCGCAGGCGCATAATCGCAGAAAGCGATGAACCGCCATCGATCCGCAGGTCGCGCGCCGCCGCTTCGCATTCTCCTATAAGCACGATCTCGTCACATGGCTCGACGGCCGCAGTGAAACAAGCACCAATAAAAGACGATATTTCCCGATGATGTTTGCCACATCGCGTACACCGAGGGGACATGAATCCTGCCGCTAGCACTCACGTAAACTCGTGAACGTAAGCCCCGAGCTCGACCAGCTCCGAATACCCGAACGACCAAGATCGCGAGGACCACTGCATCGGGCGGAGGTACATAACTAGATCACTGCCGAGGCGGTCCGCCTCGAAAGTTACCAAAGGACCTCGCTCGCCCTCTCGCTGATCTCGGTCATTCCGTCGACCTCTCCGTGCCTCACATCCTAGTGCATGAGCTTGCGCGGCAATGTCCATGCCCTACAAGAGCTACACCCGCATAAGCCTCGCCAAGTAATCGCCCAGCCTGACGTGGCGGTGTACTGGCCCTCCATATCGCTACTACAGCTGAACATACCGAGCTAATGAGTCGAACTCACATTGTACTCTCTAACCGCCCGCCCGCCCCGCCTCAACGTCAAAAATCTGTTTACCGAGCCCTCTCATCTCGTGGAGGCAAGAAATGTGCAAGAAATGCCCTTGAGAACTGTCCCAAACTGCTGGAAGTGCATGCTCTTCCCGACAGCTCACGAATCAAACTACCAATCGGCAGATCACGCGGTGATGCGAACCCAATACCACCGACTCGCTCGAGGCTCGATCACTCTCATGATCCGTCAGAGTCGTCGGATAAACTCCCGAGGTCGCCTCGCCTCTCGATCCATGTAACACCGAGGGCTACAACTCGTGAAGTCCCGTAGCCTCAAACTGCTCGCCGGGGTGAACTACGGTGCCGCTGGGCCGGAATCGCCGTGATCCACTTATCTCATATTCGCCACGACCGCCGATGGCGCCATCTCCTTGTACTTATCTCATCGGCTCAGTGCCGCGAGGCCGAGGCTCGTGTATCAGAGTCTCGCAGCCATCGCCGCGCTCTAAACTCGCTGGTCTTTGCGGCGTCGCGAAACCCGCCGTCGGAATCGCTCGTCTTCGACGCTCGCGCTCGCATTCTCTCAGATCTCACTAACATCTCTCGATTGCCTTGCCCATCTGGGCTCGGGTTGCCTTACGCGGAGGCATAATCGTAAAGGGAAGGAATACGTCGGAGGGTCCAATTTATCACACAAATCAAGGCACGATCTCGTAATGAGAAGAATGGAAACCAATCCTAAATGTCTCGCCTCCTCGATTATAGATGTGGTGCACAACACACCGATAATCAAGACTTACTAGACACGGTCGTAGACACTTTCCGAGGACTAATCGCTCGATACCACTTTTGTCACGACCCAACCTGGGCGTGGATCGTGCCTTACCCCGGCACCCTAGTGATACAACATCGAGAAAATCAGCGGAAATAAAAACATGAACATGAATTAAGAGAAAAGATAAATAAACAAAGCAACCAAAATAGCTTGCCTTCATCATATATACATAAATACCAACAGCTTATCCTTTTTACAAACCCCGCCACAACAAACATGCACTCTAAGATTTTTACAATGCTATGATGGACAGGCCGCCATACCCCGAATGTATAAGAATCTGCTGCACTGTGGTAACATACCAAAAGATAAGCCTCCAAGGAACGGAGCTTCCCAATACGAAAGGTGATCTTAAAGCGAGGATCGATACCGATGTACCTTTTACTGCGGCATGAACGCACTTCAAGGAGGTCGATAACAGTACCAAGTATGTGAAATCAGAAATATCAGAAATGAAATCATAATAGTCTATATAAAGCAGAGACATGTATGATAACCAAACTACGCTCACAACATAGAAGGCCATGTCAAGTCGTGACTCACGCCTCAAAGTCATCCTCATGCCCGTGGAACTTCTTCCTCACCGCCGTGCCTAGGTACAAATCATGTGATACGATAATGTGTCTCGCCCATCTTATGGACCCAATATAGAAACGTGTGGAATACATTCCGGATGAACCAGAGTCGTGAAATACATTCCCGGATGAACCGGTAGTCAAGTGATATACATTCCCGGATGAACCGGTAGTCAAGTGATATACATTCCCGGATGAACCGGTAGTCGAGTGAAATACATTCTCAGATGACCCGGTAATCAAGTGAAAATACATTCCCGGATGACCCGGTAATCAAGTGAGATACATTCCCGGATGACCCGGTAATCAAGTGAAATACATTCCCGGATGACCCGGTAATCAAGTGAGATACATTCCCGGATGACCCGGTAATCAAGTGAAATACATTCCCGGATGACCCGGTAATCAAGTGAGATACATTCCCGGATGACCCGGTAATCAAGTAGAACACAGTTCTTGCACAACAAGGCTATTACACGTAACATGGTCAAGTTTCATAACAACAAGCATAAGCAAGTTACACACGACTCAAGGTACTTTCATTTTATGTCAAAGTCCGGATTTTAACCTTAAAGTACTACGTCCGTTAAATTCCTTTTTAAGATCCATTTCTTTTACAAAGGTCACCCGATACCCGTAGTATAAAATTGGAGTGACTAACATTGTTAAGTAAACCGAAATGCTTTCCTTTGTAAAATCAAGTAACAACCTTATTTTCCAAACGTTCAAGTTTGCCTAATTTCGAATGCTCAAGTTTCTCATTTTAGAAAAAGGTTTCGTAGTTCATAGTTTTAGTCCTTTAAAACATAATTCTCCTTTAAACGTTTTGAGAAACATATGTCTTATATGTGAGTAGGTTATTCTTGTTTATAATCAATCTTATTAAGCAGCCATGATCTAGGAAATGTAATATCATTTTGTCTCATCTTAGCTTATGCAGATGGAGGTTTCTTGGTTTTAATAATACTTCATTAGTCAATACATTTTCCTTTTATTAACGCTGCAGTGGTTTGTCGATACACATTCTGATTTCCGAAATCAGTAAAACATTCTTAAGCCGTTATACCTAACTTCCCATAAAGCTAGTATACTCTTAAGCTTTCAAAACCCAAGTACTACTCATTCTTTCAAAACGATTCATAAATCTTTTGAAATACTTCAAGTTCTTTATTAACACATATCAAGCCGCTTATTATTCAAATCGCTACCTTTTAGAAACCACAAAGTATTTGCTTATCCACATGAGTCGTTATAACCGACTTCCCATAAAGCCGTTATAACACTTTATGTTTTAAACCAATCAAATACATTTAGCACATGTATCGCTCACCGTACTACATAGTTCACACATATCATGCTAGAAGAGATAGGAAGAGGTGCACAGACCTCGCGACGATTATCGACTAATAGCAAAACGCTCCACGTACCACAAACCGCTTGGCTACACTCTCGCCAAGCGGTCACTCCACACGTAGTACTACAACCTATAGAGGCCACAAAGCGCCTATTAATATATTTAGATCCCGACGTAGAATATTCTACATAAAATTGGCAAAGACTCTCCCCGCAACAACAGAAATCTCCTCCTCTATCGAGGCCGCTACCAAGCCAACCTGGGGTTAACACGTCTGACCGGACGTACAATTCTACTACACGAATGCTACACAAGTCTCATGTCTGATCCTATGTAATTACAGTCGGTTCTCTTATTTAAATTCAGGCTTAAGTCGCAAGACATTGCCGTAAGTATTATTCAGGCTTAAGTCAAAAGACATTGCCGCACAATTATAATGTTCAGTTCTATATATAGTATACTTCAACTATATATTCCTACAACATGTAATTTCCAATTACAATAGAAGGTCAAGAGTGTTTACCTCGATAAGCCCAAAATTATCCAAGTTTAAATGTCGATCCTGAGCAAGGTTTAGCTCCTACTCCGAGCGCTCCGACCCGCTCCAAACAACCCTTAGAAGTTCTAACCAACTTCTACTATAACTTCAACTACGGGTGAAGATTTACTTAGGGTTTCGTTTTAGTGACTGAGGGAAAGTATAATAGTATTTTCCGGGCTTTTGTAAAAAGGTACTTTGGAAAGTACTACAAGGTATTTGGCTAAAGTATTTTGGGCATTATAACAATACTAGGAGAGTATTTCTATACCACAACAAGGGGTATTATACGAAACAACTAGGCTAGGGGGTATACCTCTCGCCAAGGCTTCTGGGGGTAGTGGCATGAAAGTAAGTAAGAGGAGGGAGTATTTTGAGACTTAGGTAGATTGCTCAAGTTTTGGATGAAGAAAGTTCATCAACTAAGGGGTATTTATAGGTCAAGTGAAGGCCAACCAATGGCCAAGATGAAGACAAGTGCATAGCAAGTGTAAGGCCAAGATTAAGCCATGTGCAACCTTATCCATCTACACAAAATATCCTACCTAACCCTTGACCACAATTCAACACAAAAAACGTGCCAATCCTTGCCCATTTCGTCCGCCAACCTTCACCAATTAGAGGGTGACAAGTGTCGCCCTCTTGTTGGTCCAAAATGTTACGTCTCTCTAAAAATCCGCAAAATTATAAATGACATAGCCGGAAATTCCCTACGAAAGTGTGGAAAGCGTTTCGTCGAAAAACGACTCTAACCGGGTGTTGTGCACAAAAAGAATTCGGCCAAGCCTAAAGAAGTTCGAAAATTCCTACGTACGTCCCCCACGTACATACTCTGGAAATACGGGGTATAACACTTACATAGGACTGTATTTACAGTAGACTGATAACCTTTATTGGTTGAATGTTCTGCAAGTAGCATGTACTACTTGGAAGGTGGACAAGGCTAGCCGGGTTATAGCCGTGGAGCGTTTTGCTTATAGTCGATAATCGTCGCGAGGTATGTGATTCTTCCTATACTCTTGAGAATGAAGTATTTTAAAAGAATATATATAGTACGGTAGACGTACGTGTGGCAATGTCTTTTGACTTAAGCCTGAATAATATGTATATATAATATGGTAGACGTACGTGTGCTAACTGAATATAGTTGTACGACAATGTCTTTTGACTTAAGCCTGAATAATAAGAACCTTGAAATATTTTAAAAGGAATATATATATATAGTACGGTAGACGTACGTGTGTTAACTGAATGTAGTGTTACGGCAGTGTCTTTTGACTTAAGCCTGAATAATAAAGAATCTTGAAGTTTTTCAAAAGATTAATAAACCATTTTGAAAGAAGAGTAATACTTGGTTTTGAAAACATAAGAGTTATACTAAGCTCTATGGGAAGTTAGGTATAACGTCTTAAGAGTGGTAAAGATAATGGTTTACTGATTTTTAGAAGTTAAGAGACTTAATCTTAAAAGATAAGAGACTTGACTTAATATGGATGTTTGTGTGAAACCTCATTCGTGAGTAATGAGTACTTGGTTTTTAAAAGGGAATAATGTTTTACTGATTTCGGAAAGCAGAATAAGTATCGAACAAACCACTGCAGCGTTAATAAAGGAAATGTAATGAATAATGAAGTATTATTAAAAACAGTAGAAACCTCCATCTGCATAGAAACTAAGATGAGACAAAATGATATTACATTTCCTAGATCATGGCTGCTTAATAAGATTGATCATAAACAAGAATAAAACTGCTCACACATATGGCCTATGTTACTCAATTTTTTTAAAAGAGATTAAAACATTGAACTATGAAACTTTTCTAAAATAAAGAGACTTGAGTAATTGAAATTAGGCAAACTGGAACTTTAGGGAAAAGAAAGGCATTGTTTTGTCTTAAATTGGTTTAAAACATAAAGTGTTATAACAGCTTTATGGGAAGTTAGTTATAACGACTTTATGAGAACAAAAGAAGGGTTTTATCATTGGTTTTAATGTGGTAACTTGACTTTAAAAAGAGAAGTATTTTGGTTCAAAAAGAAGGCATGATATTGCCTTAATTTGGTTTTAAAAAAAGAAAGTATGGAAGTTGTTTTGGTTTACTTAAAAAGATGTAAGTCACTCTATTTATATACTACCTTGAGTTGTGTATAACTTGCCTATGCTTGTTGTTGTGAAACTTGCCTATGCTTGTTGTGATAGCCTTTGTTGTGCAACAATTGTGTTTCTATACTACCGCGTCTCTCGATGGAGGGCCGGTTGACTTGTTGAGAACTTACTTGGACGTGCCGGCAGTGACGGAGAATTCCACGGGTACGCTCCTGTTGATAGTGTTATTTTTGCTAATCGCTTTGGACATACTGACACGATGCGTGACGCACGGGTATGGTTCCATTTTGATTGCTGTTTAGTTGTTTCCTTTTGGACATACTGACACGATGCGTGGCGCACGGGTATGGTTCCATTGGGATTGCTGTCTTGTTGTTTCCTTCTGGACATACTGACACGATGCGTGGCGCACGGGTATGGTTCCATTGGGATTGTTATTCCATGGACTAGCTCTCCATGAGGTTTTACTGTTCGGCCTTGGTATCTGGTAGTCGGCTTTCGTACTTGCCCCGTGTCAGCTTCGTGGTTTGGTTGTATTGTATTGTTAGTACGGCTTTGGCATCAGGTAGGACTTGGTGTTCAGGTGTACTTCTTGGTGTTATCATATCATGATCACGGCGTGAGGAAGGTATTCCACGGGCATGATTGATGTTATGGGCGTGAGACCCATCATTATATTTGAGTAATGACTTGGAGGGCGTGAGTCCCTGACTTGATATAATCAGATATGTGTACTGTAGTTTGGTTATCATACATGTCTCCTGCTTTATATAGACTATTATGATTTCATTTACAGTATTTACAGTTTCACATACTTGGTACCTGTTGTACTGACCTCCTTCGGGGGGCTGCGTTCATGCCGCAGGTAGAGGTACATCGGCTGTCGATCCCCGCGTTTAGGATCACTTTTCAGCATATTGGGAAGCTCCGTTCCTTCGGAGGCTTATCTTTTGGTATGTTACCCTGAGTCCAGAGGTTCTTGTACATTCACTGTATGGCGGGGCCCCGTCCCGTCATAGTTGTTGTATAAATCTTAGAGGTGCAGAGTAATCACAAGTGTGGTTGTAAGGATTAAACTGTTCAACTTTGTAAATATATATATATGCCGAAAGGCGATTTTCTCTCAGGTAAAATGTGTCTCATTTCACATTTTGTTTCATGTATTGTTTTTATGTTCCGCTGATTACTCTGATGTATGACTACTTGGGTGTCCGGTAAGGGCCACGCCCGGTTCGGTCGTGACAAAAGTGGTATCGAGCGATTAATCTCTGAAAGTGTCAATAGACCGTGTCTAGTAGAGTCTTGATTATCGGTGTGTTGTGCACCACATCTATAATCAGGAGGCTGCAGGACATTTAGGATTGGTTTCCATTCTTCTCATTTTGAGATCGTGCCTTAGAGCTATGTTGTAAGTTGGACCCCTCTGACGTACTTCGTTTTTACCAGTTATGCCTCCGCGTAAGGCAACCCGCCCGGGCGGCATGGCACAGAGGAGTCGCGAGTAGCAATGCGCCAGCTCTACAGAGACCACAAGACTGAGCCTCCCCCGCATCGGAGCAGAGAGATGGGTTACGCGAGTGGGCCCGCGATGGCCGTGATTGTGGCGAACTTGAGGATAGCCGGACGCAGCAGCCCAAAGAGCACCAGGTTCACCCTAGTTCGAGATAGTTTGAGGCTACGGATTTTCCGAGATGTAGCTCGCGAGTTTTATGGGTCGAGGCCGAGGATGATCCGCAGAGTTCATCCGAAGCGATTCTGATCGCGAGAGTGATCAAGGCATCGGAGACCGAAGTCGGTGGTCCTAGGTTCGTGATCGGCCGCGTGATACCGCAATGATCGGTTTGATTCGCGAGCTGTCGGGAGAGAACGCACTTCCAACTATATGGGACGAGTTCTCAAAGGCATTTCTGCACACTTCTTGCCTCCACGGATGAGAGGGCTCGGCCGATGATTTTTGGTGTTACGGCGAGCCGCGCACGGTTCGAGTACAATGTGAGTTCGACTCATTGGCCCTGCACGCCCCGCGTTAGTGGCTAGTATGGAGGATCGAGTGCACCGATATGTTACTGAGGCTCGATGATTTCCTAGAAGAGAGTTGTTCGTAGCTCTTCACCGGCATGGACATTGCCGCGCACGCAGCTTATGCAATTGGATGTGAGGAGCGAGAAATCGACGGAAAGACCAAGATCGCAGAAGAGGCCGAGCAGCAGGTCCTTTGGTGACTTTCTAGGCGGACCGCCTCAGCAGACTAGTTATGCGCTCCACCAGTACAGAGTGGTCCTCCACAATCTTCAGGGCATCCAGAGTATTCAGGAGCAGGTCAGGGCTCCAAGGGTTCAGATTTTCGGGAGAGCAGGGGTGTTAGCCAGCTGAAGCCACCCCTACCTCGTTGTGGCCGCTGTGGTAGACTCCATAGTGGGGAGTGTCGTGCTAGTTCGGGAGTTTGTTTTACATGCGATGCAGGCCATTTTGCGGAAACTGTCCGACCGGGGTAAGATCGCGGGCAAAGACAGACTACGGATCTATGGCCGGTTCATCACCTTCTACGGTATGCCTGCAGGCGTGGATCGTGATTAGAGTAAAGCGGTAGATACAGGTATATCCTTACCCCTCTAAAGACTTGTATGTATTGATGTTATGATAATGTGTTAAGTGTTATGTTCGGATAGCTTTGTGCTAAAATATGATTTCAAAACCTGGTTAGTGAGAAAGGGTAAGCCTGGGGGTGAGATAATGATGAACCTTAGAATATTACAGTTGAGACCTTAGATGTAAGGCCGTCTTGAGTACAAGACTTTACGTGATCTTTGTCGAATGTATAAGTATACGCGAGTAACTGGGAAAATTCCTTGGGTAGTGTAAAATGGAAGTGGTAGCTTTCATGACCAGATAGGTAAGATTGTTCCGGATCGGGAACAAGAGCTTGATGCGTTAAGTGGTCGGGTTGGGGCCATGTTGCGGGCCAACCCGCGGCTGTTTCGAGGTGGGGTCAGCTCTGGGTGGTCCCGCCAGGTGTTAGGGTCACGAGGGTGCTAGGCCCAAGATTAGATGACCATCGTATGAGTTCGTGGATATGTTCGACCAGAAGCGGATCGTGAAGGCCGGGAATGGCCTTAAGGGAGATTGAGGCTAGTAAGATGACCAAGTTTGGAGGTGGTCACTCCAAAGTCTTGGGAACGAGCGTTGATCAAGTGTGTACGCGTGTACTAAGAAGAGTTCGAGTGTTCGAGAAGAGTACGACGAGTAAGGAAGGAAGTGAACTTATGCTGAAAGATGGAAGTAATCATTTTTGAGAAATAAATGTGCGAAGGGAGTGTCCCTTGGACCAAGAGCGAGAGTTGGTATTGTTTTGCATCATCGAGGTGGTTCCTCGTTGGCCTGGATTTAAGTATTTGCGCGCATGTGTTATTTCGTGGCCAGGCGTGGCGTTGGCAACTTGTTAGAAGAACTTTATCGTTATCCGTCTTGTGAAGGAACATTCGGGACGAATGTTTCTAAGGAGGGGAGAATGTTATACCCCGTTTTTCCAGAGTATGTACGTGAGGGCGTACGTATAAAAATTTAAGCCTTAAGGATTGGCAAGGTTCGAAAATTTGGGCACAAGTGCCGAAAAGGATCGTTTTTCGACGAAACGTTTTACTAAACTTGCGAAGGGAAAATTCTGGCTATGTCATTTATAATTTTTGCGGATTTTTCCGAGAGACGAAACATTTTGGACCAACGGGAGGGTGACATGTGTCACCCTCACATTGGGCGTGTTTGGTGGACGGCAAAGGTGCAAGATGGCACGTTTTTTGTGCCTTGGTTGTAGTCAAGGTTAGGTAGGATATTTGTGAGATATTTTGTGTAGTTGATGAACAAGTGGGACCCACTTACACTTGTCCAAATCCCCACCCTACACTTGCCTAACACTTGTCTTGATCTTGGCCATTGGTTGGCCATTTCTTGACCTATAAATACCCCTCTAACTTGAAGACTTTCTTCATCCAAAAATCATTTCCAAGTCTTGAAATCCCTCCCCCTTTTGTGAGCCCTTGGCCGAGAGCCTCCCCCTCCCCCTTTGTAGTGTCTAGCCGAGGGGTACTCCCCCCCTAGCCTAGTTGGTTTCGTGTAATACCCCTTTTTGTGGTATAGAAATACTCTCCTAGTATTGTTATAATGCCAAAATACTCTAGCCCTTATACCTTGTAGTACTTTCCAAAAGTTACCTTTATACGTAGAGCCCGGAAATACTATTATACTTTCCTTTAGCCACTAAACAAAACCCTAAGGAAATCTTCATAGTTGGTTGAAGTATTTAAGTAGAAGTTGCGTAGAACTTCTAAGGGTTGTTTGGAGCGGGTTGGAGCGCACGGAGTAGGAGCTTGACGTTGCTCAGGAGCGACATTAAACTTGGATAATTTTGGGCTCATCGAGGTAAATACTAATGTCCTTCTATTGTAATTGGAAATTACATACTGTAGTAGTATTGAAATGAATATAAGATTCATAGAAGAGAATTGAACTGTAATAGAAGGATATTATAGAAAAGACTTGAACTGAAATCACATCAGAAGAATATTTTGTAGAAGATTAAACTGTACTTACATAGGACTGTATTTACAGTAGACTGATAACCTTTATTGGTTGAATGTTCTGCAAGTAGCATGTACTACTTGGAAGGTGGACAAGGCTAGCCGGGTTATAGCCGTGGAGCGTTTTGCTTATAGTCGATAATCGTCGCGAGGTATGTGATTCTTCCTATACTCTTGAGCATGAAGTATTTTAAAAGAATATATATAGTACGGTAGACGTACGTGTGGCAATGTCTTTTGACTTAAGCCTGAATAATATGTATATATAATATGGTAGACGTACGTGTGCTAACTGAATATAGTTGTACGGCAATGTCTTTTGACTTAAGCCTGAATAATAAGAACCTTGAAATATTTTAAAAGGAATATATATATATAGTACGGTAGACGTACGTGTGTTAACTGAATGTAGTGTTACGGCAATGTCTTTTGACTTAAGCCTGAATAATAAAGAATCTTGAAGTTTTTCAAAAGATTAATAAACCGTTTTGAAAGAAGAGTAATACTTGGTTTTGAAAACATAAGAGTTATACTAAGCTTTATGGGAAGTTAGGTATAACGTCTTAAGAGTGGTAAAGAGAATGGTTTACTGATTTTTAGAAGTTAAGAGACTTAATCTTAAAAGATAAGAGACTTGACTTAATATGGATGTTTGTGTGAAACCTCATTCGTGAGTAATGAGTACTTGGTTTTTAAAAGGGAATAATGTTTTATTGATTTCGGAAAGCAGAATAAGTATCGAACAAACCACTGCAGCGTTAATAAAGGAAATGTAATGAATAATGAAGTATTATTAAAAACAGTAGAAACCTCCATCTGCATAGAAACTAAGATGAGACAAAATGATATTACATTTCTTAGATAATGACTGCTTAATAAGATTGATCATAAACAAGAATAAAACTGCTCACACATATGGCCTATGTTACTCAATTGTTTTAAAAGAGATTAAGACATTGAACTATGAAACTTTTCTAAAATAAAGAGACTTGAGTAATTGAAATTAGGCAAACTGGAACTTTAGAGAAAAGAAAGGCATTGTTTTGTCTTAAATTGGTTTAAAACATAAAGTGTTATAACAACTTTATGGGAAGTTAGTTATAACGACTTTATGAGAACAAAAGAAGGGTTTTATCATTGGTTTTAATGTGGTAACTTGACTTTAAAAAGAGAAGTGTTTTGGTTCAAAAAGAAGGCATGATATTGCCTTAATTTGGTTTTAAAAAAGGAAAGTATGGAAGTTGTTTTGGTTTACTTAAAAAGATGTAAGTCACTCTATTTCTATACTTTGACATAAAATGAAAGTACCTTGAGTTATGTATAACTTGCCTAAGCTTGTTGTTGTGAAACTTGCCTATGCTTGTTGTGATAGCCTTTGTTGTGCAAGAATTGTGTTTCTATACTACCGCGTCTCTCGATGGAGGGCCGGTTGACTTGTTGAGAACTTACTTGGACGTGCCGGCAGTGACGGAGAATTCCACGCACGCCTCGCTGATAGTGTTATTTTTGCTATTCGCTTTGGACATACTGACACGATGCGTGGCGCACGGGTATGGTTCCATTTTGATTGCTGTTTAGTTGTTTCCTTTTGGACATACTGACACGATGCATGGCGCACGGGTATCGTTCCATTGGGATTGTTGTCTTGTTGTTTCCTTCTGGACATACTGACACGATGCGTGGTGCACGGGTATGGTTCCATTGGGATTGTTATTCCATGGACTAGCTCTCCATGAGGTTTTACTGTTCGGCCTTGGTATCTGGTAGTCGGCTTTCGTACTTGCCCCGTGTCAGCTTCGTGGTTTGGTTGTATTGTATTGTTAGTACGGCTTTGGCATCAGGTAGGACTTGGTGTTCAGGTGTACTTCTTGGTGTTATCATATCATAGATCGCGGTGGCGAAGGTATTCCACGGGCATGATTGATGTTATGGGCGTGAGACCCATCATTATATTTGAGTAATGACTTGGAGGGCGTGAGTCCCTGACTTGATATAACTGTATTTGTGTGTACTGTAGTTTGGTTATCATACATGTCTCCTGCTTTATATAGACTATTATGATTTCATTTACAGTATTTACAGTTTCACATACTTGGTACCTGTTGTACTGACCTCCTTCGGGGGGCTGCGTTCATGCCGCAGGTAGAGGTACATCGGCTGTCGATCCCCGCGTTTAGGATCACTTTTCAGCGTATTGGGAAGCTCCGTTCCTTCGGAGGCTTATCTTTTGGTATGTTACCCTGAGTCTGTAGGTTCTTGTACATTCAGGGGTATGGCGGGGCCCTGTCCCGTCATAGTTGTTGTATAAATCTTAGAGGTCCAGAGTAATCACAAGTGTGGTTGTAAGGATTAAACTGTTCAACTTTGTAAATATATATATATGCCGAAAGGCGATTTTCTCTCAGGTAAAATGTGTCTCATTTCACATTTTGTTTCATGTATTGTTTTTATGTTCCGCTGATTACTCTGATGTATGACTACTTGGGTGTCCGGGTAAGGCACCAGTCACGGGCCCGGGTTCGGGTCGTGACATTATTAACTGGGAACACTCTCGATGGATCTCCGATACTCTTCCGAACATAGCAACATGAAAGATCGGACGTACTGCCTCCTACGTCGGATGGCAATGCTAACTATAGGCAACCTGGCCTATTTTTCACATGACCTGAAAAGGCCCAAAGTAACTCGGGCTAAGTTTCTTCTGTTTTCCGAATCTCGTCATACCCTTCCGGGGTGGTACCTTCAAGAAGACCCACCGTCAACCTGAACTCCAAGCGTTGTCGCAGATATCCGCACAACTTTTGTTGACTCTGAGCTGCCAATAACCTCTTCTGGATAAGCTTCACCCTATCCACATCCTGCTGAACTAGTATGAACCAACTATCTGAACCTTGCCAACATCGAACCAGTCGACCGGCAATTTACGCTTCCGCCCCTACAAGGCTTCATAAGGCGACATCCGAATACTAAAATGGTAGCTATAAAACATTCCCTCAACAGGAGACAACAATCCTCACAGCTACCCCTGAAGTCCAAACACTGGCCCGAGGGCGAATGCGATACTGAGACTCACCTGAGTTCCTAACCCTGCCTGGTAAAACCTCCAGAAAAGAAACAGCCGTAACCTGGGCTCCACTGTCTGTCATAAGGTGAAGGTAGGTACCTCGTGCAGCCTTACAACCTTCCTGATATAACATCTCGCATAACCCTCTGCCGAGTAAACGATTTTTGACTGAAAGACAAGAGGGACTGACCTCATCGGCTCGACTACTGGTCGAACGCATCCACGAACTCGTACGCTGGTTAACTAAACTTGGGCCTAACACCCACGTGACCCCACCACCCGGAGGGACCACCCCGAACTGACCCCTCCACAAAACAGGCTGCGGGTTGACCCGCGACATGGCCTCAACCCGACCCACTTTCGCGCAAAACACTTGCTCCCCGATCCGGAACAATCTCACTAATCAAGTTACGAAAACCTAGCAGTCTTCTTAGCTCAACTACCCTCTTTCATATCATACCACTCAGGGTTTTATCACACAAACATATCTCACGTGTACTATGCACTCCGATAAGGGTCAAACATAAAAATACATCTTTTACTTGAGATGGCGTTACCTCTAAGGTCTCTACGCATAAAACTCTAAGGCTCACACTTTCTCTATCCCCCAAATCTTACCCGGCTAACTAACCATGATTTCTAATCACAATTTACACAATGTTAACTGAACGTAACACTTAAGATATACTTATCTTATCACACATACAATCTCTAGAGGGTTAAGGATACACCTGTATCTACTGCTTCACTACCCTCTGTCGTTCCAATCAATCATGCCCTGCTGGGCGCAAGCATAACAAGCTGTCGAAGAAGTACGACACTCCCCACAATGACACTTACCACAACGGCCACACCGAGGTGGGGGTGGCCTCCTCTGGCTAACACCCCTTCCTCTCCGAACTACTGAATCCGCAACTGATCTGGTAGGCTGAGTCCTCCTACTAGGACATCTTTTCGACACATGGCCCTGACGGCCGCAGGTAAAACAAGCACCAACAACAAGATGACATTCCCCGGGATGACTCTTGTCACACCGTGAATACCGGGAAAATCAACCTACCGCTAGAACCTACGTATAGCTGAGAATCAGGAGCCCTGGAGTTCTGACCAACTCCGGCATACCCCGAACGCCCCAAGTTCGCGAGGACCACTCGCATCGGGCGGAGGTGCATATCCAGTCACTGAGGCGATCCGCCGAAAGTTACCAAAGGACTCATTGCCCCGCCCTCTTCTCGCCGATTGGTTAACCCGCCGATCCTTACGTTTCTCGGCCGCGATAAGCCCGCATACGTGCCATGCTCAAGCTCGATCAAGAGCTACTCTTGCACAACCCTCTCTTAAATAGTCATCAAGATCCGTGATAAATCGATACATCATAACTCTCTGGTAGCCAAATCCCTAGCTAGTAACAGGGTCGTTTCTTTGTGTCACGACCCGACCTCGGGCCCGCGACTGGTGCCTTACCCCGGGCACCCTAG
The DNA here is from genome assembly GCA_029844215.1 of Przewalskia tangutica. Lineage (NCBI taxonomy): Eukaryota > Viridiplantae > Streptophyta > Magnoliopsida > Solanales > Solanaceae > Przewalskia > Przewalskia tangutica. The sequence continues at coordinate 94,909,219 of CM056719.1, forward strand.
TGATACAACATCAGAGAAAATCAGCGGAAATAAAAACTTAAACAGGAAACAAGATACATCATAAGAAAATAGGCCAACCAAAACGGTTGCCTTCATGTATATATATCAAACCGAACAGTTACAATCCTTTACAAACCCTGCCCACAACAGTACTACAAACCTCTAAGAATGTAACAATATCTATGACGGGACAGGGCCCCGCCATACCCCTGAATGTACAAGTGACTACACTGACAGGGGACTATACCAAAGATAAGCCTCCGGAGAAACGGAGCTTCCCAAAACGCTGAACTGTGATCCTAAAGGTGCGGATCCACAACCGATGTACCTCTACCGCAAAGATGAACGCACTTCGGGCGAGGTCGATAACAGTACCAAGTATGTGAAATCAGAAATATCAGAATGAAATCATAATAGTCTATATAAAGCAGGAGACATGTATGATAACCAACTACAGTCCCATATATATAAACAGTCATGTCAAGTCAGGGACTCACGCCCTCCAAGTCATTACTCAAGTATAACAATGGGTCTCACAGCCACAATATCAATCATGCCCGTGGAATACCTTCCTCATCCGGCTAATCATGATATAAAAGCACCAAGGAATACACATGAACACCGTGTCCCACTGTGTCATAATAAAACCGTCACGGTAAGTACGGCGTGGCCGACTACTAAAACCTACAAAGCTACAGGATCATAAATCGTATCATAAGATCTCTGCACCGCCATGATCGGCCGCCACTCGCCCGCAGATCTAATGTGCACGCTTAGTCCTCGAACTTCCCGCACCCGCATAGGCCACTCGCATAGGCCCGCATGAGGTATTCCTCGCATCGAGGGTAGCTACTCCCGACAACGCCCCGACTCGCAGTCCGCATGGCCACATAGACCGCATGACCATAAAGGCCGCACACTATCCTCGAACTCGTAGCTCGCATAGGCCACATGCACCGCATGAGGTATTCTCGAATCATAGGTCACACAGACCTCGAAGTCTACCCCGCACGGAGGCGCCTTAACCCCTAATCATGTCAAGAGTGAGTGATATAATACTAAGATAACAACTTATCGTTAAACAACATAAGCACAACAAGGGAAACCCCTTTACACAAACATCACAAGATACTAACACACGTAGCATCCTAACATGTTTACTTATCAAATCAACAAGAAAGTATTACAAGTGTCATAACAACCGTACTAACAATACTATACAACCAAACCACGAAGCTGACACGGGGCAAGTACGAAAGCCGACTACCAGATACCAAGGCCGTATCACGAGTCGATCGGGCAAGTACGAGGGCTAACTACTGTGTACCGCGTCAGATCACGAGACTTCGTCACTAAACTGAACGGGGCAAGTGCGAGGGCTAACTACCAGGTACAAAGGCCGAATCAGCCACGAGACGGGGCAAGTACGAAAGCCGACCACCAGATATCAAGGCCGAATCAGTATAACCTCATGGATAGCTAGTCCATGGAATAACACTATCAACAAGGAAACGAACCCTCATCATGGCCGCATACCCGTGGACCATCCATCGAGTCAGTATGCCCATGGACTATCATAGTGGAAGCATACCCGTGGGCCACCCATCGTGTCAGTATGTCCAAAATGATAAAGAGTAACACGACCGGCCCTCCACCGAGAGACGCGGTAACATAAGAATACAACACTTGCACAACAAGGCTATCACACGCAAACATAGGCACTTTACACACAACTCAAGGTACTTTCATTTTATGACAAAGTCCAGGTTTTTATCCCCAAAGTACTACGTACGTTAAATTCTTTTAGAAGATCCATTTCTTTTACAAAAGTCACCCGATACCCGTAGTATCAAAATAGAGTGACTAACATTTTTAAGTAAACCAAAACAACTTCCATACTTTCCTTTTAAAACCAAATTAAGGCAATACCATGCCTTCTTTTTAGACCAAAACACTTCTCCTTTTAAAGTCAAGTTACCACTTTAAAACCAATGATAAAACCATTCTTTTGTTTTCATAAAGTCGTTATAACTAACTTCCCATAAAGTTGTTATAACACTTTATGTTTTAAACCAACTTAATACAAAACAATGCCTTCTTTTAAACCGAAAACTCTTCAATTCCACAAGTCTCTTCTCTTTTAAAACCACAACAAGTATTCTTTTAAAACCCAAATAATGTACTCTTTTCAAAACAAGTAACCTATACTTAAAATCAAGTTACTTCTCTTTTTCCGAAAACAAGTTGTTATAGTCAAGTCTCTTATCTTTCAAGATCAAGTCTCTTAACTTCTACAATCAATAAACCATTCTTTTACCTATATAAAGTCGTTATAACTAACTTCCCATAAAGCTATTATAACACCCTATGTTTTAAAACAACCAAATCACTTAGCACACGACGCCTACCGCATTTCTACATAGTTCACAACAATCATGCTAGAAAAGATAGGAAGAGGTTCACATACCTCGCGACGATTATCGACAATTAGCAAAACGCTCCACAGTACTGTAAACCTGCTAGCCGTTTCCACTCTTCAAGTAGAATACGCTACTCGAAGTACTGCAACCTATAAAGGCCACAAAACGCCTATCAACTCCTAGATCACCTCGTAGAATATTCTACGTAAAATTCGCAAGACCTCCCCGCTATCACATAAATCTCCTCCCCTATCCAGGCCCGCAACCAGGCCAACAACTCCCAGGGGATTACACGTTTAACCGGACGTGTACAATTCTACTCCACAATAATACAACATCACCGTAAATACAAATTTCTATGTAAATACAATTCAATTCTTCTCAATACTCATTCTATATATAGTATACTCAACTATATATTACTACAACATGTAATTTCCAATTACAATAGGGGGACAAGATTATTTACCTCGATAAGCCCAAAATTATCCAAGATTAAAGTCGATCCTGAGCAACGTTTAGCTCCAATTCCTTACGCTCCAACCCACTCCAAGCAACCCTTAGAAGTTTCTAAACAACTTCTCTTAACACTTCAACCAAGCTAGGAAGATTTTTCTAGGGTTTCACTTCATGACTATTGGAATAAAGTAGCATTTCCTGCTCCTAGTATTAAAACAACTTTGGAATACTACTAGGATACTAGGCCAAGGTACTAGGGATAATACTACAATACACAAAGTACTTCTACCTGCTGGGGAGAGGGGGACGAAAACACCTCAAAGGGAGGGGAGTATTTTTAGCCTTGGAAAGCTTAAGTGTGGGATGAATAAGTCTTCAACTTAAGGGGGTATATATAGAGGATTCAAGGGCCAAGATCAATGCAAGGTGTGTGGTCAAGATTGGGCCATGTGTGTGTGGGTCCCACCACACCACATGGCCAACGATTTGGCTTACCAAGTGTCATGGCCAATCGGCGATGACAGTGGCTAGCCACTTGTCCACAAATTTCGGCCAAGGGTGCCACATGGGGGTGACACGTGTCGCCCCCCGACTCGTCCAAAATATTTCGTCTTCCGAAAATATCCAAAATACCGGAAATCTCAAAAACAAAGTGGGCCCCACAAAACCTAAATTCCTCCCGTGGGCCCCACGTGACCATTTCCGAAAATAAAATCTCATAATTCTAAAATAATCCAAGAAGTCCAAATACCAAATCTGGGAATCCAATTCCCATTAACGATCTTTTTTCTTAACAAAAACCGGAAACTTTTCCGTCGAAAAATCACATCTTCCTTTCATTCCAAAATTTATGTCGTATTCTCATACGTACGTCCTCACATACATACCCTGGAACTACGGGGTATAACATTCTTCCCCCCTTAGAAACATTCGTCCCGAATGTTCCTTCTAAGTCTCCAAACAAACGTGTGTCGGTATAGTCTTCTCTACTATACTTACGAAACCAATCACGCCATCAATGGCCATAGTATAACATACAAATCCAAGCAAACGAGGAATCACCTCTAACATCAAAAAAAAAACTCACACCCATGGTCTAAAGGATACTCCCTTCGCATCTTCACTTCACAAAAGAAATGATCACTTCCGTTCTCATAACACATTGTTCGTGTTATACCCCGTATTTCCAGGGTATGTACGTGAGGACGTACGTATAAAAGTTTAAGCCTTAAGTTAGGCAAGGACCGAAAATTTTGTGCACAACACACGAAAAGAATCGTTTTCCGACGAAACGTTTTCCAAACTTTGCGAAGGGAAAAATACGGCTATGTCATTTATTATTTTTGCGGATTTTTCCGAGAGATGAAATATTTTGGACCAATTGGAGGGTGACATGTGTCACCCTTAGGTGTCCAAGGTTGGACGATTTTTTCTTGGTGGAAGCTTCTAGGCTTGCACGTTTTTCTCCTTTTTGTTGCCTAAAATGTTTGGTAGGATATTTGTGTGGTTGATGACCAAGTGGGACCCACACAACACATGGCTTAATCTACACCTTACACTTACCTAACACTTGGCTTCATCTTGGCCATTGGTTGGCCTATAAATACCCCCCCTAAGTTGAAGGATTTCTTCATCCAAAAATCATTTCTCCAAGTCTTGAAATCCCTCCCCCTTTGTTGAAGTGTTCGTCCAAGTCCCCCTCCCCCTTGAGAGCCTTGGCCGAAACCAACCCCCCCCCCCCTTTGCCTAGTTGTTTCGTATAATACTCCCCCCCCTTGGTAGAAAAATACTCTCCAAGTATTGTTACTATTCCCAAATACCTTGGCCCTAATACCTTGTAGTATTCCAAGGTTATACCTATACTAAAAGCCCGTAAATACTATTATACTTCCTTTAGCCACTAAACGAAACCCTAAGGAAAATCTTCATAGCCGGTTGAAGTATTAAGAAGAAGTTGCGTAGAACTTCTAAGGGTTGTTTGGAGCGGTTGAGCGCCTGAGTAGGAGCTAAAACGTTGCTCGGGATCGACTTATAACTTGGATAATTTTGGGCTCATCGAGGTAAATACTTGTCCTTATATTGTAATTGGAAATTACATACGGTAGTATGATAAGAAATCAATATAAGATTCATACAAGAGAATTTAACTGTAATAGAAGGATATTACATAAACGACTTGAATAGATCACATCGTAAGAATATTAAAGAAGAAAGACCGAATCAGATTTACATAGGATCAGATTTACAGTAAACTTATAACCTTTATTGGTTGAATGTTCTGCGAGTAGCATGTACTACTTGGAAGGTGGACAAGGCTAGCCGGGTTATAGCCGTGGAGCGTTTTGCTTATAGTCGATAATCGTCGCGAGGTATGTGATTCTTCCTATCCTCTTGAGCATGATATTTTAAAGAATATATATATATAGTACGGTAGACGTACGTGTGTTAACTGAACGTAGTTGTACGGCAATGTCTTTTGACTTAAGCCTGAATAATAAGAATCTGGAAGTATTTTAAAGAATATATATATAGTACGGTAGACGTACGTGTGTTAACTGAACGTAGTAGTACGACAATGTCTTTTGACTTAAGCCTGAATAATAAGAATCTTGAAGTATTTCAAAAGAATTAAGAATCCTTTTTGAAAGAAGAATAATACTTGGTTTGAAAGCTTAAGAGTTATACTAGCTTTATGGGAAGTTAGGTATAACGACTTAAGAGAGATAAAAAGAATGGTTTATTGAATTTAAAAAGTTAAGAGACTTGATCTTAAAAGATAAGAGACTTGACTTAATTGAATTAATATGAATTTTGTTAAAAAATGTGAAACCTCATTCGTGAGTAATGAGTACTTGGTTTTTAAAAGGAATAATGTTTTACTGATTTCGGAAATCAGAATGAGTATCGACAAACCACTGCAGCGTTAACAAAGGGAAATGTTTTGACTAATTAAGTATTATTAAAACCAGTAGAAACCTCCATCTGCATAGAAGCTAAGATGAGACAAAATGATATTACATTTCCTAGATCATGGCTGCTTTAATAAGATTGACTTTGAACAAGAATAACCTACTCACATATAAGGCATATGTTTCTCAAATTGTTTAAAAGAGAATTATATTCTTAAGTGATTAAGACTATGAACTACGAAACCTTTCTAAAATAAGAGGCTTAAGTACTTGAAATTAGGCAAACTTGAACTTAGGGAAAAGAATGTTGTTACTTGATGTTGAAAATGAAAGTGTTTTGGTTTACCTATAAATGTGAGTCACTCTATTTTTAATACTACGGGTATCGGGTGACCTTTATAAAAGAAATGAATCTTTTAAAAAAAAAAAGAATTTAACGTGTGTAATACTTTGGGGTCAGAACCTGGACTTTGGCATAAAATAACCTTGAGTTGTGTGTAACTTGCCTATGCTTGTGGTGATAGCCTTTGTTGTGCAAGTGTTTTATTTCTATGCTACCGAGTCCCATGAGATGGGCCGGGACACGTATTTCATCTGATTCTTCACCGAGTCCCACGGGATGGGCCGTGACACGTATTCCACCTGATTCTTCACCGAGTCCCATGAGATGGGCCGGGAGACGTATTCTACATGATTCTTTACCGAGTCCCATGGGATGGGCCGGGACACGTATTCCACACGATTTGTACCTAGACTGCCGGCAGTGAGGAAGGAGTTCCACGGGCATGAGGGATGGCTTGAGGGCGTGAGTCCCTGACTTGACATGACTGCTTTTATGTTGTGAACTGTAGTTTGGTTATCATACATGTCTCCTGCTTTATATAGACTATTATGATTTCATTTACGAGATTTTACGCTTCACATACTTGGTACTTGCTCGACCTTCTTGGCCGCATTCATGCCGCAGGTAGAGGTACATTGGTTGTGGATCCTCGCTCATAGGATCACAATTCAGCGTATTGGGAAGCCTCGTTTCTTCGGAGGCTTATCTTTTGGTATGTTACCCTGAGTCTATAAGTTCTTGTACATTCAGGGGTATGGCGGGGCCCTGTCCCGTGATAATTTGTCACGACCTGTTCCGGGGCCCGTGACTGGTGCCTTACCCCGGGCACCCTAGTGATACAACATCAGAGAAAATCAGCGGAAAATAAAAACTTAAACATGAACAAGAGATAAGATAATAAAACAGGCCAACCAAACGGTTATCTTCCAATAAAATATATATATACAAATCTTTCAAACCGAACAGTTTAATCCTTTTTACAAACCCCGCCACAACAAGATTACTGCACTCTAAGAGTTTTTACAACATGACGACGTGGCCCCGCCATACCCCTGAATGTACAAGAACCTACAACTCAGGGTAACATACCAAAGATAAGCCTCCGGAGAAACGGAGCTTCCTAACGCTGAACTGTGATCCTAAGAGCGAGGATCAAGAATCACGTACCTCTACCGCGGCATGAACGCAGCCCCAAGGAGGTCGCATAACAGTACCAAGTATGTGAAATCAGAAATATCAGAATGAAATCATAGCGATCTATATAACGCAGAGACATGTATGATAACCAAACTACGCTCATGATAAGTAGCAATATGTAAGTCGTGACTCACGCCTCGTAGTCATTACTCAAATATAACTATGGTCTCACGCCCGCAACATCAATCATGCCCGTGGAATACCTTCCTCACCGCGGCCTATGTTATAATAACACCACGAGTACACATGAACACCAAGTCTGTACTAACAATACTATACAACCAAACCACGGTTCGACACGGCAAGTACGAAGCCGACTACCAGATACCAAGGCCGGTCACGAGTCGACCGGCAAGTACGAGGGCTAACTACGTGTACCAAGGCGTATCACGAGACTTTGTCACTACACCGAACGGCAAGTGCGAGGGCTAACTACCGTGTACTAAGGCCGAATCACCACGAGGCGGGGCAAGTACGGCCGACCACCGGATACCAAGGCCGAACAAGAAACCTCATGGAGAGCTAGTCCATGGAATAACACTATCAACGCGAGCGCACTGCGGAATTCTCCACACCGCCAGACGTCCAAGTAAGTTCTCAACAAGTCAATCGGCCCTCCATCGAGAGACGCGGTAGTATAGAAACACAATTCTTGCACAACAAAGGCTATCACAATAAGCATAGGCAAGTTTCACACAACTCAAGGTACTTTCATTTTATGTCAAAGTCCGGGTTTTAACCCTAAAGTACTACGTACATTAAATTCCTTTCAAAAAGATCTCTTTTTACGTAAAAACAACTCGATACTATCATCCGTAGTACCAAACATGTTCAGTTTAAATCAAGTACTTTACACTTTTTAAACCAAGTGGCTTACACTTTTAAAACAATGTCAAGTATACTTTTTAAAACCCAAGTAACTAACTCTTTTAAGATCAAGATACTCCTACCTTTTAAAACCAAGCCACTTATACTTTTCCATCAAGAAAAGTTCGATATTTGAAAACAAGTTACTTATACTATTAAACTCAAGTTACTTTTATTTTCCCAAAATCAAGTTACCATTTTAAAACCAATGATAAAGCCATTCTTTCGTTTTCATAAAGTCGTTATAACTAACTTCCCATAAAGTTGTTATAACACTTTATATTTTAAACCAATTTTAAGACAAAACGATGCCATTCTTTTAAACCAAAAACTCTTTAATTTCCTCAAGTCTCTTTTAGAAAATCCAGTTCATTACTTACTCTCATTTCAGTAAATCATTATTCTTTGAAAACCAAGTACTCATTACTCACGAATGAGGTTTCACACTTCTTAACAACTTTCACATCAATTCAATTAAGTCAAGTCTCTTATCTTTTAAGATTAAGTCTCTTAACTTCTAAATTCAATAACCATTCTTTTATCCTTCTTAAGCTGTTATACCTAACTTCCCATAAAGCTAGTATAACTCTTAAACTTTCAAAACCAAGTATTACTCTTCTTTCAAAAACGATTCTTAATTCTTTTGAAATACTTCAAAGTTCTTATTATTCAGGCTTAAGTCAAAATACATTGCCGTAACACTACATTCAGTTAACACACGTACGCCTACCGTACTATATATATATTCTTGTAAAATACTTCTAGATTCTTATTATTCAGGCTTAAGTCAAAAGACATTGTCACACGTACGTCTACCGTACTATATATATATTCCTTTTAAAATATCATGCTCAAGAGTATAGGAAGAATCACATACCTCGCGATGATTATCGACTATAAGCAAATAGCTCCAAAGTACTGTAATCCTGCTAGCCTTTTTCACTTATTCGAGTAGAATACGCTACTCGCAGTAGTTCACCTAAAATTAAGCACTTCCCTACCACAAACTTCACAAGTTCATCAGAGATACAAATGTAAGTACAGTTCCATTCTCTTCTTATATACCTTCCTTGTATATAACTTATACTTAATTCTTATACTTCAACAGTATGTACTCTAATTACAAAAGAAGGTCAAGCGTATTTACCTCGATAAGCCCAAAATTATCCAAGTTTAAATGTCGATCCTGAGCAACGTTTAGCTCCAACTCTGGGCGCTCCAACCCGCTCCAAACAACCCTTAGAAGTTCTACGCAACTTCTACTAAATACTTCAACTCGCTATGAAGATTTTCCTTAGGGTTTCGGTTTGAGACTAAAAGGACAAAACGTAGTATTTCCGGGCTCTACGTATAGAGGTAACTTTGGAATACGACAAGGTATAAGGCTAAGGTATTTTGGGTATAGCAACAATACTTGGAGAATACTTTCTACCAAGGGGGAGGGTGTATTTCACGATAACTTCTCAAGAGGGGGGGGTATACTCTCGGCCAAGGGGCCTCTACTAGGGAGGGGGGAGACTCTCGGCCAAGGGGCCTCTCAAAGGGGGAGGGGTGCTCTAGGACGAGAGCATCAAGAGGAGGGGGGAAGGATTGCAAGACTTAGAACACATTTTGGATGAAGAAGTCTTCAACAAGGGAGGGGTATTTATAGGGAAATCAAGGGCCTTGATAAAGCCAAGTGTAAGGCAAGTGTAAGGCCAAGATCAAGCCAAGTTCACCCTAACCCTACTCCACCAAACAAGGCACAAAACAAGGCACAAAACAAGGCACAAAACAAGGCTTAATTTCATGCCCATCGTCCAAGGCAAACCGCCCCTTGGCCGTCCACTTGAGGGTGACAAGTGTCACCCTCTCGTTGGCCCAAAAATGTTCCATCTCTCGGAAAAATCCGCAAAAATAATAAATGACATATCCGGAATTTTCCCTACGCAAGTTCTGTAAAACGTTTCGTCGAAAAACGACTCTTTACGGGGGTTGTGTACAAATTTCGAATCTTGCCTAACTTTAAGGCCCAAACTTTTCTACGTACGCCCACACGTACATACTCTAGAAATACGGGGTATAACATTCTCCCCTCCTTAGAAACATTCGTCCCGAATGTTCCTTCTCAAGACGGATAACGATGCAGTTCCTTCTCAACTTAAACAAGTTGTCAATGCCACACATGGCCACAAACTAACACACGCTCCAATCCTTAATTCAAGTCTACGAGGAATCACCTCTAACATCACAAAAGCTTCCACCCTGGTCTAAAGGATACTCCCTTCGCAATTTCACTTCACAACAAAATGATCTCTTTTATGCTCTCAACACATGCTCGCTTCTTCCCTTACTCGTCGTACTCTTCTCGAACACTTGAACTCTTCTAGTATACGTACCATACTTTAGTCGTCACTTCAGCTTCCCAAAATCTCTGGAGTCACTACCTCCAAACTTGGTCATCTTACTCACCGCAATCTCCCTTAAGGCCATTCCCGTCCTTCACAATCCTATTCTGGTCGAACATATCCACGAACTCATACGATGGTCATCTAAACTTGGGCCAAGCACCCTCGTGACCCTACCATCTGGCGAGACCACCCAGAACTGACCCCACCTACATCCGGGCTACGGGTTGACCCGCAACACGCCCTCAACCCGACCCTCCGTCGCGCCAACTCTTGCTCCTCGATACGGAACAATCTTACTAATTCACATCATGAAAGCTACCACTTTCATTTCACACAACTCACGGAAATATCCCACAATACATTATACGCAAACCAAGTATTTCGACAAAGACTAACCGCAAAATCTTTTATTCAAGCCGGCCTTACCTCTAAGGTCTCAACGTGTAATATTCTAAGGTTCATACCTTCCCTGACCCCACACTTATTCTTTCGACTATCCATGACTCTAAACCACAATACACACAAAGCTAACCGTACATAGCACTTAACATACAAACATCGTATCATGCATGCAAAACTCTAGAGGGTTAAGGGATATACCTGAAAAGATAGGCGGTTCAAAGGACCGCTAAAACTGGGAACTTCCACCGCGACCTCTGCCGTGGTCTGCCGGTGTATGAACATCCTGCCTAGCTATGGAAGGTGAAGAACCCGCAACTAATCTCAGAATCAGGCTATCCTACCAGCTACTCGGCTCGATACTCGCCAAATGGCCTTGTTGGCCGCAAGAATAACAATCTCCCAAGTTAGTACGACACTCTCCCTTATGAAGTTTTCCACAACGGCCACACTGAGACAAGGGCGACCTCATTCGGTGAGCACTCCTACCCCGAAAATCAAACCCGGGAGCCCCGACCGCTCCCGAATATCCCGGCGTCCCGGCGTCGCGGAGGACCACTCAGATCGGGCGAGGTACATAATTATTCTCACGCGAGGCGGTCCTCCTCGAAAGTTATCAAAGGACCTCGCTGCTCGCCTCTTCTCGCCGATTCGTCATTCCGCCGACCTCCGCTCCTCACATCCAAGTGGATAAGCTCGCACGCGGCAATGTCCATGCCCTACCAAGAGCTACACCAACAAGCCTCGCTAAGTAGTCATCGAGCCCGTGACGTAACGGTGCACTCGCCCTCCATACCGCTACTAACGCGGAACATACCGAGCCAATGAGTCGAACTCACATTGTACTCCAACCGCACGCCCGCTTCGCTCAACACCAAAAATTTGTTTACCGAGCCCTCTCGCCGCGAGGTAAGAAATGTGCAAGAAATGCCTCTGAGAACTCTTTCCAAACGGCTGGAAGTACATGCTCTCCCCGGGACAGCTCCCACGAATCAAACCAATCGACTGCAGTATCACGCAGCCGATGCGAACCCAAGACCACTGACTCGGTCTCCAAAGCCTTGATCACTCATGATCCGTCAGAATCGCTTGATGAACTCCTCGCGGATCATCCTCGTGCCTCGACCAGAACTCGCGGGCTACAACTCGTAAAGTCCCGTAGCCTCAAACTATCCGATCTCGGGTGAACCACGGTGCATCAGAATCGCTGCTGGCCCACCTATCTCATGTTCTGCCACGATCCCGCCGAATCGGGCCATCTCTTTGTAACCTATCTCCTCTTGTCACGACCAACCTGCCCGTGGATCGTGCCTTACCCCGCACCCTGGTGATACAACATCGAGAAAATCAGCAAATAAAAACATGAACATGAATTAAGAGAAAAGATAAATAAACAAAGCAACCAAAACAGCTTGCTTTCATCATATATACATAAATACCCGAACAGTTATCCTTTTACAAACCCCGCCACAAATAAGCATGCACTTAAGATTTTTACAATTTATGACGGACAGTGGCCCCGCCATACCCACGAATGTATATGAAACTACAGACTGTGGTAACATACCAAAAGATAAGCCTCCAAGGAACGGAGCTTCCCAACACGCTGAAATGTGATCCTATAAGCGGGGATCGGCGGTCGATGTACCTTTGACTCATGCGGATGAACGCACTTCAAGGAGGTCAAGATAACAGTACCAAGTATGTGAAATCAGAAATATCAGAATGAAATCATAATAGTCTATATAAAGCAGAGACATGTATGATAACCAAACTACGCCACAACATAAAAGCGGCCATGTCAAGTCGTGACTCGCCTCAAAGTCATCCTCATGCCCGTGGAACTCCTTCCTCACCGCCGATCTAGGTACAAATCATGTGATACGATAATGTGTCTCGCCCATCTTATGGACCCAATATAGAAAAGTGTGGAATACATTCTGCTCATCCCATGAACCCAGAGTCGAGTGGAATACATTCCGGATGAACCTAGAGTCAAGTGAATACGTTCCTGATGAACCGGTCATTAAGTGAAATACATTCCGGATGAACCCGGAACCAAGTGAAATACATTCGGATGAACCGGTAATCAAGTGAAATACATTCGGATGAACCAGAATCAAGTGAAATACATTCTGATGAACCTAGAGTCGAGTGAAATACATTCCTGCATGAACCGGTAGTCGAGTAGAACACAGTACTTGCACAACAAGGCTATCACACGTAACATGGTCAAGTTTCATAACAACAAGCATAAGCAAGTTACACACAACTCAAGGTACTTTCATTTTTATGTCAAAGTCCGGATTTTAACCCTAAAGTACTACGTACGTTAAATTCCTTTTAAAGATCCATTTCTTTTACGAAGGTCACCCGATACCCGTAGTATAAAAATAGAGTGACTAACATTGTTAAGTAAACCAAAATGCTTTCCTTTGTAAAATCAAGTAACAACCTTATTTTCCAAACGTTCAAGTTTGCCTAATTTCAAAAGCTCAAGTTTCTCATTTTAGAAAAGGTTTCGTAGTTCATAGTTTTAAATCCTTTAAAACATAATTCTCCTTTAAACGTTTTGAGAAACATATGTCTTATATGTGAGTAGGTTATTCTTGTTTATAATTAATCTTATTAAGCAGCCATGATCTAGGAAATGTAATATCATTTTGTCTTATCTTAGCTTCTATGCAGATGGAGGTTTCTACTGGTTTTAATACCATACTTCGTTATTCAATACATTTTCCTTTATTTACGCTGCAGTGGTTTGTCGATACTCATTCTGATTTCCGAAATCAGTAAACATTATTCCTCTTAAAACCAAGTACTCATTACTCACGAATGAGTTTTCACACTTTTAACAAAATTCATATTAATACCATTAAGTCAAGTCTCTTATCTTCTAAAAATCAGTAACCCATTCTTTTTATCACTCTTAAGACGTTATACCTAACTTCCCATAAAGCTAGTACAACTCTTATGTTTTCAAAGCCAAGTATTACTACACATCAAATCCGTTATAAGTCAAATCAGTTACCCTTTGAAACCACAAAGCATTTTCTTACCTACATAAAGCTGTTATAACCAACTACCCATAAAGCCATTATAACACTTTATGTTTCAAACCAATCAAATACTTTAAACACACGTATCGTCACCGTACTACATAGTTATACACATATCATGCTAGAACAGATAGGAAGAGGTTCACATACCGCGACAATTATCGACTAATAGCAAAACGCCCAAGTACCTCAAACCGCTGGCTACACTCTCACCAAGGTGTCACTCCATACGTAGTACTACAACCTATAGAGGCCACAAAGCGCCTATTAATATCTTTAGATCCCGACGTAGAATATTCTACAGAAAATTCGGCAGCACCTCCCCCCCCCGCAACAGCGTAAATCTCCTCCTCTATCGAGGCCGGCTACCAAGCCAACCAGGGGGGGGTTTGCACGTCTGACCGGACGTGTACAATTCTACTCACAGCAATACTACACAAGTCTACTGTAATACAGTCCTATGTAATTACAGTTCAGTTCACTTCTTAAAATTCAGGCTTAAGTCGCAAGACATTGCCGTAAGTATTATTCAGGCTTAAGTCAAAAGACATTGCCGCACAATTATAATGTTCAGTTCTATATATAGTATACTTCAACTATATATTCCTACAACATGTAATTTCCAATTACAATAGAAGGTCAAGAGTGTTTACCTCGATAAGCCCAAAATTATCCGAGTTTATATGTCGATCCTGAGCAAGGTTTAGCTCCTACTCCGTGCGCTCCGACCCGCTCCAACCAACCCTTAGAAGTTCTAACCAACTTCTACTTATAACTTCAACTACGGGTGAAGATTTACTTAGGGTTTCGTTTGTGACTGAGGGAAGTATAATAGTATTTTCTGGGCTTGTAAAAGGGTACCTTGGAAAGTACTACAAGGTATTTGGCTAAAGTATTTTGGGCATTATAACAATACTAGGAGAGTATTTCTATACCACAACAAGGGGTATTATACGAAAACAACTAGGCTAGGGGGGGTACCCCACGGCTAACCACTACAAAGGGGGGGTAGGTTTCGGCCAAGGGGCCTTCAAGAGGGGGAGGGGTGTGGTGGACGAGAGAACAAGAGGGAGGGAGTGTTTGAGACTTAGGTAGATTGCTCAAGTGAGGATGAAGAAAGTCTTCAACTTAGAGGGGTATTTATAGGTCAAGTGAAGGCCAACCAATGGCCAAGATGAAGACAAGTGCATAGCAAGTGTAAGGCCAAGATTTAGCCATGTGCTACCTTATCCATCTACACAAAATATCCTACCTAACCCTTGACCAAAAATGCAACACCAAAACGTGCAAAGTGGCTAGCTTTTGCCGTCCACTCTTCCAATTGAGGGTGACAAGTGTCGCCTCTCGGTCCAAAATGTTTCGTCTCTCGGAAAAATCCGTAAAAATTAAAAATGCCATAGCCGAATTTTCCCTACGAAAGTCTGGAAACGCTTCATTTAAAAAACGACTTAATCGGGTGTTGTGTACAAATTTCAAACTAGCCAACTTTAAGGCTCAAATTGCATACGCACGCCTCACGCATATACTGGAAATACGGTATAACATTCTCCTCTCCTTAGAAACATTCGTCCGAATGTTCCTTCTCAAGACGGATAACGAAGAATTTCTTCTAACAAGTTGCCAACGCCACACCGCCACGAAATATCACACGCTCTCTTCCTTCCTTACTCGCCGTGCCCTTCTGACACTGAACTCCTCTAGTATACGTACCACACTTCACCATCGCTTTAGTTCCAAAACTTTGGAGTCACTACCTCCAACTTGGTCATCTTACTAACCGCATCTCCCTTAAGGCCATTCCCGCCTTCATGATCCGCTCGTCGAACATAACCACGAACTCATACGACGGTCATCTAAACTGGGACTAGCACCTCGTGACCCTACCACCGCGGACCACCAGAGTCGACCCCACTCGAACAGCCGCGGTTGGCCCGCAACATGGCCCCAACCCGACCCAGGGACTTATCACACAATACATTCTAGGCATAAAATGCACTCTGACAAGGATCACTCGCAAAAATCTTGTACTCAAGACGGCCTTACATCTAAGGTCTCAACTGTAATATTCGAAGCTTCATCATTTCTCACCCCTGTGCTTACCCTTTTTCCCCAACTGTGTTCCTAAATCACATTTTAGCACAAAGCTATCCGAACATAACACTTAACACATTAACATAACATCAAAACATACAAGCCTCTGAGGGTTAAGGATATACCGGCTACCGCCCACTCTAATCGTAAGTCCACCGCAGGCGCATAATCGCAGGGGCGCGATGAACTCGCCATCGATCCGTAGGCTGCGCTACGCCGCCGGTATTCTCCTATAAGCACGCTTCGTCACATGGCCCGACGGCCGCAGTGAAACAAGCACCGCAAAAAGACGACATTCCCGATGATGTTTGCCACATCGCGCACACCGAGGGGACATGAATCCGGCCGCTAGCACTCACGTATACCGCGGAACTAAGCCCGAGCTCGACCAGCCTCGAATACCCTCGAACGCCCCAAGATCGAGGAGGACCACTGCATCGGGCGGAGGTACATAACTAGATCGGCCGAGGCGGTCCGCCGCGAAGTTACCAAAGGACCTCGCTGCTCGCCTCTTCTCGCCGATCTCGGCCATTCCGCCGACCTCTCCGTGCCTCACATCCTAGTGCATGAGCTTGCATGCGGCAATGTCCATGCCCTACAAGAGCTACACCCGCATAAGCCTCGCGGTAATCATCCAGCCCGGATGTAGCGGTGTACTCGCCCTCCATATCGCCATTACAATGGAACATACCGAGCTAATGAGTCGAACTCCACATTGTACTCTCTAACCGCCCGCCCGCCCCGCCTCAACGCCAAAAACTGCTACCCGAGCCTCCTCATCCGCGAGGCAAGAAATGTGCAAGAAATGCCTCGAGAACTCGCCCCAAACCTGGAAGTGCATGCTCTTCCCGACAGCTCCACGAATCAAACTACCAATCACAGATCACGCACTGATGCGAACCCAATACCACCGACTTACCTTCGAGGCTCGATCACTTACGATCCATTGTAGCCGCTTGATAAACTCCCGAGGGTCATCTCGCCTCGATCCATAGAACATCAAGTGCTACAACTCGTAAAGTCACGTAGCCTCAAACCGCTCGCCGGTGAACTACGGTGCTATTGGGCTGGAATCGCCGTGATCCATTTATCTCATATCTGCCACGACCGCCGAGAATCGCCATCTCTGTACTTATCTCATCGGCTCAGTGCCGGGACCGAGGCTCGTGTATCAGAGTCTCGCAGCCATCGCCGCGTTTCTAAACTCTTTGGCCGGGCGGCGCGAAACCCGCTGTCGGCACTCGCTCAGTATCGACCGCTCGCGCTGCATTCTCTCAGATCTCACTAACAGCCTCCTCGATCGCCTTGCCCATTCGGGCTCAAGGTTGCCTTACGCGAGGCATAATCGTAAAGGAAAGAAATACGCCGAGGGCCCAACTTATCACACGCCTCAGGGCACGATCTCGTAATGAGAAGAATGGAAACTAATCCTAAATGTCCTATAGCCTCGATTATAGATGTGGTGCACAACACACCGATAATCAAGACTCTACTAGACACGATCCAGACACTTTCCGAGGACTAATCGCTCGATACCACTTTGTCACGACCGAACCTGCCCGTGATCGTGCCTTACCCTGCACCCTAGTGATACAACATCGAGAAAACCAATGAAATAAAAACATGAACATGAATTAAGAGAAAAGATAAATAAACAAAGCCAACCAAAACAATTGCCTTCATCATATATACATAAATACCCGAACAGCTTATCCTTTTTACAAACCCCGCCCACAACAAGCATGCACTTAAGATTTTTACAACAATTTATGACGAGACAGTGGCCCCGCCATACCCCGAATGTATAAGAAATACCGGACTGGTAACATACCAAAAGATAAGCCTCAAGGAACGGAGCTTTCAATACGTGAAAGGTGATCCTAAAAGCGGATCGACAAACCGATGTACCTTTTACTGCGGCATGAACGCAAAGACTCGGCGAGGTCAAGATAACAGTACCAAGTATGTGAAATCAGAAATATCAGAATGAAATCATAATAGTCTATATAAAGCAGAGACATGTATGATAACCAAACTACAGCTCACAACATAGAAGCCATGTCAAGTCGTGGACTCACGCCCTAAAAGTCATCCTCACGCCCGTGGAACTCCTTCCTCACCGCCAGCCTAGGTACAAATCATGTGATACGTATAATGTGTCTCGCCCATCTTATGGACCCAATATAGAAAAGGGTGGAATACATTCTGCTCATCCCATGAACCTAGAGTCGAGTGGAATACATTCTGATGAACCGGAGTCAAGTGAAATACGTTCCTGGATGAACCGGTCATTAAGTGAAATACATTCCGGATGAACCCAGAACCAAGTGAAATACATTCCGGATGAACCGGTCCTCAAGTGAAATACATTCGGATGAACCGTAATCAAGTGATATACATTCCTGATGAACCTAGTCGAGTGAAATACATTCCTGATGAACCAGAGTCGAGTAGAACACGATTGCACAACAAGGCTATCACACGTAACATGGTCAAGTTTCATAACAACAAGCATAAGCAAGTTACACACAACTCAAGGTACTTTCATTTTTATGTCAAAGTCCGGATTTTAACTAAAGTACTACGACGTTAAATTCCTTTTAAAGATCCATTTCTTTTACGAAGGTCACCCGATACCCGTAGTATAAAAATAGAGTGACTAACATTGTTAAGTAAACCAAAATGCTTTCCTTTGTAAAATCAAGTAACAACCTTATTTTCCAAACGCTCAAGTTTGCCTAATTTCAAAAGCTCAAGTTTCTCATTTTAGAAAAGGTTTCGTAGTTCATAGTTTTAAATCCTTTAAAACATAATTCTCCTTTAAACGCTTTTGAGAAACATATGTCTTATATGTGAGTAGGTTATTCTTGTTTATAATTAATCTTATTAAGCCCATGATCTAGGAAATGTAATATCATTTTGTCTTATCTTAGCTTCTATGCAGATGGAGGTTTCTACCGGTTTTAATACCATACTGTTATTCAATACATTTTCCTTTATTTACGCCGCAGTTGGTTTGTCGATACTCATTCTCGATTTCCAAATCAAGAAACATTATTCCTCTTAAAACCAAGTACTCATTACTCACGAATGAGTTTTCACACTTTTAACAAAATTCATATTAATACCATTAAGTCAAGTCTCTTATCTTCTAAAAATCAGTAACCCATTCTTTTTATCACTCTTAAGACGTTATACCTAACTTCCCATAAAGCTAGTACAACTCTTATGTTTTCAAAGCCAAGTATTACTACACATCAAATCCGTTATAAGTCAAATCAGTTACCCTTTGAAACCACAAAGCATTTTCTTACCTACATAAAGCTGTTATAACCAACTACCCATAAAGCCGTTATAACACTTTATGTTTCAAACCAATCAAATACTTTAAACACATGTACGCTCACCGCACTACATAGTTATACACATATCATGCTAGAACAGATAGGAAGAGGTTCACATACCTCGCGACGATTATCGACTAATAGCAAAACGCTCCAAGTACCTCAAACCGCTTTACACTCTCCAAGCAGTCACCCATACGTAGTACTACAACCTATAGAGGCCACAAAGCGCCTATTAATATCTTTAGATCCCGACGTAGAATATTCTACGTAAAAATTCAAAGACTCTCCCCGCAACAACAGAAATCTCCTCTCTATCGAGGCCGGCTACCAAGCCAACCAGTGGGGTTTGCACGTCTGACCGGACGTGTACAATTCTACTCACAAGAATACTACACAAGTTCATCAGAATACGCCCTATGTAATTACTGATTCCACTTCTTAAAATTCAGCTTAAGTCGCAAGACATTGCCGTAAGTATTATTCAGCTTAAGTCAAAAGACATTGCCGCACAATTATAATGTCCATTCTATATATAGTATACTTCAACTATATATTCCTACAACATGTAATTTCCAATTACAATAGAAGGTCAAGAGTGTTTACCTCGATAAGCCCAAAATTATCCGAGTTTATATGTCGATCCTGAGCAAGGTTTAGCTCCTACTCCGTGCGCTCCGACCCGCTCCAACCAACCCTTAGAAGTTCTAACCAACTTCTACTTATAACTTCAACTACGGGTGAAGATTTACTTAGGTTTCGCTTGTGATCGAGGAAGTATAATAGTATTTTCTGGCTTGTAAAAGGGTACGTGGTAAAGTACTACAAGGTATTTGGCTAAAGTATTTTGGGCATTATAACAATACTAGGAGAGTATTTCTATACCACAACAAGGGGTATTATACGAAAACAACTAGGCTAGGGGGGGGGGTACCCCACGGCTAACCACTACAAAAAGGGGGGGTAGGTTTCGCCAAGGGCCTTCAAGAGGGGAGTGGTGGACGAGAGAACAAGAGGAGGAGTGTTTGAGACTTAGGTAGATTGCTCAAGTGGGGATGAAGAAAGTCTTCAACTTAGAGGGGTATTTATAGGTCAAGTGAAGGCCAACCAATGGCCAAGATGAAGACAAGTGCATAGCAAGTGTAAGGCCAAGATTTAGCCATGTGCTACCTTATCCATCTACACAAAATATCCTACCTAACCCTTGACCAAAAATGCAACACCAAAACGCAAAGTGGCTAGCTTTTGCCGTCCACTCCTTCCAATTGAGGGTGACAAGTGTCGCCTCTCGTTGGTCCAAAATGTTTCGCCTCTCTGAAAAACCGTAAAATTAAAAATGCCATAGCCGGATTTTTCCTACGAAAGTCGTGGAAACGTTTCGAAAAACGACTCTAATCGGGTGTTGTGTACAAATTTGAAACTAGCCAACTTTAAGGCTCAAATTGCATACGCACGCCTACGCATACTGGAAATACGGGTATAACACCTCTCGCCCAGCCGGACCGAGGCTCGTGCATCGTTGTCTCAGCAGCCCATCGCCGCGCTCTAAACTCACTGGGCCGGGCGCTACAAAACTCGCCGTCTCAAGCACAATCTCGTGCATCGCCCTGCTGTGCCTCGTACTCCTCAGATCTCACTAGCGCCTCGGCCGCTTTGCCCACTGGGCCCGGGTTGCTCGCGGATGCATAATCGTAAAACGAGATACGTTAGAGGGGTCCAACTTACAAAACAGCTCTAAGGCACGATCTCAGAATGAGAAGAAGGGAAACCAATCCTAAATGTCCTGCAGCCTCCTGATTATAGATGTGGTGCACAACACACCGATAATCAATACTCTACTAGACACGATCTGTAGACACTTTCCGAGGATTAACTGCTCTGATACCACTTTTGTCACGACCCGTTCCGGGGCCCGTGACTGGTGCCTTACCCCGGGCACCCTAGTGATACAACATCAGAGAAAATCAGCGGAACATAAAACAATAACATGAACAAGAGATAAGATAATAAAACAAAGCAACCAAACGGTTACCTTCCAATAAAATATATATATACAAATCTTTCAAACCGAACGCTTAATCCTTTTTACAAACCTCGCCACAACAAGCATTACAGCACCTCTAATAGTTTTTACAACATGACGACAGTGGCCCGCCATACCCCGAATGTACAAGAACCTACAACTCAGTGGTAACATACCAAAGATAAGCCTCCGAGAAACGGAGCTTACTAACGCCGAATCGTGATCCTAAGAGCGAGGATCAAGAATCGATGTACCTTCTACCGCGGCATGAACGCAGCCTCGGGCGAGGTCGATAACAGTACCAAGTATGTGAAATCAGAAATATCAGAATGAAATCATTATAGTCTATATAACGCAGGAGACATGTATGATAACCAAACTACAATTCATGATAAGTAAGAAGTCATGTAAGTCAGGGACTCACGCCCTCAGAGTCATTACTCAAATATAACTATGGGTCTCACGCCCGCAACATCATTCATGCCCGTGGAATACCTTCCTCACTGCCGGCAGTCTATGATATAATAACACCACAGAGTACACATGAACACCAAGTCTGTACTAACAATACTATACAACCAAACCACGAAGCTGACACGGGGCAAGTACGAAAGCCGACTACCAGATACCAAGGCCGGTCACGTAGCTGACCGGGGCAAGTACGAGGGCTAACTACGTGTACCGCGTCAGATCACGAGATTCGTCACTACACTGAAAGTGGCAAGTGCGAGGGCTAACTACCAGGTACAAAGGCCGAATCAGCCACGAGGCGGCAAGCACGAAAGCCACCACCGATACCAAGGCCGAACAAGAAACCTCATGGAGAGCTAGTCCATGGAATAACACTATCAACGCGAGCGCACTGCGGAATTCTCCGCCACCGCCGGCACGTCCAAGTAAGTTCTCAACAAGTCAACCGGCCCTCCATCGAGAGACGCGGTAGTATAGAAACACAATTCTTGCACAACAAAGGCTATCACAATAAGCATAGGCAAGTTTCACACAACTCAAGGTACTTTCATTTTATGTCAAAGTCCGGGTTTTAACCCTAAAGTACTACGTACGTTAAATTCCTTTCAAAAAGATCTCTTTTTACGTAAAAACAACTCGATACTATCATCCGTAGTACCAAACATGTTCAGTTTAAATCAAGTACTTTACACTTTTTAAACCAAGTGGCTTACACTTTTAAAACAATTTCAAGTATACTTTTTAAAACCCAAGTAACTAACTCTTTTAAGATCAAGGTACTCCTACCTTTTAAAACCAAGCCACTTATACTTTTCCATCAAGAAAAGTTCGATATTTGAAAACAAGTTACTTATACTATTAAACTCAAGTTACTTTTCTTTTCCCAAAATCAAGTTACCATTTTAAAACCAATGATAAAGCCATTCTTTCGTTTTCATAAAGTCGTTATAACTAACTTCCCATAAAGCTGTTATAACACTTTATATTTTAAACCAATTTTAAGACAAAACGATGCCTTTCTTTTAAACCAAAAACTCTTTAATTTCCTCAAGTCTCTTTTAGAAAATCCAGTTCATTACTTACTCTCATTTCAGTAAAACATTATTCTTTGAAAACCAAGTACTCATTACTCACGAATGAGGTTTCACACTTCTTAACAACTTTCACATCAATTCAATTAAGTCAAGTCTCTTATCTTTTAAGATTAAGTCTCTTAACTTCTAAATTCAATAACCATTCTTTTATCCTTCTTAAGCTGTTATACCTAACTTCCCTTAAAGCTAGTATAACTCTTAAACTTTCAAAACCAAGTATTACTCTTCTTTCAAAAACGGTTCTTAATTCTTTTGAAATACTTCAAAGTTCTTATTATTCAGGCTTAAGTCAAAAGACATTGTCGTAACACTACATTCAGTTAACACACGTACGCCTACCGTACTATATATATATTCTTGTAAAATACTTCTAGATTCTTATTATTCAGGCTTAAGTCAAAAGACATTGCCACACGTACGTCTACCGTACTATATATATATTCCTTTTAAAATATCATGCTCAAGAGTATAGGAAGAATCACATACCTCGCGACGATTATCGACTATAAGCAATAGCTCCAAAGTACTGTAATCCTGCTAGCCTTTTTCACTTCTTCGAGTAGAATACGCTACTCGCGATTTCACCGAAAATTGGGCAAAGACTTCCTACCCACAAACTTCACAAGTCTCATCAGATACAATTCATGTAAGTATGGCCCATTCTCTTCTTATATACCTTCCTTGTATATAACTTATACTTAATTCTTATACTTCAACAGTATGTACTCTAATTACAAAAGAAGGTCAAGCGTATTTACCTCGATAAGCCCAAAATTATCCAAGTTTAAATGTCGATCCTGAGCAACGTTTAGCTCCAACTCTGGGCGCTCCAACCCGCTCCAAACAACCCTTAGAAGTTCTACGCAACTTCTACTAAATACTTCAACTCGCTATGAAGATTTTCCTTAGGGTTTCGGTTTGAGACTAAAAGGACAAAACGTAGTATTTCCGGGCTCTACGTATAGAGGTAACTTTGGAATACGACAAGGTATAAGGCTAAGGTATTTTGGGTATAGCAACAATACTTGGAGAATACTTTCTACCAAGGGGGGGGGTGTATTTCACGATAACTTCTCAAGAGGGGGGGGTATACTCTCGGCCAAGGGGCCTCTACTAGGGAGGGGGAGACTCTCGGACAAGGGGCCTCTCAAAGGGGGAGGGGTGCTCTAGGATGAGAGCATCAAGAGGAGGGGGGAAGGATTGCAAGACTTAGAACACATTTTGGATGAAGAAGTCTTCAACAAGGGAGGGGTATTTATAGGGAAATCAAGGGCCTTGATCAAGCCAAGTGCAAGGCAAGTGTAAGGCCAAGATCAAGCCAAGTGCACCCTAACCCTACTCCACCAAACAAGGCATAAAACAAGGCACAAAACAAGGCCTAATTTCATGTAACGCCCCGAACCCGGGCCCGTGACTGGTGCCTTACCCCGGGCACCCTAGCGATACAACATCAGAGAAAACCAGCGGAAATAAAAACTTTAAACATGAAATGAGAGACATGATAAATAAACAGGCCAACCAAAATGCGCTTTCAAGATATACATAAAACCCGAATAGTTTAATCTTTTACAACCTCGCCACAACAGCTTCTGCACTTAAGATTTACAACAACTATGACGGGACAGGGCCCCGCCATACCCCTGAATGTACAAGAACCTACAACTCAGGGAACACATACCAAAAGATAAGCCTCCGGAGAAACGGAGCTTCCCAACATGCTGAATGTGATCCTATAAGCGGGGATCGACAGTCGATGTACCTTTTACTGCAGATGAACGCACTTCAAGGAGGTCAAGATAACAGTACCAAGTATGTGAAATCAGAATATCAGAAATGAAATCATAATAGTCTATATAAGCAGAGACATGTATGATGACCAACTACGAGACATATCATATAACCGCTACCTCAAGTCGTGACTCACGCCTCCAAATTATCACTGCGTGCGGTGGAATTTCTTCCTCATCACGCAGCTTATGATATAACAATACCAAGGAGTATACATGAACACCGTGTCCCACTGTGTCATAAAACCGTGACAGACAAGTACAACTACCGGATCCGACCGTACTAATAATACAATGCAACCACAAACACGAAGGCGATACGGCAAGTCGCGAGAGCCGACATCGGATACAAGGCCGGCCACGCACCGACCGGCAAGTACGAGGGTGACCACCAGGACCAAGGTCAGATCACGAAACTTCGTCACTATAATCGAACGGCAAGTCAGGGTGACTACCGATACCAAGGCCGAATCACCACGAGACGGCAAGTACGCAGAGCCGACCACCGATACCTGTGCCGAACAAGAAGAAACCTCAACTACCAACCGCCTCTATCGAGAGACGCCAGAATACGTAAACACCACACTTGCACAACAAAGGCTATCATCACAAGCATAGGCAAGTTTCACATCACTCAAAGTACCTTCATTTTATGCCAAAGTCCGGGTTTCAACCCTAAAGTACTACGTACGTTAAATTCTTTAAAAGAGATCCATTACTTTTATCAAAGTCACCCGATACCGTAGTATTAGAATGACCACCCACATTCCTTTTCAAAATCAAGTAACAACATTCTTTTCCTAAGTTCCGGTTTGCCTAGTTTCAATTACTCAAGCTTCTCATTTTCAAATGGTTTCATAGTTCATAAACTTAATCACTTGATTTCTTTTAGAACAATTGAGTAATATATGTCTCACGTGAGTAGGTTATTCTTGTTTACAACATTCTTATTACAAAGAACCATGATCTAGAAAATGTAATATCATTTTGTCTCATCTTAGTTTCTATGCAGATGGAGGTTTCTACCGGTTTTAATACAACACATCATTATTCAATACATTTTCCTTTATTAACGCCGCAGTTGGTCCTGTCGATACACATTCTGATTTCAAATCAAGAAACATTATCCCTTTAAAACCAAGTACTCATTACTCACGAATGAGATTTCACACAAACATCCACATTAAAACAAATAAGTTAAGTCTCTTATCTTATAAGATCAAGTCTCTTAACTTCTAACATCAGTAAACCATTTTCACTTACATAAGGTCGTTATAACTAACTTCCCATAAAGCTATTATAACACCCTATGTTTTAAACCAACCAAATCACTTAGCACATGTACGCTCACCGTACTACATAGTTCACAACAATCATGCTAGAAAAGATAGGAAGAGGTTCACATACCTCGCGACGATTTATCGACAATAAGCAAAATGCTCCAAGTACTACAACCTTGCTAGCCCTTTCCACTCCTCGAGTAGAATACGCTACTCTTAGTACTTTCACCTATAAAGGTCAAAACGTCTATTAACCCCAAAACACAAGTTTTCTATCTTTCTAAAGAAAATTCAAGACCTCCCCGCAACAACAGAAATCTCCTCCTCTATCGAGGCCGCTACCAAGCCAACCGTGTGGGTTTACACGCCTAACCGACGTGTACAATTCTACACAAGTCTCTCGCAATACACCCATGTAAATACATTCAGCCTGGGCTTCTTTATTCTTCAGCTTAAGTCAAAAGACATCGCTGAATACTAAGTAGTTCTATATATAGTATACTTCAACTATATATGCTAACAAACATGTAATTTCCAATTACAATAGAGGACAAGATAATTACGTCGATAAGCCCAAAATTATCCAAGTTATAATGTCGAACCTGAGCAAGGTTTAGCTCCAATCATAGAGCTCCAAACCACTCCAAACAACCCATAGAAGTGCTAACAAACTTATAAGCAAATACGTCAACCAACTTTGAAGATTTCCTTGTGGTTTCTTTGAGACTAAAGGACAAAAGGTAGTATTTCCTGACTCTACGAAAGAGGTATCTTTGGAATACTACAAGGTACAAGGCTAAGGTATTTTGGGCATTATAACAATACTAGGAGTATTTCTATACCACAACAAGGGTATTATACGAAACAACTAGGCTAGTGGGGTACCCCACCACCAAGACACCACACAGGGGGAGGGAGGAGGCCCTCGGCCAAGACTCTCAAAAGAGGGGGGGGATGAGTTGGACGAACTCAACACTAGAGGAGGGAGGGATTTTTAGGCTTGGAAGGTTTCATTTGTGGATGAAGAGTTCATCAACATAAGGGGGGTATTTATAGCAAAACCAAAGGCCAACCAAGGGCCAAGATCCTTCCAAGTGTAAAGCAAGTGTAAGGGCAAGATTAAGCCAAGTGCATCCTAAACCCTACTCCACAAAACACTCCACAAAACAATGCACCAAACAAGGCACACTTCAAGGGGCCAATCGGCCAAGGCCAACCCACCTTGACCGTCCCCTCCAAACCGTCAATGAGGGTGACAAGTGTCACCCTCCCGTTGGTCCAAAAGGTTTCGTCTCTCGGAAAAATCCGCAAAAATACAAAACGACATAGCCGGAATTTTCCCTTCGCAAGTTACGCAAAACGTTTCGTCGAAAAACGACTCTAACCGTGTTGCAGACAAAGGTCATTTCGCTAAGCCACTAGGCGGGGTGACACGTGTCACCCTCCTATTGGCCCTCAAAAACGTCTTCAAAAAAATCCACAATGGCCAAAATCTCAAAACAAAGTGGGTTCTACAAAACCAGAATTTCTCCCGTGGCCCCACGTGACCATTTCCAAAATAAAATTCCATAATTCTCTAATATTCCAGAAGTCCGACACCAAACTGGGAATCCAATTCCCATTAACGAACCTTTTTCCTTCACAAAACCTAAACTTTTCCGTGGAAAATCACCTTTCTTCCTTTCCAATCTTTCTCGCCAGATTCTCGCACGCACGCCCTCGCATACATACTCTGGAAATACGGGTATAACATTCTCTCTCCTTAGAAACATTCGTCCGAATGTTCCTTCACAAGACGGATATCGATGAAGCTCTTCTAACAAATTGCCAACGCCATACCGTCACGAAATAACACACGTTATCTTCCTTCCTTACTCGTCGTGCCCTTCTAACACTTGAACTCTTCTAGTATACGTACCACACTTCATCATTACTTCTGCTCTCGAAAATCTCGAGTCACTACCTCCAAACTTGGTCATCTTACTAACCTCAAACTTCCTTAAGGCCATTCCCGCCTTTACGAACCGCTTCGTCGAACGCGTCCACGAACTCATACGATGATCATACAAACTGGGCCTAGCACCCTCGTGACTACCACCGGGCGGACCACCTAACTGACCCCACCCCAAACCGGTTACGGTTGACCCGCAAATGGTCCTCAACCCGACCCCAATCACGCTAAACTCTTGTTCCCGATCCTAACAATCTTACTAATTCACATCACGAAAGCTACCACTTCCATCTCACACTACCCATGGACTTATCACACAAATAAATCCCACGTATACTACTCACCCTTATAAAGGTCAAACATAAAACGAATCTTTTACTCAAGACGACCTTACCTCTAAGGTCTCCGTGAAATAGTCTAAGGTTCACACTTTCCATGCCTCCATACGTATCCTTCCAACTAACCATGCATTCTAACTCACACATATCACAATGCTATCCGCATATAGCACACAATAATGAGATCATCATAACAAGCATACCAAAACTCTAGAGGTTAAGGATATACCTGCTACCGCTCCACTCTAATCATAGGCCACCTGCAGGCGATAGTATGAAGGTGATGAACCAGCCACAGATCCTCGGCGTCGAGTCGTAACATCCGCGCTTCCCTTGGTCGGACGCTTGCCGGCCTGTTGGCCGCAAAAATAACAATCTCCGAGTTAGTACGACACTCTCCTTATGGAGCTTTCCACAACAGCCACACCGAGACAAGGGCAACCTCATCCGGCGAGCACTCGCTTCCTCGAAAATCAAACACAGGAGCCCCGACCGCCTCGAATATCCCGGGTCCCGGAAGCCGTGGAGGACCACTGCATCGGGCGGAGGTACATAACTAGTCTGCCACGAGACGGTCCGCTCGAAAGTCACCAAAGGACCTCGCTGCTCGCCTCTTCGCCGACTCGTCATTCCGTCGATTTATCCGCCTCACATCCAAGTGTATACGCCAGACGCGGCAATGTCCATGCCCTGAAGAGCTACACCCGAACAACTCTGCAAGGCAATCATCGAGCCTCAGAACATATCGGTGCACTCGATCCTCCATACTAGCTACTAACGCGGACGCACGCCAATGAGTCAAACTCACATTGTACTCCCGAACCGCACGCCTGCTCGCCAGAACACCAAAAACTGCCGCCCGAGCCCTCCTCATCCGGGAGGCAAGAAATGTGCAAGAAAGGCCTCTCGAGAACTCGCTCCATACCGCTGAAGTGCATGCTCTCCTGGACAGCTCCCAAGAATCAAACTACCGATCGCGGTATCACGCATTGATGTGAACCTGTGGCCACCGACTCGATCTCCGATGCCTTGATCACTCATGATCCGGTCAGAATCGCTTGATGAACTCCTCGGATCATCCTCGTGCCTCACCCATAAAACTCGCGCCTACAACTCGTAAAATCCCGTAGCCTCGAACTATCCGATCTAGGTGAACCATCGTGCCATCGAACCGCCGCGTCCACTTATCCTCAAGTCTGCCCACAACCCCGCCATTAATCGCCTACTTTGTAACTCATCTCTCTCGCCTGCATCGCGGATCGAGGCTCAGTATCGTGGTCTCTCGCCACGCTCTACTCGCAGCCTCCTCTGCCGCTTTCTTCGGCCCGGGTTGCCTTACGCGAGGCATAATCGTAAAAACGTATGTCGGAGGGTCCAATCTTATCACACGCCTCTAAGGCACGATCTCGTAATGAGAAGAAATGGAAACCAATCCTAAATGTCCTATAGCCTCACGATTATAGATGTGGTGCACAACACACCGATAATCAAGACTCTACTAGACACGGTGCGTAGACACTTTCCGAGGATTAATCGCTCGATACCACTTTTGTAACGCCCAACCGGCCCTGATCGTGCCTTACCCGCACCCTAGCGATACAACATCGAGAAAACCAATGGAAATAAAAACTTTAAACATGAAATGAGAGACATGATAAATAAACAGCAACCAAAATGCGCCAAGATATACATAAAACCCGAACAGCTTTAATCCTTTTACAACCACGCCCACAATGCTTCTGCACTCTAAGATTTACAACAACTATGACGGACAGTGGCCCCGCCATACCCCGAATGTACAAGAACCTACAACTCGTGGAACACATACCAAAAGATAAGCCTCCGAGAAACGGAGCTTCCCAACACGCCGAATGTGATCCTATAAGCGGGGATCGGCGATCGATGTACCTTTTACTCGCGCAGATGAACGCACCCCAAGGAGGTCAAGATAACAGTACCAAGTATGTGAAATCAGAATATCAGAAATGAAATCATAATAGTCTATATAAGGTGAGACATGTATGATGACCAACTACAAGACATATCATATAACCAAGCATTTCAAGTCGTGGACTCACGCTCCAAATTATCACTGCGTGCGTGGAATTTCTTCCTCACCGCCAGCTTATGATATAACAATACCAAGGAGTATACATGAACACGTGTCCCACCTGTGTCGTAAAACCGTGACAGACAAGTACAACTACCGGATCCGACCGTACGATAATACAATGCAACCACAAACACGGGCGAGCACGGCAAGCGCAGAGCCGACCATCGGATACAAGGCCGGTCACGCACCGACCGGGCAAGTACGAGGGTCGACCACGAGGACCAAGGCAGATCACGAAACTTCGTCACTATAATCGAACGGGCAAGCGAGGGTCGACTACCGATACCAAGGCCGAATCACCACGAGACGGCAAGTACGAGCCGACCACCGATACCCAGCCGAACAAGAAGAAACCTCAACTACCAACCGCCTCTATCGAGACGCGCAGAATACGTAAACACCACACTTGCACAACAAAGGCTATCATCACAAGCATAGGCAAGTTTCACATCACTCAAAGTACCTTCATTTTATGCCAAAGTCCGGGTTTCAACCCTAAAGTACTACGTACGTTAAATTCTTTAAAAGAGATCCATTACTTTTATCAAAGTCACCCGATACCCGTAGTATTAGAATGACCACCCACATTCCTTTTCAAAATCAAGTAACAACATTCTTTCCTAAGTTCCAGTTTGCCTAGTTTCAATTACTCAAGCTTCTCCTTTTCAAATGGTTTCATAGTTCATAAACTTAATCACTTGATTTCTTTTGAGAACAATTGAGTAATATATGTCTCACGTGAGAGTAGGTTATTCTTGTTTACAACATTCTTATTACAAAGAACCATGATCTAGAAAATGTAATATCATTTTGTCTCATCTTAGTTTCTATGCAGATGGAGGTTTCTACCGGTTTTAATACAACACATCATTATTCAATACATTTTCCTTTATTAACGCTCGCAGGGTCCTGTCGATACACATTCCGATTTCAAATCATGAAACATTATCCCTTTAAAACCAAGTACTCATTACTCACGAATGAGGTTTCACACAAACATCCACATTAAAACAAATAAGTTAAGTCTCTTATCTTATAAGATCAAGTCTCTTAACTTCTAACATCAAGAAACCATTTTCACTTACATAAGGTCGTTATAACTAACTTCCCATAAAGCTATTATAACACCCTATGTTTTAAACCAACCAAATCACTTAGCACATGTACGCTCACCGTACTACATAGTTCACAACAATCATGCTAGAAAAGATAGGAAGAGGTTCACATACCTCGCGACGATTTATCGACAATAAGCAAAATGCTCCAAGTACTACAACCTTGCTAGCCCTTTCCACTCTCGAGTAGAATACGCTACTCTTAGTACTTTCACCTATAAAGGTCAAAACGTCTATTAACCCCAAAACACAAGTTTTCTATCTTTCTAAAGAAAATTCAAAGACTCTCCCGCAACAACAGAAATCTCCTCCTCTATCGAGGCCGGCTACCAAGCCAAACGGGGGGGGGGGGGTTTACACGTCTAACCGGACGTGTACAATTCTACACAAGTCTACTGCAATACACCCTATGTAAATACAAATGATTCGATTCTTTATTCTTCAGGCTTAAGTCAAAAGACATTGCCGAATACTAAGTAGTTCTATATATAGTATACTTCAACTATATATGCTAACAAACATGTAATTTCCAATTACAATAGAGGGACAAGATAATTACCTCGATAAGCCCAAAATTATCCAAGTTATAATGTCGATCCTGAGCAAGGTTTAGCTCCACTGCGCTCCAAACCACTCCAAACAACCCTTAGAAGTTCTAACTAACTTCTACTCAAATACTTCAACCAACTATGAAGATTTCCTTAGGGTTTCGGTTTGAGACTAAAAGGACAAAAGGTAGTATTTCCGGACTCTACGTAAAGAGGTATCTTTGGAATACTACAAGGTACAAGGCTAAGGTATTTTGGGCATTATAACAATACTAGGGGAGTATTTCTATACCACAACAAGGGTATTATACGAAACAACTAGGCAGTGGGTACCCTACGCCAAGACACCACAAAGGGGAGGAGGAGGCCCTCGGCCACGACTCTCAAAAGAGGGGATGAGTTGGACGAACTCAACACTAGAGGAGGAGGGATTTTTAGGCTTGGAAGGTTTCATGAGTGGATGAAGAGTTCATCAACATAAGGGGTATGTATAGCAAAACCAAAGGCCAACCAAGGGCCAAGATCCTTCCAAGTGTAAAGCAAGTGTAAGGGCAAGATTAAGCCAAGTGCATCCTAAACCCTACTCCACAATACACTCCACAAAACAATGCACCAAACCAGGCACACTTCAGGGGCCAACGGCCAAGTGCCAACCCACCTCGACCGCCCTCCAAATCACAACGAGGGTGACAAGTGTCACCTCCCGCTGGTCCAAAAGGTTTCGCCTCTCTAAAAATCCGCAAAAATACAAAACGACATAGCCGGAATTTTCCTTCGCAAGTTACGCAAAACGCTTCGCCAAAACGACTCTAACCAAGGTGTTGTGCACAAAGGTCATTTCGGCCAGCCACCTAGGCGGGGTGACACGTGTCACCCTCCTATTGGCCCTCAAAAACGCTCTTCGAAAAAATCCACAATGGCCAAAATCTCAAAACAAAGTGGGCCTACAAAACCAGAATTTCTCCCGTGGGCCCCACGTGACCATTTCCAAAATAAAATTCCATAATTCTCTAATATTCCAGAAGTCCGAATACCAAACTGGGAATCCAATTCCCATTAACGAACCTTTTTCCTTCACAAAACCGAAACTTTTCCGTGGAAAAATCACCTCTTTCTTCCTTTCCAATCTTTCTCAGATTCTCGCACGCACGCCCTCGCATACATACTGCGGAAATACGGTATAACATTCTCCTCCTTAGAAACATTCGTCCGAATGTTCCTTCACAAGACGGATATCGATGAAGCTCTTCTAACAAATTGCCAACGCCACACCGTCACGAAATAACACACGTTATCTTCCTTCCTTACTCGTCGTGCCCTTCTAACACTTGAACTCTTCTAGTATACGCATCACACTTCACCATTACTCCGCTCCCGAAAATCTCCGAGTCACTACCTCCAAACTTGGTCATCTTACTAACCTCAAACTTCCTTAAGGCCATTCCCGCCTTTACGAACCGCTCGTCGAACGCCCACGAACTCATACGATGATCATACAAACTTGGGCCTAGCACCTCGTGACCCTACCACCGGCGGGACCACCTAACTGACCCACCCCAAACCGGTTACTGTTGACCCGCAAATGGTCCTCAACCCGACCCCAACCGCCAAACTCTTGTTCCCGATCCTAACAATCTAACTAATTCACATCATGAAAGCTACCACTTCCATCTCACACTACCCATGGACTTATCACACAAATAAATCCCACGTATACTACTCACCCTTATAAAGGTCAAACATAAAACGAATCTTTTACTCAAGACGACCTTACCTCTAAGGTCTCAGTCGTGAAATAGTCTAAGGTTCACACTTTCCATGCCTCCATACGTATCCTTCTAACTAACCATGCATTCTAACTCACACATATCACAATGCTATCCGTACATAGCACACAATAATGAGATCATCATAACAAGCATACCAAAACTCTAGAGGGTTAAGGATATACCTGAAGCTACCGCTCCACTCTAATCATAGGCCTCGCAGGCGCATACCGAAGGTGATGAACCAGCCACAGATCCTGAAGGCTGAGTCGTAA
This sequence comes from Przewalskia tangutica, assembly GCA_029844215.1. Lineage (NCBI taxonomy): Eukaryota > Viridiplantae > Streptophyta > Magnoliopsida > Solanales > Solanaceae > Przewalskia > Przewalskia tangutica. The sequence goes on from CM056719.1 coordinate 94,943,458, forward strand.
CATCCGCGCTTCCCTTGGTCGGACAGTTTCTTGCCAGATGGCCCTGTTGGCCGCAAAAATAACAATCTCCCGAGTTAGTACGACACTCTCCCTTATGGAGCTTTCCACAACAGCCACACTGAGACAAGGGCAACCTCATCCGGCGAGCACTCGCTTCCCCGAAAATCTGAAACCCAGGAGCCCCGACCGCCCCGAATATCCCGGCGTCCCGGAAGCCGGAGGACCACTCAGATCGGGCGAGGTACATACTAGTTCGCCGCCAGACGGTCCGCCGAAAGTCACCAAAGGACCTCGCTGCTCGCCCTCTTCTCACGACTCGTCATTCCGCCGATTTATCCGCCTCACATCCAAGTGTATACGCCGCACGCGGCAATGTCCATGCCCTACCAAGAGCTACACCAACAACTCTCGCAAGGCAATCATCGAGCCTCAGAACATATCGGTGCACTCGATCCTCCATACTAGCTACTAACGCGGGACGCATCGCCAATGAGTCAAACTCCACATTGTACTTCCCGAACCGCACGCCTGCTCGCCAGAACACCAAAAACTGTCGCCCGAGCCCTCCTCATCCGGGAGGCAAGAAATGTGCAAGAAAGGCCTCCGAGAACTCGCTCCATACCGCTGAAGTGCATGCTCTCCCGACAGCTCCCAAGAATCAAACCCGATCATGCGGTATCACGCAGGATGTGAACCTGTGGCCACCGACTCGATCTCCGATGCCTTGATCACTCACGATCCGTCAGAATCGCCGGATGAACTCTCGCGATCATCCTCGTGCCTCACCCATAAAACTCGCGCCTACAACTCGTAAAAATCCCGTAGCCTCGAACTATCTCGATCTAGGGTGAACCATCGCATCGAACCGCCGCTGCGCCCACTTATCCTCAAGTTCTGCCCACAACCTCGCCATTAATCGGGCCTACTCTTGTAACTCATCTCTCTCGCCTGCATCGCGGATCGAGGCTCGTGTATCTGGTCTCTCGCCCGCTTTACTCGCAGCCTCCTCACGCTCGCCGCTTTGCCTTCGGCCCGGTTGCCTTACGCGAGGCATAATCGGTAAAACGGTATGTCGAGGGTCCATCTTATCACACGCCTTCTAAGGCACGATCTCGTAATGAGAAGAAATGGAAACCAATCCTAAATGTCCTATAGCCTCTCGATTATAGATGTGGTGCACAACACACCGATAATCAAGACTCTACTAGACACGGTTCGTAGACACTTTCCGAGGATTAATCGCTCGATACCACTTTTGTAACGCCCAACCTGCCCGTGGATCGTGCCTTACCCCGCACCCTAGCGATACAACATCGTGAGAAAACCAAATGAAATAAAAACTTTAAACATGAAATGAGAGACATGATAAATAAACAGCAACCAAAATACGCTTTCAAGATATACATAAAACCCGAACGCTTTAATCCTTTTACAACCTCGCCACAACAGCTTCTACGCACTTAAGATTTACAACAACTATGACGGACAGGCCCCGCCATACCCCGAATGTACAAGAACCTACAACTCGTGGAACACATACCAAAAGATAAGCCTCCGAGAAACGGAGCTTCCCAACACGCCGAATGTGATCCTATAAGCGGATCGATACGATGTGACCTTTACTCGCAGATTAACGCAGCTTCAAGGCGAGGTCGCATAACAGTACCAAGTATGTGAAATCAGAATATCAGAAATGAAATCATAATAGTCTATATAAGGTGAGACATGTATGATGACCAACTACGATATATCATATAACCGCTACCTCAAGTCGTGACTCACGCCTCCAAATTATCACTGCGCGTGGAATTTCTTCCTCATCACGGCAGCTTTATGATATAACAATACCAAGGAGTATACATGAACACGTGTCCCACCTGTGTCGTAAAAACCGTGACAGACAAGTACAACTACCGATCCGACTGCGGCAATAATACAATGCAACCACAAACACGGTCGACACGGCAAGTGCGAGCCGACTCATGGATACCAAGGCCGGCCACGCAATGACCGGCAAGTCCGAGGGTCGACAACCAGGGACCAAGGTCAGATCACGAAACTTCGCCACTATAATCGAACGGGCAAGTCAGGGTGACTACCGATACCAAGGCCGACGGGCCACGAGACGGCAAGTACGAGCCGACCACCGATACCTGTGCCGAACAAGAAGAAACCTCAACTACCAACCCTCTATCGAGACGCCAGAACACGTAAACACCACACTTGCACAACAAAGGCTATCATCACAAGCATAGGCAAGTTTCACATCACTCAAAGTACCTTCATTTTATGCCAAAGTCCGGTTTCAACTCCTAAAGTACTACGTGACGTTAAATTCTTTAAAAGAGATCCATTACTTTTATCAAAGTCACCCGATACCGTAGTATTAGAATGACCGACCCACATTCCTTTTCAAAATCAAGTAACAACATTCTTTTCCTAAGTTCCAGTTTGCCTAGTTTCAATTACTCAAGCTTCTCATTTTCAAATGGTTTCATAGTTCATAAACTTAATCACTTGATTTCTTTTAGAACAATTGAGTAATATATGTCTCACGAGAGTAGGTTATTCTTGTTTACAACATTCTTATTACAAAGAAATCATGATCTAGAAAATGTAATATCATTTTGTCTCATCTTAGTTTCTATGCAGATGGAGGTTTCTAATGGGTTTTAATACAACACATCATTATTCAATACATTTTCCTTTATTAACGCCGCAGTTGGTCCTGTCGATACACATTCGATTTCAAATCAAGAAACATTATCCCTTTAAAAACCAAGTACTCATTACTCACGAATGAGATTTCACACAAACATCCACATTAAAACAAATAAGTTAAGTCTCTTATCTTATAAGATCAAGTCTCTTAACTTCTAACATCAAGAAACCATTTTCACTTACATAAGGTCGTTATAACTAACTTCCCATAAAGCTATTATAACACCCTATGTTTTAAACCAACCAAATCACTTAGCACATGTACGCCTACCGCACTACATAGTTCACAACAATCATGCTAGAAAAGATAGGAAGAGGTTCACATACCGCGACGATTTATCGACAATAAGCAAAATGCTCCAAGTACTACAACCTTGCTAGCCCTTTCCACTCTCGAGTAGAATACGCTACTCTTAGTACTTTCACCTATAAAGGTCAAAACGTCTATTAACCCCAAAACACAAGTTTTCTATCTTTCTAAAGAAAATTCGCAAGACTTCCCCCGCAACAAACAGAAATCTCCTCCTCTATCGAGGCCGCTACCAAGCCAACCAGGGGGTTTACACGCCTAACCTGACGTGTACAATTCTACACAAGTCTACCGCAATACACCCTATGTAAATACAATCGATTCTTTATTCTTCAGCTTAAGTCAAAAGACATTGCCGAATACTAAGTAGTTCTATATATAGTATACTTCAACTATATATGCTAACAAACATGTAATTTCCAATTACAATAGAGGACAAGATAATTACCTCGATAAGCCCAAAATTATCCAAGTTATAATGTCGATCCCGAGCAAGGTTTAGCTCCACCCGTGCGCTCCAAACCACTCCAAACAACCCTTAGAAGTTCTAACTAACTTCTACTCAAATACTTCAACCAACTATGAAGATTTCCTTAGGGTTTTGGTTTGAGACTAAAGGACAAAAGGTAGTATTTCCTGACTCTACGAAAGAGGTATCTTTGGAATACTACAAGGTACAAGGCTAAGGTATTTTGGGCATTATAACAATACTAGGAGTATTTCTATACCACAACAAGTGGGTATTATACGAAACAACTAGCAGTGGGGTACCCTACTGCCAAGACACCACAAAGGGGAGGAGGAGGCCTCGGCCAAGACTCTCAAAAGAGGGGATGATTTGGACGCACTAAACACTAGAGGAGGGAGGGATTTTTAGGCTTTGAAGGTTTCATTTGTGGATGAAGAGTTCATCAACATAAGGGGGGTATTTATAGCAAAACCAAAGGCCAACCAAGGGCCAAGATCCTTCCAAGTGTAAAGCAAGTGTAAGGGCAAGATTAAGCCAAGTGCATCCTAAACCCTACTCCACAAAACACTCCACAAAACAATGCACCAAACAAGGCACACTTCAAGGGCCAAGTGCCAACCCACCTCGACCGCCCTCCAAATCACAACGAGGGTGACAAGTGTCACCCTCCCGCTGGTCCAAAAGGTTTCGCCTCTCGGAAAAATCCGCAAAAATACAAAACGACATAGCCTAATTTTCCTTCGCAAGTTACGCAAAACGCTTCGCCGAAAACGACTCTAACCTGCCAGACAAAGGTCATTTCGCTAAGTTACCTAGGCGAGGTGACACGTGTCACCCTCCTATCGCCCTCAAAAACGCCTTCAAAAATCCACAATGGCCAAAATCTCAAAACAAAGTGGCCCTACAAAACCAGAATTTCTCCCGTGGGCCCCACGTGACCATTTCCAAAATAAAATTCCATAATTCTCTAATATTCCAGAAGTCCGAATACCAAACTGGGAATCCACCCCATTAACGAACCTTTTTCCTTCACAAAACCGAAACTTTTCCGTGGAAAAATCACCTCTTTCTTCCTTTCCAATCTTTCGCAGATTCTCGCACGCACGCCCTCGCATACATACTGGAAATACGGTATAACATTTCATGCCCATCGCCCAAGGCAAACCGCCCTTGGTTGCCCACTCGAGGTGACAAGTGTCACCTCGTTGGCCCAAAATGTTCCACCTCTCTAAAAATCCGCAAAAATAATAAATGACATAGCCTAATTTTCTACGCAAGTTCTCAGAAACGCTTCGTTAAAAAACGACTCTTTACGGGGGTTGTGTACAAATTTAGAATCTTGCCTAACTTTAAGGCCCAAACTTTTCTACGTACGCCCACACGTACATACTCTGGAAATACGGGGTATAACATAATTGTTGTCACTTTCTTAGGTCCGTAGTAATCGCTGAAAGCAGTTTGTAAACGGGATGTAATCGCTCAAAGTTTTATTATATATACAGCCGAAAGGCGATATTTTCATGGATAAACTGCTTTCATTTTATAATTATTTCATGTCTTATTTATATTCCGCCGACACTGATGTATGACTACTGGGTGCCCGTAGGCACCACCACGCCCAGTTCGGTCGTGACAAAAGTGGTATCGTGAGCGCTAATCCGTAAAGTGTCTACGCATCGTGTTCAGTAGTAGTCTTGATTATCGGTGTGTTGTGCACCACATCTATAATCGTGAGGCTATAGGACATTTAGGATTGGTTTCCATTCTTCTCATTCCGAGATCGTGCCTTAGAGCCGTGTGATAAATTGGACCCTCCGACGTATTCCTTTCCTTTACCGCTATGCCTCCGCGTAGGCAACCCGGCCCGATGGCAAGGCAGGCGGAGCCGCGAGTAGAGCACGGAGGTTACCAGGCGGAGGCCCAATGTTACTCGAGATAGTGCTTCAGACGGCGAGTTTTGCGACGCCGCCACAAGACCAAAGAGAGTTTAAAGCCGCAGAGGGTCGCCGAGACTACAAGACTGAGCCTCCACCCCACACCGGAATGTATGAGATGGGGTATAAGGAGATGGCCGCCATCGCCGTGGTCGTGGCCAAATATGAGGATAGGCTGGATGCAGCAGTTCCAGCCCCAGCAGCACCCGTAGTTCACCCCCGAGCAGCATTGAAACTACGACTTTCCGAGTCAGAGCCCGCCGTTGTTCTATGGATCGAGAGCCGAGGATGACCTCGTGAGTTTATCCGACAACACAATGATCATGAGATCGATCGAGCCTCGAGGCGTAGTCGGTGGTATTGGTTCGCATCACCGCGAGATACCGCAATGATCGTTTGATTCGCGGAGCTGCCCCGGGAGAGCATGCACTTCCACCGTATGGGACGAGTTCTCGCGGCTTTTCTTGCACATTTCTTGCCCCCACAGATGAGAGGCCCGGCCGACAGATTTTTGACGCTGAGGCAGATCGCGACGGTTAGAGAGTACAATGTGGAGTTCGACTCATTAGCTCAGATGTCCTCGTAGAGTAGCCGATATGGAGGATGAGTACACCGCCACGCCACCGGCTAGATGATTACTGGCAGAGGCTTGTACGGGTGTAGCTCTTCACCGCATGGACATTGCCCGCATGCAAGCTCATGACCGGGATGTGAGGCACGAGAGGTCGATGGAATGACCGGATCGCAGAAGAGGCCGTAATAGCAGGTCCTTTGGTAACTTTCGAGGCGCCGCCGCCAGCAGACTAGTTATGTACTCCGCCAGCAGCAGTGGTCCTCCACGCCTTCGTGACGCTCGGTACTCGAGCCTGGTCGTGGCTCGTGGCTTCGTTCACTGTGCATACGGGTTCTAGCCACCGATTCGTGTTTCTCGTGCACGATGTGGTAAACGCCATCCCGGAATGTCGCTTTTTATCGGTGCTTGTTTTTCCCGCACGCCGTACATGTGACGAAACTATCCTAATAGGAAGGATGCAGGCAGAATGACTCAGCCTACCGGGTCGGTGGTAGGTTCATCGCCTTCTATAGCTATACTCGCAGGCGTGATTATGGTTAGAGCGACGAAGGCGGAAAATGAAGCAGTTGATACAGGTATATTCTTACCCCTCTAAAGATTAGTATGCGTTGATGATATGATAATGTGCTAAGTATTATGTTCAGATAGCATTATGTTAAAATTGTGATTTAAAGGCCTGGTTAGTAAAGGGTAAGGTCAGTACCTAGAAATTGTGAGCCTTAGAGTTTTATACGTAGAGACCTTAGATGCGAGGCCATCTTGAGTAAAAGATTTATGTTTATGTTGACCTTTGTCGGGGTGCATTGTATACGTGGGATATATTTGTGTGATAAGTCCCTGAGTGGTATAAAATGAGAGGGTAGTCGAGCTAAGAAGACCACTAGGTTTTCGTGACATGATTGTGAGATTGATCCGGATCGGGGAACAAGTGGTTGGCACGATAACGGGTCGTTGAGGACCATTCACGTCAACCCGCGACCTGTTTTGTGGTGGGGTCAGTTCGAGGTGGTCCCGCCAGTTGGTAGGGTCACGAGGGTGCTAGGCCCAAGTTTAGATGGCCATCGTACGAGTTCGCGGATGTGTTCGACTAGAATCAGATCGTGAAGGCCGGGAATGGCCTTAAAGGAGTTCGAGGATAGGTTACGCCGGCGTGTTGATTTCGTGGGTAGCCGCGAGGATTATTTGCCTCTTGTTGAGTGAGTATTATACTAGCTACCATTTCGGTATTCTGATGTCACCTTAAGCCTTGTATGGGCGAAGTATTGATCACGGCCGATTTGTTCGATGTTGGCAAAGTTCAGATAGTTGGTCCCTACTTGATCCTCGCAGAATGTGGATAAGGTGAGGCTTATCCAGGAGGATTTTTAGCACTCGAGACAACAGTAAGTCGCGGATGATCGGCGCCGACACTTGGAGTTCAAAGCCGACTGGTCTTCAAGGTATCACCGGAAGGCGTGATGAGATTTTGGGAATCAAGCAATAATAAATGTGGTAAGGTTATTAGGAAGAATTCGAGTGTACGAAGCGGTACGACGAGTAAGGGAAGAAGCGAGCATGTATAAGGAAATAGAAATGATCATTACTTTGTGAAGTAAAAGCGCGGGCGGTATCTTTTAGACCAGGGTGGAAGCTTTTGTAATGCTAGAGGTGATTCCTCGTTGCCTTGGGTTAAGTAATTGCGCCTGTGTTATTTTGTGGCCAGGTGTGGCATTGGCAACTTGTTAAGAGAAACTTTATTGTTATCCGTCATGGGAAGGAACATTCGACGAATGTTTCTGGCGAGGAGAATGTTATACTCGTATTTCCGTGGTATGTACGTGAGGGCGACGATAAAAGTTTAAGCCTTAAGTTAGGCAAGGACTGAAAATTTTGTGCACAACACACGAAAAGAATCGTTTTCCGACGAAACGTTTTCCAAACTTTGCGAAGGGAAAAATACGGCTATGTCATTTATTATTTTTGCGGATTTTTCCGAGAGATGAAATATGTTGGACCAACGAGAGGGCGACATGTGTCACCCTTAGGTGTCCAAGGTTGGACGATTTTTGCTTGGTGGAAGCTTCTAGGCTTGCACGTTTTTCTCCTTTTTGTTGCCTAAAATGTTTGGTCAATGTTTGGTAGGATATTTGTGTGGTTGATGACCAAGTGGGACCCACACAACACATGGTTTAATCTACACCTTACACTTGCCTAACACTTGGCTTCATCTTGGCCATTGGTTGGCCTATAAAAACCCCCCCTAAGTTGAAGCCCAGAAATACTATTATACTTCCTTTAGCCACTAAACGAAACCCTAAGGAAAAATCTTCATAGCCGGTTGAAGTATTAAGAAGAAGTTGCGTAGAACTTCTAAGGGTTGTTTGGAGCGGGTTGGAGCGCCCGGAGTAGGAGCTAAAATGTTGCTCAGGATCGACTTATAACTTGGATAATTTTGGGCTCATCGAGGTAAATACTCTTGTCCTTATATTGTAATTGGAAATTACATACTGTAGTATTATTAGAAATGAATAAAAGATTCATAGAAGAGAATTGAACTGTAATAGAAGGATATTACAGAAAAGACTTGAATAGATCACATCAGAAGAATATTAAAGAAGACCGAATCAGATTTTACATAGGATCATTTACAGAGACTTATAACCTTTATTGGTTGAATGTTCTCGCGAGTAGCATGTACTACTTGGAAGGTGGACAAGGCTAGCCGTTATAGCCGTGGAGCGCTTTTGCTTATAGTCGATAATCGTCGCGAGGTATGTGATTCTTCCTATCCTCTTGAGCATGATATTTTAAAGAATATATATATATAGTACCAGACGACGCATGTGTTAATCGAACGTAGTTGGACGGCAATGTCTTTTGACTTAAGCCTGAATAATAAGAATCTGGAAGTATTTTAAAGAATATATATATATAGTACGGTAGACGTACGTGTGTTAACTGAACGTAGTAGTACGGCAATGTCTTTTGACTTAAGCCTGAATAATAAGAATCTTGAAGTATTTCAAAAGAATTAAGAATCCTTTTTGAAAGAAGAATAATACTTGGTTTGAAAGCTTAAGAGTTATACTAGCTTTATTGGAAGTTAGGTATAACGACTTAAGAGAGATAAAAAGAATGGTTTATTGATTTTAAGAAGTTAAGAGACTTGATCTTAAAAGATAAGAGACTTGACTTAATTGAATTAATATGAATTTTGTTAAAAAATGTGAAACCTCATTCGTGAGTAATGAGTACTTGGTTTTTAAAAGGAATAATGTTTTACTGATTTCGGAAATCAGAATGAGTATCGACAAACCACTGCAGCGTTAACAAAGGGAAATGTTTTGACTAATTAAGTATTATTAAAACCAGTAGAAACCTCCATCTGCATAGAAGCTAAGATGAGACAAAATGATATTACATTTCCTAGATCATGGCTGCTTTAATAAGATTGACTTTGAACAAGAATAACCTACTCACATATAAGGCATATGTTTCTCAAATTGTTTAAAAGAGAATTATATTCTTAAGTGATTAAGACTATGAACTACGAAACCTTTCTAAAATAAGAGGCTTAAGTACTTGAAATTAGGCAAACTTGAACTTAGGGAAAAGAATGTTGTTACTTGATGTTGAAAATGAAAGTGTTTTGGTTTACCTATAAATGTGAGTCACTCTATTTTTAATACTACTGTATCGGGTGACCTTTATAAAAGAAATGAATCTTTTAAAAAAAGAATTTAACGCGGCGTAATACTTTGGGGTCAGAACCTGGACTTTGGCATAAAATAACCTTGAGTTGTGTGTAACTTGCCTATGCTTGTGGTGATAGTCTTTGTTGTGCAAGTGTTGTATTTCTATGCTACCGAGTCCCATGAGACGGGCCGACACGATTTCATCCGATTCTTCACCGAGTCCCATGACGGGCCGACACGATTTCATCCGATTCTTCACCGAGTCCCACTGACGGGTCGACACGATTCCACCGATTCTTCACCGAGTCCCACGAGATGGACCGACACGATTCTACATGATTCTTTACCGAGTCCCATGGATGGGCCGACACGATTCCACACGATTTGTACCTAGATCGCCAAGGCGGAAGGAGTTCCACGCACGGAGGATGGCTTGAGGCGTGAGTCCCCGACTTGACATGATCGCTTTTATGTTGTGAATCGTAGTTTGGTTATTATACATGTCTCCCGCTTTATATAGACTATTATGATTTCATTTACGATTTTACGCTTCACATACTTGGTACATGTCAGATCGACCTCCTTCGGGCCGCGTTGATGCCGCAGTAAGTACATTGGTTGTGGATCCTCGCCATAGGATCACAGCTCAGCGTATTAGGAAGCCTCGCTTTCTGAGGCTTATCTTTTGTATGTTACCCGAGTCTGTAAGTTCTTGTACATTCGTGGTATGGCGGCCCCGTCCGTCATAATTGTTGTCACTTTCTTAGAGGTCTGTAGTACTGTTATGGGCAGGTTTGTAAATGGGGATGTAACTGTTCAAAGTTTTATTATATATACAGGCCGAAAGGCGATATTTTCATGGATAAACTGTTTTCATTTTATAATTGTTTCATGTCTTATTTATATTCCATGACACTTCGATGTATGACTACTGGGTGCGGGTAAGGCACCGCCACGCCCAGTTCGGTCGTGATAGCCGCTTTCTTCTTACTCGTCGTCCCTTTCTCGTACACCCGAACTCTTTCTAGCACACCTACCACACTTCAGTCACTGCTTCAATTTCCACAACCCTGGAGTTACCACCTCCAAACTTGGTCATCTTACTAGTTTTAATTTCCTCTAAGGCCATTCCTGGCCTTCACGATCCGATTCTAGTCGAACACATCCACGAACTCGTACGATGGTTACCTTAACTTGGGCCTAACTCCCTCGTGACCCTATCACAAAGCGGGACCACCACAAATTGACCCCACCCCAAACCGGGCTGCGGGTTGACACGCAACCTTGCCTCAACCCGACCCACTATCGTGCCAACTCTCTCGTTCCCCGATCCGGAACAATCTCACCAATCAAGTCACGAAAACCTAATGGTCTTCTTAGCTCAACTACCCTCTTATAAATCGCACCACTCAGGGACTTATCACACAATTATACTCCACGTATACAATGTACTCTGACAAAGATCAAATCGTAAACAAAATCTTTTACCCAAGACGGCCTTGCACCCAAGGTCCTAACTGTTATAAATTCTAAGGCTCATAATCATCTCGTCTCCAGACTCACTCTTTCTCAACTGCCCATGTTTTCTAATTCACATTTTAACACAATGCTATCCGTACATAGCACCTAACATGTACCCACCATAACAACATAAACAAGTCTCTTAAGGGCTAAAGATATCTCTGCAACTACTGCCTCACTTTTCCTTTTGTCGCTCTAACCATAATCTCACTGCAGGTGCCTAGCTATATAAGGCGATGAACCACCATCGATCCCGGCGTCGAAGTCTCTACATCCGTATACTGGCCTGACAAACTCTCACCAAATGGCCCTGTTGGCCGTAAGCATACAAGCTGTCGAAGCAGTATGACACTCCCCACCATGACGCCTATCATAACGGCCACACCGAGGTAGGGGTGGCCTCTCCTGGCTAACACCCCTTCCTCTCCGAACCACTGAATCCGCAACTAACCCGGTAGGCTGAGTCCTCCTACCTGTATCCCTCCTACTAGGACATCCTCCCATCACATGGACCTGACGGCCATAGGTATAATAATCTCCCAACTAGCACGACACCCTGAGGATCATCCTCAGCTCTCTATCCATAGAACTCTGGCGAACTGCAACTCAAGAAATCCCGAAGTCTCAGACTATCGGATCTAGGGTGAACCACTGGTACTGCCGGAACCACCGGCTCCCGTCCGTCCTCATTCCCAGCAACCAGCCTAGCTAGTAACTGGGCTATCTCCTTGAACTCATATCCTCGGCTCCTGGCCGCGGTACTGGAGGCTCAGGTATCGTGGCCTCAGTAGAAACTGATGCCGCTCTAAACTCTGCTAGGGCTAGCGGCGTCATAAAACTCATCGTCTGAAGTACTATCTCGTAACGACTGCATAAGCCCTCGCACTTCTCTCGTGTTCTACTCGCAGCCTCCTCTCACGCCTTGCCCATCCGGGCCCTGGTTGCTCGCGAGGCATAATCGTACATAAGAATAAGCTGTAGGAGTCCAACTTATAACACGCCTCTAAGGCACGATCTCAGTGAGAAGAATGGAAACTAATCCTAAATGTCTCCAGCCTCCTCGATTATAGATGTGGTGCACAACACATCGATAATCAAGACTCTACTAGACACGCTCAGACACTTTCCGAGGACTAATCGCTCGATACCACTTTTGTCACGACCGACCTCGCCCGCGATCGTGCCTTACCCTGCACCCTAGTGATACAACATCGAGAAAATCGGAAATAAAAACTTAAACAGAAACAAGATACATCATAAGAAAATAGGCCAACCAAAACGGCCGCTTTCATGTATATATATCAAACCGAATAGCCATAATCCTTACAAACCCCGCCCACAACAAGATTACAAACCTCTAAGAATGTATAATATCTATGACGGACAGGTTCCGCCATACTCGAATGTACAAGTAACTACACCGACAGGACTATACGAAAGATAAGCCTCCGAGAAATGGAGCTTCCAAAACGCTGAATCGTGATCCTAAAGGCGCGGATCCACAACCGATGTACCTACCGCAGATGAACGCAGCCCCGGGCGAGGTCGATAACAGTACCAAGTATGTGAAATCAGAAATATCAGAATGAAATCATAATAGTCTATATAAAGTAGGAGACATGTATGATAACCAACTACAGTCCCATATATATAAACAGTCATGTCAAGTCAGGGACTCACGCCCTCCAAGTCATTACTCAAGTATAACAATGGGTCTCACGCCCACAACATCAATCATGCCCGTGGAATACCTTCCTCACTGCCGGCAGTCTATGATATAAAAGCACTAAGGAATACACATGAACACCAGGTCCCACCTGTGTCATAATAAAATCGCACGGTAAGTACGGCGCGTAGCCGACTACTAAAACCCACGCATCAACAGTGGTCATAAATCAGATCATGAGATCTGTCTAGACCGCCACATGATCGAAGCTGGCCACTCGCCCGCAGTATCTAATTTGCGCGTCTAGTCCTGGAACTTCCCGCAGATCCGCATAGGCCACTCACCTAGGCCCGCATGAGGTATTCCTCGCATCGAGGGTAGCTACTCCCCGGCAACGTCCTGGACTCGCAGTCCGCATGGCCACATAGACCGCATGACCATAAAGGCCGCACACTAACCTGGAACTCTCGTAGCTCCGCATAGGCCACACAGACCCGCATGAGGTATTCTCGAATCATAGGTCACACGCACTACCGAGTCTACCCCGCAGACGGAGGCGGCTTAACCCCTAATCATGTCAAGAGGTGAGTGATATAATACTAACATAACCTTATCGTTAAACAACATAAGCACAACAAGTGGAAACCCTTTACACAAACATCACAAGATACTAACACACGTAGCATCCTAACATGTTTACTTATCAAATCAACAAGAAAGTATTACAAGTGTCATAACAACCGTACTAACAATACTATACAACCAAACCACGGTCGACACTGGCAAGTACGAAGCCGACTACCGGATACCGCGCCAGATCACGAGTCGACCGGCAAGTACGAGGGCTAACTACTGTGTACCAAGGTCAGATCACGAGACTTCGCCACTAAACCGAACGGCAAGTGCGAGGGCTAACTACCGTGCACCAAGGCCGAATCAGCCACGAGGCGGGCAAGTACGAAGCCGACCACCGATACCAAGGCCGAATCGAGATAACCTCATGGAGAGCTAGTCCATGGAATAACACTATCAACAAGGAAATGAACCTCATCATGGCCGCGATACCCGCGACCATCCATCGAGTCAAGATGCCCACGGACTATCATAGTGGAAGCATACCCGTGGCCACCCATCGTCGTCAAGATGTCCAAAATGATAAAGAGTAACACGACCGGCCCTCCACCGAGAGACGCGGTAACATAAGAATACAACACTTGCACAACAAGGCTATCACACGCAAACATAGGCACTTTACACACAACTCAAGGTACTTTCATTTTATGACAAAGTCCAGGTTTTTATCCCCAAAGTACGTGACGTTAAATTCTTTAGAAGATCCATTTCTTTTACAAAAGTCACCCGATACCCGTAGTATCAAAATAGAGTGACTAACATTTTTAAGTAAACCAAAACAACTTCCATACTTTCCTTTTAAAACCAAATTAAGGCAATACCATGTCTTCTTTTTAGACCAAAACACTTCTCCTTTTAAAGTCAAGTTACCACTTTAAAACCAATGATAAAACCATTCTTTTGTTTTCATAAAGTGGTTATAACTAACTTCCCATAAAGCTGTTATAACACTTTATGTTTTAAACCAACTTAAGACAAAACAATGCCTTCTTTTAAACCGAAAACTCTTCAATTCCACAAGTCTCTTTTCTTTTAAAACCACAACAAGTATTCTTTTAAAACCCAAATAATGTACTCTTTTCAAAACAAGTAACCTATACTTAAAATCAAGTTACTTCTCTTTTTCCGAAAACAAGTTGTTATAGTCAAGTCTCTTATCTTTCAAGATCAAGTCTCTTAACTTCTACAATCAATAAACCATTCTTTTACCTACATAAAGTCGTTATAACTAACTTCCCATAAAGCTATTATAACACCCTATGTTTTAAAACAACCAAATCACTTAGCACATGACGCTCACCGTATTACATAGTTCACAACAATCATGCTAGAAAAGATAGGAAGAGGTTCACATACCTCGCGACGATTATCGACAATTAGCAAAACGCCCACGATCAGAATCGCTAGCCGTTTCCACTCTTCAAGTAGAATACGCTACTCGAAGTACTGCAACCTATAAAGGCCACAAAACGCCTATCAACTCCTAGATCACCTCGTAGAATATTCTACAGAAAATTCGGCAGCACCTCCCCCCCCCCCCCCGCTATCACATAAATCTCCTCCCCTATCCAGGCCCGCTACCAGGCCAACAACTCCCAGGGGATTACACGTTTAACCGGACGTGTACAATTCTACTCCACAATAATACAACAGTCTACCGTAAATACAGCCCTATGTAAATACAGTTCAATTCTTCTCAATACTCATTCTATATATAGTATACTCAACTATATATTACTACAACATGTAATTTCCAATTACAATAGGGGGACAAGATTATTTACCTCGATAAGCCCAAAATTATCCAAGATTAAAGTCGATCCTGAGCAACGTTTAGCTCCAATTCCTTACGCTCCAACCCGCTCCAAGCAACCCTTAGAAGTTTCTAAACAACTTCTCTTAACACTTCAACCAAGCTAGGAAGATTTTTCTAGGGTTTCACTTTGCGACTATTGGAATAAAGTAGCATTTCCGGGCTCCTAGTATTAAAACAACTTTGGAATACTACTAGGGATACTAGGCCAAGGTACTAGGGATAATACTACAATACACAAAGTACTTCTACTGCTGGGGAGAGGGGGACGAAAACACCTCAAAGGGAGGGGAGTATTTTTAGCCTTGGAAAGCTTAAGTGTGGGATGAATAAGTCTTCAACTTAAGGGGGTATATATAGAGGATTCAAGGGCCAAGATCAATGCAAGGTGTGTGGTCAAGATTGGGCCATGTGTGTGTGGGTCCCACCACACCACATGGCCAACGATTTGGCTTACCAAGTGTCATGGCCAATCGGCCAAGGGTACAAATGGCTAGCCACTCATCCACCAATTTCGCCAAGTGGTGCCACATGGGGTGACACGTGTCGCCCGACTGCCCAAAATATTTCGCCTTCCAAAATATCCAAAATACCGTAAATCTCAAAACAAAGTGGGCCCTACAAACCATAAATTCTCCCAGGCCCCACGTGACCATTTCCGAAAATAAAATCTCATAATTCTAAAATAATCCAAGAAGTCCAAATACCAAATCTGGGAATCCAATTCCCATTAACGATCCTTTTTCTTCACAAAAACCGGAAACTTTTCCGTCGAAAAATCACATCTTCCTTTCATTCCAAAATTTATGTCGTATTCTCGTACGTATGTCCTCACATACATACCCTGGAACTACGGGGTATAACACTTTGCAATCTATATTCTATGTTCCCGGTCGTGGAACTGAAGGCGTAAATGTCATGGCCGCAGAGGAATCGCCGCCGCTAAACTCACTTCGGGCTAGCGACGTGCGTAACTCCCGAACGAAGCACCACCCGCTGATGATTGGGCTCGTGCCTAGTAACCTCTCATGCTTTACTCGCAGCCTCCTGCCGCTTTGCCCTTCTGGGCCCGGGTTGCCTTACGCGGAGGCATAACAGGTACGGGAAAGAAATACGTTAGAGGGGTCCAACTTATAACACAGTTCTAAGGCACGATCTCAGAGTGAGAAGAATGGAAACCAATCATAAATATCCTATAGCCTCCTGATTATTGGTGTGGTGCACAACACACCGATAATCAAGACTCTACTAGATACGGTCTGTAGACACTTTCCGAGGATTAACTACTCTGATACCACTTTTGTCACGACCCGAACCCGGGCCCGTGACTGGTGCCTTACCCCGGGCACCCAAGTAGACATACATCAGAGTAATCAGCGGAATATATGTCACGACCCGAACCCGGTCCCGTGACTGGTGCCTTACCCCGGGCACCCTAGTGATACAACATCAGAGAAAACCAGCGGAAATAAAAACTTAAATATACAAATAGATATGGATCAAGATAAAAGAAAATAGGCCAACCAAAACGGTTGCCTTTTTGCATATATATATACATCGATAATTGAACAGTTACAATCCTTACAACCCTGCCCACAACAGTGCTACAGATCCTATAAGCGGGGATCGACAGCCGATGTACCTCTACTGCGCAGATGAACGCACTTCAAGGAGGTCGCATAACAGTACCAAGTATGTGAAACTGAAAATACTGTAAATGAAATCATAATAGTCTATATAAAGCAGGAGACATGTATGATAACCAAACTACAGTACACAACCTATAAACAGTCATATCAAGTCAGGGACTCACGCCCTCCAAATCATCACTCGTGCCCGTGGAATTCCCTCCTCACTGCCGGCAGTCTATGATATAACAACACCAAAGAGTATATATGAACACCAGGTCCCACCTGTGTCATAAAAAACCGTACGGGGCAAGTATAACTACCAGATCCGACAGTACCAATAATACTGTACAACCATATCATGAAGCTGACACGTGGCAAGTGCAATAGCCTCCACTACCTCCTCGCGCCACGTGGTGACGGGGCAAGTGAATCGCCACGCACCAGATCACAACCGTAAGTCACGGCGCTCCATCCACACACCGACTCGCGGCCGACACGCGGCAAGTGCATTAGCCTCCACCGCCTCCTCCTCGCGCCACGTAGGCGACGGGGCAAGTGAATCGGCTAAGCACCAGATCACAACCGTAAGTCACGATACTTCGCCGCGAAGCTGACACGTGGCAAGTGCAATAACCTCTACCAGATCCACCTGCATCACGTAGCTGACGGGGGCAAGTAAACAGGCTACGCACCCGATCACAACCGTAAGTCACGATACTTCGCCATAAATAACCATAATGGTCATATATCCACAGAATCCATCATCGGTGTAGACATTGTTACACCCCGGAATTTCAGGATATGTTTATAAGAATGTAAGTAAGAATTCAAAATGTTAAGGTTCGAGACGAGTAATTATTTAGCGAAATTTTGGAAATGGTCGGAAAACGAAATATTGCGACGAACGGGAGGGCAACACGTGTCGCCCCCCCTTAGCTTTGCCTTGGACGAAATGGCATGGCCATTTTGGTCATTTACCTTAAGTCTTGGATGACTAAAGTCTTGCAACTTGTGTAGCATGACATTCTTGACCAAGTCAATTAGTCAATAAGTCTTGACTTACTAAGAGCTTATCCAAGCCTCACATTTGGTGATATCTTGACCATCCTTTACTCTTTATATTACTAGTAGTGCTAGAGAGAGCCAACACTTGAAATTTCACACAAAAATTGGAAGAGCATAGGCTTAGCTCTCTGTTCACTTAGCATTAGAAGGAGAAAAATTTGTTCCTTGTTCTTTTAATTCCCACTTTAAACCAAGGTTCATGAGGGTATAGTAAGTGTATCTCAATAGAAAATCCCTAAAAAGAGAGTTTTCGTATTAGTCGTGAAAGAGAAAACCTAGAGACTTTCTAGGTTTTGGATCAAGGTTTGAAGGAAAGTTGTTGGTGTGGTTCTAAGGGTCTCAAGGAGCGGATTGAAGTGTCTTGATGAGGCTCTAGGTTGCTAAGGAGCAACTTCGGTTTTGAAGATCAAGTTACAATTGCTGAGGTATAATCTTGTTCTTTGAAAGTGTTACAAGATTTTTATATTGTTGTTGTTAGCCTTACATGTTGCTAGCATGAAGTGGTTAAGTTGAAGTTTATAAGTATTGTGGAGTGCTTGTAGCTAAATTCGAAATGTTATATAAGCCACTTGAAAATTGGATTACTAATTGGTCGCTTATTAGAAATCGCCGACGTTACCTACTTAGAGATTATAGTAGTTATAATTGGTGGCGACTTGATATCATGTTATGCTAACATTGGATAAGAATTGATGTTGTAGTATTTCAAGTTAGCCGAATTGGACTTTTAGTTTGTTTTTCATTTGTATTGGACTACTTTCTAAATTGTGAGCCAATCGGGGTCATGTTTAGTTTTTATCGAGTACCTTATAGAAATTGTGAGCCAATTGGGGCTGTTTGGTTATTGTATTCGCCTTGAAAAAGGTGGCAAAGTAAGTAAACACAAAGGAAGTCTGTCCGATTTTCCATAGAATTTAGTGACGAGCACTTAGAATACTCTACGGTGAAGTAAGAAGGTTAATGGACGTATTGTAACCATTATAGGTTGAAGTACTAAGTATAGCGTATCCTACTTGGAGAGTGGAATAGCTATCAAGGTTGAGGTACTTTGGAGCATTTTGCTACTTGTCGACAATCGTCGCGAGGTATGTGAACCTCTTCCTTCCTTTGGCATGATTCTATGTATGGAATATACTTGTGGTATCATTTCATGTTTCCTTCTACTCTTAGAAGTTAAGAGGTAGTTATGTGATTTACTCTATGTAGAACTTTTCCTATCTTTTGAGCATGACTAGTCAGACGATGTAGTACGGTAGACGACAAGACTATGATATTCTTTACTTGTTTTATGTAATGCCAAGTCGGGTGGGTTAGAGATCAACTCACTTCTTTGAAAATAGTAAGGATGTCTTAAGTTTTATTAAGGTTAAGGGACTTGAAGAGTTTCCAAGTATGTGATACTTGTTCCGTTTTAAACGTATAAGTCCCTTGGATAGGAAATTGTTTTTGGCTAAGGTATAAAGTGAATATAACGGTTTTATGGGAGTTAGTTATATTTGACTTATGGAAAGATAAGTGATTTGATTTTAGTGAAAAGGCCACTTATTTTTAAGGCATTAATTGCCTAAGGTTTTATAATAAAAGGAGTCACTTGTTTTCTAAAGGTTAAGAGACTATTTGTATTTTTGAAAGTTATGAGAATTTATTTGAAAGTATTTAATACTTGGTTTCAAAAAGTAGAAGTCTCTTGGTTATAAAAGGAACGTGTTGGTCTAAACCATAAAGGGTTATAACGGCTTTATGGGAAGTTGGTTATAACGGCTTTATGGAAGGTTAAGAGAATGATTTTCTCTAATAAAGTAATCAAAGAAAGAACTTGTGTTAAGGAAGGGCAAATTGTTTTAAAGGTACCAATTGCTTAAGGTTTTAAATAAGGAAGTCACTTGATTTAGAGTTCGTAATTGTATTTCTAAAAAGGTATTGTGACTTGTCTTGAAAGGTGAATAGGACTTGATACTACGGTTGTTAGTATCGGGGAAGTGTTATTTGGAAAGGAGTCTTTTGAAAAGAATGTACGTACGTAGTACTTTGGCTTGTTAAATGAGAATAATTCTATGTGATGCCTTGATAAGTACTTAGGCTTGTAAAATGAGAATTATTCTATTTGTGCCCGGATAAGTACTTAGGCTTGTAAAATGAGAATTATTCTATTTGTGCTGATAAGTACTTAGGCTTGTTAAATGAGAATTATTCTATTTGTGCTGATACGTACTTGGGATTGTAAATTGATAATTATTCTATTTGTGCCCTGATAAGTACTTAGGCTTGTAAAATGAGAATTATTCTATTTGTGCCCGGATAAGTACTTAGGCTTGTAAAATGAGAATTATTCTATTTGTGCCCGGATAAGTACTTAGGCTTGTTAAATGAGAATTATTCTATTTGTGCCCGGATAAGTACTTAGGCTTGTAAAATGAGAATTATTCTATTTGTGCCCGGATAAGTACTTAGGCTTGTAAAATGAGAATTATTCTATTTGTGCCTTGATAAGTACTTAGGCTTGTAAAATGAGAATTATTCTATTTGTGCCCGGATAAGTACTTAGGCTTGTTAAATGAGAATTATTCTATTTGTGCCCGGATAAGTACTTAGGCTTGTTAAATGAGAATTATTCTATTTGTGCCCGGATAAGTACTTAGGCTTGTAAAATGAGAATTATTCTATTTGTGCACTGATAAGTACTTAGGCTTGTTAAATGAGAATTATTCTATTTGTGCCCGGATAAGTACTTAGGCTTGTAAAATGAGAATTATTCTATTTGTGCCCGGATAAGTACTTAGGCTTGTTAAATGAGAATTATTCTATTTGTGCCTTGATAAGTACTTTGGCTTGGTTAATTGAGAATTAGCCTATGTGTGCTGGTGATAGCCTTTGAGTGCAAGGATTATGTTTTATTACGTTGCCGCGACTCACCGGAGGTCACTGCTTGTGGTAAGCTACTTGACGCATCTGACAGCGATGACGGGATTCCACGGGTATGCTTAGCTATTTGTAGTACTTGGGTTAAATTCCCGGATTTTTATAAAAGACAGGGTAGTGCTTATGTCCTGTTTGATGGCCGGTTGAGATAGGGTAAGAGTATAAATGAGGGGCAAGTCCCAAGACGTTATACCACCTTCTCCAGGGTAAGAGTATAAGTGAGGGGTAAACCCCCAAGACGCTGTACCACCTGCTTTATATGTTGTTTGACGGCCGGTTGAGATAGGGTAAGAGTATAAATGAGGGGCAAGCCCCAAGACGTTATACCACCTTCTCCAGGGTAAGAGTATAAGTGAGGGGTAAACCCCCAAGATGCTATACCACCTGCTTTACCACCTTCTCCAGGGTAAGAGTATAAGTGAGGGGTAAACCCCCAAGACGCTATACCACCGGTGGGACTTGGTGCTCATGTATGCCTATTGGTGTTATATTATATCATGGATCGCCAAGAGGAAGGATTCCACGGCAGATTGATATTATGGGCGTGAGACCCATGGTTATATTTGACACTTATAGTCGCTTCGGTGATGGGGATTCCACGCCACCCTTTGCTATTTTGTGTGACTTGATCGCCCCGAATTGGGCGGGTAGTATACGTCCCTCCACATAAAGGCGGATTGTGTTATGAAAGTTAAGTAAGTTATATGGTAATGAACTTAATGATTTTCATAAATCATGAACATAAGAGTGTGACTATAGCTTTTATTGAAAATGTGAAATGATGATAAGCTACGATTAAGTTCATAAGATGTAATGACACTGCAGATCCGTATGTACTTTTTATACTTGCCCTGCTGCTCTTCCGCATGCTATGATCTGCTTCTTCAGACGTTATTTCTGCTCCATATTCGCACTGTTGTTATCGACTTCTTCGGGCTGCGTTCATGCCCGCAGTTTTAGGTACTGTGTTGGTGATCCTTGCTCTTAGGATCTCGTTCGCTGAGAGAAAGCTCTATTTGCTCCGAGGCTTAGCTCTTGGTACGGTTTTCCCTGAGGTAGTAGATTCATGTATATTCAGGGGTATGGCGGCGCCCTGTCCCGCCACATAGGTTATCTTAAAACTCTTCGAGGTCTGTAGTCACATATTGTGGGTCAGTTTGTAAAAGAAATGAGGCAACCGCTTTTGTATTTATATATGTTCAGGAAGGTAGCCCTATCGGCTAACCTGTTGTTTTACTTCCGATGTTTT
This sequence comes from Przewalskia tangutica, assembly GCA_029844215.1. NCBI lineage: Eukaryota > Viridiplantae > Streptophyta > Magnoliopsida > Solanales > Solanaceae > Przewalskia > Przewalskia tangutica. The sequence goes on from CM056719.1 coordinate 94,965,637, forward strand.
ATTTATAAGTTTCATGTATGTTCCGCTGATTTTCTCTGATGTTTACCTGTAAGGGTGCCCAGGTAGGGAACCAGTCGCGGTCCCGGGGTCGGGTCGTGACAGACATGCCCATGTAACAATAATAATGGAAGCATACCCGTGGAATCTCCCGTCACTGCCGGTACGTCCAAGTAAGTCCTCAACAAGTCAACCGGCCCTCCATCGAAAGACGCGATAGTATAGAAACACAATTCTTGCACACCAAGGCTATCAAAGCAAGCATAGGCAAGTTACACAACAACAAGCATAGGCAAGTTACACAATAACAAGCATAGGCAAGTTACACAACAACAAGCATAGGCAAGTTACACAATAACAAGCATAGGCAAGTTACACACAACTCAAGGTACTTTCATTTTATGCAAAAGTTCGGGTTTTAACCCTAAAGTACTATATACGTTAAATTCCTTTTAAAGAGATCCATTCCTTTTATAAAAGTCACCCGATACCCGTAGTATAAAAATTAGAGTGACTCACATTTTTAAGTAAACCAGAACACTTCTTTTTTTCTAAAATCAAGTAACAACATTCTTTTCCTAAAGCTCCAGTTTGCCTAATTTCAATTACTCAGGTCTCTTTATTTTAGAAAAGTTTCATAGTTCAATGTCTTAATCTCTTTTAAAACAATTGAATAACATATGCCATATGTGTGAGCAGTTTATTCTTGTTTATCACCATCTTATTAAAGCAGCCATGATCTAGAAAATGTAATATCATTTTGTCTTATCTTAGCTTCTATGCAGATGGAGGTTTCTACTGGTTTTTATAATAATTCATTAGTCAGTACATTTTCCTTTATTAACGCTGCAGTGGTTTGTTCGATACTTGTTCTCATTCCCGAAATCAGTAAAACATTATCCCTTTTATCTTCCTTAAGACGTTATACCTAACTCCCCATAAAGCTAGTATAACTCTTAAGCTTTCAAAACCAAATATTACTCTTCTTTCAAAATGATTCTTTGAAATACTTCAAGTTCTTTATTATCACACATCAAGTCAGTTATAAGTCAAATCAGTTACCTTTTAAAACCACAAAGCATTTTCTTACCTACATAAAGCTGTTATAACCAACTTCCCATAAAGCCGTTATAACACTTTATGTTTTAAACCAATCAAATACATTTAATACATGTACGCTCACCGCACTACATAGTTATACACATATCATGCTAGAAAAGATAGGAAGAGGTTCACATACCTCGCGACGATTATCGACTAATAGCAAAACGCTCCAAGTACCTCAAACCGTCGGCTACTCCTTAAGCCAAGTAGATCACGCCACACGTAGTACTTCAACCTATAGAGGCCACAAGGCGCCTATTAACATCTAGATCTCAACGTAGAATATTCTACGTAAAATTCGCAAAGACTTCCCCGCAACCGCTGCAATTCTCCTCCTCTATCGAGGTCCGCTAACAGCCAACAACTCCCGGCAGTGGGGTTAGACGTCTAATCCGGACGTACAATTCTACTTCACAAGAATGCTACACAAGTCTCATCAGAATACAGTCCTATGTAATTACAGTTCAGTTCTCTTCTTTAAATTCAGGCTTAAGTCAAAAGACATTGCCGCAAAACTATGTTCAGTTCTATATATAGTATACTTCAACTATATATTCCTACAATATGTAATTTCCAATAACAATAGTGGGACAAGATGATTTACCTCGATAAGCCCAAAATTATCCAAGTTTAAATGTCGATCCTGAGCAAGGTTTAGCTTCTACTCTGTGCGCTCCAACCCGCTCCAAACAACCCTTAGAAGTTCTAACCAACTTCTACTTAAATACTTCAATCAACTATGAAGATTTCTTTAGGGTTTCGTTTTTTACTTAAGGGAAGTATAATAGTATTTCCGGGCTCTACGTATAGAGGTAACTTTGGAAAGTACTACAAGATATATGGGCTAAGGTATTTAGGGCATTATAACAATACTTGGAGAAGTATTTCTCAACCAAAGGGGGGGAGGGTATTTCTCGAAAACAACTACGCTAGGGGGGGGAGTGTTCTCGGCCGAGGGCCTCTCAAAGGGGAGGGGTTTGGACGAAACCTCAAGAGGGAGGGAGTATTTTTAGACTTGGAATTTGCTCAAGTGTGGATGAAATAACTCATCAACTAAGGGGGTATTTATAGGCCAACCAATGGCCAAGATGAAGCCAAGTGCTAGGCAAGTGTAAGGCCAAGATTTACCCAAGTACACCTTATCCATCTACCACCAAAATATCCTACCAACTACTTGACAAAAAAAGAGCCACAAAAATCGTCCAAGGAAGCCCCATGTTTGCCGTCCATTGAGGGTGACAAGTGTCACCCTCCCGTTGGTCCAAAATATTCCATCTCTCGGAAAAATCCGAAAAAATAATAAATGACATAGCCGAAATTTTCCCTTCGCAAAGTTTGTAAAACGTTTCGTCGGAAAACGACTCTTTTCGGTGGTTGTGCACAAATTTCGAACCTTGCCTACTTTAAGGCTTAACTTTCGTACGTACGTCTTCACGTACATACTCTGGAAATACGGGGTATAACATTCTTCCCCCCTTAGAAACATTCGTCCCGAATGTTCCTTCTAAGTCTCAAAACACACAGACGCCGGTATAGCCTTCACTAATATACTTACGAAACCAAACATGCCACACCTGGCCACAAAATAACATGCGCGAAAATACTTAAATCCAAGCCAACGAGGAATCACCTCGACGATGCAAAACAATACAAATTCTCACTCCTGGTCCAAAGGATATTCCCTTCGCACACTTCCACTTTTTAGCACAAGTTCACTTCTTTCCTTTCTCGTCGTACCCTTCTAGAACACTCGAACTCTTCCTAGTACACGTACCACACTTCAGTCAACGCTTCTGTTTCCAAAACTTTGGAGTCACTACCTCCAAACTTGGTCATCTTACTAGCTTCACTTTCCTCTAAGGCCATTCCCGGCCTTCACGAACCGATTCTGGTCGAACGCATCCACGAATTCATACGATGGTTACCTAAACTTGGGCCTAGCACCCTCGTGATCCTACCACCCGGCGGGACCACCTCGAACTGACCCAACCCCAACCGGCCACGGTTGACCCGCAATATGGCCCCAACCCGACCCACTTAACGCATCAAGCTCTTGTTCCCCGATCCGGAACAATCTTACCTATACATGTCATGGAAGCTACCACTTTCACCACAACCCAAGGAAATTATCCCCCAACATATTTCACACATACTAAGTACTTGACAACGACCAACCGTAAAATCATCCACTTAAGACGGCCTTACATCTAAGGTCTCAACTGTAATATTCTAAGGTTCAAAATTTTCATCCCTGCACTTACCCCTTTTCACTAACTGTGCTTCTAAATCACATTTTAGCACAAAGCTATCCGAACATAACACTTAACACATCATCATAACATCAATACATACAAGTCTCTGTAGGTTAAGGATATACTAAAATAGGCGGTTCAAAGGACCGCTAAAATCGAACTTCCACCGCGACCTGCCGTGGCTCACGGTGTATGAACATCCCGCCTAGCAATGGAAGGTGAAGAACCCATGAATCGATCTAGTAGTTCAGGCTATCCCACCGCATACCCGTCGGGACAAGCCTTCGCCAAATGGCTCCCGCCGCCACAAGTATAGAAATCTTCCAAACCAAGACGACATTCCCTATGGGCTTTACCACAACGCCACACCGAGATACGGTGGCCTCATCCAATGAGCACTTACTCCCCAAAATCTGAAACCCGAGCTCGCCCGCCTTCCCGAATATCCCAAACGCCCCGACGACGGTGGGGACCACTTGGCATCAAGTGAGGCGCATAACCGGTCTCGGCCGAGGAGGTCCGCCGAAAGTCACCAAAGGACTCGCTGCTCGCCTCTTCGCGATCTCGGCCATTCCGCCGATCTTCCGCTCCTCACATCCAAGTGCATAAGCTCAGATGCGGGCAATGTCCATGTCCGGTGAAGAGCTACACCCGAGCAACTCTCGCTAGGTAATCATCGAGCCTCAGAACATATCTGCACTCGATCCTCCATACTAGCTACTAACGCGGGACGCACGCCAATGAGTCGAACTCCACATTGTACTCCAACCGCACGCCTGCTCGCCGCAACACCAAAATCTGTACCCGAGCCTCCTCATCCGCGAGGCAAGAAATGTGCAAGAAATGCCTCGAGAACTCGTTCCAATAGCCGAGGAGCATGCTCCCGACAGCTCCCACGATCAAACCGGGCCGATCGCGGTATCACGCAATGATGCGAACCTAAGACCACCGACTCGGTCTCCGATGCCTTGATCACTCACGATCCATCAGAATTGTCGGATGAACTCCTCGCGATCATCCTCGTGCCTCGACCCATAAAATCAAGTGCTACAACTCAGAAAATCCCGTAGCCTCAAACTATCTGATCTAGGGTGAACCACTGGTGCTACTGGAACGGCTGCGTCCAGCCTATCCTCATGTCTGGCCACAACCCTGGCCAATAACTGGGCCAACTCCTTGTAACCCATCTCCTCGCCTGCATCGGACTGGAGGCTCAGTGCATCGTGGTCTCTAGAGACCGCCACGCTCCATTCGCAGCCTCCTCGCCGCTTTGCCCTTCTGGGCCCGGGTTGCCTTGCGTGGAGGCATAACTGGTAAAAACGAAATACGTCAGAGGGGTCCAACTTATCACACAGCTCTAAGGCACGATCTCAGAATGAGAAGAATGGAAACCAATCCTAAATGTTCTATAGCCTCCTGATTATAGATGTGGTGCACAACACATCGATAATCAAGACTCTACTAGACACGGTTCAGACACTTTCCGAGGACTAATCGCTTCGATACCACTTTTGTCACGACCCAACCTGCCCGTGGATCGTGCCTTACCCCGGGCACCCTAGAGATACAACATCAGAGAAAACCAGCGGAAATAAAAACTTAAACATACAAATAGATATGGATCAAGATAAAAGAAAATAGGCCAACCAAAACGGTTGCCTTTTTGCATATATATATACATCGATAATTGAAGCCATAATCCTTACAACCCCGCCACACAAATAAAGCATGCACTCTAAGATTTTTACAACAACTATGACGACGGGGCCCCGCCATACCCCGAATGTACAAGAACCTACTGACTGTGGTAACATACCAAAAGATAAGCCTCCAAGGAACGGCTTCCCAATACGTAAATGTGATCCTATAAGCGGGGATCGATACCGATGTACTCTACCGCGGATTGAACGCACCAAGGAGGTCAAGACAACAGTACCAAGTATGTGAAATCAAAATATCAGAAATGAAATCATAATAGTCTATATAAAGCAGAGACATGTATGATAACCAAACTACAAGACACAACCTATAAACAAATATATCAAGTCGTGACTCACGCCTCCAAATCATCACTGCGTGCGTGGAATTCTCCTCACCACGGCAGTATATGATATAAAAAAACCAAAGAGTATATATGAACACCAGGTCCCACCTGTGTCATAAAAACCGTACGGGGCAAGTATAACTACTGATCCGATAAGCATCAATAATACCGCATAACCATATCACGGCCGACACGCGGCAAGTGCAATAGCCTCCACCAGCCTCCTCCTCGCGCCAATGAGCCGACGAGGGCAAGTGAATCGCCACGCACTGCATCACAACCGTAAGTCACGGCTCCATCCACACACCGACTCGCGGTCGACACGCGGCAAGTGCATTAGCCTCCACCGCCTCCTCGCGCCACTTAGCCGACGGGGCAAGTGAATCGCTAAGCACCGCATCACAACCGTAAGTCACGATACTTCGCCGCGAAGCTGACACGTGGCAAGTGCAATAACCTCTACCAGATCCACCTGCGTCACGTAGCTGACGGGGGCAAGTAAACAGGCTACGCACCCGATCACAACCGTAAGTCACGATACTTCGCCATAAATAACCATAATGGTCACATGTCCACAGAATCCATCATCGGTGTAGACATGCCCATGTAACAATAATAATGGAAGCATACCCGTGGAATCTCCCGTCACTGCCGGTACGTCCAAGTAAGTTCTCAACAAGTCAACCGGCCCTCCATCGAAAGATGCGATAGTATAGAAACACAATTCTTGCACACCAAGGCTATCAAAGCAAGCATAGGCAAGTTACACAACAACAAGCATAGGCAAGTTACACAATAACAAGCATAGGCAAGTTACACAATAACAAGCATAGGCAAGTTACACACAACTCAAGGTACTTTCATTTTATGCAAAAGTTCGGGTTTTAACCCTAAAGTACTACATACGTTAAATTCCTTTTAAAGAGATCCATTCCTTTTATAAAAGTCACCCGATACCCGTAGTATAAAAATTAGAGTGACTCACATTTTTAAGTAAACCAGAACACTTCTTTTTTTCTAAAATCAAGTAACAACATTCTTTTCCTAAAGCTCCAGTTTGCCTAATTTCAATTACTCAGGTCTCTTTATTTTAGAAAAGTGTTATACCCCGTATTTCCAGAGTATGTACGTGAGGACGTACGTAGAAAAGTTTGAACTTTAAGTAGGCTTGGACGAAAATATTTTGTGCACAACACCCGATTAGAATCGTTTTTCGACGAAACGTTTTACATAACTTCATGGGCGGAAAATTCCGGCTATGTCATTTTTAATTTTTGCGGATTTCTCCGAGAGACGAAATGTTTTGGACCAACGAGAGGGCGACACTTGTCACCCTCAAGTTGGTGGAGTGTGGGACGGCAATGGGGGCTTTTGCCTTGGACGATTGGGAGGGTTTTGGGGCCTAAAAAATGGGCCATTGTTTGTGGAGTGTTTTGTGGAGTAGGTAGGGTGCACATGGGCACATCTTGGCCCTCCACTTGCCCCCCCACATGGCTTGATCTTGGCCATAGAACTCCCTATAAATACCCCCCCCCCCCTTTGAAGACTTCTTCATCCATTCCATAAAATTTCAAAGTCATGAAAACCTCCCTCCCTTCTTGTTGGTTTCGTCCCCCCCCCCGAAAGAAGGCCTTTGGCCGAGAGCACCCCTCCCCTTTGTGAGGCCTTGGCCGAGGGGTACACCCCCCCTCCTAGAGGCCTTGGCCGAGGGGTACACACCCCCCTCCTAGTGGTGTGCCGAGAGGTACCCCCCCTCTTGGTAGAAATACTCTCCAAGTATTGTTACTATACCAAAATACCTTAGTCGTATACCTTGTAGTTGTTACACCCCGTAGTTCCAGGGTATGTATGTGAGGACATACGTACGAGAATACGACAAAAATTTTGGAATGAAAGAAAGATGTGAATTTTCGACGGAAAAGTTTCCGGTTTTTGTGAAGAAAAAGGTTCGTTAGTGGGAATTGGATTCCCAGATTTGGTATTTGGACTTCTTGGATTTTATTAGAATTTTGGGATTTTATTTTCAGAAATGGTTACGTGGGGCCCACAGGAGAAATTTACGGATTTGTGGGGCCCGCTTTGTTTTGAGATTTTCGGTATTTTGGATATTTTCGGAGGACGTAATATTGTGGACGAGTAAGGGGGCGACACGTGTCACCCCTCAGTGGCCATGTGGCCGAATGGTGTGACAAGTGGCTAGCCACTTGTCACCTACTCACTGGGCCGAAACGGCCCTAACACTTGGCACTCCAATTGTTGGCCATGTGGTGTGGTGGACCCACACACACATGGCCCAATCTTGACCACCCACTTGCTTAGATCATGGCCCTTGATCCTTCTATATATACCCCTTAAGTTGAAGACTTAAATCATCTCACACTTAAAGCCTCCAAGGCAAAATATTTCCCTCCCTTTAGGCTATGTTTCGTCCCCCCTCCCCTCTTGTGTAAGAAAATACTTGGAGTATTATTGTATAATCCCAAATACCTTGGCCTAGTATCCCTAGTAGTATTCCAAGTTGTTTTAAATTCTAGGAGCCCGGAAATACTACTTTATTCCAATAGTCGCAAAGTGAAACCCTAGAAAAATCTTCCTAGCTTGGTTGAAGTGTTAAGAGAAGTTGTTTAGAAACTTCTAAGGGTTTCTTGGAGCGGGTTGGAGCGTAAGGAATTGGAGCTAAACGTTGCTCAGGATCGACTTTAATCTTGGATAATTTTGGGCTTATCGAGGTAAATAATCTTGTCCCCCTATTGTAATTGGAAATTACATGTTGTAGTAATATATAGTTGAGTATACTATAATTGAATTGTATTTACATAGGGCTGTATTTACAGTAGACTGTTGTATTATTTTGGAGCAGAATTGAACACGTCCGGTTAGACGTGTAATCATCTGGGAGTTGTTGGCCTGGTAGCGGGCCTGGATAGGGGAGGAGATTTATGTGATCATGGGGAGTCTTTGCCGAATTTTCTCAGAATACTAATCTTGTATTTAGAATACTCTACGAAGAGATCTAGGAGTGATAGGCGTTTTGTGGCCTTTATAGGTTGCAGTACTTCGAGTAGCGTATTCTACTTGAAGAGTGGAAAAGGCTAGCAGGGTTACAGTACTATGGAGCGTTTTGCTTATTGTCGATAATCGTCGCGAGGTATGTGAACCTCTTCCTATCTCTTCTAGCATGATTGTTGTGAACTATGTAGTACGGTAGACGTACATATGCTAAGTGTTTTGGTTGGTTTAAAACATAGGGTGTTATAATAGCTTTATGGGAAGTTAGTTATAACGACCTTATGTTGGTAAAAGGATGGTTTATTGATTGTAGAAGTTAAGAGACTTGATCTTCAAAGATAAGAGACTTTTTTTTTTCCAGGTAAATGCTAATATTATAAAGAAAAATGAAAAAACAGGTAGCTACAATCATTCGTCGAGGGTTCTCAATCCTCAACGTAAGCAGTAAACATGAAATGAAAGAGATGAGGGATGGGGCGTCTACCCAAAGGTGACGTTACAATGGGAGATTAAATCATAAAAATTAAATTCTTACTATCCGGTGCATTCCAAGATAGTATCTTCATTTAATTAATCAGTATCATTTGCACGCTCATTAGGTGCAATAGTTGAATTCGTGGGGGAAATCAAGACTTGTGCATCATTGGGAATGGTTGCCATAAATGACTTATGTCCCTCGGCATTAAATGCTTCATTGGCCGAAACAAGATCATAATTCTTAGGTGTCTTGGAAAAGAATGACCCTTCAAATTCCACATAAGTTGATCTTCCAAGACTCGTTTGAAGAGTAAACCCTTTGGTTCCCGTAGCCATCAAGTTTCCAAACCTCTTTGGACGGGCTGCCCCTTTGATTTCCGCAACCTTTAAACTCATTAGAAGAGTTGACTCTTCGGTTCCCACCCTTATCAATTCACGATGTCCCATTGAATGAGATGCTTCCTTGGTTTTCTCAGCAAATAAATTGCCCAAGTTACCAAGTCTCGTTTGAAGAGTAGGCTGTTCAACTTCCGCACGGTTTGCAATACCAAGAGCCATGGAAAGTGAACCAACTTCCGACCCTACAATCTTGAACCGATGACCCTTGGGCTTCAGTCTTGACCCGCGACCACCAAAAAGACCAATCAGCATCCCATGACCACCCTTCTGCCCCTCCTTTGACCCGGAACCACCCTCAAGAAACGCCATAGACCCGTGCCCACCCATGCTACCCGTCAACCCCTCGAGAGGGGGTGACGTTTCGGAAACCGCAACACTTGAATTCCCAACAACCTCAACTCCGAAAGTTGCACCTAATGAATGAGGCGTGTCATTGACAACTGCAGCAATTGAATGAGGCGTGCCATTGACATCCGCACCCATTGAATGCATCAAATACCTAGACCTCTTTTGGATAAAAACCCCCTCGACTTCCAAAACCTTAGCATTTCCTAGGCCAATTGGAAAAGAAACATTCTCGAACTCAACTACCAAAGGCTGGTGACCCATGGACTTTCCCCAAGACCCATGCCCACCCACCTGACCCGAAATCAACCCGTGACCAACCTCTAGACCCGTAGTCACCTTGGCATCTAAAGTGGCCGCCGGGAAAGTCTCAATGTACTCAGAAGCCAAGGATCGGAGATCCAAGGGTTCAAACCACAAACCCTGAACATCAACACCACCCACCTGCAACCCGTTTCCACCCTCCATACCCACTTTCGACCCGGGATCCCTATCGAGATCCGCAATCTCCCCAGAGTCAGGAGTGCCTACCGGAAACGCAGCTGCCTTACCGACGCCCAAGGTGCCTGCCGGGAGGTTGGGGGAATCAAAGGGCTGAATCCTCAACCCAAGACCACCATCAAGACCTTCTTGCACACCAAGAACACCCTCCTGACCTGCTAACAACCCTACATCACCCGCCTGTCCCGAATACCCCACCAAATCCAGAGAAGCAAACTGGCCACCACTAGAAGCTGCCCCCCCGGAAATGCAAACTTCAAATTCATATCCTGAATCTTGTAATCTTGAACAATCAAAATAATCTCTTTCATTCTTTTGGCTGAAATCTTTGTATTCTTTCTCATGGCTAGAAGGAAGATAATGCAAATCTTGAGCAATCTTTAATCAAGTTGAAGTATCTTCGTAGCAATCTTTGAACAAGTTGATAAACTCAAACGTAATAAACTCAAACAACTTCGTATCAAATTCAAGTAAGATGAACAAACGAACAATCTCATGAAATCAAAGATGAAATCAGATTTAAGGAGTATGAAATCTAAGATGAAATCATAAGAATGAGGCGGATTGCGAAGAGCGACTAGGGAGAAATGTTGAGATCATTTTCGCCTAGTGAGAGAAACTTCTCTCTAACTCTTAGTGTTCCAAAGATAAGAGACTTGACTTATAAACAACTTGATTTTGAAAGTTAAGAGACTTGATCTTGAAAGATAAGAGACTTGACTTATAACGACTTGTTTTCGGAAAAAGAGAAGTAACTAGATTTTAAGTATAGGTTACTTGTTTTGAAAAGAGTACATTAATTGGGTTTTAAAAGAATACTTGTTGTGGTTTTAAAAGAAAAGAGGCTTGTGGAATTGAAGAGTTTTCGGTTTAAAAAGAAGGCATTGTTTTGTCTTACGTTGGGTTAAAACATAAAGTGTTATAACAACTTTATGGGAAGTTAGTTATAACGACTTTATGAAAATAAAAGAATGGTTTTATCATTGGTTTTAAAGTGGTAACTTGACTTTAAAAGGAGAATTATATCATTAAGTAATTAATACTATGAACTACGAAACCTTTCGAAAATGAGAAACTTGAGTAATGGAAATTAGGCAAACTTGAACGTTTGGAAATGAATGTTGTTACTTGATTTTAGAAAGAGGAGTGTTTTGATTTACTTCAAAAAGATAGTCACTCTATTTTTATACTACGGGTATTGTGTGACTTTTGAGAAAGAAGCAGACCTTTTAAAGAGTTAATATATGAAGTACTTTGGGGATAAAAAACCGATCTTGTTAATCATATAGTAGAAAGTACCTTGTGTGAATAACTTGATTGTGTTGGTTTGTGATAATCTTGTAATACTTTCTCGTTGATTAAGTACTCATGCTAGAATGCTACGTGTGTTAGTATCTTGTGATGATTGTGTAAAGGGGTTTCCCTCGATTGCGCTTAAGTTGTTTAACGATCAGCCGTTATGTTGGTATTGTACCACTCACCTTGACTTGATCCCGGAGGTTAAGCTGCCTCCGACGCGGGTATATCTCAGCGATGCAGGACCATGATTCGAGAATACCTCATGCGGGTCCTGTGGACCTATCGCGAGCTACGAGTTCCGTGTTAGTGCGCGCCTTTATGGTCACGCGTCTATGCGGGCTACGCGGATCGCGAGTCCAGCGACGCCGGGAGTAGCTACCTCGATGCGGGAATACCTCATACGCCATCGAGTGGCCTATGCGGAGTCGCGGAAGTTCCGTGGCTAGACGCGCACATTAGATATCGCGGGCGAGTGGCCGCTTTTGATCATGTGACGGTGCAGACAGATCTCATGATACGCTTTATGACCTTGTTAGATCGTAGGTTTTAGTAGTCGGCTATGCCTTCGCACTTACCCCGTCACGGTTTTATGATGACACAGTGGGACCCGTGTTCATGTATTCCTTGGTGCTTTTATATCATAGATCGCAGTGATGAAGGTATTCCACGCATGATTGATGTTGTGGGCATGAGACCCATTGTTATATTTGAGTGATGACTTTGAGGCGTGAGTCCACGACTTGACATGATCGCTTATTTATCAGGATCGTAGTTTGGTTATCATACATGTCTACTGCTTTATATAGACTACAATGAATTCATTTACGTATTTTCGCCACATACTTGGTACTGTTGTACCGACTCTCTTCGGCCGCGTCATGCCGCAGTTGAGGTACACCGCCGTTGATCCTAGCTCGTGGTCAGCGACGCTTGGGAAGCTCCGTTTCTCCGGAGGCTTATCTTTGGTATAGTCCCCTGTCAGTGTAGTTACTTGTACATTCAGGGGTATGGCGGGGCCCTGTCCCGTCATAGTTATGGTTACATTCTTAGAGGTCTGTAGTACTGTTGTGGGCAGGGTTTTGTAAAAGGATTTAACTGTTCAGTTTGATATATGTATATATTCATGAAGGCGACCGTTTTGGTTGGCCTGTTTTCTTATGACGTATCTTGTTTCCTGTTTAAGTTTTTATTTCCGCTGATTTTCTCTGATGTTGTATCACTAGGGTGCCCGGGGTAAGGCACCAGTCGCGGGCCCGAGGTCGGGTCGTGACAGTAGTATTCCAAAGTTACCTCTATACGTAGAGCCCGGAAATACTACCTTATGTCCTTTTTGTCTCAAACCGAAACCCTAAGAAAAATCTTCATACTTGGTTGAAGTATTAAGTAGAAGTTGCGTAGAACTTCTAAGGGTTGTTTGGAGCGGTTGAGCGCCAGCAGTAGGAGCTAAACGTTGCTCAGGATCGACATTTAAACTTGGATAATTATGGGCTTATCGAGGTAAATATCTTGTCTCCCTATTGTAATTGGAAATTTCATACTATTGAAGTATAAGAATTGAGTATAAGTTATATACAAGGAAAGTATATAAGAAGAGAGTTGAACTGTAATAGAAGGATATTACAGAAAAGACTGGAACTGAAATCGCATCAGTAGAATATTAATGTAGAAGTTGATAGACTTATATAACCTTTATAGGTTGAATGTTCTGCAAGTAGCATGTACTACTTGAAAGGTGGACAAGGCTAGCCGGGTTATAGCCGTGGAGCGTTTTTCTAATAGTCGATAATCGTCGCAAGGTATGTGATTCTTCCTATACTCTTGAGCATGATATTTTAAAATATATATAGTACGGTAGACGTACGTGTGTTAACTGAATAATAATTACGGCAATGTCTTTTGACTTAAGTCAGAATAATAATTACGGCAATGTCTTTTGACTTAAGCCTGCATAATCTTGAAGTATTTCAAAAGAATACTGAATCATTTTTAACAGAAGAGTAATACTTGGTTTTAAAAGCTTAAGAGTTATACTAGCTTTATGGGAAGTTAGGTATAACGGCTTAAGAGAGATTAAAAGAATGATTTATTGATTTAAGAAGTTAAGAGACTTGATCTTAAAAGATAAGAGACTTGACTTAATTGAATTTTGTTAAAAAGTGTGAAACCTCATTCGTGAGTAATGAGTACTTGGTTTTTAAAAGGAATAATGTTTTACTGATTTCAAAATCGTAATAAGTATCGAATGCACTACGTAGCCGCTAATAAAGGGAAATGTATTGACTAATCAAGTATTATTAAAACCAGTAGAAACCTCCATCTGCATAGAAGTTAAGATGAGACAAAATGATATTACATTTCCTAGATCATGGTTGTTGTTATAAGATTGTTATAAACAAGAATAACCTACTCACATATAAGGTATATGTTTCTCAAATTGTTTTAAAGAAGAATTACATCATTAAGTGATTAATACTATGAACTATGAAACCTTTCGAAAATGAGAAACTTGAGCATTTGAAATTAGGCAAACTTGAACGTTTGGAAAATAATGTTGTTACTTGATTTTACAAAAGGAAGTGTTTGGGTTTACTTAAAAAGATAGTCACTTTATTTTTATACTACGGGTATTGTGTGACTTTTGTGAAAGAAACGGATCTTTTAAAAGAGTTAATGTATAAAGTACCTTGTGTGAATAACTTGATTGTGTTGGTTTGTGATAGCCTTGTAATACTTTCTTGTTGATTTGATAAGTAAACATGCTAGGATGCTACGTGTGTTAGTATCTTATGATGATTGTGTAAAGGGGTTTCCCTCGATTGCGCTTAAGTTATTTAACGATCAGCCGTTATGTTGGTATTATACCACTCACCTTGACTTGATCCCGGAGGTTAAGCTGTCCTCCGATGCGGGGTAGTCTCGGCGATGCAGGACCATGATTCGAGAATACCTCATGCGGGTCCGAGGACCTATGCGAGCTACGAGTTCGAGTTAGTGTGCGGCCTTTATGGTCATGCGGTCTATGTGGCCATGCGGATCGCGAGTCCAGCGGATCCGGGAGTAGCTACTCGACGCGGAATACCTCATGCGGGCCATTGGAGTGGCCTATGCGGAGTCGCGGGAAGTTCGTGGCTAGACGCGATATTAGATCTGCGCGCGAGTGGCGGCTTTGATCATGTGACGGCCTAGACAGATCTCATGATACGCTTTATGACCTTGTTTGTCTTGTGGGTTTTAGTAGTCGGATATGCCTTCGCACTTACCCGTGCGGTTTTATGATGACACAGTGGGACCCGTGTTCATGTGTATTCCTTGGTGCTTTTATATCATAGGCTGGCGGTGAGGAAGGTATTCCACGCATGATTGATGTTGTGGGCGTGAGACCCATAGTTATATTTGAGTGATGACTTTGAGGCGTGAGTCACGACTTGACATGATCGCTTATTTATTGTGATCGTAGTTTGGTTATCATACATGTCTCCCGCTTTATATAGACTAATATGATTTCATTTACGATTTTCGGTTCACATACTTGGTACTGTTATCGACCTCCTTCGGGGGGCTGCGTTCATGCCGCAGGTAGAGGTACACCAGTCGTTGATCCTAGCTCTCAGGGTCACAGTTCAGCATTTGGGAAGCTCCGTTTCTCCGGAGGCTTATCAGTGGTATAGTCCCCTGTCGTTGTAGGTGCTTACATTCAGGGGTATGGCGGGGCCCTGTCCCGCCATTGTTGTTATATCATTCTTAGAGGTGCATAGTAATCGCTGTAGGCGAGTAGTAAAAAGGATGTAACTGTTCGGGTTTAAGTTTTTATATATATGCCGAAAGGCAACTTTTCTTCAGATAATTGTTTCATATTTCATATCTTGTTTTATATTCCGCTGATTTCTCTGATGTATGTATCACTAGGGTGCCCGGGGTAAGGCACCAGTCACGGGCCCGAGTTCGGGTCGTGACAAAAGTGGTATCAGAGCAGTTAATCCTCGGAAAGTGTCTACAGACCGTATCTAGTAGAGTCTTGATTATCGGTGTGTTGTGCACAACACCAATAATCAGGAGGCTATAAGATATTTAGGATTGGTTTCCATTCTTCTCACTCTGAGATCGTGCATAGAGCTGTGTTATAAGTTGGGCCCTTCTAACGTATTTCTTTCCCTTACCGTTTTGCCTCCACGTAAGGCAACCCGGGCCTAGGAGGGAAAGGCAGCCGAGGGAGTTGCGAGTTGAGCACAGAGGGTTACGAGGGCACAGGCCCAATCATCACCTGGGGTGGTGTTTCATTCGGGGAGTTCGCTCGCCACCAGGCCAAACAGAGTTTAGCTGCACGGCGATTCCTCTGCGGCCGTGATATATGAACCTTCAGTTCCACGACCGGGAACAGAGAATATAGATTGCAAAGAGGCGACCCTGTTACTAGCTAAGGATGTAGCTACCAGAAAGTATATGATGTATCGATTTATCACGGGTCTTGACGACTATCTAAGAGAGGGTAGTGCAAGAGTAATGCTCCAGTCAGGCTTGAGCATGGCCTGTGTACGGGCTTATGCGCATCAGGCCAAGAAACGTAGAGATCGACGGGTTAACCAAGGACAGCAGAAGAGGGCCAGAACAGCAAGGTCCTTTGGTAACTGTCACGACCCGAATCCGGGCCCGTGACTGGTGCCTTACCCCGGGCACCCTAGTGATACAACATCAGAGAAAACCAGCGGAAATAAAAACTTTACACATGAAATGAGAGACATAATAAATAAACAGGCCAACCCAACAGTTGCCTTCAGTATATATATATACATAAAACCCGAACAGTTATCCTTTTTACAAACCCTGCCCACAACAGTGCTACAGACCTCTAAGATTTACAACAACTATGACGGACGTGGCCCGCCATACCCACGAATGTACAAGAACCTACAACTCAGTGGAACACATACCAAAAGATAAGCCTCCAAGGAACGGAGCTTCCCAATACGCTGAAAGGTGATCCTAAAAGCGGATCGACAACGATGTACTTCTACTGCGGCGTGACGCAGCCCCGAAGGAGGTCGATAACAGTACCAAGTATGTGAATCAGAAAAATCAGAAATGAAATCATAGCAGTCTATATAAAGCAGGAGACATGTATGATAACCAAACTACAGTATACAACATATAAACAGTCATATTAGGTCAGGGACTCACGCCCTCCAAATCATCACTCGTGCCCGTGGAATTCCTTCCTCACCGCCGGCAGTCTATGATATGATATCAACAAGACAGCAATCCAAATGGGAGCATACCCGTGCGCTACGCATCGTGTCAGTATGTCCAAAGTGAAATAATAAGACAGCTTTCCAAATGGAAACATACCCGTGCGCTACGCATCGTGTCAGTATGCCCAAAAGGGAAACAATAAAGCAGCATTCCAAATGGAAACATACCCGTGCGCTACGCATCGTGTCAGTATGCCCAAAGGGAAACAATAAAGCAGCATTCCAAATGGAAACATACCCGTGCGCTACGCATCGTGTCAGTATGCCCAAAGGGAAACAATAAAGCAGCATTCCAAATGGAAACATACCCGTGCGCTACGCATCGTGTCAGTATGCCCAAAGGGAAACAATAAAGCAGTATCAAAATGGAAGCATACCCGTGCGCTACGCATCGTGTCAGTATGTCCAAAGCGATTAGCAAAAGTAACACAATCAACAGGTGCGTACCCGTGGAATTTCTTCGTCACTGCCGGCACGTCCAAGTAAGTTCTCAACAAGTCAACCGACCCTCCATCGAGAGGCGCGGTAGTATAGAAACACAATTCTTGCACAACAAAGGCTATCACGACAAGCATGGGCAAGTTTCACAACAACTCAAAGTACTTTCATTTTATGCCAAGGTCCGGGTTTTAACCCTAAAGTACTACGTACGTTAAATTCCTTTTAAGAGATTCATTCTTTTTATAAAAGTCACCCGATACCCGTAGTATAAAATAGAGTGACTTACATCTTTTAAGTAAACCAAAGCAACTTCCATACTTTCCTTTTTTAAAAAAATCAAATTAAGGCAACACTATGCCTTATTTTTAGACCAAAACACTTTTCCTTTTAAAGTCAAGTTACCACATTAAAACCAATGATAAAAACCCTTCTTTTGTTTTCATAAAGTCGTTATAACCAACTTCCCATAAAGCTGTTATAACACTTTATGTTTTAAACCATTTTAAGACAACACAATGCCTTTCTTTTCCCTAAAGTTCCAGTTTGCCTAATTTCAATTACACAAGTCTCCTTTTTTAGGAAAGTTTCATAGTTCAATGTCTTAATCTCTATTAAAACAATTGAGTAACATATGCCATAGGCGAGTAGGTTATTCTTGTTCATAATCAACCTTATTAAGCAGCCATGATCTAGAAAATGTAATATCATTTTGTCTCATCTTAGCTTCTATGCAGATGGAGGTTTCTTGGTTTTAATAATACTTAATTATTCAATACATTTTCCTTTATTAACGCTGCAGTGGTTTGTCGATACACATTCTGATTTCCGAAATCAGTAAAACATTATTCCTTTCAAAAACCAAGTACTCATTACACATCAAATCTGTTTTATAAGTCAAATCAGTTACCCTTTGAAACCACAAAGCATTTTCTTACCTACATAAAGCTGTTATAACCAACTTCCCATAAAGCCGTTATAACACTTTATGTTTCAAACCAATCAAATACATTAAACACGTACGCGTCTACCGTACTACATAGTTACACACATATCATGCTAGAAGAGATAGGAAGAGGTTCACATACCTCGCGACGAGTATCGACTAATAGCAAAATGCTCCAAGTACTTCAAACCGTCGGCTACTCCTTAAGCCACGTAGATCGCACCACGCGTAGTACTTCAACCTATAAGGCCACAAGGCGCTTATTAACATCTAGATCTCATTGTTCCAAATTCTACAGAAAATTAGGCAGCACCTCCCCCCCCGCAACAGCGTAAATCTCCTCCTCTATCGAGGCCGGCTACCAAGCCAACCAGGGGGGGGGTTAACACGTCTAACCGGACGTGTACAATTCTACTACACAGTAATGCTACACAAGTCTACTGTAATACAGTCCTATGTAATTACAGTTCAGTTCTCTTATTTAACCTTCTATGTGTTTACTGTTCAATTCTTATTCAGGCTTAAGTCAAAAGACATTGCCGACGAACTATGTTCAGTTCTATTCAATATTCATTCTATATATAGTATACTTCAACTATATATTCTAACAATCATGTAATTTCCAATTACAATAGGGGGACAAGATATTTACCTCGATAAGCCCAAAATTATCCGAGTTAAATGTCGCTCCTGAACAAGGTTTAGCTCCTACTCCGTGTGCTCCAAAATGCTCCAAGAAACCCTTAGAAGTGTCTACACAACTTCTACTTAATACTTCAACTACGGGTGAATATTTCCTTAGGGTTTCGTTTAGTGGCTAAAGGAGGTATAATCGTATTTTCCGGGTTTTTCGTATAAAGGGTACTTTGGAAAGTACTATAAGGTATAAGGGCTAGAGTAGTTTGGGCATAACAACAATACTAGGAGAGTATTTCTATACCACAAAGGGGGGTATTTATACGAGACAACTAGGCTAGGGGTACCCTCGCCAAGGCTTCACAAGGGAGGGTGAGGTGGCTCTCGGCCAAGCTCAACTAGGAGGGGGGGAGAGGGATGAAAAGCTCAAGCTAAGAGGGAGTAGTTTGAGACTTAGATAGATTGCTCAATTTTTGGATGAAGAAAGTTCATCAACTAAGGGTATGGATAGGTCAAGTGAAGGCCAACCAATGGCCAAGATGGTGCCAAGTGCAAGGCAAGTGTAAGGCCAAGATTAAGCCATGTGCAACCTTATCCATCTACACAAAATATCCTACCTAACCCTTGACCACAAAATCAACACCAAAAACGTGCAAGCTTAGCCCAATTGCCGTCAACCTCTTCCAATGTGAGGTGACACATGTCACCCTCCCGTTGGTCCAAAATGTTACGTCTCTAAAAATCCGCAAAAATTATAAATGACATAGCCGAATTTTCCTACGAAAGTCGTGGAAACGCGTTTAGTCGAAAACGACTCTAACCGGGTGTTGTGTACAAATTTCGAATCTTGCCTATCTTAAGGCTCAAATTTTATACGTACGTCCTTACGTACATACTCTGGAAATACGGGGTATAACATTCTCCCCTCCTTAGAAACATTCGTCCCGAATGTTCCTTCTCAAGACGGATAACGATAGAGTTCTTCTAATAAGTTGCCAACGCCACAATTGGCCACGAAACACCCGCATAAATACTTACATCCAAGTCCACGAGGAAACACCTCTAACATCACAAACTTTGTCACATTGCCGCGAGGTTCTAGTGTCACTCCGGCGACCTAACAAATGGTACCGGACTGCATGCGATTCCTGAGGTCTAAAATATACATCCTTCGCACCTTCTCCCTTCACAAGAAATGATCATATCTATGCTCGCAATACATGCTCGCCTCTACCCTTACTCGTCGTACTCTTCTCGAACACTTGAACTCTTCTAGTATACGTACCACACTTTAGTCAACGCTTCTGTTTCCAACCCTTGGAGTCACTACCTCCAAACTTGGTCATCTTACTAGCCTCAATCTTCCTTAAGGCCATTCCCGGCCTTCACGATCCGCCTCTGGTCGAACATATCCACGAACTCATACGATGGTTATCTAATCATGGGCCTAGCACCCTCGTGACCCTACCACCTGGCGGGACCACCCAGAGCTGACCCCACTTTGAAACCGGTCGCGGGTTGGCCCTCAACATGGCCCCAACCCGACCCACTTACGCATCAAGCTCTTGTTCCCCGATCCGGAACAATCTTACCTATACAGGTCATGAAAGCTACCACTTCCATTACACACTACCCAGGGACTTTATCACACAAAACGTTCTAGGCATAAAATGCACTCCGACAAGGATCACTTGCAAAATCTGGTACTCAAGACGGCCTTACATCTAAGGTCTCAACTGTAATATTCTAAGGTTCATCATTTTCTCACCCTCAAGCTTACCCTTCTCACAACCAGGTTCTACATCACGTTTTAGCACAACGCTATCCGAACATAACACTAAACACATCATCACATCATCAATACATACAAAACTCTAGAGGGTTAAGGATATACCTGAAAATAGGCGATTCAGAGGACCGCTAAAACTGGGAACTTCCACCGCGACCTCTACCGTGGCCCGCCGGTGTATGAACATCCTGCCTGACTATGGGAGGTGAAGAACCCGCTCGATCCGTAGTGCAGGCTATCCTACCAGCTACCCGGTCGGACAATTTCTCCCAAAATGGCCCTGCTGGCCGCATGTAAAACAAACTCCCGGACTAGCACGACACTCCCACCGTGGAGTCTACCACGGTCACAACGAGGTAGGGGTGGCTTCAGCTGGCTAACACCTCTGCTCTCTCGAAAATCTGAACCTCGAGCCTTGACTGCTCCCGAATACTCTGGATGCTCTCAAGATTGTGGAGGACCACTCAGATCGGGCGGAGGCGCATAACTAGTCTGCTGCTGAGGCGGTCCGCCTCGAAAGTCACCAAAGGACCCTGCTGTTCTGGCCCTCTTCTGCTGACCTTGGTTATTTCGTCGATTTCTCCGCTCCTCACCTCCAAGTGCATAAGCCTGCATGCGGGCAATGTCCATGCCCGGCTGAAGAGCTACACCCGAACAACTCTCTGCTAGGTAATCATCGAGCCCTGTAACATATCGGTGCACTCGATCCTCCATACTAGCTACTAATGCGGGACGTCACCGCCAATGAGTCGAACTCCACAATGTACTCGATCAGACGCTGCTTACGCCGACCCCAAAAATCTGTCGGCACGAGCCCTCCTCATATGTGGAGGCAAGAAATGTGCACGAAAGGCCAATGAGAACTCGTCCCATAAAGCTGGACGTGCATGCTCTCCCCGGGCCAGCTCCCACGAATCAAACTCCGATCATGCGGTATCACGCAGCCGGTGCGAACCTAGGACCACCGACTCGGTCTCCGATGCCTTGATCACTCTCATGATCCGCTGCAACTGCCGGATGAACTCCTGCGGATCATCCTCAGGCCTCGACCCATAAAACTCTGGCGGGTTACACCTCAGAAAATCCTGTAATCTCAAACTGTCTGCTCGGGGGTGAACTACGGGTGCTACTGGGACTGGAACTGTTGCGTCCAGCTTATCCTCAAGTCTGGCCACAACCCTGGCCATTAACTGGGCCATCTCCTTGTAACCCATCTCATGCCTCTACTGTAGGATCGAGGCTCAGTGCTTGTGGTCTCTGTAGAGGCTGCCATTACTCACTCAGCCTCCTCTGCGCCTTGCCTTCGGGCGGGTTGCCTACGGAGGCATAATCGTAAAGGAAAGGAATACGTCAGAGGGGTCCAACTTATCACACAGCTCTAAGGCACGATCTCAGAATGAGAAGAATGGAAACCAATCCTAAATGTCCTATAGCCTCCTGATTATAGATGTGGTGCACAACACACCGATAATCAAGACTCTACTAGACACGGTCTGTAGACACTTTCCGAGGACTAACTGCTCTGATACCACTTTTGTCACGACCCGAATCCGGGCCCGTGACTGGTGCCTTACCCCGGGCACCCTAGTGATACAACATCAGAGAAAACCAGCGGAAATAAAAACTTTACACATGAAATGAGAGACATAATAAATAAACAGGCCAACCCAACAGTTGCCTTCAGTATATATATACATAAAACCCGAACAATTATCCTTTTACAAACCCCGCCACAATTACTCTGCACTTAAGATTTACAACAACTATGACGGACAGGCCCGCCATACCCACGAATGTACAAGAACCTACAACTCGTGGAACACATACCAAAAGATAAGCCTCGAAGGAACGGAGCTTCCCAATACGAAAGGTGATCCTAAGCGGGGATCGACAACGATGTACTTACTGCGGCATGAACGCAGCCCCAAGGAGGTCGGACAACAGTACCAAGTATGTGAATCGTAAATATCAGAATGAAATCATAGCAGTCTATATAAAGCAGGAGACATGTATGATAACCAAACTACAGTATATAACATATAAACAGTCATATTAAGTCAGGGACTCACGCCCTCCAAATCATCACTCGTGCGTGGAATTCCTTCTCACCGTGGCGATCATGATATGATATCAACAAGACAAAGAATCCAAATGGGAGCATACCCGTGCGCTACGCATTGTGTCAGTATGTCCAAAGTGAAATAATAAGACAGCTTTCCAAATGGAAACATACCCGTGCGCTACGCATCGTGTCAGTATGCCCAAAAGGGAAACAATAAAGCAGCATTCCAAATGGAAACATACCCGTGCGCTACGCATCGTGTCAGTATGCCCAAAGGGAAACAATAAAGCGGATTCCAAATGGAAACATACCCGCAGCGCTACGATCGTGTCGGTATGCCCAAAGGGAAACAATAAAGCGGATTCCAAATGGAAACATACCCGCGCTACGCATCGTGTCGGTATGCCCAAAGGAAACAATAAAGCAAAGATAAAAATGTAAGCATACCCGCACTACGCATCGTGTCGGTATGTCCAAAGCGATTAGCAAAGTAACACAATCAACAGTGCGTGCAGTGGAATTTCTTCACGTCACGCACGCCCAAGTAAGTTCTCAATAAGTCAACCGACCCTCCATCGAGAGGCGCGGTAGTATAGAAACACAATTCTTGCACAACAAAGGCTATCACGACAAGCATGGGCAAGTTTCACAACAACTCAAAGTACTTTCATTTTATGCCAAGGTCCGGGTTTTAACCCTAAAGTACTACGTACGTTAAATTCCTTTTAAGAGATTCATTCTTTTTATAAAAGTCACCCGATACCCGTAGTATAAAATAGAGTGACTTACATCTTTTAAGTAAACCAAAGCAACTTCCATACTTTCCTTTTTTAAAAAAATCAAATTAAGGCAACACTATGCCTTATTTTTAGACCAAAACACTTTTCCTTTTAAAGTCAAGTTACCACATTAAAACCAATGATAAAAACCCTTCTTTTGTTTTCATAAAGTCGTTATAACCAACTTCCCATAAAGCTGTTATAACACTTTATGTTTTAAACCATTTTAAGACAACACAATGCCTTTCTTTTCCCTAAAGTTCCAGTTTGCCTAATTTCAATTACACAAGTCTCCTTTTTTAGGAAAGTTTCATAGTTCAATGTCTTAATCTCTATTAAAACAATTGAGTAACATATGCCATAGGCGAGTAGGTTATTCTTGTTCATAATCAACCTTATTAAGCAGCCATGATCTAGAAAATGTAATATCATTTTGTCTCATCTTAGCTTCTATGCAGATGGAGGTTTCTACTGGTTTAATAATACTTAATTATTCAATACATTTTCCTTTATTAACGCTGCAGTGGTTTGTCGATACACATTCGATTTCAAATCAAGAAACATTATTCCTTTCAAAACCAAGTACTCATTACACATCAAATCCGCTTTATAAGTCAAATCGCTTACCCTTTGAAACCACAAAGCATTTTCTTACCTACATAAAGTCATATAACTAACTTCCCATAAAGCCGTTATAACACTTTATGTTTCAAACCAATCAAATACATTAAACACGTATGCGTCACCGCACTACATAGTTACACACATATCATGCTAGAAGAGATAGGAAGAGGTTCACATACCTCGCGACGAGTATCGACTAATAGCAAAATGCTCCAAGTACTTCAAACCGTCGGCTACTCCTTAAGCCACATAGATCGCACCACACGTAGTACTTCAACCTATAAGGCCACAAGGCGCTTATTAACATCTAGATCTCATTGTTCCAAATTCTACAGAAAATTCAAGGACTCTCCCGCAACAGAAATCTCCTCCTCTATCGAGGCCGGCTACCAAGCCAACCAGGGGGGGGGGGTTAACACGTCTAACCGGATGTGTACAATTCTACTACACAGTAATGCTACACAAGTCTACTGTAATACAGTCCTATGTAATTACAGTTCAGTTCTCTTATTTAACCTTCTATGTGTTTACTGTTCAATTCTTATTCAGGCTTAAGTCAAAAGACATTGCCGACGAACTATGTTCAGTTCTATTCAATATTCATTCTATATATAGTATACTTCAACTATATATTCTAACAATCATGTAATTTCCAATTACAATAGGGGGACAAGATATTTACCTCGATAAGCCCAAAATTATCCGAGTTAAATGTCGCTCCTGAACAAGGTTTAGCTCCTACTCCGTGTGCTCCAAAACGCTCCAAGAAACCCTTAGAAGTGTCTACACAACTTCTACTTAATACTTCAACTACGGGTGAATATTTCCTTAGGGTTTCGTTTAGTGGCTAAAGGAGGTATAATCGTATTTTCCGGGTTTTTCGTATAAAGGGTACTTTGGAAAGTACTATAAGGTATAAGGGCTAGAGTAGTTTGGGCATAACAACAATACTAGGAGAGTATTTCTATACCACAAAGGGGGGTATTTATACGAGACAACTAGGCTAGGGGGGGTACCCCTCGGCCAAGGCTTCACAAGGGGGAGGGTGTGGTGGCTCTCGGCCAAGCTCAACTAGGAGGGGGGGAGAGGGACGAAAAGCTCAAGCTAAGAGGGAGTAGTTTGAGACTTAGATAGATTGCTCAATTTTTGGATGAAGAAAGTTCATCAACTAAGGGGGTATTTATAGGTCAAGTGAAGGCCAACCAATGGCCAAGATGGTGCCAAGTGCAAGGCAAGTGTAAGGCCAAGATTAAGCCATGTGCAACCTTATCCATCTACACAAAATATCCTACCTAACCCTTGACCACAAAATCAACACCAAAAACGTGCAAGCTTAGCCCAATTGCCGTCCAACCTCTTCCAATGTGAGGGTGACACATGTCACCCTCCCGTTGGTCCAAAATGTTACGTCTCTCGGAAAAATCCGCAAAAATTATAAATGACATAGCCGGAATTTTCCCTACGAAAGCTGTGGAAATTTTGCGGCTAAAAACGACTCTAACCGGGTGTTGTGTACAAATTTCGAATCTTGCCTATCTTAAGGCTCAAATTTTATCGCACGCCCCACGCATATACTCGAAATACGGTATAATAACTTTCGAGGCGAACCACCTCAGCAGCAGATCAGATATGCACATCCACCAGTACAGAGTGGTCCTCCACGGAGTTCAGGACGTTGGGGATAAGCCGGAGTTGGTCGAGCTCGAGCTTTGGTTCACGCTATTACGTAGGTTCCGGCCGATCGGTTGATTTCCCCCAGTGTTCACAATGTGACAGGCGTCATCCCGGGGAATGTCGTCTTTTAGTTGGTACTTGTTTTACTGGCGGCCGTCAGGGCCATGTGTCGAAAGGATGTCCTAGTAGGAGGACTCAGCCTTCAGGATCGGTGGGTAGTTCGTCATCTTCCCTAGCTATGCGCCCTACGGGGTAGGTTTGATTAGAACGACTAAGGGGAGTGAAGCAGTAGATACAGGTATATCCTTAACCCTCTAGAGTTTAGTACGTATGATGAGATGAGTATATCTTAAGTGTTATGTTCAGATAACATAAGTGTATTGTGATTAGAAATCATGGTTAGTTAACCGGGAAAGATTGGGGGATAAGAAAAAGTGTGAGCCTTAGAGCTTTATACGTAGAGACCTTAGAAGCAAGGCCATCTCGAGTAAAAGATTTATATTTTTACGTTTAACCCTTGTCGGAGTGCATGGTGCACGTGAGCTATGTTTGTGGGATAAGTCCCTGAGTAGTGTGGAATGAAAGAGGGTAGTTGAGCTAAAAAGACCGCTAGGTTTTCGTAACGTGATTAGTGAGATTGTTCCGGATCGGGGAGCAAGTGTTTTACGCGAGAGTGGGTCGGGTTGAGGCCATGCCGCGGGTCAACCCGCGACCTGTTTTATGGTGGGGTCAGTTTGTGGTGGTCCCGCCAGGTGGTAGGGTCACGAGGGTGTTAGGCCCAAGTTTAGTTAACCATCGTACGAGTTCGTAGATGCGGTCGACCAGTAGTCGGGCCGATGAGGTCAGTCCCTCTTGTCTTTTAGTCGAGACCGTTTACTCGGTAGTAAGTTATGCGAGATGTTTATATCAGGGAGGTTGTAAGGCTGCACGAGGTGCCTGCTTTTACCTTATGACAGACAGTGAAGCCCAGGTTTTGGCTACTTCTTTTTCTGGAAGTTTTACCAGCGGTAGGAACTCAGTGAGTCTCGACCGCATTCGCCCTCGGGCCAGTGTTGGGATTTCAGGGGTAGCTGTGAGGATTGTTGTCTCCTGTTGAGGGAGTGTATTATAGCTACCATTTCAGTGTTCGGATATTGCCTTATGAAGCCTTGTAGGGGCGGAAGTGTAAATTGTCGGTTGATTGATTCGATGTAGCAAGGTTCAGATAGTTGGTTCATACTTGTTCAGCAGAATGTTGATAGGGTGAAGCTTATCCAGATGAGGTTATTGGCAGCTTAGAGTCAACGGAAGTCGTGCGGATAATCGACGTCGACACTTAAAGTTCAGGTTGACGGTCGGAATTCTTGAAGGTACCACCCCGGATAGGGTGTGACGAGTTTTGGAAAACAGAGGGAACTTAGCCTGAGGTACTTGGAGCGTTTTCAGATCCGTTGGAGGATAGGCCGGGTTGCCTATAAGTTAGCTTTGACGTCCGACGTGGGAGGCAGTATGTCCGGTCTTTCATATTGTTATGTTCGGAAAAGTATCGGAGATCCATCCAGAGTGTTCCTAGTTAATGATGACCAAGGAGATAGTGACCCCGAGATTTTGGAAACTGAAGCAGTAGCGAAAATGTGGTAAGTTATGAGAAAGAGTTCGAGTGTACGAGAAAGTGCGAGCAAGAGAATAGAAGTGATCATTTCGTTTGTAAAGAGAAGGTGCGCAGGGAGTATATTTTAGACCTTGGGTGGGAGTTTTTGTTATGCTAGAGATGGTTCCTCGTGGACTTGGATTAAGTATTTGCGCGTGTATTATTTTATGGCCAGGCGTGGCGTGTTTGTTTTCGTAAGTATAGCAGTGAAGACTATACTGGCGCATGTTTGTTTTGAGACTTAGAAGGAACATTCGGGACGAATGTTTCTAAGGAGGGGAGAATGTTATACCCCGTATTTCCAGAGTATGTACGTGAGGACGTACGTAGAAAAGTTTGAACTTTAAGTAGGCTTGGACGAAAATATTTTGTGCACAACACCCGATTAGAATCGTTTTTCGACGAAACGTTTTACATAACTTGCGAAGGGAAAATTCCGGCTATGTCATTTTTAATTTTTGCGGATTTTTCCGAGAGACGAAATGTTTTGGACCAACGAGAGGGCGACACTTGTCACCCTCAAGTTGGTGGAGTGTGGGACGGCAATGGGGGCTTTTGCCTTGGACGATTGGGAGGGTTTTGGGGCCTAAAACATGGGCCATTGTTTGTGGAGTGTTTTGTGGAGTAGGTAGGGTGCACTTGGGCACATCTTGGCCCTCTACTTGCCCCCCCACATGGCTTGATCTTGGCCATAGAACTCCCTATAAATACCCCTTTGAAGACTTCTTCATCCATTCCATAAAATTTCCAAGTCTTGAAAACCTCCCTCCCTTCTTGTTGGTTTCGTCCCCCCCTCCCCCTTGAGAAGGCCTTTGGCCGAGAGCACCCCTCCCCTTTGTGAGGCCTTGGCCGGGGGGTACACCCCTGGAGGCCTTGGCGAGGGTACACACCCTCCTAGTGGTGTCCGAGAGGTACCCCTTGGTAGAAATACTCTCCAAGTATTGTTACTATACCAAAATACCTTAGCCGTATACCTTGTAGTATTCCAAAGTTACCTCTATACGTAGAGCCCGGAAATACTACCTTATGTCCTTTTTGTCTCAAACCGAAACCCTAAGAAAAATCTTCATACTTGGTTGAAGTATTAAGTAGAAGTTGCGTAGAACTTCTAAGGGTTGTTTGGAGCGGGTTGGAGCGCCCAGAGTAGGAGCTAAACGTTGCTCAGGATCGACATTTAAACTTGGATAATTATGGGCTTATCGAGGTAAATATCTTGTCTCCCTATTGTAATTGGAAATTTCATACTATTGAAGTATAAGAATTGAGTATAAGTTATATACAAGGAAAGTATATAAGAAGAGAGTTGAACTGTAATAGAAGGATATTACAGAAAAGACTGGAACTGAAATCGCATCAGTAGAATATTAATGTAGAAGTTGATAGACTTATATAACCTTTATAGGTTGAATGTTCTGCAAGTAGCATGTACTACTTGAAAGGTGGACAAGTGTCACGACCCGAACTCGGGCCCGTGACTGGTGCCTTACCCCGGACACCCTAGTGATACAACATCAGAGAAAAACCAGCGGAAATAAAAACTTAAACATTTAAATAGTCATGGATCAAGATAAAAGAAAATAGGCCAACCAAAACGGTTGCCTTTCAACATATATATATATAGACATTTGAGCGATTCTAATCCTTACAACCCCGCCTGACAACTCTGCACTCTAAGATTTTTACAACAACTATGACGGACGGGGCCCGCCATACCTGAATGTACAAGAACCTCTGCACTCGTGGTAACATACCAAAGATAAGCCTCCAAGGAACGGAGCTTTCAATACGCTGAAAGGTGATCCTAAAAGCGGGGATCGACGGTAGATGTACCTCTACTGCGGCATGACGCAGCCCGAAGGAGGTCGATAACAGTACCAAGTATGTGAAATCGTAAAATCAGAATGAAATCATAGCGATCTATATAAGCGGGAGACATGTATGATAACCAACTACAAGACACCACATATAAACAAATATATCAAGTCGTGACTCACGCCTCCAAATCATCACTGCGTGCGGTGGAATTCCTTCCTCACTGCCGGCCGTCTATGATAAAACAACACCAAGGAGTATATATGAACACCAGGTCCCACATGTGTCAATAAAAACCGTACGGGGCAAGTATAACTACCAGATCCGAAGCATCAATAATACTGTACAACCATATCATGGTCGACACGTGGCAAGTGCACTAGCCTCCACCAGATCCACTGCGTCACGTGGCGACGGGGCAAGTGAATCGCCAGCACCCGATCACAACCGTAAGTCACGAAGCTCCATCCAAACACTGACTCGCGAAGCTGACACGTGGCAAGTGCAATAACCACTACCAGATCCACCGCCACGTAGGCGACGGGGCAAGTAACAGCTACGCGCGATCACAACCGTAAGTCACGATACTTCGCCATAACCATAATGGTCACATGTCCACATAATCCATCAACGGTGTGGACATGCCCATGTAACAATGCTAATGGAAGCATACCCGTGGAATCTCCCGTCACTGCCGGTACGTCCAAGTAAGTTCTCAACAAGTCAATCGGCCCTCCATCGAGAGACGCGGTAGTATAGTAACACAATTCTTGCACAACAAAGACTATCACCGTAAGCATAGGCAAGTTACACAACACCAAACATCGGCAAGTTACACAACAACAAGCATAGGAAAGTTACACAACAACAAGCATAGGCAAGTTATACATAACTCAAGGTACTTTCATTTTATGTCAAGTCCGGGTTTTAACCCTAAAGTACTACGTACGTTAAATTCCTTTTAAAGATCCATTTCTTTTACAAAGGTCACCCGATACCCGTAGTATAAAAATAGAGTGACTCACATTTTTAGGTAAACCAAAACACTTTCCTTTTCAACAACATTCTTTTCC
This sequence comes from Przewalskia tangutica, assembly GCA_029844215.1. Classification (NCBI taxonomy): domain Eukaryota; kingdom Viridiplantae; phylum Streptophyta; class Magnoliopsida; order Solanales; family Solanaceae; genus Przewalskia; species Przewalskia tangutica. The sequence continues at coordinate 94,995,773 of CM056719.1, forward strand.
CTAAAATTCCAGTTTGCCTAATTTCAATTACTCAAGTCTCTTTATTTTAGAAAAGTTTCATAGTTCAACGTCTTAATCTCTTTTAAAACAATTGAGTAACATATGCCTTATATGCGAGTAGGTTATTCTTATTCATAATCAATCTTATTAAGCAGCCATGATCTAGGAAATGTAATGTCATTTTGTCTCATCTTTGCTTCTATGCAGATGGAGGTTTCTACTGGTTTTAATAATACTTCATTAGTCATTACATTTCCCTTTATTAACACTGCAGTGGTTTGTCGATACTCATTCTGATTTCCGAAATCAGTAAAACATTATTCCTTTTAAAAACCAAGTACTCATTACTCATGAATGAGGTTTCACACAAAATTCATATTAATTCATTTAAGTCAAGTCTCTTATCTTTTAAGATCAAATCTCTTAACTTTTAAAATCAATAAACCATTCATTTTACCTCCCTTAAGACGTTATACCTAACTTCCCATAAAGCTAGTATAACTCTTATGTTCAAAACCAAGTCTTACTCTTCTTTCAAAAAGGATTCTTAATTCTTCAAGTTCTTTATGATCACACATCAAGTCAGTTATAAGTCAAATCAGTTACCTTTTAAAAACCACAAAGCATTTTCTTACCTACATAAAGCTGTTATAACCAACTTCCCATAAAGTCGTTATAACACTTTATGTTTTAAACCAATCAAATACATTTAACACATGTACGTCTACCGTACTACATAGTTATACACATATCATGCTAGAAAAGATAGGAAGAGGTTCACATACCTCGCGACGATTTTCGACTAATAGCAAAACGCTCCAAGTACCTCAAACCGTCGGCTACTCCTTAAGCCAAGTAGACCACGCCACACGTAGTACTTCAACCTATAGAGGCCACAAGGCGCCTATTAACATCTAGATCTCATCGTAGAATATTCTACAGAAAATTCGGCGACTCTCCCCGCAAATCACGCGTAAATCTCCTCCTCTATCGAGGCCTGCTAACAGGCCAACAACTCCCTAGAGGGGGGGGGGGTTGTACGTCTAATCCGGACGTGTACAATTCTACTTCACAGTAAAGCTACACAAGTCTACTGTAATACAGTCCTATGTAATTACAGTTCAGTTCTCTTCTTTAAATTCAGGCTTAAGTCAAAAGACATTGCCGCAATTTTATTCAGTTATATATATAGTATACTTCAACTATATATTCCTACAACATGTAATTTCCAATTACAATAAAAGGTCAAGAGTGTTTACCTCGATAAGCCCAAAATTATCCAAGTTTATATGTCGATCCTGAGCAAGGTTTAGCTCCTACTCCGTGCGCTCCAACCCGCTCCAAACAACCCTTAGAAGTTCTAACCAACTTCTACTCAAATACTTCAACTATCAATGAAGATTTCCTTAGGGTTTCGTTTAGTGGCTAAAGGAAGTATAATAGTATTTTCCGGGCTTTTCGTATAGAGGTAACCTTGGGAATACTACAAGGTATTTGGGCTAAAGTATTTGGGCATTATAACAATACTTGGAGAGTATTTCTATACCACAAAAGGGGGGTAGTATTTTGACTAGCACAACTAGGCTAGGGGGAGGGGGTTCTCGGCTAGAACCACTAGGCAAGGGGGGTTCGGCCGAGGGCCTTCAAGAGGGGGGGGGGGAGAGGGACTCTTGGACGAGATACTACACTAAGGGGGGAGGAAGAGAGCTTTCAAGACTTAGGAAGATTTTAGGATGAAGAAGTCTTCCAAAGGGGGGGTATTTATAGGTCAAGAAATGGCCAACCAATGGCCAAGATCCATCCAAGTGTTAGGCAAGTGTAGGGCTAGGATCAAGCCAAGTACACCTTATCCATCTACCACACCAACTTGCACAAATATCCTACCAACTCCCTTGACCCATTCGTCCACTTTGCCGCCCCACTTCCTTCCAATGTGAGGGTGACACATGTCACCCTCCCGTTGTTCCAAAATGTTTCGTCTCTCGGAAAAATCCGCAAAAATTAGAAATGACATAGCCGGAATTTTCCCTTCGCAAGTTTAGTAAAACGTTTCGTCGAAAAACGACTCCTTTTGGCACTTGTGCCCAAATTTCGAACCTTGCCTAATCTTAAGGCTTAAATTATAATACGTACGCCCTCACGTACATACTCTGGAAATACGGGGTATAACAACAAGGCTAGCCGGGTTATAGCCGTGGAGCGTTTTGCTAATAGTCGATAATCGTCGCAAGGTATGTGATTCTTCCTATACTCTTGAGCATGATATTTTAAAATATATATAGTACGGTAGACGTACGTGTGTTAACTGAATAATAATTACGGCAATGTCTTTTGACTTAAGCCTGAATAATAATTACGGCAATGTCTTTTGACTTAAGCCTGAATAATCTTGAAGTATTTCAAAAGAATACTGAATCATTTTTAACAGAAGAGTAATACTTGGTTTTAAAAGCTTAAGAGTTATACTAGCTTTATGGGAAGTTAGGTATAACAGCTTAAGAGAGATTAAAAGAATGATTTATTGATTTAAGAAGTTAAGAGACTTGATCTTAAAAGATAAGAGACTTGACTTAATTGAATTTTGTTAAAAAGTGTGAAACCTCATTCGTGAGTAATGAGTACTTGGTTTTTAAAAGGAATAATGTTTTACTGATTTCGGAAATCAGAATAAGTATCGAACAGACCACAGCAGCGCTAATAAAGGGAAATGTATTGACTAATCAAGTATTATTAAAACCAGTAGAAACCTCCATCTGCATAGAAGTTAAGATGAGACAAAATGATATTACATTTCCTAGATCATGGCTGTTGTTATAAGATTGTTATAAACAAGAATAACCTACTCACATATAAGGTATATGTTTCTCAAATTGTTTTAAAGAAGAATTACATCATTAAGTGATTAATACTATGAACTATGAAACCTTTCGAAAATGAGAAACTTGAGCATTTGAAATTAGGCAAACTTGAACGTTTGGAAAATAATGTTGTTACTTGATTTTACAAAAGGAAGTGTTTGGGTTTACTTAAAAAGATAGTCACTCTATTTTTATACTACGGGTATTGTGTGACTTTTGTGAAAGAAACAGATCTTTTAAAAGAGTTAATGTATAAAGTACCTTGTGTGAATAACTTGATTGTGTTGGTTTGTGATAGCCTTGTAATACTTTGTTGTTGATTTAATAAGTAAACATGCTAGGATGCTACGTGTGTTAGTATCTTGTGATGATTGTGTAAAGGGGTTTCCCTCGATTGCGCTTAAGTTGTTTAACGATCAGCCGTTATGTTGGTATTATACCACTCACCTTGACTTGATCCCGAGGTTGTCGCCCTCCGACGCGGGGTAGTCTCAGCGGCGATGCAGGACCATGATTCGAGAATACCTCATGCGGGTCCAGGGACCTACGCGAGCTACGAGTTCCGTGTTAGTGTGCGGCCTTTATGGTCATGCGGTCTATGTGGCCATGCGCGAGTCCAAAGGATCGGGGAGTAGCTACCCTCGATGCGGGGAATACCTCATGCGGGCCATTGGAGTGGCCTATGCGGAGCTGCGGGAAGTTCCTGGGCTAGACGCGCACATTAGATACTGCGAGCGAGTGACCAGCTTTGATCATGTGACGGTCTAGACAGATCTCATGATACAGTTTATGACATTGTTTGTACTGTGGGTTTTAGTAGTCGGCTATGCCTTCGTACTTACCCCGTACGGTTTTATGATGACACAGTGGGACCTGATGTTCATGTGTATTCCTTGGTGCTTTTATATCATAGGATCGCGGTGAGGAAGGTATTCCACGCATGATTGATGTTGTGGGCGTGAGACCCATAGTTATATTTGAGTGATGACTTTGAGGCGTGAGTCCACGACTTGACATGATCGCTATTTATTGTGAACTGTAGTTTGGTTATCATACATGTCTCGCTTTATATATACTACTATGATTTCATTTACGATTTTCGATTTCACATACTTGGTACTGTTGTCTCGACCTCCTTCGGGCTGCGTTCATCATGCCGCAGTAGAGGTACACCGATCGTTGATCCTAGCTCTCGGTCACGCATTCAGCATTTGGAAGCTCCGCTTTCTCCGAGGCTTATCGATGGTATAGTCCTCTGTCGTTGTAGGTGCTTACATTCGTGGTATGGCGGGGCCCGTCCGCCATTGTTATATCATTCTTAGAGGTCCTGTAATGCATGTGGCAGAGTTGTAAAAAGGATGTAACTGTTCGGGTTTAAGTTTTTATATATATGCCGAAAGGCAACTTTTCTTCAGATAATTGTTTCATATTTCATATCTTGTTTTATATTCCGCTGATTTCTCTGATGTATGTATCACTAGGGTGCCCGGGGTAAGGCACCAGTCACGGGCCCGAGTTCAGGTCGTGACAAAAAGTTTCATAGTTCAATGTCTTAATCTCTTTTAAAACAATTGAGTAACATATGCCATATGTGTGAGCAGTTTATTCTTGTTTATCACCATCTTATTAAAGCAGCCATGATCTAGAAAATGTAATATCATTTTGTCTTATCTTAGCTTCTATGCAGATGGAGGTTTCTACTGGTTTTTATAATAATTCAATAGTCAGTACATTTTCCTTTATTAACGCTGCAGTGGTTTGTTCGATACTTGTTCTCATTCCCGAAATCAGTAAAACATTATCCCTTTTATCTTCCTTAAGACGTTATACCTAACTCCCCATAAAGCTAGTATAACTCTTAAGCTTTCAAAAACCAAATATTACTCTTCATTCAAAATGATTCTTTTGAAATACTTCAAGTTCTTTATTATCACACCTCAAGTCAGTTATAAGTCAAATCAGTTACCTTTTAAAACCACAAAGCATTTTCTTACCTACATAAAGTTGTTATAACCAACTTCCCATAAAGCCGTTATTGTTATACCCCATATTTCCAGAGTATGTACGTAAGGACGTATGTGCGGAAGTTTAAGCCCTAAAGTTAGGCAAGGTTCGAATTTTGTTCACAACCCCCGATTAGAGTCGTTTTTCGACGAAACGTTTTACAAAACTTGCGAAGGGAAAATTCCGGCTATGTCATTGATAATTTTTGCGGATTTTTCCGAGAGACAGAATATTTTGGACCAACGGGAGGGTGACACTTGTCACCCTCAAGTGGGCGTGCTAGTTGGCCGATGGGTCACGTTTTTTGGCCATGTTTTGTGCCTTATTTTGTGCCATGTTTGGTGCCTTGTTTTGTGGAGTAGGGACTAGGGGGCACTTGGGCAAATCTTGGCCCTCCACTTGCCCCCCACATGGCTTGATCTTGGCCATTAATCTCCCTATAAATACCCCCCCCCCTTTGAAGACTTCTTCATCCATTCCACAAAATCTCCAAGTCTTGAAAGCTCTCTTCCTCCCCCTTGGTGTTGTGTTCTCGTCCAAGAACACCCCCTCCCCCTTGAGAAGGCCTTTGGCCGAGAGCACCCCTCCCCTTTGTGAGGCCTTGGCCGAGGGGTACACCCCCCTCCTAGAGGCCTTGGCCGAGGGGTACACCCCCCTTGCCTAGTTGTTCTCGCAAATACACCCCCCCTTTGGTAGAAAATACTCTCCAAGTATAGTTACTATACCAAAATACCTTAGCCTTATACCTTGTAGTATTCCAAAAGTTACCTCTATACGTAGAGCCCGAAAATACTACCTTTTGTCCTTTTAGTCTCAAACCGAAACCCTAAGGAAAATCTTCACAGTTGGTTGAAGTATTAAGTAGAAGTTGCGTAGAACTTCTAAGGGTTGTTTGGAGCGGGTTGGAGCGCCCAGAGTAGGAGCTAAACGTTGCTCAGGATCGACATTTAAACTTGGATAATTATGGGCTTATCGAGGTAAATATCTTGTCCCCCTATTGTAATTGGAAATTACATACTGTAGTAATATGGAAATGAATATAAGATTCAAAGAAGAGAATTGAACTGTAATAGAAGGATATTACAGAAAAGACTTGAACTGAAATCACATCAGAAGAATGATCTACAGAGTAGTCTAGACTTTGATAGACTTGTATAACCTTTATAGGTTGAATGTTCTGCAAGTAGCATGTTCTACTTGAAAGGTGGACAAGGCTAGCCGGGTTATAGCCGTGGAGCGTTTTGCTAATAGTCGATAATCGTCGCGAGGTATGTGATTCTTCCTATACCCTTGAGCATGATATTTTAAAATATATATAGTACTGTAGACGTACGTGTGTTAACTGAATAATAATTACGGCAATGTCTTTTGACTTAAGCCTGAATAATAATTACGGCAATGTCTTTTGACTTAAGCCTGAATAATCTTGAAGTATTTCAAAAGAATACTGAATCATTTTTAACAAAAGAGTAATACTTGGTTTTAAAAGCTTAAGAGTTATACTAGCTTTATGGGAAGTTAGGTATAACGGCTTAAGAGAGATTAAAAGAATGATTTATTGATTTAAGAAGTTAAGAGACTTGATCTTAAAAGATAAGAGACTTGACTTAATTGAATTTTGGTAAAAAGTGTGAAACCTCATTCGTGAGTAATGAGTACTTGGTTTTTAAAAGGAATAATGTTTTACTGATTTCGGAAATCAGAATAAGTATCGAACAAACCACAACAGCGCTAATAAAGGGAAATGTATTGACTAATCAAGTATTATTAAAACCAGTAGAAACCTCCATCTGCATAGAAGTTAAGATGAGACAAAATGATATTACATTTCCTAGATCATGGTTGTTGTTATAAGATTGTTATAAACAAGAATAACCTACTCACATATAAGGTATATGTTTCTCAAATTGTTTTAAAGAAGAATTACATCATTAAGTGATTAATACTATGAACTATGAAACCTTTCGAAAATGAGAAACTTGAGCATTTGAAATTAGGCAAACTTGAACGTTTGGAAAATAATGTTGTTACTTGATTTTACAAAAGGAAGTGTTTGGGTTTACTTAAAAAGATAGTCACTTTATTTTTATACTACGTATCAGGTGACTTTTGTGAAAGAAACGGATCTTTTAAAAGAGTTAATGTATAAAGTACCTTGTGTGAATAACTTGATTGTGTTGGTTTGTGATAGCCTTGTAATACTTTCTTGTTGATTTGATAAGTAAACATGCTAGGATGCTACGTGTGTTAGTATCTTGTGATGATTGTGTAAAGGGGTTTCCCTCGATTGCGCTTAAGTTGTTTAACGATCAGCCGTTATGTTGGTATTATACCACTCACCTTGACTTGATCCCGGAGGTTAAGCTGCCCTCCGATGCGGGGTAGTCTCAGGCGGTCTGGGACCATGATTCGAGAATACCTCATGCGGGTCCAGGGGACCTATGCGGAGCTACGAGAGTTCCAGGTTAGTGTGTGGCCTTTATGGTCATGCGGTCTATGTGGCCATGCGGACTTCGAGTCCAGGCGGATGTCGGGGAGTAGCTACCCTCGATGCGGGGAATACCTCATGCGGGCCATTGGAGTGGCCTATGCGGAGCTGCGGGAAGTTCGTGGCTAGACGCGCATTAGATCTGCGGCGAGTGGCGGCTTTGATCATGTGACTTTCTATAAAGATCTCATGATACTGTTTATGACATTGTTTGTATGCGTGGGTTTTAGTAGTCGGCTATGCCTTCGCACTTACCGTGCGGTTTTATGATGACACAGTGGGACCCGTGTTCATGTATTCCTTGGTGCTTTTATATCATGGCCGGCGGTGAGGAAGGTATTCCACGGGCATGATTGATGTTGTGGGCGTGAGACCCATAGTTATATTTGAGTGATGACTTTGAGGCGTGAGTCCTCGACTTGACATGATCGCTTATTTATTGTGGCTGTAGTTTGGTTATCATACATGCTCATCGCTTTATATAGACTACTATGATTTCATTTACGATATTTCGATTTCACATACTTGGTACTGTTATCGACCTCCTTGGGGCTGCGTTCATCTGCGCAGTAGAGGTACACCAGTCGTTGATCCTAGCTCTCAGGGTCACAGTTCAGCATTTGGGAAGCTCCGTTTCTCCGGAGGCTTATCAGTGGTATAGTCCCCTGTCGTTGTAGGTGCTTACATTCAGGGGTATGGCGGGGCCCTGTCCCGCCATTGTTGTTATATCATTCTTAGAGGTGCAGTAATCTTGTTGTGGCGAGTTGTAAAAAGGATGTATCGTCGGGTTTAAGTTTTTATATATATGCCGAAAGGCAACTTTTCTTCAGATAATTGTTTCATATTTCATATCTTGTTTTATATTCCGCTGATTTCTCTGATGTATGTATCACTAGGGTGCCCGGGGTAAGGCACCAGTCACGGGCCCGAGTTCGGGTCGTGACAAAAAGTTTCATAGTTCAATGTCTTAATCTCTTTTAAAACAATTGAGTAACATATGCCATATGTGTGAGCAGTTTATTCTTGTTTATCACCATCTTATTAAAGCAGCCATGATCTAGAAAATGTAATATCATTTTGTCTTATCTTAGCTTCTATGCAGATGGAGGTTTCTACTGGTTTTTATAATAATTCAATAGTCAGTACATTTTCCTTTATTAACGCGATGGTTTGTTCGATACTTGTTCTCATTCCAAATCGAAGAAACATTATCCCTTTTATCTTCCAAGACGTTATACCTAACTCCCCATAAAGCTAGTATAACTCTTAAGCTTTCAAAAACCAAATATTACTCTTCATTCAAAATGATTCTTTTGAAATACTTCAAGTTCTTTATTATCACACCTCAAGTCAGTTATAAGTCAAATCAGTTACCTTTTAAAACCACAAAGCATTTTCTTACCTACATAAAGCTGTTATAACCAACTTCCCATAAAGCCGTTATTGTTATTGTTATACCCCGTATTTCCAGAGTATGTACGCAGGGACGTACGTAGAAAATTTGAACTTGTGATTTAGGCTTGGCCGAATTCTTTTTGTTCACAACCCCCGATTAGAGTCGTTTTTCGACGAACGCTTCCACGACTTTCGTAGGGAATTTCCGCTATGTCATTTTTAATTTTTGCGGATTTTTCCGAGAGACGAACATTTTGGACCAACAAGAGGCGACACTTGTCACCTCTCATTGGTTAGGCTTGACTGTAAAAGGCTTGGCCGAAAGTGTGGTTGAAATAGTCAAGGGTTGGTAGGATATTTTTGTGTTAGTTGGTTAGGGTGCACTTGGCAAGATCTTGGCCCTACACTTGCTATGCACTTGGCAAGATCTTGGCCATTGGTTGGCCTTGGCTTGTCCTATAAATACCCACCTCTTTGGAAGACTTATTCATCCTAAAAATCTCTAAGTCTTGAAAGACTCTTACCCCCTCCCTCTATTGTTCTGGTCCCTCCCATTTCGCGAGGCCCAGCCGAGAGTAGCGCCCCTCCTAGTAGTGTGGCGTGGGTATCCCCTAGCCTAGTTGTCTCGTATAATACACCCCCCTGTTTGTGGTGTAGAAATACTCTCCAACGTACGGTTATAATGCCCAAATTACCTTAGCCGGATACCGTGTTGTATTCTAAGGTTATACCTATCTGAAAAGCCCAGAAATACTATTATACTTCCCGTCAGTCACAAAAACCTAAACCCTAAGGAAAATCTCCATAGTTAGTTGGAGTCATAAGTAGAAGTTGGTTAGAACTTCTAAGAGTTGTTTGGAGCGGCCTGAGCACCTGAGTTGGAGCTAAACGATTGCCCAGGATCGACTTTATACTTGGATAATTATGGGCTTATCGAGGTAATTATCTTGTCCCTCTATTGTAATTGGAAATTACATGATTGTTAGACTATATAGTTGAAGTATACTATATATAGAACTGAACGTAGTTAGTTGGCAATGTCTTTTGACTTAAGCCTGAAGAACTGAACTGAACTGTAATTACATAGGACTGTATTACAGTAGACTTGTGTAGTAGTACTGTGGAGTAGAATTGTACCCGTTAGATGTATGAACCCCCTGGTTGGCTTGATGGCGGCCCAGATAGAGGAGGAGATTTACTGTTTGCGGGGAGTCTTCTAATTTTACGTAGAATGTTCTCTGAAGGGATCTAAATGTTAATAAAGCGCTGTGGCCTTATAGGTTGGCGTACTACGTATGGCGCGATCTACTTGGCTTAGGAGTAGCGGTTGGAGTACTTGGGCGTTTGCTATTAGTCGATACTCGTCGCGAGGTATGTGAACCTCTTCCTATCTCTTCTAGCATGATATGTGTGTAACTATGTAGTACGGTAGACGTACATGTGTTTAATGTATTTGATTGGTTTGAAACATAAAGTGTTATAACGGCTTTATGGGAAGTTGGTTATAACAGCTTTATGTTGGTAAGAAAATACATGTGGTTTTAAAAAAAGATGGGTTTGAACTATAAGCGGCTTGTTATGTGTTAATAAAGAACTTGAAGTATTGCAAAAGATTTTTGAATCATTTTGAAAGAAGAAGTAATACCTGGTTTTTGAAAACTTAAGAGTAATACTAGCTTTATGGGAAGTTAGGTATAACGGCTTAAGAATGTTTCTTGATTTGAATCGAATGTGTATCGACAAACCACTGCAGCGTTAATAAAAGGAAATGTTTTGACTAATTAAGTATTAAGAAAACCAGTAGAAACCTCCATCTGCATAGAAGCTAAGATGAGACAAAATGATATTTCTAGATCATGGCCAGTAATAAGATTGTTATAAACAAGAATATCCTACTTCCATATAAGGCTTATGTCTCAGTTATTGAAAAGAGAATTATATTCTTAAATGAATAAGACTATGAACTACTTAAACCTTTTAAAATAAGAAACGTGAAGTTTTGAACTTAGGCAAACTTGAACGTTTGGATAATTATGTTGTTACTTGATTTTACATAGGTAAGTGTTTTGGTTTACTTAAAAATAAATTCACTATATTTTATACTACGTATTGTGTGACTTATGTGAAAGCAATGGATCTTTTAAAAGCTTTAATGTATGAAGTACTTTAGGGATAGATACGAACTTGTTAGCATAAAGTACCTTGTGTGAATAACTTGATTGTGTTGGTTTGAGATAGCCTTGTAAATATTTTCTTGTTGATGTGATAAGTAAACATGTTAGGATGCCACGTGTGTTAGTATCTTGTGTGATCATTATGTAAGGGGGACATTCTTGTTCAGCTTACGTTGTTAAACGATAAGCCCGTATTACAGTTATTGTATCACATACCCCATTGACTTATTATACCGAGTGCTTGCCACCCTTGATGCGGTCTTTACGGCTATGCGGTCCTCGTGACTTTGCGGAGTGCGGTAGCTCCAGGATTGATCATTCCGGGTGTTTAGCCTGATGCGGGGGTTTCCCTATGCGGTCTGTTGAGACTATGCGGTCTTTTGAGACTATGCGTGTTGCGGGAGCCTAGGCGGATACCGAGGTTAGCGCCCGATGCGGGGTATACCTCGGCGATGCAGGACCATGATTCGAGGAATACCTCATGCGGGTCGTGTGTGACCTATGCGAGTCGCGAGAGTTCGAGGATAGACGCCAGACATTGATATTGCGGGCGAGTGGCCGCCGATCATGTGGTGCGGTCTAGAAAGACCTCGGGATACGATTTGTGGTATTTTTGATGCTGTGGGTCTTAGTAGTCGGCTATGCCTTCGCACTTGCCGTGCGGTTTTATTGTGATAACTTTGAGGCGAGTCCACGACTTGACACGATCGCTATTTGTTGTGAATCGTAGTTTGCTTATCATACATGTCTCTGCTTTATAGACTATTATGATTTCATTTACGATATTTTTAGTTTCACATACTCTGCACTTGTATCGACCTCCTTGGGCCGCGTTCATCCGCAGTTGAGGTACACCGCCGTTGATCCTCGCTCGTGGTCACAATTTCGTTTGGGAAGCTCCGTTTCTCGGAGGCTTATCGGTGGTATAGTCCCCGTCGTAGTAAGTGTTTACATTCGTGGGTTTGGCGGGGCCCCCGTCCGCCATTGTTGTCGATCATTCTTAGAGTCCGTAATCGCTGTGGCGGGGTTTGTAAAAAGGATTAAACTGTTCATGTTGAAAATGTTGTTATTTATATATATGCCGAAAGACAAGTTTTTCTTAGATTATTGTTTCATATTTCATAATATGTCTTGTATCGTTGTATGTTCCGCTGATTACTCTGATGGTGTATCACTAGGGTGCCCGGTAAGGCACCACCACGCCCCAGTTGGTCGTGACAAAAGTGGTATCGAGGCGATTAATCCTCGGAAAGTGTCTCTGACCGTATCGATGAGTCTTGATTATCGGTGTGTTGTGCACCACCAATAATCGTGAGGCTATAGGGTATTTAGGATTGGTTTCTATTCTTCTCACTCGAGATCGTGCCTTAGAGCCGTGTTGTAAGTTGGACCCTCGACGAAATTATTTCCCTTATCGTTATGCCTCGCGTAGGCAACCCGCCCGGGAGGGCAAGCGGCCGAGGAGCTGCGAGTAAGTCTGAGGGTTACGTGGGCACAGGCCCAATTGTCACCTTGAGTGGTGCTTCATTCGGGGAGTTCTGCGACGTCACTAGCCCCAGCAGAGTTTAGCACGGCGGCAGCAGTTCCTACTGCGGCCATGATATTTGAACCTTCAGTTCCACGACCGGGAACAGTGAATATAGATTTCAAGGAGGCGACCCTGTTACTAACTATGGATTTGACTACCAGAGAGTATACCGATGTATCGCTGCTTCTTCAACAAAAGCAATTCTCTTTCCTGCGGACCTTCCTCCAACAGAATCAATGGCCTGTTAGGCTGTGTTGTTGAAGGTTGTGCAAGAGTAATCCTTCAGTTAGGCTTGAGCATGGCCTGTGTACGGGCTTATGCGCAGCAGGCCGAGAAACGTAGAGATCGACGGGTTAACGAAGGACAAGAAGGGCGAGCGGCAAGGTCCTTTGGTAACTTTCGAGGCGAGTCACCTCACCCAGATTAGATTATGCACCTCGCCAAGTCAGAGTGGTCTTCCACGGAGTTCGTGACATTCGGGTACGCAGAGTCGGCCGAGCTCGTGGCTTCCGGTTCACAGTGTGGCAGACGTCATCCCGGGGAATGTCGTCTTTTAGTTGGTACTTGTTGTACCTATGACCATCAGGGTCTGGTGTCGAAGAGTGTCCTTGTAGGAGGACTTAGCCTTCAGGATCGGTGGGTAGTTCGTCATCTTCCTTAGCTATGCGCCCTACGGGGCAGGTTTGATTAGAACGACTAAGGGGAGTGAAGCAGTAGATATAGATATATCCTTAACCCTCTAGAGATCTGTATGTGTGATAAGGTGAGTATACCTTAAGTGCTATGTTCTGATAGCAGTGTGTTAGTTGTGATTAGAAATCTTGGTTAGTTAACCAAGTAAGATTTGGGGGGATAGAGAAGGTGTGAGCCTTAGAGTTTTATACGTAGAGACCTTAGAGGTAAGGCCATCGAGTATAGGTGTAGTGTTATGTTTGATCCTTATCGAGTGCATGGTGCACGTGGGCTATGGTTGTGGGATAAGTCCCCGAGTAGCGTGATATGAAAGAGGTTAGTTGAGCTAAGAAGACGCCAGGTTTTCAAACGTGATTAGTAAGATTGTTCGGATCGGGAGCTAGTTTTGTGCGGCGTTGCGGGTCGGGTTGAGGCCGTTGCGGTCAACCCGCGGTAGTTTTGGTGGTGGGGTCAGGTTATGGTGGTCCCGCTTGTGTTAGGGTTGTGAGGGTGTTAGGCTCAAGTTTAGTTAACCAAAGATACGAGTTCGTGGATATGTTCGGGTGGTGGTCGATGGGGCAGCCCATCGTGTTCTTCGGTCGGGACCATTCACTCGGCAGTGTTGTTGTATCAGAAAGGTTGTAGGGCTGCACGGGGTGCCTACCTTCACCTTATGGCAGACAGTGGAGCCCAGGTTATGGCTGTTTTTATTTCTCGAAGTTTTACCGCATGTGTTAAGAACTCAGTGAGTCTCGAACCGCGTTCGCCCTCGGGCGGTGTTTGGATTTCGGGGATAGTTGTGGGGATTGTTGTCTCTGTGGAGGTAGTGTTTAAGCTACCATTTCAATGTTCTGATGTCGCCTTATGAAGCCTTGTAGGGCGGAAGGGTAAGTTGTCGCCGATTGGTTCGATGTTAGCAAGGTTGAGAAAATTGGTTGATACGTGTTCGCGGGATGTGGATAGGGTGAAGCTTGTCTAGAAGAGGTTCGGCGGCTCGGAGAAATCGTGCGGATAATCGGCGACGCTTAGAGTTCAGGTTGGATCGGTCTTCATGGCGTACCACCGGTTTGGGTGTGACGAGTTTTGGAAAGCAGAGAAACTTAGCCCGAGTTACTTTGGGCCTTTGTGAGTTCATGTGAAGAATAGGCGGGTTGCCTATATGTTAGCATTTGCCGTCCGACTTAGGAGGCGGGGCGTCCGTCTTCGTATTGTTATGTTCGAAAGTATCAAGATCCATCCGAATGTTCCCGATTAATGATGCCCACGTTAGAGATAGTAACCGAGTTTTGGAAACTAAAGCGATGATCGTAAATGGTAAGAGTTCGAGTGTCTGGCGGCTTCAAATGATCGCGTGCGGCGGTACCATTTGTTGGGTCGTCGAGCAAGGCTCGCGACAAAGTGACAAAGTGGTATCTTAGGCAAAGTGACAAAGTGGTATCATTTTGGTGAGGTTAGAGGTGTTTCCTCGTGGACTTGGATGTAAGTTTTTATGCGCGGGTGTTTCGTGGCGGATGTGGCGTGTTGGTTCTCGTAAGAATAAGTAGTGAAGACTATCTTGGCGCGTTTGTTTTGAGGCTTAGAAAGAACATTCGGGACGAATGTTTCTAAGGAGGGGAGAATGTTATACCCCGTATTTCCAGAGTATGTACGCAGGGACGTACGTAGAAAATTTGAACTTGTGATTTAGGCTTGGCCGAATTCTTTTTGTTCACAACCCCCGATTAGAGTCGTTTTTCGAAAACGTTTCCACTTTCGTAGGGAATTTCCGCTATGTCATTTTTAATTTTTGCGGATTTTTCCAGAGACTAAACATTTTGGACCAACAAGAGGGCGACACTTGTCACCCTCTCATTGGTTAGGCTTGGACGGTAAAAGGCTTGGCCGAAAGTGTGGTTGAAATAGTCAAGGGTTGGTAGGATATTTTTGTGTTAGTTGGTTAGGGTGCACTTGGCAAGATCTTGGCCCTACACTTGCTATGCACTTGGCAAGATCTTGGCCATTGGTTGGCCTTGGCTTGTCCTATAAATACCCACCTCTTTGGAAGACTTATTCATCCTAAAATCTCTAAGTCTTTAAAGACTCCCCCCCCCCCCCTCTTTTGTTCGCGGCCCTCCCCATTGGGGGCGGCCCCCTGGGCCGCGTGTAGCGCCCCCCCCCCCCCCCTCCTAGTAGTGTGGCCGTGGGGTACCCCCCCCCTAGCCTAGTTGTCTCGTATAATACACCCCCCTTTTTGTGGTATAGAAATACTCTCCAAAGTATTGTTATAATGCCCAAATTACCTTAGCCGTATACCTTGTTGTATTCTAAGGTTATACCTATACGAAAAGCCCAGAAAATACTATTATACTTCCGTCAGTCACAAAACCGAAACCCTAAGGAAAATCTCCATAGTTAGTTGGAGTAATAAGTAGAAGTTGGTTAGAACTTCTAAGGGTTGTTTGGAGCGGGTCGGAGCACACGGAGTTGGAGCTAAACGATTGTCCAGGATCGACTTTATACTTGGATAATTATGGGCTTATCGAGGTAATTATCTTGTCCCCCTATTGTAATTGGAAATTACATGATTGTTAGACTATATAGTTGAAGTATACTATATATAGAACTGAACGTAGTTAGTTGGCAATGTCTTTTGGGAAGCTCCGTTTCTCCGGAGGCTTATCAGTGGTATGGTCCCCTGTCGTAGTAAGTGTTTACATTCAGGGGTTTGGCGGGGCCCTGTCCCGCCATTGTTGTCGTATCATTCTTAGAGGTCTGTAATCTTTATTTGTGGCAGGGTTTGTAAAAAGGATTAAACTGTTCATGTTGAAAAAGTTGTTATTTATATATATGCCGAAAGGCAAGTTTTTCTCAGATTATTGTTTCATATTTCATAATATGTCTTGTATCGTTGTATGTTCCGCTGATTACTCTGATGGTGTATCACTAGGGTGCCCGGGGTAAGGCACGATCACGCCCAGTTCGTCGTGATTATACCGTATTTCCAGTATATGCGTAGGACGTATGTGCGGAAGTTTAAGCCCTAAAGTTAGGCAAGGTTCGAATTTTGTTCACAACCCCCGATTAGAGTCGTTGTTCGACGAAACGTTTTACAAAACTTGCGAAGGGAAAATTCCGGCTATGTCATTGATAATTTTTGCGGATTTTTCCGAGACGTAATATTTTGGATCAACGGGAGGTGACACTTGTCACCCTCAGTGGCGTGCTAGTTGGCCGATGGGTCACGTTTTTGGCCATGTTTGTGCCTTATTTTGTTCCATGTTTGGTGCATTGTTTTGTGGAGTAGGACTAGGGGCACTTGGGCAAATCTTGGCCCTCCACTTGCCCCCCACATGGCTTGATCTTGGCCATTAATCTCCCTATAAATACCCCCCCCCCTTTGAAGACTTCTTCATCCATTCCACAAAATCTTCAAGTCTTGAAAGCTCTCTTCCTCCCCCTTGGTGTTGTGTTCTCATCCAAGAACACCCTCCCCCTTGAGAAGGCCTTTGGCGAGAGCACCCTCCCTTTGTGAGGCTTTGGCGAGGTACACCCCTTGCCTAGTTGTTCTCGTAAATACACCCCACCTTTGGTAGAAAATACTCTCAAGTATAGTTACTATACCAAAATACCTTAGCCTTATACCTTGTAGTATTCCAAAAGTTACCTCTATACGTAGAGCCCGAAAATACTACCTTTTGTCCTTTTAGTCTCAAACCGAAACCCTAAGGAAAATCTTCACAGTTGGTTGAAGTATTAAGTAGAAGTTGCGTAGAACTTCTAAGGGTTGTTTGGAGCGGGTTGGAGCGCCCAGAGTAGGAGCTAAACGTTGCTCAGGATCGACATTTAAACTTGGATAATTATGGGCTTATCGAGGTAAATATCTTGTCCCCCTATTGTAATTGGAAATTACATACTGTAGTAATATGGAAATGAATATAAGATTCAAAGAAGAGAATTGAACTGTAATAGAAGGATATTACAGAAAAGACTTGAACTGAAATCACATCAGAAGAATGATCTACATAGTAGTCTAGACTTTGATAGACTTGTATAACCTTTATAGGTTGAATGTTCTGCAAGTAGCATGTTCTACTTGAAAGGTGGACAAGGCTAGCCGGGTTATAGCCGTGGAGCGTTTTGCTAATAGTCGATAATCGTCGCGAGGTATGTGATTCTTCCTATACCCTTGAGCATGATATTTTAAAATATATATAGTACGGTAGACGTACGTGTGTTAACTGAATAATAATTACGGCAATGTCTTTTGACTTAAGCCTGAATAATAATTACGGCAATGTCTTTTGACTTAAGCCTGAATAATCTTGAAGTATTTCAAAAGAATACTGAATCATTTTTAACAGAAGAGTAATACTTGGTTTTAAAAGCTTAAGAGTTATACTAGCTTTATGGGAAGTTAGGTATAACGGCTTAAGAGAAGTAAAAAGAATGGTTTACTGATTTTTAGAAGCTAAGAGACTTGATCTTAAAAGATAAGAGACCTGACTTAATTGAATTTTGTTAAAAAGTGTGAAACCTCATTCGTGAGTAATGAGTACTTGGTTTTTAAATGGAATAATGTTTTACTGATTTCGGAAATCAGAATAAAGTATCGAACAGACCACAGCAGCGCAAATAAAGGAAAATGTATTGACTAATCAAGTACTTACCCCGTACGGTTTTATGATGACATAGGTGGGACCTGGTGTTCATGTGTATTTCTTGGTGCTTTTATATCATAGACTGCCGGCAGTGAGGAAGGTATTCCACGGGCATGATTGATGTTGTGGGCGTGAGACCCATTGTTATATTTGAGTGATGACTTTGAGGGCGTGAGTCACGACTTGACATATCGCTTATTTATTGTGAGCGTAGTTTGGTTATCATACATGTCTCCTGCTTTACATAGACTACTATGATTTCATTTACAGTACTGTACAGTTTCACATACTTGGTACTGTTATCGACCTCCTTGAAGTGCGTTACATCTGCGAGTTGAGGTACACGATCGTTGATCCTAGCTCGTGGTCACGATTCGGCGTTTGGGAAGCTCCGTTTCTCCGAGGCTTATCGGTGGTATAGTCCCCTGTTGTAGTAGGTGCTACATTCGGGGTATGGCGGGCCTGTCCGCCATTGTTATCATGTCACTCTTAGAGGTCGATGAAATCGTTGTGGCGTAATCGTAAAAAAAGGGATGTAACTGTTCTAGTTGATATTTATATATTCCGCAAGGCAACATTCTCAGATTATTGTTTCATACTTCATGTCATTTCGTGTTATTGTTTTATATTCCACTGATTACTCTGAAGTTGTATCACTAGGGTGTCGGGGGTAAGGCACGATCCACGCCCGGTTGGTCGTGACAAAAGTGGTATCGAGCGATTAATCCTCGAAAAGTGTCTACAGACCGTATCTAGTAGTCTTGATTATCGGTGTGTTGTGCACCACACCAATAATCAGGAGGCTATAGGATATTTAGGATTGATTTCCATTCTTCTCACTCTGAGATCGTGCCTTAGAACTGTGTTATAAGTTGGACCCCTCTAACGTATTTCTTTCCCTTACCGTTATGCCTCCGCGTAGGCAACCGGGCCCGTAGTGCAAAGCGTAGGGAGCCGCTGAGTAAATCTGAGAGAGGTTACGTGGCGCAGCCCCATCATCACCGGGTGGTGCTTCATTTGGGAGTTACTGCGACGTCGCCCGGCCAGAGTTTAGCACGGGCAGCGATTCCTCTGCGGCCAAGTTAGTTGAACCTTGGTTCCACGGCCAGAA
The DNA here is from genome assembly GCA_029844215.1 of Przewalskia tangutica. NCBI lineage: Eukaryota > Viridiplantae > Streptophyta > Magnoliopsida > Solanales > Solanaceae > Przewalskia > Przewalskia tangutica. The sequence continues at coordinate 95,014,640 of CM056719.1, forward strand.
CAGAGAAAATAGATTGCAAAGCGACCACATTACTAGCTATGGATTTGGCTACCAGAGAGTATACCGATGTACCGCGAGTCTTGATGAATATCTAAGAGAGGGTCGTGCAGGAGTAATTCTTCAGTTAGGCTTGAGCATGGCCGGTGTACGGGCTTGTGCGCATCAGGCCAAGAAACATAGAGATCGACGGGTTAACCAAAGACAGCAGAAGAGGGCCAGAACAGCAAGGTCCTTTGGTAACTTTCGAGGCGAATCGCCTCACCAGCAGATTAGATATGCACCTCCACTAGCGCAGAGTGGTCCTCCACTGGGTTCAGGATGTTCGGGGTATGCAGGAGTTGGTCAGAGCTCGAGCTTAGGTTCCACACTACGTAGGTTCCGGCCAGCGGTTAGTTTTTCCCAGTGTTGTGATGTGGCGCACTTCATCCCGGGGAATGTCGTCGTTTGTTGGTACTTGTTTTTCTTGCGGCCAGCAGGGCCCTTTTTGGAGAAATTGTCCGACCAGGGGTGGGGCGGATGGAGAGACTTAGCCTTCGGGACCCGGTGGCTAGTTCGTCACCTTCCTAGCTATCGCCCAATAGGCGGGGTGATTAGAACGATGAGGAGTGAAGTAGTAGATCTGAGTTTATCCTTAACCTCTAGAGATTTGTATGTGTGATAGGATGAGTATCCTTAAGTGTTATGTCGGATAGCATTGTGTTAGTTGTGATTAGAAATCATGGTTATTTAAAGGGTAAGATTGGGGATAAGGTAAGTGTAAGCCTTAGAGTTTTATACGTAGAGACCTTAGAGGCAAGGCCATCTTGGGTAAAAAAGTTATTTTATGTTTGACCCTTATCGGAGTGCATAGTGTAAATGGGATATATTTGTGGGATAAGTCCCTGAGTAGTGTGGAATGAAAGAGGGTAGTTGAGCTAAGAAGACCGCTAGGTTTTCGTAACGTGATTAGTAAGATTGTTTCGGATCGGGGAGCTAGTGTTTTGCGCGAAAGTGGGTCGGGTTGAGGCCATGTTGCGGGTCAACCCGCGTCCTGTATGGTGGTGGGGTCAGTTGTGGTGGTCCCTCTTTGTGTTAGGGTCATGAGGGTGTTAGGCCCATGTTTAGTTAACCAGCGTACGAGTTCGTGGATGCATTCGACCAGTAGTCGGGCCGAGGAGGTCAGCCCGTCTTATCTTTTAGTCAAACCGTGTACTCGGTAGTAAGTTATGCGAGACGTTTATATCAAGAAGGTTGTAAGGCTGCACGAGGTGCCTGCTTTTACCTTATGATAGACAGTGAAGCCCAGATTATGGCTATTTCTTTTTTCTGGGAGTTTTACCAGGTAGAGTAGGAACTCCGGTGAGTCTCCGTATCGCATTCATCCTCGGGCCAGTGTTTTGATTTCAGGGGTAGCTGTATGGATTGTTGCCTCCTGTTGAGGGAGTGTTTTTAGCTACCATTTCAGTATTCGGATGTTGCCTTATGAAGCCTTGTAGGGGCGGAAGTGTAAATTGTCGGTCGATTGGTTCGATGTTGGCAAAGTTCAGATAGTTGGTTCATACTTGTTTCAGCAGGATGTGGATAGGGTGAAGCTTCTCCAGAAGAGGTTATTGGCAGCTCAGAGTCAACAGAAGTCGTGCGGATAGCCGGCGACGACACTTAGAGTTCAGGTTGACGGTCGGTATTCTTGAAGGTACCACCCCGGATAGGGTGTGACGAGTTTTGGAAAACAGAGAAAACTTAGCGTGAGGCACTTGGAGCGTTTTCAGATCCTTTAGAGGATAGGCCAGGTTGCCTATAGTTGGCATTGCCGTCCAACGCGGGAGGCAGTGCGTCCAGTCTTTCATGTTGCTATGTTCGGAAGAGTATCGTAGATCCATCCATAATGTTCCCAGTAATGATGACCAAGTTGGAGGTAGTAACCTGAGATTTTGGAAACTGAAGCAGTAACAGAAATGTAGTAAGTTATGAGAAAGAGTTCGAGGGTACGAGCAGGGTACGACGAGTAAGGGAAGAAACGAGTATGTGTTAAGAACAGAGGTGTGATCATTTCGTTTGTAAAGTGAAGGAAGTATATTTTAGACCTCGGGTAGGAGCTTTGGTGATGTTAGAGGTGATTGCTCGTGCACTTGGATGTAAGTATTTGCGCGTGTGTTATTTTATGGCCAGGTGGCATGATTGTTTTCGTAAGTATAGCAGTGAAGACTATACTGGCGCATGTTTGTTTTGAGACTAGAAGGAACATTCGGGACGAATGTTTCTGTTATACCCCGTATTTTCAGAGTATGTACGTGAGGACGTACGTAGAAAATTTGAGCCTTAAGTTAGGCAAGTTTCGAAATTTGTACACAACACCCGATTAGAGTCGTTTTTCGATGAAACGTTTCCACAGCTTTTGTTGGGAAAATTCCGGCTATGTCATTTATTATTTTTGCGGATTTTTCCGAGATACGAAACATTTTGGACCAACGGGAGGGTGACATGTGTCACCCTCACATTGGATGAGGTTGGGCGGCAATGGTGGACGATTTGGCCTTGGCTTTTGTCAAGGATTAGGTAGGATATTTTGGTGGTAGATGGATAAGGTGTACTTAGGTGAATCCTAGCCCTACACTTTCTATACACTTGGATGGATCTTGGCCATTGGTTGGCCATTCCTTGACCTATAAATACCCCCCTAAGCTTGAAGAGTTCTTCATCCAAAAATGTGCCTAAGTCTTGAAATCTCCCTCCCCTCTCCTTGTTGTATTCGCCACACCCTCCCCTTTGAGAAGGTCCTCGGCGAAAGTATCCCCACTCCTAGTAGTGCTAGCCGTGGGGTACACCCCCACAGCCTAGTTGTCTCGTATAAATACCCCTGTGGTATAGAAATACTCTCAAGTATTGTTGTAATGTCCAAATACCTTGGCCCAAATACCTTGTAGTATTCCCAAGGTTACACTTATAAAAGCCCGTAAAATACGATTATACTTTCCTTTAGCCACTAAACTAAACCCTAAGGAAATCTTCATTGTTGTTTGAAGTACTTAAGAGAAGTTGGTTAGAACTTCTAAGGGTTGTTTGGAGCGGATTGGAGCACTCGGAGGAGGAGCTAAACCTTGCTCGGGAGAGCGACATTAAACTCGGATAATTTTTGGGCTTATCGAGGTAAATATCTTGTCCCTATTGTAATTGGAAATTACATAAGTGTTGAATATATAGTTGTTGTATACTATATATAGAATGAACTTAGTATTGTGGCAATGTCTTTTAACTTAAGCTGAAGAATAAAGAATCGATGAATGTAATTACATAGGGTGTATTACATGAGACTTGTATAGCATTCTTGTGTAGTAGAATTGTACACGTCAGGTTAGGCGTGTAAAACCCCCTGGTTGGCTTGGTAGCGGCCTCGATAGAGGAGGAGATTTCTGTTGTTGCGGGGAAGTCTTGCGAATTTTCGTAGATTATGGAACGTTGAGATCTAGATGTTAATAAGCGCCTTGTGGCCTTATAGGTTGAAGTACTACGTGTGGAGTGATCCACTTGGCAGGAGTAGCCGCGGTTTGGGGTACTTGGGCGTTTTGCTATTAGTCGACAATCGTCGCGAGGTATGTGAACCTCTTCCTATCTCTTCTAGCATGATATGTGTGAACTATGTAGTACGGTGACGTCATGTGTTAAGCGTGTTTGATTGTTCTTAAAACATAAAGTGTTATAACGGCTTTATGGGAAGTTGGTTATAACGACTTTATGTAGGTAAGAAAATACTTTGTGGTTTTAAAAGGTAGCGATGTGAATTATAAGCGGCTAGTTATAATAAAGAACTTGATGTATTTCAAAAGATTTATAAATCGTTTTGGAAGAGAGTAACACTTGGTTTTAAAAGGTTTTAAAAAGAGTTATACTAGCTTTATGGGAGTTAGGTATAATGTCTTAAGAGGTAAAGAAAATGGTTTCTTGATGTTAGAAGTTAAGAGACTTGATCTTATAAGATAAGAGACTTAACTTATTTGTTTTAATGTGAATGTTTGTGTGAAACCTCATTCGTGAGTAATGAGTACTTGGTTTTATTTAAAGGGATAATGTTTCTTGATTTGGAAATCGAATGTGTATCGACAGACACTGCGGCGTTAATAAAGGAAAATGTATTGAATAATGATGAATTGTATTAAAACCAGTAGAAACCTCATCTGCATAGAAACTAAGATGAGACAAAATGATATACATTTTCTAGATCATGGTCTTTGTAATAAGAATGTTGTAAACAAGAATAACCTACTCTCACGTGAGACATATATTACTCAATTGTTCTAAAAGGAATCAAGTGATTAAGTTTGGGAACTATGAAACCATTTGAAAATGAGAACCTTGAGTAATTGAAACTAGGCAAACTGGAACTTAGGAAAGAATGTTGTTACTTGATTTTGAAAAGGGAATGTGGGTTGGTCATTCTAATACTACGGGTATCGGGTGACTTTTATAAAAGTAATGGATCTCTTTTAAAAGAACTTAACGATGTAGTACTTTGGGGTTAAAAACCCGGACTTTGGCATAAAATGAAAGTACTTTGAGTTGTTGTGAAACTTGCCTATGCTTGTTGTTGTGAAACTTGCCTATGCTTGTTGTTGTGAAACTTGCCTATGCTTGTTGTTGTGAAACTTGCCTATGCTTGTGATGATAGCCTTTGTTGTGCAAGTGTGGTATTTACGTATACTGGCGTCTCTCGATAGAGGCGGTTGACTTGTTGAGAACTTACTTGGGCGTCTTTGGCGGTGATGGAGAATTCCACGGGTATGTTTCCATTTTGATTATCGTCTTGTTGTTGATGTCACATGGGACATGTCTACACCGTCGCAGATTCGGGCATGCGGCCACGTGCGGCGGGTTGATTACCCGATATATGGTTATTACCGCAACATGGGCGTGTCTACCGTCACGATATTCGGCATGTGGCCACGCGGCGGGGTTGACCACCGGTATATTGTTATTGAGGTTACATGGGCATGTCTACACGTCAAGATTCCGGGGCATGTGGCCATGCGGCCTTGTTATTATTGTTGCATCATGGACATGTCTACCGTCTGATATTCCGGCACGCGGCCGTGATCACGAACATGATGGATGTTGTGGCGTGAGACCCATAGTTATATTTAGTGGTGACTTTGAGGCGTGAGTCCACGACTTGATCGCTTTTATGTTGCGTCTTGTATTTTGGTTATCATAAATGTCTCCTGCTTTTTAAGCTATTATTATTTCATTCTGATGTTGTGATTTCACATACTTGGTACTGTCGTCTTGACCTCCTTCGGCTGCGTTCATGCCGCAGTAAGGTACATCGGTCGTGGATCCGCTCTTAGGATCTCATTTCAGTGTTGGAAAGCTCCGTTCCTTGGAGGCTTATCTTTGGTATGTTCCCGAGTTGTAGGTTCTTGTACATTCGAGGGTATGGCGGAGCCACTGTCCGTCATAGTTGTTGTAAATCTTAGAGTGCATGCCTTTGTTGTGGCGGGGTTTGTAAAAAGGATAACTGTTCGGGTTTTTATGTATATCCGAAGGCAAGCTGTTTTGGTTGCTGTTTATTTATTATATCTCTTGTTTCATGACTCGTGTTTTATTTTCCGCTGGTTTTCTCTGATGTTGTATCACTAGGGTGCCCGGGGTAAGGCACCAGTAACGGGCCCGGGTTCGGGGCGTTACAAAGTGGTATCAGAGCAGTTAGTCCTCGGAAAGTGTCTACAGACCGTGTCTAGTAGAGTCTTGATTATCGGTGTGTTGTGCACCACATCTATAATCAGGAGGCTATAGGACATTTAGGATTGGTTTCCATTCTTCTCATTCTGAGATCGTGCCTTAGAGCTGTGTTGTAAGTTGGACCCCTCTGACGTGTTTCATTTTTACCAGTTATGCCTCTGCGAAAGGCAACCAGGGCCCAGAAGGGCAAGGCAGCCGAGGGAGCTGCTAGTGGGATTGAGAGAGTACGAGGCGCAGCCCGGCCAAGACTGAGTAGTGCTTGACGGCGAGTTTTGCGACGCCGCCCGGCCCAAAGAGTTTAGAGCGCAGCGATGGCTGCCGAGACTCTGATACTGAGCCTCAATCCACGATGCAGAGCGGGAGATGGGTCACAAGGAGATGGCCCGATTATTGGCGTGGTTGTGGCGAATATGAGATAAGTGGCCGGCGCAGTTCAGCCTGGCGACTGTAGTGCACCCGAGGCGAGCGATTTGAGGCTGCGGGATTTCCTTAGTTGTAGCACTTTGAGTTTTACTGGTCGAGGCGGAGGATGATCCGCAGGAGTTCATCCGTCGATTCTGAAGGATCATCGCGGGTGATCAAGGCTTGAGGCGAGTGCGTGACATTTGTTCGCATCGGCCGCGTGATACGCGATCGATTGGTTTGACTCGTGGGAGCTTTCGGGAGAGCATGCACTTCCACCGTTTGGGACGAGTTTTGGGGCCTTCTGGCACATTTCTTGCCTCACAAATGAGGAGGGCTCGGGTAAGATTTTTGATGTTGAGGCGAGCAGGCGTCTGATTCGGAGTACAATGTGGAGTTCGACTCATCGGCGGTATGTTCCGCATTAGTAGCTAGTATGGAGGATCGAGTGCCGATATGTTCTGAGGCTCGATGATTACCTAGCGAGAGTTGTTGGTGTTTCTCTTCACGGCATGGACGTACGCGTCGAGCTCATGCACTGGAGTGCGAGGCGCGATCGACAGGTGGACCGCTTTCGTGAAGAAGGCGAGACGGCGAATATTTTGGCGACTTTCGAGGCGGACCGCCTCGGCAGAACTAGTTATGTACCTCCGCCATTGCAGTGGTCCTCCGCGACGCCGGGACGCCAGGATATTCGGGAGGCGTCGGGGCTCCTGTGTTTGAATGTTCGGGAGTAGGGTGTTGGCGGATCGATCACCCTACCTCGGTGTGGTCGATGTAGTAGACCGCATTTCGAAGTGTCGTAGTACCAAGGAGCTTGTTATTCTTGCGGCCAGGGCCATATGACGAGACCGTCCGGCGACTGTGGTAGCTGGTAGGATAGCCGAGACTACTAGGCGATTGCGGGCCACGGTAGGTCGCGGTGGAAGTTCGATTTTAGCGGTCCTTGAACCGCCTAGTTTCGTATATCCTTAACGGTAGATACTTGTATGTATTGATGTTAATGATGTGTTAAGTGTTATGTTCGGATAGCTTTGTGCTATAGTGTGATTTAAAAATCTGGTTAGTGTGAGATGGAAGTGGTAGCTTCCATGATGTGTGTCGGAGGCGGAAGTTGGCGCCACGATGGGTCGGGTTGGGGCCATGTTGCGGGCCAACCCGCGTCCGTTCGAGGAAGGGTCAGCTGGGTGGTCGCCAGTGGCGGTCACGAGGGTGCTAGGCCCAAGCTTAGATGACCATCGTATGAGTTCATAGATATGTTCGACCAGAATCAGTTCGTGAAGGCCGAGAATGGCCTTAGAGGAAATCGAGGTTAGTAAGATGACCAAGTTTGGAGGTAGTGACTCAAGGGTTGGAAACGAGCGTTGGAAGTGTGGTGCGTGTCGGGAAGAGTTCGAGTGTTCGAGCAGGTACGACGAGGTAGGGAGAAGTGAGCGAGTGTGATCGTTTCTTTTGTGAAATGAAGGTGCGAGAGGAGTATATTTTAGACCTTGGTGGGAACTTTTGTGATAAGAGGTGATTCCTCGTGGACTTGGGATTTCGTATTTTGTGCATTTGTTATTTCATGGCCAGGTGTGGCATGATTGTTTTCGTACGTATAGCAGTGAAGACTATACTGGCGCATGTTTGTGTTGAGACTTGAGAAGGAACATTCGGGACGAATGTTTCTAAGGGGGGAAGAATGTTATACCCCGTATTTTCAGAGTATGTACGTGAGGACGTACGTAGAAAATTTGAGCCTTAAGTTAGGCATGTTTCAAATTTGTACACAACACCCGATTAGAGTCGTTTTCTGACGAAACGTTTCCACAGCTTTTGTTGGGAAAATTCCGGCTATGTCATTTATTATTTTTGCGGATTTTTCCGAGAGACGAAACATTTTGGACCAACGGGAGGGTGACATGTGTCACCCTCACATTGGATGAGGTTGGGCGGCAATGGTGGACGATTTGGCCTTGGCTTTTGTCAAGGATTAGGTAGGATATTTTGGTGGTAGATGGATAAGGTGTACTTAGGTGAATCCTAGCCCTACACTTGCTATACACTTGGATGGATCTTGGCCATTGGTTGGCCATTCCTTGACCTATAAATACCCCCCTAAGCTTGAAGAGTTCTTCATCCAAAAATGTGCCTAAGTCTTGAAATCTCCCTCCCCTCTCCTTGTTGTATTCGTCCGCCACACCTCCCCTTTGAGAAGGCCCGGCGAAAGTCTCCCCACTCCGAGTAGGGCGAGCCGTTGGTTACACCCCCCGTAGCCTAGTTGACGCGTATAAATACCCCCATTGTGGTATAGAAATACTCTCCACAGTATTGTTGTAATGTCCAAATACCTTGGCCCAAATACCTTGTAGTATTCCCAGGATTACACTTATAAAACCCGAAAAATACGATTATACTTTCCTTTAGCCACTAAACGAAACCCTAAGGAAATCTTCATTGTTGTTTGAAGTACTTAAGAGAAGTTGGTTAGAACTTCTAAGGGTTGTTTGGAGCGGATTGGAGCACTCGGAGGAGGAGCTAAACCTTGCTCAGGAGCGACATTAAACTCGGATAATTTTGGGCTTATCGAGGTAAATATCTTGTCCCTATTGTAATTGGAAATTACATAAGTGTTGAATATATAGTTGTTGTATACTATATATAGAAATGAACTTAGTATTGTGGCAATGTCTTTTGACTTAAGCTGAAGAATAAAAAGCCCGAATCAGTAATTACATAGGGCTGTATTACAGTAGACTTGTATAGCATTACTGTGTAGTAGAATTGTACACGTCCGGTTAGACGTGTAAACCCCCCCCCCCCTGGTTGGCTTGGTAGCCGGCCTCGATAGAGGAGGAGATTTACGCTGTCATGTGCGGGAAGTCGCCGAATTTTCTGTAGATTATGGAACGTTGAGATCTAGATGTTAATAAGCGCCTTGTGGCCTTATAGGTTGAAGTACTACGTGTGGAGTGATCCACTTGGCTTAAGGAGTAGCCGGCGGTTTGGGGTACTTGGAGCGTTTTGCTATTAGTCGACAATCGTCGCGAGGTATGTGAACCTCTTCCTATCTCTTCTAGCATGATATGTGTGAACTATGTAGTACGGTAGACGTACATGTGTTAACTGTGTTTGATTGTTCTTAAAACATAAAGTGTTATAACGGCTTTATGGGAAGTTGGTTATAACAACTTTATGTAGGTAAGAAAATACTTTGTGGTTTTAAAAGGTAACTGATGTGAATTATAACTGGCTAGTTATAATAAAGAACTTGATGTATTTCAAAAGATTTATAAATCGTTTTGGAAGGGAGAGTAACACTTGGTTTTAAAAGGTTTTAAAAAGAGTTATACTAGCTTTTTTGGGAGTTAGGTATAATGTCTTAAGAGAGGTAAAGAAAATGGTTTACTGATGTTAGAAGTTAAGAGACTTGATCTTATAAGATAAGAGACTTAACTTATTTGTTTTAATGTGAATGTTTGTGTGAAACCTCATTCGTGAGTAATGAGTACTTGGTTTTATTTAAAGGGATAATGTTTCTTGATTTCGAAATCGAATGTGTATCGACAGGACCAACTGCAGCGTTAATAAAGGAAAATGTATTGAATAATGATGAATTGTATTAAAACTAGTAGAAACCTCCATCTGCATAGAAACTAAGATGAGACAAAATGATATACATTTTCTAGATCACGGTCTTTGTAATAAGAATGTTGTAAACAAGAATAACCTACTCTCACGTGAGACATATATTACTCAATTGTTCTAAAAAGGAATCAAGTGATTAAGTTTGGGAACTATGAAACCATTTGAAAATGAGAACCTTGAGTAATTGAAACTAGGTAAACTGGAACTTAGGAAAAGAATGTTGTTACTTGATTTTGAAAAGGGAATGTGGGTTGGTCATTCTAATACTACGGGTATCGGGTGACTTTTATAAAAGTAATGGATCTCTTTTAAAAGAACTTAACGTATGTAGTACTTTGGGGTTAAAAACCCGGACTTTGGCATAAAATGAAAGTACTTTGAGTTGTTGTGAAACTTGCCTATGCTTGTTGTTGTGAAACTTGCCTATGCTTGTTGTTGTGAAACTTGCCTATGCTTGTTGTTGTGAAACTTGCCTATGCTTGTTGTTGTGAAACTTGCCTATGCTTGTTGTTGTGAAACTTGCCTATGCTTGTGATGATAGCCTTTGTTGTGCAAGTGTGGTATTTACGTATTCCGCTCTCGATAGTAGGTTGACTTGTTGAGAACTTACTTGGACGTCTTTGGCGGTGATGGAGAATTCCACGGGTATGTTTCCATTTTGATTATCGCTTTTTGTTGATGTCACATGGACGTATCTGCCGTCTGAGATTCCGGGCATGCGGCCCGTGCGGCGTTGATTACGATATATGGTTATTACCGCAACATGGGCGTGTCTACCGTCGCAAAGATTCCGGGGCATGTGGCCATGCGCGAGGTTGACCACCCAAAGATATTGTTATTGAGGTTACATGGGCATGCTACACCGTCACGATTCCGGGCATGTGGCCGTGCGGCGCCTTATTGTTGCATCATGGACATGTCTACCGTCTGATTCGGGCATGCGCCATGATGCGAACATGATGGATGTTGTGGGCGTGAGACCCATAGTTATATTTAGTGGTGACTTTGAGGCGTGAGTCCCCGACTTGGCTACTTTTATGTTGCGTCTTGTATTTTGGTTATCATACATGTCTCCCCTTTTTAAGCTATTATGATTTCATTTACGATTTGTGATTTCACATACTTGGTACTGTCGCATCGACCTCCTTCGGCTGCGTTCATCCGCGGTAGAGGTACATCGGCCGTGGATCCGCTCTTAGGATCTCATTTCAGCGTGTTGGAAAGCTCGTTCCTTGAGGCTTATCTTTGGTATGTTCCCGAGTTGTAGGTTCTTGTACATTCGTGGTATGGCGGGCCCTGTCCGTCATAGTTGTTGTAAATCTTAGAGTGCAGCTGTTGTGGCAGGGTTTGTAAAAAGGATAACTGTTCGGGTTTTTATGTATATACTGAAGGCAACGGTTTTGGTTGGCCTGTTTATTTATTATATCTCTTGTTTCATGACTCGTGTTTTATTTTCCGCTGGTTTTCTCTGATGTTGTATCACTAGGGTGCCCGGGGTAAGGCACCAGTAACGGGCCCGGGTTCGGGGCGTTACAGTTTCTAAGGAGGTGAGAATGTTATACCCCGTATTTCCAGAGTATGTACGTAAGGACGTATGTGCGGAAGTTTAAGCCCTAAAGTTAGGCAAGGTTCGAATTTTGTTCACAACCCCCGATTAGAGTCGTTTTTTGACAAACGTTTTACAAAACTTGCGAAGGGAAAATTCCGGCTATGTCATTGATAATTTTTGCGGATTTTTCCGAGAGACGGAATATTTTGGACCAACGGGAGGGTGACACTTGTCACCGCCAGTGGCGTGCTAGTTGGCCGATGGGTCACGTTTTTTGGCCATGTTTTGCGCCTTATTTTGTGCCATGTTTGGTGCCTTGTTTTGTGGAGTAGGGACTAGGGGGCACTTGGGCAAATCTTGGCCCTCCACTTGCCCCCCACATGGCTTGATCTTGGCCATTAATCTCCCTATAAATACCCACCCCCCCCGCCCCTTTGAAGACTTCTTCATACATTACACAAAATCTCCAAGTCTTGAAAGCTCTCTTCCTCCCCCAGTGTTGTGTTCTCGCCCAAGAACACCCCTCCCCTTGAGAAGTCCTTTGGCGAGAGCACCTCCCTGTGAGGCCTCGCCGAGAGGTACACCCCGCCCCTTGCCTAGTTGTTCTCGCAAATACACCCCCCCCTTTGGTAGAAAATACTCTCCAAGTATAGTTACTATACCAAAATACCTTAGCCTTATACCTTGTAGTATTCCAAAAGTTACCTCTATACGAGCCCGAAAATACTTCCTTTTGTCCTTTTAGTCTCAAACCGAAACCCTAAGGAAAATCTTCACAGTTGGTTGAAGTATTAAGTAGAAGTTGCGTAGAACTTCTAAGGGTTGTTTGGAGCGGGTTGAGCGCCAGTAGGTGAGCTAAACGTTGCTCAGGATCGACATTTAAACTTGGATAATTATGGGCTTATCGAGGTAAATATCTTGTCCCCCTATTGTAATTGGAAATTACATACTGTAGTAATATGGAAATGAATATAAGATTCAAAGAAGAGAATTCAACTGTAATACAAGGATATTACAGAAAAGACTTGAACTGAAATCACATCAGAAGAATGATCTACAGAGTAGTCTAGAATTTGATAGACTTGTATAACCTTTATAGGTTGAATGTTCTGCAAGTAGCATGTTCTACTTGAAAGGTGGACAAGGCTAGCCGGGTTATAGCCGTGGAGCGTTTTGCTAATAGTCGATAATCGTCGCGAGATATGTGATTCTTCCTATACCCTTGAGCATGATATTTTAAAATATATATACGGTGACGTCGTGTGTTAATCGAATAATAATTACGCAATGTTTGACTTAAGCGAATAATAATTAAGGCAATGTCTTTTGACTTAAGCTGAATAATCTTGAAGTATTTCAAAAGAATCGAATCATTTTTATGAAGAGTAATACTTGGTTTTAAAGCTTAAGAGTTATACTAGCTTTATGGGAAGTTAGGTATAACGGCTTAAGAGAAGTAAAAGAATGGTTTCTCGATTTTTAGAAGCTAAGAGACTTGATCTTAAAAGATAAGAGACTTGACTTAATTGAATTTTGTTAAAAAGTGTGAAACCTCATTCGTGAGTAATGAGTACTTGGTTTTTAAAAGGAATAATGTTTTACTGATTTCGGAAATCAGAATAAAGTATCGAACAGACCACAGCAGTGCAAATAAAGGAAAATGTATTGACTAATCAAGTATTATTAAAACCAGTAGAAACCTCCATCTGCATAGAAGCTAAGATGAGACAAAATGATATTACATTTCCTAGATCATGGTCATTGTTATAAGATTGTTATAAACAAGAATAACCTACTCACATATAAGGTATATGTTTCTCAAATTGTTTTAAAGGAGAATTACATCATTAAGTGATTAAAACTATGAACTACGAAACCTTTCGAAAATGAGAAACTTGAGCATTTGAAATTAGGCAAACTTGAACGTTTGGAAAATAATGTGGTTACTTGATTTTACAAAAGGAAGTGTTTGGGTTTACTTAAAAAAGATAGTCACTCTATTTTTATACTACGGGTATTGTGTGACTTTTGTGAAAGAAACGGATCTTTTAAAAGAGTTAATGTATGAAGTACTTTGAGGATAAAAACCCGATCTTGTTAATCATATAGTAGAAAGTACCTTGTGTGAACAACTTGATTGTGTTGGTTTGTGAAAGTCTTGTAATACTTTCTTGTTGATTTGATAAGTAATCATGCTAGGATGCTACGTGTGTTAGTATCTTGTGATGATTGTGTAAAGGGATTTCCCTCGATTGCGCTTAAGTTGTTTAACGATCAGCCGTTATGTTGGTATTGTACCACTCACCTTGACTTGATCCCGGAGGTTAAGCTGCCCTCCGATGCGGGGTAGTCTCAGAAGGTCTGGGACCATGATTCGAGAATACCTCATGCGGGTCCAGGGTACCTATGCGGAGCTACGAGAATTCCAGGTTAGTGTGCGGCCTATATGGTCATGCGGTCTATGTGGCCATGCGGACTGCGAGTCCAGGCGGATGCCGGGGAGTAGCTACCCTCGATGCGGGGAATACCTCATGCGGGCCATTGGAGTGGCCTATGCGGAGCTGCGGGAAGTTCCAGGCCTAGAAGCGCACATTAGATACTGCGGGCGAGTGGCCAGCTTTGATCATGTGACGGTCTAGACAGATCTCATGATACAGTTTATGACCTTGTTTGTACTGTGGGTTTTAGTAGTCGGCTATGCCTTCGTACTTACCCCGTACGGTTTTATGATGACACAGGTGGGACCTGGTGTTCATGTGTATTTCTTGGTGCTTTTATATCATAGACTGCCGGAAGTGAGGAAGGTATTCCACGGGCATGATTGATGTTGTGGGCATGAGACCCATTTTTATATTTGAGTGATGACTTTGAGGGCGCGAGTCCCTGACTTGAAATGACTGCTTATTTATTGTGAACTGTAGTTTGGTTATCATACATGTCTCCTGCTTTATATAGACTACTATGATTTCATTTACTGATTTCGATTTCACATACTTGGTACTGTTATCGACCTCCGGTGCGTTCATCCGCAGTCGAGGTACACCATCATCGATCCTAGCTCTCGTGGTCACAGATTCAGCGTTTGGGAAGCTCCGTTTCTCCGAGGCTTATCGATGGTATAGTCCCCGTCGTAGTAGGTGCTTACATTCGTGGTATGGCGGGGCCCCGTCGCCATTGTTGTCATGTCACTCTTAGAGGTGCAGATGCTGTGTGGCAGCGCGTAAAAAAAAAGGGATGAATCGTCTAGTTGATATTTATATATCTTTGCAAGGCAACTTTCTCGAATTATTGTTTCATACTTCATGTCATTTCGTGTTATTGTTTTATATTCCACGATTACTCGATGTTGTATCACTAGGTGCGGGTAAGGCACGATCACGGGCGAGTTCGGTCGTGTGATTATAACACTTTATGTTTTAAACCAATCAAATACATTTAACACGTATGCGCCTATCGCACTACATAGTTATACACATATCATGCTAGAAAAGATAGGAAGAGGTTCACATACCTCGCGACGATTATCGACTAATAGCAAAACGCTCCAAGTACCTCAAACCGCTTGGCTACTCCTTGCCAAGTAGATCACGCCATACGTAGTACTTCAACCTATAGAGGCCACAAGGCGCCTATTAACATCTAGATCTCAACGTAGAATATTCTACGTAAAATTCGGCAACCTCCCCAACCGCGTAATTCTCCTCATCGAGGCACGCTAACACAGCCAACAACTCCCGAGAGGGGGTTATGCGTCTAATCCGACGTGTACAATTCTATTTCACAAGAATGCTACACAAGTCTCATCTGATACACCCTATGTAATTACAGTTCAGTTCTCTTCTTTAAATTCAGGCTTAAGTCAAAAGACATTGCCACAAAACTATGTTCAGTTCTATATATAGTATACTTCAACTATATATTCCTACAACATGTAATTTCCAATAACAATAGGGGGACAAGATGATTTACCTCGATAAGCCCAAAATTATCCAAGTTTAAATGTCGATCCTGAGCAAGGTTTAGCTCCTACTCCGTGCGCTCCAACCCGCTCCAAACAACCCTTAGAAGTTCTAACCAACTTCTACTTAAATACTTCAATCAACTATGAAGATTTCTTTAGGGTTTCGTTTTTGACTTAAGGGAAGTATAATAGTATTTCCGGGCTCTACGTATAGAGGTAACTTTGGAAAGTACTACAAGATATATGGGCTAAGGTATTTAGGGCATTATAACAATACTTGAAGATGTATTTCTCAACCAAAGGGGGGGTATTTCTCGAAAACAACTAGGCTAGGGGGGGTAGTGTTCTCGGCCGAGGGCCTCTCAAAGGGGGAGGGGGTGTGGCGGACGAAACCTCAAGAGGGAGGGAGTATTTTTAGACTTGGAATTTGCTCAAGTGTGGATGAAATAACTCATCAACTAAGGGGGTATTTATAGGCCAACCAATGGCCAAGATGAAGCCAAGTGCTAGGCAAGTGTAAGGCCAAGATTTACCCAAGTACACCTTATCCATCTACCACCAAAATATCCTACCAACTACTTGACAAACAAAGAGCCACAAAAATCGTCCAAGGAAGCCCCATGTTTGCCGTCCATTGAGGGTGACAAGTGTCACCCTCCCGTTGGTCCAAAATATTCCATCTCTCGGAAAAATCCGCAAAAATAATAAATGACATAGCCGAAATTTTCCCTTCGCAAAGTTTGTAAAACGTTTCGTCGGAAAACGACTCTTTTCGGGGGTTGTGCACAAATTTCGAACCTTTCCTACTTTAAGGCTTAACTTTCGTACGTACGTGTTATACCCCGTATTTCCAGAGTATGTACGTGAGGGCGTACGTATAAAAATTTAAGCCTTAAAGTTGGCAAGGTTCGAAATTTGTACACAAGTGCCGAAAAGAGTCGTTTTTAACAGACGCTTTACAAGACTGCGAAGGGAAAAATACGGCCATGTCATTTATAATTTTTGGATTTTTCCGAGAGACGAACATTTTGGACCAACGGGAGTGACATGTGTCACCCTCACATCCGCGATGAGTTGGGGCGGCAAGTCGACGACTTGGTCTTGTGGTTAGGTAGGATATTTGTGATAGTTGGTGTGGTAGATGGATAAGGTACACATGGTTAAATCCTAGCCCTACACTTGCCTAACACTTGGATTGATCTTGGCCATTGGTTGGCCCTTGCTTGCCCTATAAATACCCCCCTTAGTTGATGAACTTCTTCATCCAAAAATCATTTTCTAAGTGTTAAAATCCTCCCCCTCTTTGTGTGAGCTCGTCCAAAGCCATCCCCTCCCTTTGAGAAAGGCCCTCACGAGCACCCCCTTGCCTAGTGGTTCTAGCCGAGCCTACCCCCGTGGTAGAGAAATACTCTCCAAGGATTGTTATAATACCAAAATACTTTAGCCCAAATACCTTGTAGTACTTTCCAAAGTTACCTCTATACGTAGAGCCCGGAAATACTATTATACTTCCTTTAGCCACTAAACGAAACCCTAAGGAAAACCTTTATAGTCGGTTGAAGTGTTAAGTAGAAATTGCGTAGAACTTCTAAGGGTTGTTTGGAGCGGATTGGAGCACTCGGAGTAGGAGCTAAACGTTGCTCAGGATCGACATTAAACTTGGATAATTTTGGGCTTACCGTGGTAAATAATCCTATCCTTCTAGTGTAATTGGAAATTACATACTGTAGTTGTTTAGAAATGAATATAAGATTCATAGAAGAGAATTGAACTGTAATAGAAGGATATTACGTAAAAGACTTAAAGCGAAATCGCATCGTAAGAATATCACGATGAAGATTAAAGCAGACTTGCATAGACTGTATTTCTGATGAACTTATAACCTTTATTGGTTGGTATTCTGCGAGTAGCATGTACTACTTGGAAGGTGGACAAGGCTAGCCGGGTTATAGCCGTGGAGCGTTTTGCTTATAGTCGATAATCGTCACGAGGTATGTGATTCTTCCTATACTCTTGAGCATTATATTTTAAAGGAATATATATAGTACGGTAGACGTACGTGTGGAAATGTCTTTTGACTTAAGCCTGAATAATAAGAATCTGGAAGTATTTTACAAGAATATATATATATAGTACGGTAGACGTACGTGTGCTAACTGAACGTAGTTTTACGGAAATGTCTTTTGACTTAAGCCTGAATAATATATATATATATATAGTACAGTAGACGTACGTGTGCTAACTGAACGTAGTTTACGGCAATGTCTTTTGACTTAAGCCTGAATAATAAGAATCTTGAAGTATTTCAAAAGAATTAAGAAACCTTTTTGAAAGAAGAGTAATACTTGGTTTTGAAAACATAAGAGTTATACTAGCATTATGGGAAGTTAGGTATAACGTCTTAAGAGAGATAAAAAGAATGGTTTACTGATTTTTAGAAGTTAAGAGACTTGATCTTAAAAGATAAGAGACTTGACTTAAATGAATTAATATGAATTTTGTGTGAAACCTCATTCGTGAGTAATGAGTACTTAGTTTTTAAAAGGAATAATGTTTTACTGATTTCGGAAATCAGAATGAGTATCGACAAACCACTGCAGTGTTAATAAAGGAAAATGTATTGAATAATGAAGTATTATTAAAACCAGTAGAAACCTCCATCTGCATAGAAACTAAGATGAGACAAAATGATATTACATTTCCTAGATCATGGCTGCTTAATAAGATTGATTATAAACAAGAATAACCTACTCACCTATAAGGCATATGTTTCTCAAATTGTTTAAAAGAGAATTATGTTTTAAAGGATTAAAACTATGAACTACGAAACCTTTTCGAAAATGAGAAACTTGAGCATTTGAAATTAGGCAAACTTGAACGTTTGGAAAGTAATGTTGTTACTTGATTTTACAAAGGAAAGCGTTTTGGTTTACTTAACAATGAAAGTCACTTTATTTTTATACTACGGGTATCGGGTGACCTTTGTAAAAGAAGTGGATCTTTAAAAGGAATTTAACGTACGTAGTACTTTAGGGTTAAAACCCGGACTTTGACATAAAACGAAAGTACCTTGAGTTGTGTATAACTTGCCTATGCTTGTTGTTGTGAAACTTGTCTATGCTTATTGTGATAGCCTTTGTTGTGCAAGAATTGTGTTTTTATACTACCGCGTCTCTCGATGGAGGGCCGGTTGACTTGTTGAGAACTTACTTGGACGTGCCGGCAGTGACGGAGAATTCCACGGGTACGCTCCTGTTGATAGTGTTATTCCATGGACTAGCTCTCCGTGAGGTTTCTTATTCGACCTTGGTATCGGTGGTGGCTTTCGTACTTGCCCGCCTCGTGGTGATTCGGCCATGGTACCGGTAGTTAGCCCTCGCACTTGCCCGCTCGGTTTAGTGACGAAGTCTCGTGATCTGACGCTTGGTATCCGTAGTTAGTCCTCGTACTTGCCCCGGTCAGCAACGTGACACGGCCTTGGTATCTGGTAGTCGGCTTTCGTACTTGCCCCGTATCAGCTTCGTGGTTTGGATGTTTTGTGACGAAGTCTCGTGACACGGCCTTGGTACCTGGTAGTTAGCCCTCGTACTTGCCCCGGTCAGCTACGTGACACGGCCTTGGTATCTGGTAGTCGGCTTTCGTACTTGCCCCGTGTCAGCTTCGTGGTTTGGTTGTATAGTATTGTTAGTACGGCTTTGGCATCAGGGAGGACTTGGGGTTCAGTTGTACTTCTTGGTGTTATCATATCATATACTGCCGGCAGTGAGGAAGGTATTCCACGGGCATGATTGATGTTGTGGGCGTCAGACCCAATATTTATATTTGAGTAATGACTTGGAGGGCGTGAGTCCCTGACTTGATATAACTGTTATATGTGTGTATTGTAGTTTGGTTATCATACATGTCTCCTGCTTTATATAGACTATTATGATTTCATTTACAGTATTTTCAGTTTCACATACTTGGTACCTGTTATCGACCTCCTTGAGCTGCGTTCATGCCGCGGTAGAGGTACATCACCGTCGATCCGCTTATAGGATCACATTTCAGCGTATTGGGAAGCTCCGTTCCTTGGAGGCTTATCTTTTGGTATGTTACCACGAGTCAGAGGTTCTTGTACATTCAGGGGTATGGCGGGGCCCTGTCCCGTCATAGTTGTTGTAAAACTCTTAGAGGTCTGTAGCACTGTTGTGGGCAGGGTTGTAAGGATTGTAACTGTTCAAATGTCGATATATATATGTATTTGCAGAAAGGCAACCGTTTTGGTTGGCCTATTTTCTTTTATCTTGATCCATATCTAATTGTATGTTTTAAGTTTTTATTTCCGCTGGTTTTTCTCTGATGTTGTATCACTAGGGTGCCCGGTAAGGCACGATCCACGGCCGGTTCGGTCGTGACAAAAGTGGTATCGCAGCGATTAATCCTCGGAAAGTGTCTACAGACCGTGTCTAGTAGAGTCTTGATTATCGGTGTGTTGTGCACCACATCTATAATCAGGAGGCTGCAGGACATTTAGGATTGGTTTCCCTTCTTTTCATTCTGAGATCGTGCCTTAGAGCTGTGTGATAAGTTGGACCCCTCTGACGTATTCCTTTCCTTTACCAGTTATGCCTCCGCGTAAAAGGCCGGGCGAAGAGGCAAGGCAGCGAAGGAAGGCTGCGAGTAAGCGGCGGCGATCTCTACGAGACCACAAGACGAGCCTCGGTCCCGATGCAGCGAGAAGAGATGTGTTATAAAGTGGGCGATTAATGGCGTGGTTGTGGCGGACTTGAGGATAAATTTGGGCCAGCAGCGATTCGAGCACCGATGGTTCACCCTAGATCGGATAGTTTGAGGCTACGGGATTTTCTCGAGTTGTAGCCGCAGTTTTATGGGTCGAGGCACGAGGATGATCCGAAGGAGTTCATCCGAAGCGATTCTGATGGATCATGAGAGTGATCAAGGCATCGGAGACCGAGTCAGTGGTCCTAGGTTCGCATCGGCTGCGTGATACTGCAGTCGACTGGTTTGATTCGTGGGAGCTGTCCCGGGGAGAGCATGCACTTCCAGCCGTTTGGGACGAGTTCTCAAGGGCTTTCCTTGCACATTTCTTGCCTCCACAGATGAGGAGGGCTCGGGCCGACAAATTTTTGGTGTTGCGGAAGAACGGACGTACGGTTCGGGAGTACAATGTGGAGTTCGACTCATTGGCTCGATACGTCCCCGCGTTAGTAGCTAGTATGGAGGATCGAGTGCACCGATATGTTCTGAGGCTCGATGATTACCTAGCGAGAGAGTTGTTCGTGTAGCTCTTGGCCGGCATGGACATTGCGCACGCGAGCTTATGCATTTGGATGTGAGGAGCGGAGGAATCGACGGAATGACCAAGATCAACAGAAGAGGGCCAGAACAACAGGGTCCTTTGATAACTTTCAAGGCGGACCGCCTCAGCAGCAGACTAGTTATGTACCTCGCCAGATGCAGTGGTCTCTCCACGCTTTCGGGACCTTCGGGATATTCAGGCGGTCGTGGCTCCCTGTTTGATTTTGGGAGTAGGAGTGCTCGCGGATGAGGTCGCCCTTGTCTCAGGTGTGGCGTTGTGGAAAACTTCATAAGGGAGAGTGTCGTACTAACTTGGGAGATTGTTATTCTTGCGGCCAACAGGGCCATCTGGCGAGAAACTGTCCGACCAGGGGCAGCGCTGGTAGAATAGCACAGACTACGGGATCAGTTGTGGGTTCTTCACCTTCCTTAGCTAGGCAGGATGTTCATACACGTGAGCCACGGCAGGTCGCGGTGGAAGTTCCCAGTTTTAGCGGTCCTTTGAACCGCCTATTTTCAGGTATATCCTTAACCCTCTAGAGACTTGTATGTATTGATGTGATGATAATGTGTTAAGTGTTATGTTCGGATAGCTTTGTGCTAAAATGTGATTTAGAATCCTGGTTAGTAAAAAAAGGGGTAAGCCCGGGGGTGAGAAAATGACGAACCTTAGAATATTACAGTTGAGACCTTAGATGTAAGGCCGTCTTGAGTACAAGATTTTGCGGGTGATCTTTTTCAGAATGTAAGTATACGTGGAGTAATTGTGGGAAAATTCCTTGGGTGGTGTAAAATGGAAGTGGTAGCTTTCATGACCTGTATAGGTAAGATTGTTCCGGATCGGGAAACAAGAGCTTGATGCGTTAAGTGGGTCGGGTTGGGGCCATGTTGAGGGCCAACCCGCGGCCTGTTTCGAGGTGGGGTCAGCTCTGGGTGGTCCCGCCAGGTGGTAGGGTCACGAGGGTGCTAGGTCCAAGTTTATATGACCATCGTATGAGTTCGTGGATATGTTCGACCAGAAACGGATCGTGAAGGCCGGGAATGGCCTTAAGGGAGATTGAGGCTAGTAAGATGATCAAGTTTGGAGGTGGTGACTCCAAAGTTTTGGGAACTGAAGCGATGACTGAAGTATGGTACGTATACTAGAGAAGTTCAAGTGTTCGAGAAGAGTACGACGGGTAAGGATAGATGTGAACATGTGCTGAGAGAATAGAAATGATCGTTACCCTTGTGAAGTAAAGGTGCGAAGGAATATCTGTTAGACCAGGGGGTGGAAGCTTTTGTAATGCTAGAGGTGATTCCTCGTTGACTTGGGTTAAGTACTGGAGCGTGTGTTATTTTTGTGGCCATATGTGGCATTGGCAACTTGTTTAAGTTAAGAAGAACTTTATCGTTATCCGTCTTGAGAAGGAACATTCGGGACGAATGTTTCATAAGGAGGGGAGAATGTTATACCCCGTATTTCCAGAGTATGTACGTGAGGGCGTACGTATAAAAATTTAAGCCTTAAAGTTGGCAAGGTTAGAAATTTGTACACAAGTGCCGAAAAGAGTCGTTTTTCGACGAGACGTTTTACAAGACTTGCGAAGGGAAAAATACGGCTATGTCATTTATAATTTTTGCGGATTTTTCCGAGAGACGAAACATTTTGGACCAACGGGAGGGTGACATGTGTCACCCTCACATTGGCCGTGAGATTGGGGCGGCAAGTTGGACGACTTGGTCTTGTGGTTAGGTAGGATATTTGTGATAGTTGGTGTGGTAGATGGATAAGGTACACATGGTTAAATCCTAGCCCTACACTTGCCTAACACTTGGATTGATCTTGGCCATTGGTTGGCCCTTGCTTGACCTATAAATACCCCCCTTAGTTGATGAACTTCTTCATCCAAAAATCATTTTCTAAGTGTTAAAATCCTCCCCCCCTCTTTGTGTGAGCTCGTCCAAAGCCATCCCCCCCCTCCCCTTTAACAAAGGCCCTGGGCCGAGCACCCCCCCCCCTGGCCTTTTGGTTCTAGCCGAGCCTACCGCCCTTGGTAGAAATACTCTCCAAGTATTGTTATAATACCAAAATACTTAGCCCAAATACCTTGTAGTACTTTCCAAAGTTACCTCTATACGTAGAGCCCGGAAATACTATTATACTTCCTTTAGCCACTAAACGAAACCCTAAGGAAAACCTTTATAGTCGGTTGAAGTGTTAAGTAGAAGTTGCGTAGAACTTCTAAGGGTTGTTTGGAGCAGATTGGAGCACTCGGAGTAGGAGCTAAACGTTGATCAGGATAGACATTAAACTTGGATAATTTTGGGCTTACCGAGGTAAATAATCCTATCCTTCTAGTGTAATTGGAAATTACATACTGTAGTTGTTTAGAAATGAATATAAGATTCATAGAAGAGAATTGAACTGTAATAGAAGGATATTACAGAAAAAGACTTAAACTGAAATCGCATCAGAAGAATATCACAGTAGAAGATTAAACTGTATTTACATAGGACTGTATTTACAGTAGACTTATAACCTTTATTGGTTGACTGTTCTGCGAGTAGCATGTACTACTTGGAAGGTGGACAAGGCTAGCCGGGTTATAGCCGTGAAGCGTTTTGCTTATAGTCGATAATCGTCACGAGGTATGTGATTCTTTCTATACTCTTGAGCATGATATTTTAAAGGAATATATATAGTACGGTAGACGTACGTGTGGCAATGTCTTTTGACTTAAGACTGAATAATAAGAATCTGGAAGTATTTTACAAGAATATATATATATAGTACGGTAGACGTACGTGTGCTAACTGAACGTAGTTTTACGGCAATTTCTTTTGACTTAAGCCTGAATAATATATATATATATATATATATATAGTACGGTAGACGTACGTGTGCTAACTGAACGTAGTTTACGGCAATGTCTTTTGACTTAAGCCTGAATAATAAGAATCTTGAAGTATTTCAAAAGAATTAAGAAACCTTTTTGAAAGAAGAGTAATACTTGGTTTTGAAAACATAAGAGTTATACTAGCTTTATGGGAAGTTAGGTATAACGTCTTAAGAGAGATAAAGAGAATGGTTTACTGATTTTTAGAAGTTAAGAGACTTGATCTTAAAAGATAAGAGACTTGACTTAAATGAATTAATATGAATTTTGTGTGAAACCTCATTCGTGAGTAATGAGTACTTGGTTTTTAAAATGAATAATGTTTTACTGATTTCGGAAATCAGAATGAGTATCGACAAACCACTGCAGCGTTAATAAAGGAAAATGTATTGAATAATGAAGTATTATTAAAACCAGTAGAAACCTCCATCTGCATAGAAACTAAAATGAGACAAAATACTATTACATTTCCTAGATCATGGCTGCTTAATAAGATTGATTATAAACAAGAATAACCTACTCACCTATAAGGCATATGTTTCTCAAATTGTTTAAAAGAGAATTATGTTTTAAAGGATTAAAACTATGAACTACGAAACCTTTTCGAAAATGAGAAACTTGAGCATTTGAAATTAGGCAAACTTGAACGTTTGGAAAGTAATGTTGTTACTTGATTTTACAAAGGAAAGCGTTTTGGTTTACTTAACAATGAAAGTCACTCTATTTTTATACTACGGGTATCGGGTGACCTTTGTAAAAGAAGTGGATCTTTAAAAGGAATTTAACGTACGTAGTACTTTAGGTTAAAACTGACTTTGACATAAAACGAAAGTACCTTGAGTTGTGTATAACTTGCCTATGCTTGTTGTTGTGAAACTTGTCTATGCTTATTGTGATAGCCTTTGTTGTGAAAGAATTGTGTTTCTATACTACCGCGTCTCTCGATGGAGGGCCTGTTGACTTGTTGAGAACTTACTTGGGCGTCTTGCGGTGACGAGAATTCCACCGCACGCTCGCTTGATAGTGTTATTCCATGGACTAGCTCTCCATGAGGTTTCTTGTTCGGCCTTGGTATCCGGTGGTGGTTCGTACTTGCCCGCCTCGTGGTGATTCGGCCTTTGGCACAGTAGTTAGCCCTCGCACTTGCCCCGTTCATTTTAGTGACGAAGTCTCGTGATACGGCCTTGGTATCTGGTAGTTAGTCCTCGTACTTGCCCCGGTCAGCTACGTGACATGGCCTTGGTATCTGGTAGTCGACTTTCGTACTTGCCCCGTATCAGCTTCGTGGTTTGGATGTTTTGTGACGAAGTCTCGTGACAAGGCCTTGGTACCTGGTAGTTAGCCCTCGTACTTGCCCCGGTCAGCTACGTGACACGGCCTTGGTATCTGGTAGTCGGCTTTCGTACTTGCCCCGTGTCAGCTTCGTGGTTTGGTTGTATAGTATTGTTAGTACGGCTTTGGCATCAGGGAGGACTTGGGGTTCAGTTGTACTTCTTGGTGTTATCATATCATATACTGCCGGCAGTGAGGAAGGTATTCCACGGGCATGATTGATGTTTTAGGCGTGAGACCCAATATTTATATTTGAGTAATGACTTGGAGGGCGTGAGTCACTGACTTGATATAACTGTTATATGTGTGTACTGTAGTTTGGTTATCATACATGTCTCCTGCTTTATATAGACTATTATGATTTCATTTACAGTATTTTGATTTCACATACTTGGTACTGTTATCGACCTCGCCCGGAGTGCGTTCATGCCGCATGTAAGTACATCACGCCGATCCCGCCATAGGATCACATTTCAGATATTGGGAAGCTCCGTTCCTTCGAGGCTTATCTTTTGGTATGTTACCACGAGTGCAGAGGTTCTTGTACATTCAGGGGTATGGCGGGGCCCTGTCCCGTCATAGTTGTTGTAAAAATCTTAGAGGTCTGTAGCACTGTTGTGGGCAGGGTTGTGAGGATTGTAACTGTTCAAATGTCGATATATATATGTATTTGCAGAAAGGCAACCGTTTTGGTTGGCCTATTTTCTTTTATCTTGATCCATATCTAATTGTATGTTTTAAGTTTTTATTTCTGCTGGTTTTTCTCTGATGTTGTATCACTAGGGTGCCCGGGGTAAGGCACCAGTCACGGGCCCGGGTTCGGGTCGTGACAGTACGTCTTCACGTATATACTCTGGAAATACGGGGTATAACAATATAAAACAACACATGAAATATGAAACAGTTATCTGAGAAAAGTTGCCTTACGGCATATATAAATAAAAAACATAAATCCGAACAGTTACATCCTTTTTACAACTCTACCCACAACAGTACTACAGACCTCTAAGAATGATATGACAACAATGGCGGGACAGGGCCCCGCCATACCCCTGAATGTAAGTACCTACAACTACAGGACTTTACATCGATAAGCCTCGAGAAACGGAGCTTCCCAACGCTGCTGTGATCCTAAGCGAGGATCGACGATCGTGTATTTCTTCTGCGGCATGACGCGGCCCCGAAGAGAGGTCGATAACAGTACCAAGTATGTGAAATCAAAATATAAATGAAATCATAGTAGTCTATATAAGCAGAGACATGTATGATAACCAAACTACATTTCACAATAAATAGCGATCATGTCAAGTCGGGACTCACGCCTCAAAGTCATCACTCAAATATCACTATGGGTCTCACGCCCACAACATCAATCATGCGTGGAATACCTTCCTCACCGTCGGCGATCTGATATAAAAGCACCAAGGAATACATGAACACCGGGTCCCACGTGTCATAATAAAACCGTGCGGGGTAAATGCGAAGGCATAGCCGACTACTAAAACCCACAGTACCAGAGTCATAAATCGTATCATGAGATCTGTCTAGACCGCCACATGATCGGCCGCCACTCGCCGCGATATCTAATGTGCGCTTCTAGTCCTGGAACTTCCCGCGACTCGCGCAGGCCACTCCAATGGCCCGCATGAGGTATTCCCGCGCATCGGTAGCTACTCCGGCAACGTCCTGGACTCGCATCGCGTAGCACATAGACCGCGTGACCATAAAGGCGCACACTAACACGGAACTCTCGTAGCTCCGCATAGGCCACAGACCGCATGAGGTATTCTCGAATCATAGGTCACCACAGACCACTGAGTCTACCGCGTGAGGCGCCAACCCCGGTATCATGTCAAGAGGTGAGTGATATAATCCTAACATAACAGTTTATCGTTAAACAACATAAGCACAACAAGGGAAACCCCTTTACACAAACACCACAAGATACTAACACACGTAGCATCCTAACATGTTTACTTATCAAATCAACAAGAAAGTATCACAAGGTTATCACAACCCAACACAATCAAGTTATTTTCACAAGGTACTTTCTACTTTATGTTAACAAGTTCGGGTTTTTATCCCCAAAGTACTTCATACATTAACTCTTTAAAAGATCCGTTTCTTTCACAAAAGTCACACAATACCCGTAGTATAAAAATAGAGCGACTATCTTTTTAAGTAAACCAAAACACTTCCCTTTGTAAAATCAAGTAACAACATTATTTTCCAACGTTCAAGTTTGCCTAATTTCAGATGCTCAAGTTTCTCATTTTCGAAAGGTTTCGTAGTTCATAGTTTTAATCCTTTAAAACAATTTGAGAAACATATGCCTTATGTGTGAGTAGGTTGTTCTTGTTCATAACAATCTTATTAAAGCAGCCATGATCTAGGAAATATAATATCATTTTGTCTCATCTTAGCTTCTATGCAGATGGAGGTTTCTACTGGTTTTAATAATACTTTATTAGTCAATACATTTCCCTTTATTAGCGCCACGTGGTTTGTTCGATACTTATTCTGATTTCCGAAATCAGTAAAACATCATTCCTTTTGAAAACCAAAATACTCATTACTCACGAATGAGGTTTCACACTTTTTAACAAAATTTATATTAATTCAATTAAGTCAAGTGTTATACCCCGTATTTCCAGAGTATGTACGTGAGGACGTACGTAGAAAAGTTGGAACTTTAAGTAGACTTGGCCGAAAATATTTTTGTGCATAACACCCGATTAGAATCGTTTTTCGACGAAACGTTTTACAAAACTTGCGAAGGGAAAATTCCGGCTATGTCATTTTTAATTTTTGCGGATTTTTCCGAGAGACGTAATATTTTGGACCAACGAGAGGGCGACACCTATCACCCTCAAGTTGGTGGAGTGTGGACGGCAACCTTGCACGATTTAGGGGTCAAGTTGGTAAGATATTTTGTGAGGGATTTGTGGAGTAGGGACTAGGGGGCACTTGGGCAAATCTTGGCCCTCCACTTGCCCCCCACATGGCTAGATCATGGCCATTGGTTTCCCTATAAATACCCCTCCCTTTGTGAAGAGTTCTTCATCCACTCCTCACTTCCTTAGTCTTGAGAACCCCTCCCCCTTTTCGTGAGGCCTCCTTGGCCGAGCGATATCACCCCCCCTCATTGTGGTGTGGCCGAGACACATCCCCCCTTCCTTATAGGGATAAGCCGTGGGGTACCCCCCCTCCCTTGCCTAGTTGTTCTCATAAAATACACCCCCCCTCTTGGTAGAAATACTCTCCAAGTATTGTTACTATACCCAAATACCTTAACCTTATACCTTGTAGTATTCCAAAGATACCTCTATACGTAGAGCCCGGAAATACTACCTTATGTCCTTTTTGTCTCAAACCGAAACCCTAAGGAAAATCTTCACAGTTGGTTGAAGTATTAAGAAGAAGTTGGGTAGAACTTCTAAGGGTTGTTTGGAGCGGGTTGGAGCACCCGGAGTAGGAGCTAAACGTCGCTCAGGATCGACATTTAAACTTGGATAATTTTGGGCTTATCGAGGTAAATATTTTGTCTCCCTTTTGTAATTGAGTATATACTATTGAAGTATAAGAATTAAGTATAAGGTATATACAAGGAAAGTATATAAGAAGAGAATTGAACTGTACTTACATAGGACTGTATTTACAGTAGACTTGTGAAGTTTGGCGGGTAAGGAAGTGCTGTCCAATTTTCCGTAAAATCTTGTATCTAGATTTATTCTACCGAGTAGTCTAGACTTTGATAGACTTGTATAACCGTTATAGGTTGAAGTACTGCGAGTAGCGTATTCTTCTCGGATGGTGGAAAAGGCTAGCTGAACTACAGTACTTTGGAGCGTTTTGCTAATAGTCGATAATCGTCGCGAGGTATGTGATTCTTCCTATACTCTTGAGCATGATATTTTAAAGTATATATAGTACGGTAGACGTACGTGTGTTAACTGAATAATAATTACGGCAATGACTTTTGACTTAAGCCTGAATAATAATTACGGCAATGTCTTTTGACTTAAGCCTGAATAATCTTGAAGTATTTCAAAAGAATCTTGAACCATTTTTAATGTAAGAGTAATACTTGGTTTTAAAAGCTTAAGAGTTATACTAGCTTTATGGGAAGTTAGGTATAACAGCTTAAGAAAGATAAAAAGAAGGGTTTATTGACTTTAAGAAGATTAAGAGACTTAATCTTAAAAAGATAAGAGACTTGATTTGGTTAATTAATATGAGTTTTGTTAAAAAGTGTGAAACCTCATTCGTGAGTAATGAGTACTTGGTTTTTAAAAAGGAATAATGTTTTACTGATTTCAGAAATCAGAATAAGTATCGAACAAACCACAACAACGCTAATAAAGGGAAATGTTTTGACTAATAAAGTATTATTAAAACCAGTAGAAACTTCCATCTGCATAGAAGCTAAGATGAGACAAAATGATATTACATTTCCTAGATCATGGCTGCTGTAATAAGATTGTTATGAACAAGAATAAACTACTCACACATAAGGTATATGTTTCTCAAATTGTTTCAAAGGATTAAAACTATGAACTACGAAACCTTTCGAAAAATGAGAAACCTGAACATTTGAAATTAGGCAAACTTGAACGTTTGGAAAATAATGTTGTTACTTGATTTTACAAAGTGTTTTGGTTTACTTCAAAAGATAGTCACTCTATTTTTATATACTACGAGTATTGTGTGACTATTTGTGAAAGAACAGATCTCTTAAAGAGTTAATGTATGAAGTACTTTGGGGATAAAAACCCGATCTTGTTAATCATATAGTAGAAAGTACCTTGTGTGAATAACTTGATTGTGTTGGTTTGTGATAGCCTTGTAATACTTTCTTGTTGATTTGATAAGTAAACATGCTAGGATGTTACGTGTGTTATTATCTTGTGATGTTGTGTAAAGAGGTTTTCCCTCGATTGCGCTTAAGTTGTTTAACCATCAGCCGTTATGTTGGTATTGTACCACTCACCTTGACATCATCCCGGAGGTTAAGCTGTCATCCGATGCGGGATAGACTCAGGCGGGTCTGTGTGACCTATGATTCGAGAATACCTCATGCGGGTCCCGGGGGCCTATGCGGAGCTACGAGAGCTCCAGGTTAGTGTGCGGCCTTTATGGTCATGCGGTCTATGTGGCCATGCGGGCTGCGAGTCCAGGCGGATGACGGGGAGTAGCTACCCTCGATGCGGGGAATACCTCATGCGGGCCATTGGAGTGGCCTATGCAGAGTTGCGGGAAGTTCCAGGGCTAGACGCGCACATTAGATACTGCGGGCGAGTGGCCAGCTTTGATCATGTGACGGTCTAGACAGATCTCATGATACAGTTTATGACCTTGTTTGTACTGTGGGTTTTAGTAGTCGGCTATGCCTTCGTATTTACCACGTGCGGTTTTATGATGACACAGTGGGACCCGTGTTCATGTGTATTCCTTGGTCTTTGTTATATCATAGGCGCCGTCAGTGAGGAAGGTATTCCACGGGCATGATTGATGTTGTGGCGTGAGACACATTGTTATATTTGAGTGATGACTTGAGGGCGTGAGTCCCTGACTTGACATATTCGCTTATTTATTGTGAACTGTAGTTTGGTTATCATACATGTCTCCTGCTTTATATAGACTACTATTATTTCATTTACAACATTTTCAGTTTCACATACTTGGTACTGTTATCGACCTCCTTCGGGGCTACGTTCATCTGCGCAGGTTGAGGTACACCAGTCGTTGATCCTAGCTCTCAGGGTCACAGTTCAGCGTTTGGGAAGCTCCGTTTCTCCGGAGGCTTATCAGTGGTATAGTCCCCTGTCGTAGTAGGTGCTTACATTCAGGGGTATGGCGGGGCCCTGTCCGGCCATTGTTGTCATGTCACTCTTAGAGGTGCAGTAATCTTGTTGTGGCGAGCTTTAAAGAGATGTAATGCTCGGATTTAAGTTTTATATATTATGCCGAAAGGCAAATTTTCTCATATAACTGTTTTACACTTCGATATTTCATGTCTTGTTTTATGTTCGTGATTACTCGATGTATGTCTACTTGGGTGCCCGGTAGGCACGACCACGGCCCGGTTCGGTCGTGACAAAAGTAGTATCGAGCGCTTAATCCTCGGAAAGTGTCTCTGCATCGTATCCGATGAGTCTTGATTATCGGTATGTTGTGCACCACACCAATAATCAGGAGGCTATAGGATATTTAGGATTGGTTTCCATTCTTCTCACTCTGAGATCGTGCCTTAGAGCTGTGTTATAAGTTGGACCCCTCTAACGTATTTCTTTCCCTTACCGTTATGCCTCCGTGTAAGGCAACCGAGCCAGAGGTCAAGGCGGAGCCGCGAGTAAGTACAGAGGGTTACGCTGGCACGCCCAATCATCACGGGTGGTGCTTCATTTGGGGAGTTCTGCGACATCACCAATTTCAGAGTTTAGCACGGCGGCGATTCCTACTGCGGCCATGATAAGTTGAACCTTCAGTTCCACGACCGGGAACAGAGAATAGAGATTGCAAAGAGGCGACCCTGTTACTAGCTATGGATTTGGCTACCATAGAGTATACCGATGTACCGCGAGTCTTGATGAATATCTAAGAGAGGGTTGTGCAAGAGTAATTCTTTAGTTAGGCTTGAGCATGGCACGTATGCGGGCTTATCGCAGCGAGCCAAGAAAAGTAGAGATCAACGGGTTAACCAGGGAGAAGAGGGCGTAAGCAATGGTCCTTTGGTAACTTTCGAGGCCAATCGCCTCACCCAGATTAGATACGCGCATCCACCAGGTGCAGTGGTCCTCCACATGGTTCGTAACGCTCGGTAAGCGGAGTTGGTCGAGCTCGAGCTTCCGTTCACGGCTACACGTAGGTTCCAACCCGGCGGATTCGCTTTTTCCCGGTGTTCACACGGTGATGACGCCATCGAGGAAGGTCGTCTTTTAGTTGGTACTTGTTTTACCTGCGGCCGTCAGGGCCATGTGTCGAAAGGATGTCCTAGTAGGAGGGATGTAAGTAGGAGGACTCAGCCTTCATGATCAGTGACCAGTTCATCATCTTCCCATGGCTATGCCTACAGGCGAGTTTGATTAGAACGACTAAGGGGAGTGAAACAGTAGATACAGGTATATCCTTAACCCTCTAGAGATTAGTACGTGTAAGATGAGTATATCTTAAGTATTATGTTCAGATAACATAAGTGAAAAATTGTGATTAGAAATCATGGTTAGAAACCGGGGAAGATTGGGGGATAGGAAAAGTGTGAGCCTTAGAGCTTTATACGTGGAGACCTTGAAGGCAAGGCAATCTTGAGTAAAAGATTACATTCGTGTTTGACCCTTATCGGAGTGCATAGTGCACGTGAGATATATTGGTATATAAGTCCCTTAGTTGTGGGAAATGAAAGAGGGTAGTTGAGCTAAGAAGACCGCTAGGTTTTCGTAACGTGATTAGAGAGATTGTTCCGGATCGGGGAGCAAGTATTTTACGCGAGAGTGGGTCGGATTGAGGCCATGCCGCGGGTCAACCCGCGACCTGTTTTATGGTGGGGTCAGTTTGTGGTGGTCCCTCCAGGTGGTAGGGTCACGAGGGTGTTAGGCCCAAGATTAGTTAACCATCGTACGAGTTCGTGGATGCATTCAACCAGTAGTCGGGCCGATGGGGTCAGCCCATCGTGTCATTCTGACAGGACCGTTGCTTGGCAGTAATGATATATTAGAAAGGTTGTAAGGCTGCACGGGGTGCCTACCTTCACCTTATGACGCATGGAGCCTGTGCACTGTTTCTTTTACCGAAGTTTACCAGCAGGTTAGGAACTCGTAAGTCTCGATGACGCATTCGCCTCGGGCGGTGTGTGGATTTTAGGGGTAGTAAGGATTGTTGTCTCTGTTGAGGAGTGTTTTAATAGCTACCATTTCAAAGATTCGGATGTCGCCTTATGAAGCCTTGTAGGGGCGGGCGTAAGTTCTTGGCCGATTGGTTCGATGTTGGCAAAGTACGATAATTGGTTCATATTTATTTCACAGGATGTGAATAGGGTGAAGCCTATCCAGAGAGGTTATCGGCTCGAGTCACCGAAGTCGTGCGGATAATTGGCGACGACGGTTGAGTTCGGACGGTGGGTCTTCTCGAAGGTACCACCGGAAGGGTGTGACGAGTTTTGGAAAATAGGAAACTTAGCCCGAGTTACTTTGGGCCTTTTCAGATTATGTGAAGAGTAGGCGGGTTGCCTATATGTTAGTATTGCCATCCGACTTAGGAGGCAAAGACGTCCGTCTTCGTGTTGCTATGTTCGAAAGTATCTGAGATCCATCCAGTGTTCCCGATTAATGATGACCAAGTTAGAGATAGTAACCCGTAGATTTGGGCGAATCACTACGAGAGATATGGTAAGAAAGAGTTCGAGTGTACGAGAAAGTGCACGCGTAAGGGAAGAAGCGAGCATGTATTGCGACCATAGATGTGATCATTTCTTTTGTAAGGAGAAGGTGCGAATGAAGTATATTTTAGACCTCAGGTAAGGGCTTTTGTGTTGCTAGAGGTGTTTCCTCGTGGACTTGGATGTAAGTATTTTGCGCAGGTGTTTCTGTGGCCAGGTATGGCAGGATTGTTCTCGTAAGTATAGTAGTGAAGACTATACTGGCGCACGTTTGTTTTGAGACTTAGAAGGAACATTCGGGACGAATGTTTCTAAGGAGGGGAGAATGTTATACCCCGTATTTCCAGAGTATGTACGTGAGGACGTACGTAGAAAAGTTTGAACTTTAAGTAGACTTGGCCGAAAATATTTTTGTGCACAACACACGATTAGAATCGTTTTTCGACGAAACGTTTTACAAAACTTGCGAAGGGAAAATTCCGGCTATGTCATTTTTAATTTTTGCGGATTTTTCCGAGAGACGTAATATTTTGGACCAACGAGAGGGTGACACTTGTCACCCTCAAGTTGGTGGAGTGTGGACGACAACCTTGCACGATTTAGGGGTCAAGTTGGTAAGATATTTTGTGAGGGATTTGTGGAGTAGGGACTAGGGGGCACTTGGGCAAATCTTGGCCCTCCACTTGCCCCCCACTTGGCTAGATCATGGCCATTGGTTTCCCTATAAATACCCCTCCCTTTGTGAAGATTTCTTCATCCACTCCTCACTTCCTTAGTCTTGAGAACCCCTCCCCCTTTTCGTGAGGCCTCCTTGGCCGAGAGATATCCCCACACCCTCCTTGTGGCGTGGCGAGACACACCCCTTCCTAGGCTAAGCGTGGGGTACCCCCTCCCTTGCCTAGTTGTTCTCATAAAATACACCCCCCCTCTTGGTAGAAATACTCTCCAAGTATTGTTACTATACCCAAATAACTTAACCTTATACCTTGTAGTATTCCAAAGATACCTCTATACGTAGAGCCCGAAAATACTACCTTATGTCCTTTTTGTCTCAAACCGAAACCCTAAGGAAAATCTTCACAGTTGGTTGAAGTATTAAGAAGAAGTTGCGTAGAACTTCTAAGGGTTGTTTGGAGCGGGTTGGAACACCCGGAGTAGGAGCTAAACGTCGCTCAGGATCGACATTTAAACTTGGATAATTTTGGGCTTATCGAGGTAAATATCTTGTCTCCCTTTTGCAATTGAGTATATACTATTGAAGTATAAGAATTAAGTATAAGGTATATACAAGGAAAGTATATAAGAAGAGAATTGAATCAGATTTACATAGTATTCTGATGAGACTTGTGAAGTTTGGCGGGTAAGGAAGTGCTGTCCAATTTTCCGTAAAATCTTGTATCTAGATTTATTCTACCGAGTAGTCTAGACTTTGATAGACTTGTATAACCGTTATAGGTTGAAGTACTGCGAGTAGCGTATTCTACTCGGAGGGTGGAAAAGGCTAAGCTGACTACTGATTTTGGAGCGTTTGCTAATAGTCGATAATCGTCGCGAGGTATGTGATTCTTCCTATACTCTTGAGCATGATATTTTAAAGTATATATAGTACGGTAGACGTACGTGTGTTAACTGAATAATAATTACGGCAATGTCTTTTGACTTAAGCCTGAATAATAATTACGGCAATGTCTTTTGACTTAAGCCTAAATAATCTTGAAGTATTTCAAAAGAATACTGAACCATTTTTAACAGAAGAGTAATACTTGGTTTTAAAAGCTTAAGAGTTATACTAGCTTTATGGGAAGTTAGGTATAACGGCTTAAGAAAGATAAAAAGAAGGGTTCATTGACTTTAAGAAGATTAAGAGACTTAATCTTAAAAAGATAAGAGACTTGACTTGGTTAATTAATATGAGTTTTGTTAAAAAGTGTGAAACCTCATTCGTGAGTAATGAGTACTTGGTTTTTAAAAAGGAATAATGTTTCTTGATTTGAATCGAATAAGTATCGAACAAACCACAATAACGCTAATAAAGGAAATGTTTTGACTAATAAAGTATTATTAAAACCATTAGAAACTTCCATCCGCATGAAGCTAAGATGAGACAAAATGATATTACATTTCCTAGATCATGGTCGTAATAAGATTGTTATGAACAAGAATAAACTACTCACACATAAGGTATATGTTTCTCAAATTCTAATAAAGGATTAAAACACTGAACTACGAAAACTTTACAAAAATGAGAAACATTAACATATGAAAATAGGCAAACTTGAACGTTTGGAAAATAATGTTGTTACTTGATTTTACAAAGAGAAGTGTTTTGGTTTACTTCAAAAGATAGTCACTCTATTTTGATATACTACGAGTATTGTGTGACTATTTGTGAAAGAACAGATCTCTTAAAGAGTTAATGTATGAAGTACTTTGGGGATAAAAACCCGATCTTGTTAATCATATAGTAGAAAGTACCTTGTGTGAATAACTTGATTGTGTTGGTTTGTGATAGCCTTGTAATACTTTCTTGTTGATTTGATAAGTAAACATGCTAGGATGCTACGTGTGTTATTATCTTGTGATGTTTGTGTAAATGGGTTTTCCCTCGATTGCGCTTAAGTTATTTAACTATCAGCCGTTATGTTGGTATTGTACCACTCACCTTGACATCATCCCGGAGGTTAAGCTGCCATCCGATGCGGGGTAGACTCAGGCGGGTCTGTGTGACCTATGATTCGAGAATACCTCATGCAGGTCCCGGGGGCCTATCGCGAGCTACGAGCTCGTGTTAGTGTGCGGCCTTTATGGTCACGCGGTCTATGTGGCCACGCGGATCGCGAGTCGAGCGGATCTTGGGAGTAGCTAACCTCGATGCGCGGAATACTTCATGCGGGCCATTGGAGTGGCCTATGCGGGCTGCGGAAGTTCGAGGCTGACGCGCGCATTAGATCATGCGCGTGAGTGGCGGCTTTGATCATGT
This sequence comes from Przewalskia tangutica, assembly GCA_029844215.1. Classification (NCBI taxonomy): domain Eukaryota; kingdom Viridiplantae; phylum Streptophyta; class Magnoliopsida; order Solanales; family Solanaceae; genus Przewalskia; species Przewalskia tangutica. Next base: position 95,050,757 of record CM056719.1, read on the forward strand.
GGCCAGTGCAAGCAGATCTCATGATACGCTTTATGACCTTGTTTGTCGCGGGTTTTAGTAGTCGGCTATGCCTTCGCATTTACCACGTGCGGTTTTATGATGACAGTGGGACCGTGTTCATGTGTATTCCTTCGTGTTTGTTATATCATAGATTGGCGGTGAGGAAGGTATTCCACCGCATGATTGATGTTGTGGGCGTGAGACCCATTGTTATATTTGAGTGATGACTTGAGGCGTGAGTCCACGACTTGACATGACCTTATTTATTGTGAAATCAAGTTTGGTTATCATACATGTCTCCGCTTTATATAGACTACTATGATTTCATTTACGATATTTTGACATACTTGCCGTACTGTTATCGACCTCCTTGCCGTGCGTTCATCTGCAGTCGAGGTACACCATCGTTGATCCTAGCTCTCGGTCACAATTCGGCGTTTGGGAAGCTCCGTTTCTCGGGTGATACTTTAAAACATTGGACCCCACTCCATGCAAACCCTGGGAGTTTGTGTTACGATAACCAAGAGGCTTATCGGTGGTATAGTCCCTGTCGTAGTAGGTGCTACATTCGGGTATGGCGGGCCCTGTCCCGCAATTGTTGTCATGTCACTCTTAGAGTGCAGAAATCTTGTTGTGGCGTAGTGTAAAGGGATGTAATCGTCGGATTTAAGTTTTATATATTATGTCGAAGGCAAATTTTCTCGAGATAATTGTTTTACACTTGATATTTCATGTCTTGTTTTATGTTCGTGATTACTCGATGTATGTCTACTTGGGTTCCTGGTAGGCACGATCACGGGCCGGTTCGGTCGTGACAAAAGTTGTATCGAAGCGCTTAATCCACGGAAAGTGTCTCAGGCGTATCGATGAAGTCTTGATTATCGGTATATTGTGCACCACACCAATAATCAGGAGGCTATAGGATATTTAGGATTGGTTTCTATTCTTCTCACTCTGAGATCGTGCCTTAGAGCTGTGTTGTAAGTTAGACCCTCTAACATATCTCTTTCCCTTACCGCTATGCCTCCGTGTAAGAACCCGAGCCCAGAGGGCAAGGCGTGGAGTCGCGAGTAAGTCTGAGAGGTTACGAGGGCGCAGGCCCAATCATCACCTGGGGTGGTGCTTCATTTGGGGAGTTCTGCGACATCACCAAATTTCCAAGAGTTTAGCACGGCGGCGATTCCTATGCGGCCATGATAAGTTGAACCTTCGTTCCACGGCCAGAGCAGAATAGAGATTGCAAAGAGGCGACCACATTAGCTAGCATGGATTTGGCTACCATGAGTATACCGATGTACGCGAGTCTTGATGAATATCTAAGAGAGGTTGTGCAAGAGTAATTCTTCATTAGGCTTGAGCATGGCTCGTATGCGGGCTTATGCGCGAGCCAAGAAAAGTAGAGATCAACGGGTTAACGAGGGCGAAGAGGCGAGCAGCAAGATCATTTGGTAAATTTCGAGGCCAATCGCCTCACGGCAGATTAGATACGCACATCCACGGTGCAGTGGTCCTCCACGGGGTTCGTAACGCTCGGTAAGCGGAGTTGGTCGAGCTCGAGCTTCGGTTCACGGCTACACGTAGGTTCCATCAATGATTGATTTTCCCGGTGTTCACAGTGTGTGACGCCATCGGGAATGTCGTCTTTTTGTTGGTACTTGTTTTACCTGCGGCCATCATGGCCATGTGTCGAAAGGATGTCCTAGTAGGAGGGATGTAAGTAGGAGGACTCAGCCTTCATGATCGATGACCGTTCATCATCTTCCCTGGCTATGCGCCTACGAGCGGGTTTGATTAGAACGACTAAGGGAGTGAAGCGATGAATCTGGTATATCCTTAACCCTCTAGAGATTAGTACGTGTAAGATGAGTATATCTTAAGTATTATGTTCAGATAACATAAGTGAAAAATTGTGATTAGAAATCATGGTTAGAAACCGGGGAAGATTGGGGGGATAGGAAAAGTGTGAGCCTTAGAGCTTTTTACGTGGAGACCTTGAAGGCAAGGCAATCTTGAGTAAAAGATTACATTCGTGTTTGACCCCTATCGGAGTGCATAGTGCACGTGAGATATATTGGTATATAAGTCCCTGAGTTGTGGGAAATGAAAGAGGGTAGTTGAGCTAAGAAGACCGCTAGGTTTTCGTAACGTGATTAGAGAGATTGTTCCGGATCGGGGAGCAAGTGTTTTACGCGAGAGTGGGTCGGGTTGAGGCCATGCCGCGGGTCAACCCGCGACTGCTTTATGGTGGTCGGTTGTGGTGGTCGCCGGTGGTAGGGTCACGAGGGTGTTAGGCCCAAGATTAGTTAACCATCGTACGAGTTCGTGGATGCATTCAACCAGTAGTCAGGCCGATGGGGTCAGCCCATCGTGTCTTTCTGGACCGTTGCTTGGCAGTAATGATATATCAGAAAGGTTGTAAGGCTGCACGGGGTGCCTACCTTCACCTTATGACGGTGGAGCCTGTGCACTGTTTCTTTTACGAAGTTTACGAGCAGGTTAGGAACTCGTAAGTCTCGATGACGCATTCGCCTCGGGCGATGTGTGGATTTCAGGGTAGTAAGGATTGTTGTCTCTGCTGAGGAGTGTTTTAATAGCTACCATTTCAGTATTCTGATGTCGCCTTATGAAGCCTTGTAGGCGGGCGTAAGTTGCCGATCGATTGGTTCGATGTTGGCAAAGTGCTGATAGTTGGTTCATATTTATTTCGGCACGATGTGGATAGGGTGAAGCCTATCCAGGAGAGGTTATCGGCAGCTCAGAGTCAACAGAAGTCGTGCGGATAATCGGCGACGACGCTTGGAGTTCAGGTTGACGGTGGGTCTTCTCGAAGGTACCACCCCGGAAGGGTGTGACGAGTTTTGGAAAATAGAGGAAACTTAGCCCGAGTTACTTTGGGCCTTTTCAGATTATGTGAAGAGTAGGCCAGGTTGCCTATATGTTAGTATTGTCGTCCGACTTAGGAGGCAGTACGTCCGGTCTTTCGTGTTGCTATGTTCGGGAAAGTATCGGAGATCCATCCAGAGTGTTCCCAGTTAATGATGACCAAGTTAGAGATAGTAACCCAGAGATTTGGAAACTGAATCAGTAACAGAGATATGGTAAGAAAGAGTTCGAGTGTACGAGAAGGGTACGACGCGTAAGGGAAGAAGCGAGCATGTATTGCGAGCATAGATGTGATCATTTCTTTTGTAAGGAGAAGGTGCGAAGGAAGTATATTTTAGACCTCGGGTAAGGGCTTTTGTGTTGCTAGAGGTGTTTCCTCGTGGACTTGGATGTAAGTATTTTTTTGCGCAGGTGTTTCTGTGGCCAGGTATGGCAGGATTGTTCTCGTAAGTATAGTAGTGAAGACTATACTGGCGCACGTTTGTTTTGAGACTTAGAAGGAACATTCGGGACGAATGTTTCTAAGGAGGGGAGAATGTTATACCCCGTATTTCCAGAGTATGTACGTGAGGACGTACGTAGAAAAGTTTGAACTTTAAGTAGACTTGGCCGAAAATATTTTTGTGCACAACACCCGATTAGAATCGCTTTTTTAAACGCTTTACAAAACTTCTATGGAAGGAAAATTCGCTATGTCATTTTTAATTTTTGCGGATTTTTCCGAGAGATGAAATATTTTGGACCAACGAGAGGGCGACACTTGTCACCCTCAAGTTGGTGGAGTGTGGACGGCAACCTTGCACGATTTAGGGGTCAAGTTGGTAAGATATTTTGTGAGGGATTTGTGGAGTAGGGACTAGGGGGCACTTGGGCAAATCATGGCCCTCCACTTTCCCCCCACTTGGCTAGATCATGGCCATTGGTTTCCCTATAAATACCCCTCCCTTTGTGAAGAGTTCTTCATCCACTCCTCACTTCCTTAGTCTTGAGAACCCCTCCATCTTTTCGTGAGGCCTCCTTGGCCTAGAGATATCACCCCCCCTCCTTGTGGTGTGGCCGAGACACACCCCCCTTCCTTGTAGGGCTAAGCCGTGGGGTACCCCCCCCCTTGCCTAGTTGTTCTCATAAAATACACCCCCACTCTTGGTAGAAATACTATCCAAGTATTGTTACTATACCCAAATACCTTAACCTTATACCTTGTAGTATTCCAAAGATACCTCTATACGTAGAGCCCGAAAATACTACCTTATGTCCTTTTTGTCTCAAACCGAAACCCTAAGGAAAATCTTCACAGTTGGTTGAAGTATTAAGAAGAAGTTGCGTAGGACTTCTAAGGGTTGTTTGGAGCGGGTTGGAGCACCCGGAGTAGGAGCTAAACGTCGCTCAGGATCGACATTTAAACTTGGATAATTTTGGGCTTATCGAGGTAAATATCTTGTCTCCCTTTTGTAATTGAGTATATACTGATGAAGTATAAGAATTAAGTATAAGGTATATACAAGGAAAGTATATAAGAAGAGAATTGAACTGTACTTACATATTTGTATTCTGATGAACTTGTGAAGTTTGGCGGGTAAGGAAGTGCTGTCCAATTTTCCGTAAAATCTTGTATCTAGATTTATTCTACCGAGTAGTCTAGACTTTGATAGACTTGTATAACCGTTATAGGTTGAAATCGCGAGTAGCGTATCTACTCGGAGGGTGGAAAAAGGCTAAGCCTGACTACGATTTTGGAGCGTTTTGCTAATAGTCGATAATCGTCGCGAGGTATGTGATTCTTCCTATACTCTTGAGTATGATATTTTAAAGTATATATAGTACGGTAGACGTACGTGTGTTAATCGAATAATAATTACGGCAATGTCTTTTGACTTAAGCTGAATAATCTCAAGTATTTCAAAGAATCGAACCATTTTTAACAGAAGAGTAATACTTGGTTTTAAAAGCTTAAGAGTTATACTAGTTTTATGGGAAGTTAGGTATAACGGCTTAAGAAAGATAAAAATAAGGGTTTATTGACTTTAAGAAGATTAAGAGACTTAATCTTAAAAAGATAAGAGACTTGACTTGGTTAATTAATATGAGTTTTGTTAAAAAGTGTGAAACCTCATTCGTGAGTAATGAGTACTTGGTTTTAAAAGGAATAATGTTTCTTGATTTCGGAAATCAGAATAAGTATCGAACAAACCACAGCAGCGCTAATAAAGGGAAATGTTTTGACTAATAAAGTATTATTAAAACCAGTAGAAACTTCCATCTGCATAAAAGCTAAGATGAGACAAAATGATATTACATTTCATAGATCATGGCTGCTGTAATAAGATTGTTATGAACAAGAATAAACTAATATGTTTCTCAAATTGTTTTAAAGGATTAAAACTATGAACTACGAAACCTTTCGAAAAATGAGAAACCTGAACATTTGAAATTAGGCAAACTTGAACGTTTGGAAAATAATGTTGTTACTTGATTTTACAAAGAGAAGTGTCTTGGTTTACTTCAAAAGATAGTCACTCTATTTTTATATACTATGAGTATTGTGTGACTTTTTGTGAAAGAACAGATCTCTTAAAGAGTTAATGTATGAAGTACTTTGGGGATAAAAACCCGATCTTGTTAATCATATAGTAGAAAGTACCTTGTGTGAATAACTTGATTGTGTTGGTTTGTGATAGCCTTGTAATACTTTCTTGTTGATTTGATAAGTAAACATGCTAGGATGCTACGTGTGTTATTATCTTGTGATGTTTGTGTAAAGGGGTTTTCCCTCGATTGCGCTTAAGTTGTTTAACTATCAGCCGTTATGTTGGTATTGTACCACTCACCTTGACATCATCCCAGAGGTTGTCGCCTCCGACGGGGTAGACTGGTAGTGCATGTGACCTATGATTCGAGAATACCTCATGCGGGTCCCGGGGGCCTATGCGGAGCTACGAGAGCTCCAGGTTAGTGTGCGGCCTTTATGGTCATGCGGTCTATGTGGCCATGCGGACTGCGAGTCCAGGAGGGTGTCGGGGAGTAGCTACCCTCGATGCGGGGAATACCTCATGCGGGCCATTGGAGTGGCCTATGCGGAGCTGCGGGAAGTTCCAGGGCTAGACGCGCACATTAGATACTGCGGGTGAGTGGCCAGCTTTGATCATGTGACGGTCTAGACAGATCTCATGATACAGTTTATGACCTTGTTTGTACTGTGGGTTTTAGTAGTCGGCTATGCCTTCGTACTTACCCCGTACGGTTTTATGATGACACAGGTGGGACCTGGTGTTCATGTGTATTCCTTGGTCTTTGTTATATCATATGCTAGCGATGATGAAGGTATTCCACGGGCATGATTGATGTTGTGGGTGTGAGACCCATTGTTATATTTGAGTGATGACTTGAGGGCGTGAGTCCCTGACTTGACATGACTGCTTATTTATTGTGAACTGTAGTTTGGTTATCATACATGTCTCCTGCTTTATATAGACTACTATGATTTCATTTACAGTATTTTCAGTTTCACATACTTGGTACTGTTATCGACCTCCTTGGGCTGCGTTCATCTGCAGTTGAGTGTCATGACGTTCGGGGCCGTGATCGTGCCTTACCCGCACCTAGCAGTCATACATCAGAGAAAATCAGCGGAAATATAAAACAAGACAAGAAACATTATTAAAAAGGAGAAACAATTTATCTGAAGAAAAGCCTGCCTTTCGGCATATATATAAAAACATTGTTTTGCAGTTACATCCCAACTGTACAATAGGACTACAGACCTCTAAGGAAGTAAACAACTATGGCGGGACAGGGCCCCGCCATGACCTGAATGTACAAAACTATCTACAATACAGGGAGATCATACCCAAAAGTAGAGCCTCCGGAGAAGATGGAGCTCCTGAAACCAACGCAAAGATCCTAAGGATGTGGATCTAGCACCTGTTTGCCCTTACCTGCGGCATGAGCGCCAGAAGGAGGTCGATCTGAGTACTAAGTATGTGAAATCAAAGTACTTAAATGAAATCATATCATTTTAAAACCAATTTTATAAATATGCACGAAACAACAATGTAACGCACATAGTGCATCATAAACAAGAGCAACAATAGGTAAGCGTATGAGGACTTTTCTAGGCTGCGAATGATCGAATCGGGGCCATTGCCCGTAGTATCACCATGCAAGCCTAATCTCGACTCCGTAGTCCGCATAGGCCACTCACATAGGCGCATAGGGTATAACCCGCATCGAGGGTAGCTACTTCTCGGCATCGCCCGGACTCGTAGTCGCGTAGCCACATGAACCGCGTGAGGTATAACCACGCTAACACGGAACTCGTAGCTCGCATAGGTCCCTGGACCCGCATGAGGTATTCTCGAATCATGGTCCTGCATCGCTGAGTCTACCCGCATCGGAGGCGACAACCCCGGTAACATGTCAAGAGGTGAGTGATATAATACCAACATAACAGCTTATCGTTAAACAACATAAGCACAACAAGAATACCCTCTTATACAAATGTTACAAGTCACTACCACACATAGCATCATATCATGTCTACTTATCAAACCATTTTATTATTCTTTCATAAATCAATATAAGTCTGTTATAAACACATAAGTAAACTGTTCCTTTTATCATTCTTAAGTTGTTATACCTAACTTCCCATAAAGCTAGTATAACTCTTAAGCTTGATGTTTAAAAACCAATTAGTTCTCTTCTGTAAGAAAATGATTCAATATTCTTTTGAAATGCTTTAAGATCCTTATTATTCAGGCTTAAGTCAAAAGACATTGCCGTAATTATTATTCAGGCTTAAGTCAAAAGACATTGCCGTAGTTATTATTCAGTTAACACATGTACGTCTACCGTACTATATATTTTAAAATATCATGCTTTAGGAAGAATCACATACCTTCTCGGCGAAAACCACCTGCCAAGTTGAATATGTCGCGCGCAGAGAATCAACCTATAATAGTCGACACGCCTATCAACGTCTGAACTACTCAGAATGTGATTCTAGCAGAGGGTCCTTTATTCTACGGAAAATCGGGCAGCACTTCCCTGCGGTGAGCTACTCAAGTCTCTTGTGAAAACAGTCTAAGTAAGTATAGTTCAATTATTCTTCTTTTAAACCCTTCTCTTGTGATAACATTCAATTCTATTCGTAATATTCTTCTAAGTATTTAATACTTATTCTTATACTTCTACGGATGTATTCTCTAATTACAAAAGAAGGACAAGATTATTTACCTCGTTATGCCCAATAATATCCTAGATAATACGTCGATCCTGAACAAGGTTTAGCTCCTAAGTTGTATGCTCCGATAGCTCCAAGAACCCTTAGAAGTTCTTCACAACTTCTACTAAGTACTAAGGGACTTGGGCTAGGGTATTGTGGGCATTATAACAATACTAGAAGACAACTTTTCTACCAAGGGAGGGGTTAGGTTTCGCTAGGCTAGGGGTAGCCTCGGCTAAGCTTCACAAAGGGGTGGTGTGTTGGATGAAAAGGCTCAAGGAGAGAGAGGATTTTAGACTTGGAAAGTTTGTTTGTGGATGAAGAACTCTTCATCACAAGAGGGTATTTATAGGTCAAGGATGGACCCAATGGCCAAGATTATGCCAAGTGCAAGGCAAGTGTAAGGTCAAGATTTGGGCAAGTGTCCTTAGCCAACTTGCACACAAAATATCCTACCAACTACTTGACAAAAATGGCCATCAATTCGGCTCACTTCAGCCACATCCACCAATGAGAGGGTGACAAGTGTCGCCTCGTTGGTCCAATGTTCGTCTCTCGTAAAAATCCGCAAAAATTAGAAATGACATAGCGAATTTATCCTACGCGAGTTGTATAAAGCGTTTGACGGAAAACGATTCTTTTAATGAGTTGTGCCCAAAAACGTCCATTGCCTACTTTAAGGCTAAACTTTAAATGCGTGCCCTCACGTACATACTGCGGAAATACGGTATAACATTCTCCTCCTTAGAAACATTCGTCGAATGTTCCTTCCAAACGATTAACGATAAGATTCTTCATAACTTAAGCGATTTGCAAATGCCACACGGCCACGTAACAACACTTAGGCATAAACGATAACAAAAATTTACAAGTAGGAAAGTGAATTACCGGAGGTGTGGGAATAGGTGAGATACTTCGCCTCGTGTCCTCGCCGACTTCCACGTCATCTCCTCACGAGCTCGTTCGCCACGTAACTTTGACGGAAGCCACGTCCTTGGTCAGACGCTAACCGACGATCGATTATCGCTATGGGAATCTCCTCATACGATAATCCCTCGGCCACCGACATCGTCAATCGGATGCACCCTAGATGGATCCGATACATCTTACCGGCGTAGAAACATGAAACACGGATGCACCGCCTCCGGATCGGACGGCAGATCCAACTCATGAGCAACCTTGCCTACCTGCGGACAATCGTCGGCCCGATGTACCTTGGGCCGAAGTTTCCTCTTCCGAATCTCATCACACCGCCATGGGTGACACCTTAGAAAACCCAATCATCAACCTCGAACTCCGGATGCCGACGGCGATGATCTGCATATGACTTTCATCGACTCGGTATCGGCCTCTCACGGATAAGCTTTACCTTATCCACTGCTGCACCAAATCTGGTCCCACTAATCGCACCTCGCCCACGTCGAACCAGCTATCGGTGATCGCACTTCCTCCCATACAAGGCCTCATAAGGCGCCATCCGAATCTTTGGAGTGGTAGCTATTATTATATGCAAACTCAACTAGAGGCAAATGATCCTCGGCTACCACTGGTCAATAACACGGGCTCGCGGATATCCTCGAGAGTGCGGATAATGCGCTCGGCCTGTCCGTGCAGTGGATTGAATGCGATTGCTCGGGCTCACTGCGTCCCGAGCCATTCGGAAGGACCTCAGGAAGTTAGCGTGGCGGGCTCCTGCATGCGATATGATCGAAATAGGGACTTCATGCGATCGGCGATCTCTCGGATGTAAAGTCCGCATAATCCTCGATCGAAAAAGTCATCGGCGGGAAGAAAGTGGGCTGATTTCGTCGACTGTCGGCGATAACCCATATAGAATCATGTCTCCTCCGAGTGCGAGGCAATCTGTGATGAAGTCCATGTTGATCACCTCCCACTTCCGGTCGGGATCTCTATCGTCGTAACAAACCACGGGCTTACGGTGCTCTACCTTCGCTCGACAACACGGGCGAGCTACGAACTCTGCAACGTCCTCTTCAAGCCATCCCGCAATACGGATCTGGGTCGTGGTACATCTTGGTCGACCACGGATGGATAGAGTAGCCGCGATGTGTGCTTCCCGAGAACTGCGAAGTCTGAAACATCCGGAACACACAACGCCCTCAAACCTTAGCACCCATCGGGTGCTACCTCAGGACCCTTCCTCACGAAGAGTCGTATCGCGATAACGTGTCAAGCTGGATCCTCGAGCTGTTGCCTCTTCCTCGCCGGCGATGGAAGACTCGGCAACCTCACGAACTCGAACCCAGCTGCTATCGGAATCAATCAAGCGGACACCAAGGCTCGCTAATCGATGCAAATCACGAACCATGTCCTCTCTCTGCACATCGATAGACTCCCATCGACCTACGACTAAGAGCATCTCGCACAACATTGTCCTTCCCGGGTGGTACGGGATATCAACATCGTAATCCTTAAGCAACTCTAACCACCGTCTCGCCGTAAGTTCGGCTCCTCCGGTGAAGATATCTTGAGGCTCTTGTGGTGTATAAATATCCACATGAACCCATTACAAATAGTGCCTCGGATCTTCAAGGCGTGAATCACCGCTGCGACTCAAATCATGGGTGGGTAGTTCCTCTCGTGTTTCTTGGTGTCGATGCATATGCTATAACCTTGCCATTTGCATCAACACATCCCAACCCGATGCGACATCACAATACGACATAACCGTCGGACCCTCCGGAAGAGTAAGAGCGAGGCGATCGTCGATCTCTCGCTTCAAATCGAAACCACTGCTCCGCGCGTCATCCGCTGAAACTTAGCGCCTTAGTCGGCCTAGTCAATGATGCGAGAGATAAGCAAACTTCTCCACGAACCGCCGATAATAACTGCAAGGCCCGAAAGCTGCGAACCTCTGGCCGAGTAGTAGGTCTAGGCCAAGTCTGTTGTCTCGATCTTGGCGTATCTACTCGAATGCCATCGGCCGACAATATGCCCGAAAAAGCCACGAAGTCGGCAAAACTCACATTTGGAAAACTTGGCGTATAAGCTGCTGTCGAGAAGCGTCGGCCACGATCCTCAAATGCTCGCATGCTCTGCTCTGGCGAGAATAAACCAAGATGTCATCAATGAACACTATCACAAGCGTGTCAAAATGGTTTGAACACTCGGTTCATCAAATCCATAAATCTGGCGGAGCATTTGTCAACCAAAAGACATGACCACGAACTCATAATGCGTCGTCGGGTCGAATGCGATCCTAGGACATCCACCTCTTCGCACTTTTGATGATAGCCCGAACGCAGATCAATCTTGGAGAAACATCTCACGCCCTGCAACTGGTCGAACAAATCATCAATCCTGGGAAGGGGGTATCTGTTCTTAATGGTCACCTTGTTCAGCTGCATGTAATCAACACACATGCGCAGCGTTGTTATACCCCGTAGTTCCAGGGTATGTATGTGAGGACGTACGTACGAGAATACGACAGAAATTTTGGAAAGAAAGGAAGATGTGATTTTTTTCGACGGAAAAGTTCCGGTTTTTGTGAAGAAAAAGGTTCGTTAATGGGAATTGGATTCCCAGATTTGGTATTTGGACTTCTTGGATTATATTAGAATTTTGAGGTTTTATTTTCAGAAATGGTCACGTGGGACCCACGGGAGAAATTTACGGTTTTGTGGGGCCGCTTTGTTTTGAGATTTCCATTATTTTGGATATTTTGGAAGACGAAATATTTTGGACGAATTGAGGCGACACGTGTCACCCCGTGTGGCACTTGGCGAAATGGGTGGAATGTGGCTAGGCATTGTCCATGGCCGATTGGCCTCACACTTGGCACCATTTCGTTTGGCCATGTGGTGTGGTGGGACCCACACATGGCCCAATCTTGACCCTACACTTATATTGATCTTGGCCGCTTGGTTCTTCTATAAATACCCCTTGGCGAAGAGTAAAATCATCCCTCGGCGAAAGCTTTCCAAGCAAATGTTTTCCCTCCTGTGTAGATTTCGTCCCCCTCCTCTTGTGTAGAAAATACTTGGTGTATTGTTGTATAATCCCAAATACCTTGGCCTAGTATCCTAGTAGTATTCAAAGTTATTTCAATACTAGGGCAGGAAATACTACTTTATTCCAATAGTAGTAAGCGAAACCACAGGAAAATCTTCCTAGCTTGGTGGAAGTATTTAGAAGTTGTTTAGAAACTTCTAAGAATTCGCTTGGAGCGGGTTGGAGCGTAAGGATTGGAGCTAAGCGTTGCTCGGGATCGACTTATAACTTGGATAATTTTTGGGCTTATCGAGGTAATGATCTATGTCCCATTGTAATTGGATATTACATGTTGTAGTAGTTATACTTGAGTATATTATATTGGAAGGATGATTATAAAGGATTGAATCAGTATTTACATTGGGTGTACTTACAGTAGACTTGTGTAAGTATTATTGTGAAGCATATTTGAACACGTCAGGTTAGGCGTGTAATCCCTGAGAGTTGTTGGCACAGTAGCGGGCACAGTTAGGAGGAGATTTATGTGATAGCGGAGGGGGAGGTGTTGCCGAAATTTCTGTAGAATAAGGAATCTTGTGTTTAGAATATTCTACGGAGAGTGCTAGAAGTTGATTTATATATTGTGGTTGTTATAGGTGGATCTTTCTACGCGGCATACTTGACTTGGCTTGTGGTTTAAGCTAAAGGTATGTGATTCTTCCTATACTCTTGAGCATGATTGTTGTGAACTATATAGTACGGTAGGCGTGCGTGTGTGAAAGCGATTTTTGTTTGTTTTAAAACATAAAGTGTTATAATGGCTTTATGGGAAGTTAGTTATAACGACTTTATGAAGATAAAAGAAAGATTTGGTTTTGATAAAAGCGACTTGATTTTGAAAGTTAAGAGACTTGATCTTGAAAGATAAGAGACTTGACTTATAACGACTTGTTTTCGGAAGGAGAAGTAACTTGATTTAAGTATAGGTTACTTGTTTTGAAAAGAGTAAGTTAATTGGGTTTTAAAAGAGTATACTTGATGTTGTTCTAAAGAAAAGCACTTGGTTTATAAAGTATAGAGTACTTGATTTTAAAAGCCTTGTAAAGATTTTCTGAAGGTGAAGTAATTTGGTTTTAAAAGTAAAGCGTGTTTTCTTTATATACTACAGTATTAGTATCATGTGGCTTTTACATAGAAAGAGGTCTTTTGAAAGAAGGAAAGTATGTAGTATTTTGGGTTTGAAACCGGATTGTTGATTAAAATGAATGTATGTTAAACTTGCCTATGCTTGTTGTGATAGTCTTTGATGTGCAAGTGTTTTGTTGATGTCTTTAGTGACTCTGCAGGAGGCGGCTATCGATTGATTAGTGGACATCACGGCGTTGGGTGGTCGCGGTATCGTCCACTTTGAGTATTATTTGGTTGTTTTACATGCTGTCGTGACTCTGCAGGAGGCGGCTATCGATTTATTTCCTTTGGACATCTTGGCGTGATGGATGTTCCACGGGCATGCGTCGATGGGATGGTTTCATGGCCGTGACTTCGAGGTAAGATGTCGGGGCATGCGGTCATTGTGAGGTTGTTTGTTAGTCCACGGACCGCTAATCCATGAAGCTTGCGCGGTGACGGCGATCACGGGCTTGGTTTATGCGTGTGGTTCGAGCACACTTTAGATACTTGTTCGGTCATTTTCGTGTCTGGTAGCCTCTGGTAGATAGCTTAAGATACTTGCCTCGGTCATATCTTGTGAGGCGGTAGGCTATTATGCGTTAGCTTAAGATACTTGCCTCGGCGATTCGTGGCTAGCTTTTGGGTAGTAGTTGGCTTAGTACCTTGCGTGATGGGATATGACTAGCTTTTGGGTGGTAGTTGGCTATTCTACTTGCCCGTCGGTTTTGATGGCGAGCGGGATCTAGTGTTCGAGTTCACATATGGGTGTTGTTTTACATCGTATGCTGCCGTGATGAGAATGAGTTCCACGGGCATGAGTGGTATTATGGGCGTGAGACCCGTAATTATGTGTGAGTGATTATTACGGGGATATCGTCCGCTTACTTGATATCTTGTTTACTTATTGCGAAATGGTTTTATAAAATGATGAAATGTGATTTCATTACGTATTTTCAGTTTCACATACTTGGTACTGTTATCTTGACCTCGCCCGGAGTGCGTTCATCTGCGCGGTAGAGGTATACCGATTGGTTGATCCTCGCTCATAGGATCGCAGATTCGGCGTTGGAAGCTCGTTCCTCGGAGGCTTATCTTTTGGTATAGTCCCTGTCATTGTAGGTACTTGTACATTCGAGGTATGGCGGGGCCTGTCCGTCATAGTTGTTGTATATCTTAAGTGCGTAGCATTGTTGTGGCGGGGTTTGTAAAAGGATAAGCTGTTGGGTTTTATGTATATATAGTGAAAGCAACGGTTGGGTTGCTTTGTTTATTTATTTATGTCTCATTTCATGTGTAAAGTTTTTATTTCGCTGGTTTTCTCGATGTTGTATCACTAGGGTGCCGGGTAAGGCACGATGTGAGCCCGGATTTCGGGCGTTACAAGTGGTATCGAGCGATTAATCCTCGGAAAGTGTCTACTGAACCGTGTCTAGTAGAGTCTTGATTATCGGTGTGTTGTACACATCTATGTCGAGGTGCAGACATTTAGGATTAGTTTCTATTCTTCTCACTCGAGATCGTGCCTTAGAAGCGATGTTGTAAGTTGGACTCCTTACGGCGTGTTCTTTTACGCGATTATGCCTCGCGCAAGCAACCGGGCCCGAAGGGCAAAGCGGCCGTGGGAGGCTGCTAGTGGGACACAGAGAGTGCGAGCGCGAGCCGGTCATTACACGAGATAGTTCTTGACGGCGAGTTTTGCGCGCCGCCCGGCCAGCGAGAGGTTAGAAGCGCGGCGGTGGCTGCGAGACCACGGTACACGAGCCTCGGTCCACGGCTGGAGCGAGAAGAGATAGGTTACAAGGAGATGGCGATTCTTGGCGGGATCGTGGCGAACGAGGAGAAGTGGATCTGGCGATTCAGTTCGGTAGCCGTAGTTCATCCCGGTCCGGATAGTTTGAGGCTACGGGATTTTACGAGTTGTATCCCTTGAGTTACGGTGAGGCACGAGGATGATCGCGGGAGTTCATCCGTCGATTCTGAAGGATCATCGCAGTGATCGAGCTTGAGACCGAGTCCGTGATTTTCGGTTCGCGTCGGCTGCGTGATACCGTTGATCGTGGTTTGATTCATGGGAGCGTCGGGAGCATCGCCCCGGTGTTTGGGGCGAGTTCTCGGAGGCATTTCTCGGCCATTTCTTGCCGCGGATGAGGAGAACGCGGGCGGCGAGTTTACGATCTTTGAGAGCGAGGAGGGCGCCGCGATTGAAGTACAACGTAGAGTTCGACTTCGTTGGCTCGATATGTCCCTGCGTTAGTAGCTAATATGGAGGGCGAGTGCACCGCTACGTCGCGAGGCTTGATGACTACTTGGCGAGTCTTGTTGGTGTATCGCTTCAGCGGGCATGGACATCGCCGCATCGCGAGCTCATGCGCTGGGGTGTGAGGCACGGAGGCCGAGCGGATTGACGATATCGCGAGAAGAGGCCGGGACAGCGGGGTCCTTTGGTAACTTTCAAGGCGGACCGCCTCGTGAACAAGTTATACGCCGCCGCCCGATGCAGTGGTCCTCTACGGTCTTGAGGCCTCCGAGTATTGAGGCGAGTCGAGCTCGAGGTTCGAGTTTTGGGGAGTTGGGGTCTTTGGCGGAGGAAGCCACCCGACCTAAGTGTAACGGTGTGGTAAACCCCATTCGAAGTGTCGAAGGACTTGTTTTACATGTGGCAGCGAGGCCATTTTGCGAAATTGTCCTACAGTAAGCGCGGATGTTGAGACTCGACGCCGGGATCATTGCGGGTTCTTCGCCCGATAGCTAGGCGGTGTTCATATACGGCGGGCGAGCGAGTCGTGGTGGAAGTTCCGATTATAGCGGTCCTTGAAATCGCCTATTTGTTTTGTGATATCGGTATATCCTTGACCCTCAAGAGACTAGTATGCATTTGTATTAAGATAAGTATATTTTTAATTATTATGTTACGATAGCATTATGTTGGTGTGATAATTCCATGGGTAGTGTAAGATGGAAGTGGTAGCTTTCATGGCGTGAATTAGTAAGATTGTTAGGATCGAGAGCGAGAGAGATTGAAGCGCGATAGCGGGTCGGGTTGAGGCCAAGTCGCGGGTCAACCGCGGCCGGATTGAGGTGGGGTCGATTCGAGGTGGTCGCCGGGTGGTAGAATCACGAGGTGCTAGGCCCAGTTTAGGTAACCATCGTATGAGTTCGGGATGTGTTCGATCGAATCGGATCGTGAAGGCGAGATAGGCCTTAGAGTAAATTGAAGCTAGTAGGAGCTGTTGTGAGATTAGAAATGATTTCCTCGTTAGCTTGGATTTGTATGTTATACTATGGCCGTTGATGGCGTGATTGGTTTCGTAAGTATAGTAGTGAAGACTATCTGCAGCTGCGTTCGTTTGGAGACTTAGAAGGAACATTCGGGACGAATGTTTCTGAGGAAGAATGTTATACCGTAGTTCGAGGTATGTATGTGAGGGCGTGCGTGCGAGAATACGACAAATTTTGGAAAGAAAGGAAGATGTGATTTTTACGGAAAAGTTCGGTTTTGTGAAGAAAAGGTTCGTTAATGGGAATTGGATTCCCAGTTTGGTATTTGGACTTCTTGGATTATATTAGAATTTTGAGGTTTTATTTTGAGAAATGGTCACGTGGGACCCACGGGAGAAAATTCTGTTTTGTGGGGCCCGCTTTGTTTTTGAGATTTCCGGTATTTTGGATATTTTGGAAGGCGAAATATTTTGGGCAATTGAGGCGACACGTGTCACCCCATGTGGCACTTGGCGAAATGGGTGGAATGATGGCTAGGCCACTGTCCGCCCAGCGATTGGCCTCACTTGGCACCATTTCGTTTGGCCATGTGGTGTGGTGGGACCCACACACACATGGCCCGATCTTGACCCTACACTTATATTGATCTTGGCCGCGGATTCTACATAAATACCCCTTGGCGAAGAGTAAAATCATCCACTGAAAGCTTTCCAAGCAAATGTTTTCCCTCCTTTGTGTAGATTTCGTCCCCCTCCTCTTGTGTAGAAAATACTTGGTGTATTGTTGTATAATCCCAAATACCTTGGCCTAGTATCCCTAGTAGTATTCCAAAGTTATTTCAATACTAGGAGCAGGAAATACTACTTTATTCAATAAGTAAGCGAAACCACAGGAAAATCTTCTAGCTTGGTGGAAGTATTTAGAAGTTGTTTAGAAACTTCTAAGGGTCGCTTGGAGGCGGGTTGGAGCGTAAGGATTGGAGCTAAGCGTTGCTCGGGATCGACTTATAACTTGGATAATTTTGGGCTTATCGAGGTAATGATCTATGTCCCTATTGTAATTGGATATTACATGTTGTAGTAGTTATACTTGAGTATATTATATTGGAAGGATGATTATAAAGGATTGAGCTGTATTTACATTGGGTGTACTTACAGTAGACTTGTGTAAGTATTATTGTGAAGCATATTTGAACACGTCAGGTTAGGCGTGTAATCCACTGGGAGTTGTTGGCACAGTAGCGGGCACAGTTGGGGAGAGATTTATGTGATAGCGGGGAGGTCTTTGCGAAATTTACGTAGAATAAGGAATCTTGTGTTTAGAATATTCTACGGAGAGTGCTAGAAGTTGATTTATATATTGTGGTTGTTATAGGTGGATCTTTCTGCGGCATACTTGACTTGGCTTGTGGTTTAAGCTAAAGGTATGTGATTCTTCCTATACTCTTGAGCATGATTGTTGTGAACTATATAGTGCGGTAGGCGTGCGTGTGTGAAACAATTTTTGTTTGTTTTAAAACATAAAGTGTTATAATGGCTTTATGGGAAGTTAGTTATAACGACTTTATGAAGATAAAAGAAAGATTTGGTTTGTGATAAAGCGACTTGATTTTGAAAGTTAAGAGACTTGATCTTGAAAGATAAGAGACTTGACTTATAACGACTTGTTTTGGAAAAGGAGAAGTAACTTGATTTAAGTATAGGTTACTTGTTTTGAAAAGAGTAAGTTAATTGGGTTTTAAAAGAGTATACTTGATGTTGTTCTAAAAGAAAAGCACTTGGTTTATAAAGTATAGAGTACTTGATTTTAAAAGCCTTGTAAAGATTTTCTGAAGGTGAAGTAATTTGGTTTTAAAAGTAAAGCGTGTTTTCTTTATATACTACAGTATTAGTATCATGTGGCTTTTACATAGAAAGAGGTCTTTTGAAAGAAGGAAAGTATGTAGTATTTTGGGTTTGAAACCGGATTGTTGATTAAAATGAATGTATGTTAAACTTGCCTATGCTTGTTGTGATAGTCTTTGATGTGCAAGTGTTTTGTTGATGTCTTCGTGACTCTGCAGGAGGCGGCTATCGATTGATTGGTGGACATCGGCGTTGGGTGGTCCACGAGTATCGTCCACTTTGAGTATTGGTGGTTGTTTACTTTGTCGTGACTCTGCGGGAGGCGGCTATCGATTTATTTCCTTTGGACATCTTGGCGTGATGGATGTTCCACGCGGGCGTCGTCGATGGGATGGTTTCATGGCCATGACTTGAGGTAAGATCTTGGGGCATGCGGTCATTGTGAGGTTGATTGTTAGTCCATGGACCGCTAATCCATGAAGCTTGCGCGGTGGCGATCACGGGCTTGGTTTATGCGTGTGGTTCGAGCACACTTTAGATACTTGTTACGGTCATTTTCGTGTACGGTAGCCTCGGTAGATAGCTTAAGATACTTGCCTCGATCATATCTTGTGAGACGGTGAGCTATTATGCGTTAACTTAAGATACTTGCCTCGGCGATTGCGTGGCTAGCTTTTGGGTAGTAGTTGGCTTAGTACCTTGCGTGATGGGATATGACTAGCTTTTGGGTAGTAGTTGGCTATTCTACTTGGCGATCGGTTTTGATAGCGCGAGCGAGATCTAGTGTTCGAGTTCACATATGGGTGTTGTTTTACATCATATGCTGCCCGGTGAGAATGAGTTCCACGGGCGTGAGTGGTATTATGGGCGTGAGACCCGTAATTATGTGTGAGTGATTATTAGGGATATCGTCCTTACTTGACATAATTGTTTACTTATTGCGAAATGGTTTTATAAAATGATGAAATGTGATTTCATTCTGTATTTTCGATTTCACATACTTGGTACTGTTATCTTGACCTCCTTGGGCTGCGTTCATCTGCAGTAGAGTACACCGATTGGTTGATCCTCGCTCATAGGATCGCGATTCGGCGTTAGGAAGCTCCGTTCCTCGGAGGCTTATCTTTTAGTATAGTCCTGTCATTGTAGGTACTTGTACATTCGGTATGGCGGGCCACATCCGTCATAGTTGTTAATATATCTTAAGTGCAGCATTGTTGTGGGCGGGGTTTGTAAAGGATAAGCTGTTCGGGTTTATGTATATATCTGAAAGCAACGGTTGGGTTGCTTTGTTTATTTATTTATGTCTCTCATTTCATGTGTAAAGTTTTTATTTCCGCTGGTTTTCTACGATGTTGTATCACTAGGGTGCGGGTAAGGCACCGATGTGAACCGGGTTTGGGCGTTACAAGCGTCCGTCCTTCTTCACGAACAATCTGGCGCTCCCGAGGGAAACTTGGGCACGATGAAGCCGCTTCTCCGGCAAATCTCTAAGGTGGTCGCCGTCTCTCTCAACTCGGCGGTGCCATTACGTATGGCGGAATGGAAATAGGCCGAGTGTCTGCGGCATCAATACAAACTCTATCTCCTCTCGGGAGGATGCAGAGGTCGTGCGGAAACACGTGCGGGAACTCGACTCTGGGCCGGCGAAAATCTGGTACGCGACCTCGGTATCAAACACCGAGCGAGATGGTAGATGTACCATCGCACCATCTTCCTAGCCTTGAGGTAGGAAATAAACCTACCCTCGGCGTCTGATTGCTCCTCCCACTCAACAACCGACTCCTCGAAGCTGGAACGTACTACTCTCCTGCGGTCTACATTGGCGTAGCAAAGCTAGCCAATCCATACCCGTGATCGCGTCGAAATCGGTCATATCGACTCTATCAAGTCGGCTGGAGTCGGCGCGTAAATGGTCATGGACAAGCCCTATATACCCGCGAGCTACCACGAATCACCCGGCTGGCATAGCTACCTCGAAAGGTCTATGGACTCGGGATCTATCCTATCCAACTAGCGATAAGGGAGATATATGGGGCCAGTAGAACCGGATCTATCAAGGCATACATCAAATCCAGCGATAAGGTACACATGGCGACATCGGTGAGGCTTCCGATCTGCCGGTGGACAAGGCATAAATGCGATTCGAGGACCGCTAGAAGCTGGGACGAGCCACGACCTCTGCGACCTGCTGGTCCATGAGTACCCACCCTCGGGCGATAGCTGTCGGGGATGAAGAAGGCGGCAAAAGAACATGGTGACCCACTATCTGCCGCCGCCCTTGGTGGACGGTTCTAGCAAAGTGACCTGCGGCCCTGGGAAACAAGCTCCGTAGCGGCACCACAACTCGAAGTGGGATCTACGCATCGGCCCTGAGAGGAGGTGGTCCGTCGGCGATGCCTCTGCTCGGGCGTCACGAAGTCACGGGGCCTGAGTGCGCCTCGAATATCTCGGTGTCACGAGGCGGTGCGGGAGTGCTCACGAGTGGTGTGGTGCAAATCTCGGCTAACTGCTGAGGCGCCCACCACGATAGCCACCAAAAGACCTGCTGTCACGGTCTTCTGCTGCCGCTGTCAACCCGTCGGTCTCTCGCTCGCCGCGTCCAAGAGCATGAGCTGCGTGCGGGTAATGTCCATACCCGGTGAAGAAACACCCGCAAGATTCGGCCATATAATCATCTAGCCGGTGGCGTGGCGGTGCACCTATCCTCCATATTTGCTACCAATTGGGACATATCGAGCGATGAATCAAACTCGACATTGTACTCACTGGCGTGCGTCCTCATTGCCTCGATAACAAAAATCTATCGGCCCGTGCCCTCCTCATGCAGCGAGGCAAGAAGTGAGTGAGGAAAGCCTCGAGAACTCATCCCAGTAGGCGAGGCGCGTGCTCTCCCGGGATAACTCGCGAATCAAACCAATCATTTGCGGTATCACGCGGCCGATGCGAACAAAGGTCACGGACTCGGTCTCCGCCACGATCACCCTCATAATCCTCATGGCGGCGGATGAACTCCTGCGGATCATCCTCGGCCTCGACCGTAGAACTCTGGCGGGCTACAACTCGGAAATCCGTAGCCTCAGTATGCGCCTCGGGTGAACCACGGGTGCTCTGCCGGGCTGAACTGCCTCATCGGCTGTCCTCGTGTCTAGCCACGATCACGGCGATGGCGGGCCATCTCTCTGTAACCCATCTCATCTGCTCCGGTGTGGGGTGGAGGTGTAGGTCTTGTGGTCTCATCGACCCACTGCTGCGACCTAAACCTCGCAGGGTCGTGGCGTCGTAGAACTCACCGTCTCGGGTATCGGCGGGCACGAGCCTCGTGACTCTAGGTGTCCCACTAGCGACTCCTCGGCTGCCTTGCCATACGGGCGGGTTGCCTTCGAGGCATAAGCGTACGAGAAAGGAATACGTTAGAGGTCCAACTTTAACACGGCTCTAAAGCACGATCTCGAGTGAGAAGAATGAAACCAATCCTAAATATCCTATAGCCTCACGATTATTGGTGTGATGCGCGCACCGATAATCAAGACTCTACTAGATACGATGCGTAGACACTTTCCGAAATTAAGCGCTTCGATACCACTTTTGTCACGACCGTTCGGGGCGTGGTAGTGCCTTACGGAGCACCCTAGCGATCATACATCAGAGAAAATCATCGGAAATATAAAACAAGACAAGAAACATTATTAAAAAGGAGAAAGCGATTTATACGAAGAAAAGCTTGCCTTTCGGCATATATATAAAAACATTGTTTTGCGATTACATCCCAAGCATGCAGTAAGACTACGGACCTCTGAGGAAGTAAACAACTATGGCGGGACGGGGCCGCCATACCCTGAATGTACAAAGCGATCTACAATACAGGAGATCATACCCAAAGTAGAGCCTCGGAGAAGATGAAGCTCACGACCAGCGCAAAGATCCTAAGGATGTGGATCTAGCACTGCTTGCCACCTGCGGCATGACGCGGCCCAGAAGGAGGTCGATGCAACGGTACTAAGTATGTGAAAGCGTAAAGTACTTAAATGAAATCATATCATTTTAAAACCAATTTTATAAATATACGCGAAACAACGATGTAACGCATAGTGCCACATCATAAACAAGAGCAACAATAGGTAAAGCGTAGCGGTCTTTTCTAGGCTGCGAATGATCGAAGCGGGGCCATTGCGTAGTATCACCATGCAAGCCTAGTCACGGACTCCGTAGTCGCGTAGGCCACTCACATAGGCGCGTAGGGTATAACCCGCGTCGGTGCTACTCCTCGGCATCGTCACTGGACTCGTAGTCGCATGGCCACATAGACCGCGTGAGGTATTACCCGCACACTAACACGGAACTCTCGTAGCTCGCATAGGTCCCTGGACCCGCGTGAGGTATTCTCGAATCATGGTCCCGGACCGCGAGTCTACCCGCGTGGAGGCTTAACCCCGGTAACATGTCAAGAGGTGAGTGATATAATACCAACATAACGACATCGTTAAACAACATAAGCACAACAAGAATACCCTCTTATACAAATGTTACAAGTCACTACCACACATAGCATCATATCATGTCTACTTATCAAACCATTTTATTATTCTTTCATAAATCAATATAAGTCTGTTATAAACACATAAGTAAACTGTTCCTTTTATCATTCTTAAGTTGTTATACCTAACTTCCCATAAAGCTAGTATAACTCTTAAGCTTGATGTTTAAAAACCAATTAGTTCTCTTCTGTAAGAAAATGATTCAATATTCTTTTGAAATGCTTTAAGATCCTTATTATTCAGGCTTAAGTCAAAAGACATTGCCGTAATTATTATTCAGGCTTAAGTCAAAAGACATTGTCGTAGTTATTATTCAGTTAA
Organism: Przewalskia tangutica; assembly: GCA_029844215.1. Lineage (NCBI taxonomy): Eukaryota > Viridiplantae > Streptophyta > Magnoliopsida > Solanales > Solanaceae > Przewalskia > Przewalskia tangutica. Next base: position 95,073,904 of record CM056719.1, read on the forward strand.
CACATGTACGTCTACCGTACTATATATTTTAAAATATCATGCTTTAGGAAGAATCACATACCTTCTCGGCGAAAACCACCTGCCAAGTTGAATATGTCGCGCGCAGAGAATCAACCTATAATAGTCAGACACGTCTATCAACGTCTAGACTACTGCATGCGATTCTAGCGAGAGGGTCCTTTATTCTACGGAAAATCGGGCGACTTCCCTACGGTGAGCTACTCAAGTCTCTTGTGGCAGTCTAAGTAAGTATAGTTCAAATATTCTTCTTTTAAACCGCTTCTCTTTGTGATAACAGTTCAATTCTAATTGTAATATTCTTCTAAGTATTTAATACTTATTCTTATACTTCTACAGTATGTATTCTCTAATTACAAAAGAAGGACAAGATTATTTACCTCGGTAAGCCCAATAATATCCTAGATAATACGTCGATCCTGAGCAAGGTTTAGCTCCTAAGTTATGCGCTCAGATAGCTCCAAGAACCCTTAGAAGTTCTTCACATCTTATACTAAGTACTAAGGGACTTGGGCGAGGGTATTTTAGGCATTATAACAAGACTAGAAGGCAACTTTTCTACCAAGGGAGGGGGGTAGGTTTCGGCTAGGCTAGGGGGGGGGGTAGCCTCGGCTAAGCTTCACAAAGGGGGGAGGGGTGTGTTGGACGAAAAGGCTCAAGGGAGAGGAGAGGATTTTAGACTTGGAAAGTTTGTTTGTGGATGAAGAACTCTTCATCACAAGAGGGGTATTTATAGGTCAAGGGATGGCCAACCAATGGCCAAGATTATGCCAAGTGTGAGGTCAAGATTTAGGCAAGTGTCCTTAGCCAACTTGCACACAAAATATCCTACCAACTACTTGACAAAAATGGCCATCCAATTCGGCTCACTTCCGCCACACATCCACCAATGAGAGGGTAACAAGTGTCGCCCTCTCGTTGGTCCAAAGTGTTTCGTCTCTCAGAAAAATCCGCAAAAATTAGAAATGACATAGCCGGAATTTATCCTACGCGAGTTGTATAAAACGTTTCGTCGGAAAACGATTCTTTTAATGAGTTGTGCCCAAAAAAACGTCCCATTGCCTACTTTAAGGCTAAACATTCGTACGTACACCCTCACGTACATACTCTGGAAATACGGGGTATAACATTGAGTTACACCAGTCGTTGATCCTAGCTCTCAGGGTCACAGTTCAGCGTTTGGGAAGCTCTGTTTCTCCGGAGGCTTATAAGTGGTATAGTCCCATGTCGTAGTAGGTGCTTACATTCAGGGGTATGGCGGGGCCCTGTCCCGCCATTATTGTCATGTCACTCTTAGAGGTCTGTAGTACTATTGTGGCGGTGTAAAAGGGATATAGCTTTCAGATTTAAGTTTTATATATTATGCCGAAAGGCAAATTTTCTCAGATAACTGTTTTACACTTCTTGATATTTCATGTCTTGTTTTATGTTCCGCTGATTACTATGATGTATGTCTACTTGGGTGCCCGGGGTAAGGCACCAGTCACGGGCCCGGGTTCGGGTCGTGACATCAAGTCTCTTATCTTTTAAGATTAAGTCTCTTAACTTCTAAAATCAATAAACCATTCTTTTATCTTTCTTAAGTCGTTATACCTAACTTCCCATAAAGCTAGTATAACTCTTAAGCTTTTAAAACCAAGTATTACCCTTCTTTCAAAAAGGTTTCTTAATTCTTTTGAAATACTTCAAGATTCTTATTATTCAGGCTTAAGTCAAAAGACATTGCCGTAAAACTACGTTCGATTAACACACGTCGTCTAGTACTATATATCACGACCGAACCGGGCGTGGTACTACCGGGCACCCTAGTGATACAACATCAGAGTAATCAGCGGAATATAAAACAATAACACGAAATGTCATGAAGTATGAAACAATAATCTGAGAAAGTTGCCTTGCGGCATATATAAATATCAACTAGAACGATTCGTCCCTTTTCTGATTCTTCCACAACGTTACTCTGAGACCTCTAAGAGTGACATGACAACAATGGCGGGACAGGGCCCCGCCATACCCCTGAATGTAAGCACCTACTACGACAGGGGACTATACCGATAAGCCTCGGAGAAAGCGAAGCTTCCCTGAGCTGTGACCACGAGAGCTAGGATCAACGGCGGTGTACCTCAATCTGCGGCATGAGCGGCCACGAAGGAGGTCGGTCTGCAGTACCAAGTATGTGAAACGAAAATCAGTAAATGAAATCATAGTAGTCTATATAAAGCGGGAGACATGTATGATAACCAAACTACGATTCACAATAAATAAGCGATCATGTCAAGTCGAGGACTCACGCCGTTAAAGTCATCACTCAAATATAACTATGGGTCTCACGCCCATGACATCAATCATGCGTGGAATACCTTCCTCACATCGGCGATCTATGATATAAAAGCACCGGGAAATACACATGAACACGGGTCCCACTGTGTCATCATAAAACCGTCACGGGGTAAGTGCGAAGGCATAGCCGACTACTAAAACCCAGCGGTACAAACAAGGTCATAAAGCGTATCATGAGATCTGTCTGGCCGTCACATGATCAAAGCCGCCACTCGCGCGATGATATCTAATGTGCGCGTCTAGCCACGAACTTCCGCGACTCGCGTAGGCCACTCGATGGCCCGCGTGAGTATTCCGCGTCGGTAGCTACTCCCGGCGTCGCTGGACTCGCGATCCGCGTAGCCACATAGACCGCGTGACCATAAAGGCGCGCACTAACACGGAGCTCGTAGCTCGCGTAGGCCCCGGGACCGCGTGAGGTATTCTCGAATCATAGGTCACACGGACGCTTTGAGTCTACCCGCGTGGAGGCTTAACCTCGGGATTATGTCAAGGTGAGTGGTACAATACCACCATAACGGTGATAGTTAAACAACTTAAGCGCAATCGAGGAAAACCCTTTACACAAACATCACAAGATAATAACACACGTAGCATCCTAGCATATTTACTTATCAAATCAACAAGAAAGTATTACAAGGCTATCACAAACCAACACAATCAAGTTATTTACACAAGGTACTTTCTACTATATGATTAACAAGATCGGGTTTTTATCCCCAAAGTACTTCATACATTAACTCTTTTAAAAGATCCGTTTCTTTCACAAAAGTCACACAATACCCGTAGTATAAAAATAGAGTGACTATCTTTTTTAAGTAAACCCAAACACTTCCTTTTGTAAAATCAAGTAACCACATTATTTTCCAAACGTTCAAGTTTGCCTAATTTCAAATGCTCAAGTTTCTCATTTTCGAAAGGTTTCGTAGTTCATAGTTTTAATCACTTAATGATGTAATTCTCCTTTAAAACAATTTGAGAAACATATACCTTATATGTGAGTAGGTTATTCTTGTTTATAACAATATTATAACAGCAGCCATGATCTAGGGAATGTAATATCATTTTGTCTCATCTTAGCTTCTATGCAGATAGAGGTTTCTACTGGTTTTAATAATACTTGATTAGTCAATACATTTCCCTTTATTAACGCTGCTGTGGTTTGTTCGACACTTATTCTGATTTTCGAAATCAGTAAAACATCATTCCTTTTGAAAACCAAAATACTCATTACTCACGAATGAGGTTTCACACTTTTTAACAAAATTCACATTAATATAATTAAGTCAAGTCTCTTATCTTTTAAGATCAAGTCTCTTAACTTCTAAAATCAGTAAACCATTCCTTTTACTTCTCTTAAGTCGTTATACCTAACTTCCCATAAAGCTAGTATAACGCTTAAGCTTTTAAAACCAAGTGTTACTCTTCTGTTAAAAATGATTCAGTATTCTTTTGAAATACTTCAAGATTATTAGGGCTTAAGTCAAAAGACATTACAGTAATTATTATTCGGGCTTAAGTCAAAGACATTGCGTAATTATAATTCGATTAACACACGTCGCCTACCGTACTATATATATACATTAAAATATCATGCTCGAGTATAGGAAGAATCACATACCTCACGGCGATTATCGACTATTAGCAAAAGCGCTCACGGCTATAACGGCTAGCCTTGTCCACCTTTCAAGTAGAACATGCTACTTGCGAACATTCAACCTATAAAGGTTATACAAGTCTATCAAAGTCTAGACTACTCGTAGATCATTCTTACGATGTGATTTCGGTTCAAGTATTTTTACGTAATATCCTTCTTCTGATTCAATTCTCTTCTTATATACTTTCCTTGTATATAACTTATACTCAATTCTTATACTTGATTACAAAGGAGACAAGATATTTACCTCGATAAGCCCATAATTATCCAAGTTTAAATGTCGATCTGAGCAACGTTTAGCTTCTACTCAGGCGCTCAACCGCTCCAAACAACCCTTAGAAGTTCTACGCAACTTCTACTTAATACTTCAACCGATTATGAAGATTTTCCTTAGGGTTTCGGTTGAGACAAAAAGGACATAAGATAGCATTTCCGGGCTCTACGTATAGAGGTAACTTTTGGAATACTACAAGGTATAAGGCTAAGGTATTTTGGGTATAGTAACCAGACTTGGAGAGTATTTTCTACCAAAAGGGTGTACTTGCGAGAACAACTAGGCAGGGGGTGTACCCTCGGCGAGGCCTCATGAGGAGGGTGCTCTCGGCCAAAGGCCTTCTCGAGGGAGGGTGTTCTTGGGCGAGAACAACACCAAGGGAGGAAGAGAGCTTTCAAGACTTGGAGATTTTTAGGAATGGATGAAGAAGTCTTCAAAGGGGCGGGGTATTTATAGGTAGTTCTATGGCGAGATCAAGCCATGTGGGCGGGGCAAGTGGAGGCGAGATGTGCCCAAGTGCACCTACCTACTCCACAAAACACTCAAACAATGGCCCGTGTTTTAGGCCCCAAAACCCTCTCAGTCGAGGCAAAAGCCCCATTGCCGTCCACTCCACCAACTTGAGGTGACAAGTGTAAGCCCTGCGTTGGTCCAAAACATTCGTCTCTCGGAAAAATCCGCAAAAATTAAAAATGACATAGCGAATTTTCCGCCCATGAAGTTACGTAAGCGTTTCGTCGAACGATTCTAATCGGGTGTTGTGCACAAAAATATTTTCGGTCTATGCCTAACTTAAGGCTCGAACTTCGTCGTAGTCTTACGTACATACTGGAAATTCGAGGTATAACATTCTCCTCTTAGAAACATTCGTCGAATGTTCCTTACAAACCTCAAAACACAAGTGCTGTATAGTCTTCATGCTATACTTACGAAAACAATCATGCCACACTGCCACAATACACGCGAAACACTTACATCCCGGTCCAGGAACCATCTCTAGCATAACAAAACTCCACCCATGGTCTAAAATCTACTCGCGCACGCCTCTTTACAAGCGAAATGATCACTTCTATTCTCTTGCTCGTCATTACCGCTTCGTACACTCGAACTCTTTCTCATAACTTACCACATTTTCGCTCGCTTGATTTCCAAAATCTAGGTCACTATCTCAACTCGGTCATCATTCTTTGGGAACATTATGGATGGATCTCAATACTTCCTCGAACATAACAACACGAAAGACTGGACTTACTGCCTCCTACGTCGGACGGCAATGCTAACCCATAGGCGACCTGGCCTACTCTTCACACAATCTGGAAGGCCCAAAGTAACTCGGGCTAAGTTTCCTCTGTTTCCCAAACTCGTCACACACGACTTCAAGTGTCGACGTCGATTACCCGCACGACTTCCGTTGACTCTGAGCTGCCAATAACCTCTTCTGGATAAGCTTCACCCTATCCACATTCTGCTGAAACAACAATGAACCAGCTATCTGAACCTTGCCAACATCGAACCAATCGGCCGTGACTTACACTTCCGCCTCCTGAGGCTTCATAAGGCAAAATCCGAACAACGAAATGGTAGCTAAAACACTCCTCAACGGGAGGCAACAATCCTCGCGGCTACCCGCGAAATCCAAACACGGCGGGGCGAATGCGTCTGAGACTCACGGAGTTCTAACCTGCTGGTAAAACTCCCAGAAAAAGAAATAGCCATAACACAGGCTTCACTGTCATAAGGTGAAAGTAGGCACCTCGTGCGACCTCACAACTTTCGGATATAACATCACGCAACCTCTGCCGAGTAAGCGGTCCGACTAAAAGACAAGAGGATCGTTCTCATCGCCCAACTACTAGTCGAACGCATCCACGAACTTCCGCGATGGTTAACTAAACTTGGGCCTAACACCCCGTGACCCTACCACCTGGCGGGACCACCACAAACAGACCCCACCATAAAACAGGTCGCGGGTTGACCCACGGCATGGCCTCAACCCGACCCACTCTCGCGTAAAACACTTGCTCCCCGATCCGGAACAATCTCACTAATCATGCTACAAAAACCTAGCGGTCTTCTTAGCTCAACTACCCTCTTTCATTCCACAAATATATCCCATTTATACTATGCACTCCGATAAGGGTCAAACACAAATGTAATCTTTTACTCAAGATTGCCTTGCCTCCAAGGTCTCCACGTATAAAGCTCTAAGGCTTACACTTACCTTATCCCCAATCTTACCCTTTAAATAACCATGATTTCTAATCACAACTAACACAATGCTATCTGGACATAACACTTAAGGGATACTCATCCTATCACACATACAAATCTCTAGAGGGTTAAGGATAAACCTGTATCTACTGCTTCACTCCTCATCGTTCTAATCGGTCACCTTTATTGGGCGCATAGCTAAGGAAGGTGACGAACTAGCCACTGGTCCTGAAGGCTAAGTCTCTACATCTGCGCCAACTCTGGTCGGACAATTTCTCGAAAAATGGCCTGCTTGTCATGCAAGCAAAACAAGTACCAACAAAAGACGACATTCCCGGGATGGCGTGCGCCTGTGTGAACAACGGGAAAAAGCGAATCGGCTGGCTGGAACCTACGTGTAGGCGTGAGCGGAAGCTCGAGCTCACCAACTCTGCATACCGAGCGTCCTGAACCACTGTGGAGGACCACTGCTGTTGGTGGATGTGCATATCTAATCTGCTGGTGAGGCGATTCACCTCGAAAGTTACCAAAGGACCTTGCTGTTCTGGCCCTCTTCTGCTGTCCTTGGTTAACCCGTCGATCTCTACGTTTCTTGGCCTGCTGCGCATAAGCCCGTACACAGGCCATGCTCAAGCCTAACTGAAGAATTACTCCTGCACGACCCTCTCTTAGATATTCATCAAGACTCGCGGTACATCGGTATACTCTCTGGTAGCCAAATCCATAGCTAGTAACAGGGTCGCCTCTTTGCAATCTATATTCTCTGTTCGATCGTGGGCGAAGGTTCAACTAACTTGGCGCGATGAGCCATTGCCGTGCTAAACTCTGCTGAAATTTGTGGCGTCGCGAGAACTCCTGAATGAAGCACCACCTAGGTGATGATTGGGCTTGTGCCCTCGTAACCCTACGTACTCTGCTCGCGGCTCCGCCGTGCCTTGCCTCACAGGCGGGTTGCCTTACGCGGAGGCATAACGGTAAGGGAAAGAAATACGTTAGAGGGGTCCAACTTATAACACAGCTATAAGCACGATCTCAGAGTGAGAAGAATAGAAACCAATCCTAAATATCCTATAGCCTCCTGATTATTGGTGTGGTGCACAACACACCGATAATCAAGACTCTACTAGATACGGTCTGTAGACACTTTCCGAGGATTAACTGCTCTGATACCACTTTTGTCACGACCCGAACCCGGGCCCGTGACTGGTGCCTTACCCCGGGCACCCTAGTGATACAACATCAGAGTAATCAGCGGAATATAAAACAATAACACGAAATGACATGAAGTATGAAACAATAATCTGAGAAAGTTGCCTTGCGGCATATATAAATATCAACTAGAACAGTTACATCCCTTTTTTTACAGTTCTGCCCACAACAGTACTACAGACCTCTAAGAGTGACATGACAACAATGGCGGGACAGGGCCCCGCCATACCCCTGAATGTAAGCACCTACTACGACAGGGGACTATACCACTGATAAGCCTCCGGAGAAACGGAGCTTCCCAATGACCGTGACCACGAGGCTAGGATCAACGGCGGTGTACCTCGACTGCGGCATGAGCGGCCCGAGGTCGGTACAATAGGTACCAAGTATGTGGCGAAAATCACGTAAATGAAATCATAGTAGTCTATATAAAGCGGGAGACATGTATGATAACTAAACTACGATTCCTGATAAATAGCGGTCATGTCAAGTCAGGGACTCACGCCCTCAAACTAATCACTCAAATATAACAATGGAACTCACGCCCAACATCAATCATGCGTGGAATACCTTCCGCTGCGGCGATCTATGATATAAAGCACCAAGAAATACACATGAACACGAGTCCGCTGTGTCATCATAAAACCGTCTGGGGTAAGTGCGAAGGCATAGCCGACTACTAAAACCCACAGTACAAACAAGGTCATAAAGCGTATCATGAGATCTGTCTGCGTCACATGATCAAAGGCGGACACTCGCGCGATGTATCTAATGTGCGCGTCTAGCCACCGAACTTCCGCGACTCCGCATAGGCCACTCGATGGCCCGCGTGAGGTATTCCGCGTCGGTAGCTACTCCGGCATCCGCTGGACTCGCGATCGCGTAGCCACATAGACCGCGTGACCATAAAGGCGCACACTAACACGGAGCTCTCGTAGCTCGCGCATAGGCCCGGGACCGCGTGAGGTATTCTCGAATCATAGGTCACACAGACGCGAGTCTACCCGCGTCGGAGGCGACAACCTCGGGATTATGTCAAGGTGAGTGGTACAATACCACCATAACGGTGATAGTTAAACAACTTAAGCGCAATCGAGGAAAACCCCTTTACACAAACATCACAAGATAATAACACACGTAGCATCCTAGCATGTTTACTTATCAAATCAACAAGAAAGTATTACAAGGCTATCACAAACCAACACAATCAAGTTATTTACACAAGGTACTTTCTACTATATGATTAACAAGATAGGGTTTTTATCCCCAAAGTACTTCATACATTAACTCTTTTAAAAGATCTGTTTCTTTCACAAAAGTCACCTGATACGTAGTATAAAAATAGAGTGACTATCTTTTTAAGTAAACCCAAACACTTCCTTTTGTAAAATCAAGTAACCACATTATTTTCCAAACGTTCAAGTTTGCCTAATTTCAAATGCTCAAGTTTCTCATTTTCGAAAGGTTTCGTAGTTCATAATTTTAATCACTTAATGATGTAATTCTCCTTTAAAACAATTTGAGAAACATATACCTTATATGTGAGTAGGTTATTCTTGTTTATAACAATATTATAACGTGACCGTGATCTAGGGAATGTAATATCATTTTGTCTCATCTTAGCTTATGCGGATGGAGGTTTCTACTGGTTTTAATAATACTTAATTAGTCAATACATTTCCCTTTATTAACGCTGCTGTGGTTTGTTCGACACTTATTCTGATTTCCGAAATCAGTAAAACATCATTCCTTTTGAAAACCAAAATACTCATTACTCATGAATGAGGTTTCACACTTTTTAACAAAATTCACATTAATATAATTAAGTCAAGTCTCTTATCTTTTAAGATCAAGTCTCTTAACTTCTAAAATCAGTAAACCATTCCTTTTACTTCTCTTAAGTCGTTATACCTAACTTCCCATAAAGCTAGTATAACTCTTAGCTTTTAAAACCAAGTGTTACTCTTACATTAAAAATGATTGATATTCTTTGAAATACTTCAAGATTATTCGGGCTTAAGTCAAAAGACATTGCGTAATTATTATTCGGGCTTAAGTCAAAAGACATTGCCGTAATTATTATTCGATTAACACGTCGTCTACCGTACTATATATACATTAAAATATCATGCTCGAGTATAGGAAGAATCACATACCTCGCGGCGATTATCGACTATTAGCAAAGCGCTCACGGCTATAACGGCTAGCCTTGTCCACCTTTCAAGTAGAACATGCTACTTGCGAACATTCAACCTATAAAGGTTATACAAGTCTATCAAAGTCTAGACTACTCTGTAGATCATTCTTGATGTGATTTGGTTCAAGTCTTTTACGTAATATCCTTCTATTACGATTCAATTCTCTTCTTATATACTTTCCTTGTATATAACTTATACTCAATTCTTATACTTCAATTACAAAAGGAGACAAGATATTTACCTCGATAAGCCCATAATTATCCAAGTTTAAATGTCGATCACGAGCAACGTTTAGCTTACTCTGCGGGCGCTCGACGCTCCAAACAACCCTTAGAAGTTCTACGCAACTTCTTAATACTTCAACCGATTATGAAGATTTTCCTTAGGGTTTGGTTGAGACAAAAGGACATAAGGTAGCATTTCCGGGCTCTACGTATAGAGGTAACTTTTGGAATACTACAAGGTATAAGGCTAAGGTATTTTGGGTATAGTATCAATACTTGGAGAGTATTTTCTACCAAAAAGGGGGGGTGTACTTGCGAGAACAACTAGGCAAGGGGGGGGTGTACCTCGGCAAGGCTTCTAGGAGGGTGTACCCGTGGCCAAGGCCTCACAAAGGGAGGGTGCTCTCGGCCAAAGGCGTTCTCAAGGGGGAGGGGTGCTCTCGGCCAAAGGCCTTCTCGAGGGGAGGGTGTTCTTGGACGAGAACACAACACCAAGGGGGAGGAAGAGAGCTTTCAAGACTTGGAGATTTTTAGGAATGGATGAAGAAGTCTTCAAAGGGGGGTATTTATAGGGAGTTCTATGGCCAAGATCAAGCCATGTGGGGGGGGGGGGGCAAGTGGAGGGCCAAGATGTGCCCAAGTGCACCCTACCTACTCCACAAAACACTCCACAAACAATGGCCCATGTTTTAGGCCCCAAAACCCTCTCATTCGTCCAAGGCAAAAGCCCGCATTGCCGTCCACACTCCATGACTTGAGGGTGACAAGTGTCGCCCTCTCGTTGGTCCAAAACATTTCGTCTCTCGGAAAAACCCGCAAAAATTAAAAATGACATAGCCGGAATTTTCCCTTCCCAAGTTCTGTAAAACGTTTCGTCGAAAAACGATTCTAATCGGGTGTTGTGCACAAAAATATTTTCGCTCCTATGCCTAACTTAAGGCTCAAACTTGCGTCGTCACTTACGTACATACTGCGGAAATACGGTATAACAATATATATTCTTTTAAAATATCATGCTCAAGAGGATAGGAAGAATCACATACCTTGCGGCGATTATCGACTATTAGCAAAAGCGCTCACGGCTATAACGGCTAGCCTTGTCCACCTTTCAAGTAGAACATGCTACTTGCAGAACATTCAACCTATAAAGGTTATACAAGTCTATCAAAGTCTAGACTACTCTGTAGATCATTCTTCTGATGTGATTTCAGTTCAAGTATTTTCTGTAATATCCTTCTATTACAGTTCAATTCTCTTCTTATATACTTTCCTTGTATATAACTTATACTCAATTCTTATACTTCAATTACAAAAGGGAGACAAGATATTTACCTCGATAAGCCCATAATTATCCAAGTTTAAATGTCGATCCTGAGCAACGTTTAGCTTCTACTCTGGGCGCTCCAACCCGCTCCAAACAACCCTTAGAAGTTCTACGCAACTTCTACTTAATACTTCAACCGATTATGAAGATTTTCCTTAGGGTTTCGGTTGAGACAAAAAGGACATAAGGTAGCATTTCCGGGCTCTACGTATAGAGGTAACTTTTGGAATACTACAAGGTATAAGGCTAAGGTATTTTGGGTATAGTAACAATACTTGGAGAGTATTTTCTACCAAAAAGGGGGGGTGTACTTGCGAGAACAACTAGGCAAGGGGGGGTGTACCCCTCGGCCAAGGCCTCACAAAGGGGAGGGGTGCTCTCGGCCAAAGGCCTTCTCAAGGGGGAGGGGGTGTTCTTGGACGAGAACACAACACCAAGGGGGAGGAAGAGAGCTTTCAAGACTTGGAGATTTTTAGGAATGGATGAAGAAGTCTTCAAAGGGGGGGGTATTTATAGGGAGTTCTATGGCCAAGATCAAGCCATGTGGGGGGCAAGTGGAGGGCCAAGATGTGCCCAAGTGCACCCTACCTACTCCACAAAACACTCCACAAACAATGGCCCATGTTTTAGGCCCCAAAACCCTCTCATCCGTCCAAGGCAAAAGCCCCCATTGCCGTCCCACACTCCACCAACTTGAGGGTGACAAGTGTCGCCCTCTCGTTGGTCCAAAACATTTCGTCTCTCGGAAAAATCCGCAAAAATTAAAAATGACATAGCCGGAATTTTCCCTTCGCAAGTTCTGTAAAACGTTTCGTCGAAAAACGATTCTAATCGGGTGTTGTGCACAAAAATATTTTCGGTCCTATGCCTAACTTAAGGCTCAAACTTCGTACGTAGTCCTTACGTACATACTCTGGAAATTCGGGGTATAACATTCTCCCCTCCTTAGAAACATTCGTCCCGAATGTTCCTTCTAGGCCTCAAAACACACAAGTGCCTGTATAGTCTTCACTGCTATACTTACGAAAACAATCATGCCACACCTGGCCACAATACAACACGCGAAAACACTTACATCCCAGTCCACGAGGAACCATCTCTAGCATAACAAAAACTCCCACCCATGGTCTAAAATCTACTCCCTGCGCACCTTCTCTTTACAAACGAAATGATCACTTCTATTCTCTTGCTCGTCGTACCATACCATTACCTCGAACTCTTTCTCATAACTTACCACATTTTCGCTCGCTTCAATTTCCAAAATCTCGGTCACTATCTCCAACTCGGTCATCATTCGGGAACATTATGGATGGATCTCAATACTTCCTCGAACATAACAACACGAAAAGTGGACTTACTCGCCTCTACGTCGGACGGCAATGCTAACCCATAGGCGACCTGGCCTACTCTTCACACAATCTGGAAGGCCCAAAGTAACTCGGGCTAAGTTTCCTCTGTTTCCCAAACTCGTCACACACGACTTCAAGTGTCGACGTCGATTACCGCCGCGACTTAGTTGACTCGAGTGCGATAACCTCTTCTGGATAAGCTTCACCCTATCCACATTCTGCTGAAACAACAATGAACCAGCTATCTGAACCTTGCCAACATCGAACCAATCGACCGACAACTTACACTTCTGCCTCCTACAAGGCTTCATAAGGCAAAATCCGAACACTGAAATGGTAGCTAAAACACTCCCTCAACAGGAGGCAACAATCCTCACAGCTACCCCTGAAATCCAAACACTGGCCCGAGGGCGAATGCGATACTGAGACTCACCGGAGTTCCTAACCCTGCCTGGTAAAACTCCCAGAAAAAGAAATAGCCATAACCTGTGCTTCACTGCGTCATAAGGTGAAAGTAGGCACCTCGTGCGACCTCACAACTTTCGGATATAACATCACGCGTAACCTCTGCCGAGTAAACGGTCCCGACTAAAAGACAAGAGGGACTGTCCTCATCGGCCCAACTACTAGTCGAACGCATCCACGAACTCGCACGATGGTTAACTAAACTTGGGCCTAACACCTTCGTGACCCTACCACCTGGCGGGACCACCACAAACAGACCCCACCATAAAACAGGTCGCGGGTTGACCACGGCGTAGCCTCAACGACCCACTCGCGTAAAACACTTGCTCCCCGATCCGGAACAATCTCACTAATCATGCTACAAAAACCTAGCGGTCTTCTTAGCTCAACTACCCTCTTTCATTCCACAAATATATCCCATTTATACTATGCACTCCGATAAGGGTCAAACACAAATGTAATCTTTTACTCAAGATTGCCTTGCCTCCAAGGTCTCCACGTATAAAGCTCTAAGGCTTACACTTACCTTATCCCCAATCTTACCCTTTAAATAACCATGATTTCTAATCACAACTAACACAATGCTATCTGGACATAACACTTGGGGATACTCATCCTATCACATACAAATCTCTAGAGGTTAAGGATAAACTCAGTATCTCTTTGCTCCTCTGTCGTTCTAATCAGTCCTGCCCTCTTGGGCGCATAGCTAATGAAGGTGACGACCTAGCCACTGGTCCTGAAGGCTAAGGCTCTACATCTGCGCCACTGCAGTGGACAATTTCTCGAAAAATGGCCTGCTGTCATAAGCAAAACAAGTACCAACAAAGACGACATTCCCGGGATGGCGTGCACGCCTGTATGAACAACTGGAAAAATCGAATCATTTGGCCGGAACTACGTGTAGCGTGAGCGGAAGCTCGAGCTCGACCAACTCCTGCATACCCGAGCGTCCACGAACCACAGCGGAGGACCACTCTGCGCTGGTGGATGTGCATATCTAATCTGCTGGTGAGGCGATTCGCCTCGAAAGTTACCAAAGGACCTTGTTGTTCTGGCCCTCTTCTGCTGTCCTTGGTTAACCCGTCGATCTCTATGTTTCTTGGCCTGATGCGCATAAGCCCGTACACCGGCCATGCTCAAGCCTAATTGAAGAATTACTCCTGCACGACCCTCTCTTAGATATTCATCAAGACTCGCGGTACATCGGTATACTCTCTGGTAGCCAAATCCATAGCTAGTAACAGGGTCGCCTCTTTGCAATCTATATTCTCTGTTCCCGGTCGTGGAACTGAAGGTTCAACTAACTTGGCCGCAGTAGGAACTGTTGCCGCTGTGCTAAACTCTGCTGGGGCTGGCGACGTCGCAGAACTCCCTGAATGAAGCACCACCCTAGGTGATGATTGGGCTTGTGCCCTCGTAACCCTCTGTACTCTACTCGCAGCTCCCTCGGCTGCCTTGCCTCACTGGGCGGGTTGCCTTCGCGGGGCATAGCGGTAAGGAAAGAAATACGTTAGAGGGTCCAACTTATAACACGACTATAAGCACGATCTCGAGTGAGAAGAATAGAAACCAATCCTAAATATCCTATAGCCTCCGATTATTGGTGTGGTGCCTGCACCAATAATCAAGACTCTACTAGATACGGTGCGTAGACACTTTCAGAGATTAAGCGCTCACGATACCACTTTTGTCACGACCGAACCGGGCGTGGTCGTGCCTACCGGGCACCCTAGTGATACAACATCAGAGTAATCAGCGGAATATAAAACAATAACACGAAATGACATGAAGTATGAAACAATAATCTGAGAAAGTTGCCTTGCGGCATATATAAATATCAACTAGAACAATTACATCCCTTTTTTACAGTTCTATCCACAACAGTACTACAGACCTCTAAGAGTGACATGACAACAATGGCGGGACAGGGCCCCGCCATACCCCTGAATGTAAGCACCTACTACGACAGGGGACTATACCACTGATAAGCCTCCGGAGAAACGGAGCTTCCCAAGCAATCGTGACCACGAGAGCTAGGATCAACGGCGGTGTACCTCAACTGCGGCATGAGCGGCCGAAGGAGGTCAGTACAATAGGTACCAAGTATGTGAAACTGAAAATACTGTAAATGAAATCATAGTAGTCTATATAAAGCAGGAGACATGTATGATAACTAAACTACAGTTCACAATAAATAAGCGATGTCAAGTCGTGACTCACGCCTCAAAGTCATCACTCAAATATAACTATGGGTCTCACGCCCACAACATCAATCATGCGTGGAATACCTTCCTCACCGGCGATCTATGATATAAAAGCACCAAGAAATACACATGAACACCGTGTCCCACTGTGTCATCATAAAACCGTCTGGGGTAAATGCGAAGGCATAGCCGACTACTAAAACCACAGTACAAACAAGGTCATAAATCGTATCATGAGATCTGTCTAGGCCGTCACATGATCAAAGCCGACACTCGCCGCAGATCTAATGTGCGCGTCAGCCTCGAACTTCCGCACTCGCATAGGCCACTCGATGGCCCGCGTGAGGTATTCCCGCATCGGTAGCTACTCCGGCATCCGCTCGACTCGCATCCGCGTGGCCACATGCACCGCATGACCATAAAGGCGCACACTAACTCGAGCTCGTAGCTCGCATAGGCCCCGGGACCCGCGTGAGGTATTCTCGAATCATAGGTCACACGGACGCCAGAGTCTACCCGCGTGGAGGCGACAACCTCCGGGATTATGTCAAGGTGAGTGGTACAATACCACCATAACGGCTGATAGTTAAACAACTTAAGCGCAATCGAGGGAAAACCCCTTTACACAAACATCACAAGATAATAACACACGTAGCATCCTAGCATGTTTACTTATCAAATCAACAAGAAAGTATTACAAGGCTATCACAAACCAACACAATCAAGTTATTTACACAAGGTACTTTCTACTATATGATTAACAAGATAGGGTTTTTATCCCCAAAGTACTTCATACATTAACTCTTTTAAAAGATCTGTTTCTTTCACAAAAGTCACACAATACCCGTAGTATAAAAATAGAGTGACTATCTTTTTTAAGTAAACCCAAACACTTCCTTTTGTAAAATCAAGTAACCACATTATTTTCCAAACGTTCAAGTTTGCCTAATTTCAAATGCTCAAGTTTCTCATTTTCGAAAGGTTTCGTAGTTCATAGTTTTAATCACTTAATGATGTAATTCTCCTTTAAAACAATTTGAGAAACATATACCTTATATGTGAGTAGGTTATTCTTGTTTATAACAATATTATAACAGCAGCCATGATCTAGGGAATGTAATATCATTTTGTCTCATCTTAGCTTCTATGCAGATGGAGGTTTCTACTGGTTTTAATAATACTTAATTAGTCAATACATTTCCCTTTATTAACGCTGCTGTGGTTTGTTCGACACTTATTCTGATTTCCGAAATCAGTAAAACATCATTCCTTTTGAAAACCAAAATACTCATTACTCACGAATGAGGTTTCACACTTTTTAACAAAATTCACATTAATATAATTAAGTCAAGTCTCTTATCTTTTAAGATCAAGTCTCTTAACTTCTAAAATCAGTAAACCATTCCTTTTACTTCTCTTAAGTCGTTATACCTAACTTCCCATAAAGCTAGTATAACGCTTAAGCTTTTAAAACCAAGTGTTACTCTTCTGTTAAAAATGATTCAGTATTCTTTTGAAATACTTCAAGATTATTCAGGCTTAAGTCAAAAGACATTGCCGTAATTATTATTCAGGCTTAAGTCAAAAGACATTGCCGTAATTATTATTCAGTTAACACACGTACGTCTACCGTACTATATATATACATTAAAATATCATGCTCAAGAGTATAGGAAGAATCACATACCTCGCGACGATTATCGACTATTAGCAAAACGCTCCACGGCTATAACCCGGCTAGCCTTGTCCACCTTTCAAGTAGAACATGCTACTTGCAGAACATTCAACCTATAAAGGTTATACAAGTCTATCAAAGTCTAGACTACTCTGTAGATCATTCTTCTGATGTGATTTCAGTTCAAGTCTTTTCTGTAATATCCTTCTATTACAGTTCAATTCTCTTCTTATATACTTTCCTTGTATATAACTTATACTCAATTCTTATACTTCAATTACAAAAGGGAGACAAGATATTTACCTCGATAAGCCCATAATTATCCAAGTTTAAATGTCGATCCTGAGCAACGTTTAGCTTCTACTCTGGGCGCTCCAACCCGCTCCAAACAACCCTTAGAAGTTCTACGCAACTTCTACTTAATACTTCAACCGATTATGAAGATTTTCCTTAGGGTTTCGGTTGAGACAAAAAGGACATAAGGTAGCATTTCCGGGCTCTACGTATAGAGGTAACTTTTGGAATACTACAAGGTATAAGGCTAAGGTATTTTGGGTATAGTATCAATACTTGGAGTATTTTCTACCAAAGGGGGTGTACTTGCGAGAACAACTAGGCAGGGGGTGTACCCTCGGCAAGGCTTAGGAGGGGGTGTACCCATCGGCCAAGGCCTCACAAAGGGGAGGGGTGCTCTCGGCCAAAGGCCTTCTCAAGGGGGAGGGGTGCTCTCGGCCAAAGGCCTTCTCAAGGGGGAGGGGGTGTTCTTGGACGAGAACACAACACCAAGGGGGAGGAAGAGAGCTTTCAAGACTTGGAGATTTTTAGGAATGGATGAAGAAGTCTTCAAAGGGGGGTATTTATAGGGAGTTCTATGGCCAAGATCAAGCCATGTGGGGGGGGGGGGGCAAGTGGAGGGCCAAGATGTGCCCAAGTGCACCCTACCTACTCCACAAAACACTCCACAAACAATGGCCCATGTTTTAGGCCCCAAAACCCTCTCATTCGTCCAAGGCAAAAGCCCGCATTGCCTTCCCTCCATGACTTGAGGGTGACAAGTGTCGCCCTCGTTGGTCCAAAACATTTCGTCTCTCGGAAAAACCCGCAAAAATTAAAAATGACATAGCCGGAATTTTCCCTTCCCAAGTTCTGTAAAACGTTTCGTCGAAAAACGATTCTAATCGGGTGTTGTGCACAAAAATATTTTCGCTCCTATGCCTAACTTAAGGCTCAAACTTCGTACGTACGTCCTTACGTACATACTCTGGAAATACGGGGTATAACAATATATATATTCTTTTAAAATATCATGCTCAAGAGGATAGGAAGAATCACATACCTTGCGACGATTATCGACTATTAGCAAAACGCTCCACGGCTATAACCCGGCTAGCCTTGTCCACCTTTCAAGTAGAACATGCTACTTGCAGAACATTCAACCTATAAAGGTTATACAAGTCTATCAAAGTCTAGACTACTCTGTAGATCATTCTTCTGATGTGATTTCAGTTCAAGTATTTTCTGTAATATCCTTCTATTACAGTTCAATTCTCTTCTTATATACTTTCCTTGTATATAACTTATACTCAATTCTTATACTTCAATTACAAAAGGGAGACAAGATATTTACCTCGATAAGCCCATAATTATCCAAGTTTAAATGTCGATCCTGAGCAACGTTTAGCTTACTGCAGGCGCCCAACCCGCTCCAAACAACCCTTAGAAGTTCTACGCAACTTCTACTTAATACTTCAACCGATTATGAAGATTTTCCTTAGGGTTTCGGTTGAGACAAAAAGGACATAAGGTAGCATTTCCGGGCTCTACGTATAGAGGTAACTTTTGGAATACTACAAGGTATAAGGCTAAGGTATTTTGGGTATAGTAACAATACTGAGAGTATTTTCTACCAAAAGGGGGTGTACTTGCGAGAACAACTAGGCAGGGGGTGTACCTCGGCAAGGCCTCACAAAGGGAGGGTGCTCTCGGCCAAAGGCCTTCTCGAGGGAGGGGGTGTTCTTGGACGAGAACACAACACCAAGGGGGAGGAAGAGAGCTTTCAAGACTTGGAGATTTTAGGAATGGATGAAGAAGTCTTCAAAGGGGGGTATTTATAGGGAGTTCTATGGCCAAGATCAAGCCATGTGGGGGCAAGTGGAGGGCCAAGATGTGCCCAAGTGCACCCTACCTACTCCACAAAACACTCCACAAACAATGGCCCATGTTTTAGGCCCCAAAACCCTCTCATCCGTCCAAGGCAAAAGCCCCCATTGCCGTCCCACACTCCACCAACTTGAGGGTGACAAGTGTCGCCTCTCGTTGGTCCAAAACATTCGCCTCTCGGAAAAATCCAAAAATTAAAAATGACATAGCCGAATTTTCCCTTCGCAAGTTCTGTAAAACGTTTCGTCGAAAAACGATTCTAATCGGGTGTTGTGCACAAAAATATTTTCGGTCCTATGCCTAACTTAAGGCTCAAACTTGCGTAGTCCTTACGTACATACTCTGGAAATTCGGGGTATAACATTCTCCCCTCCTTAGAAACATTCGTCCCGAATGTTCCTTCTAGGCCTCAAAACACACAAGTGCCTGTATAGTCTTCACTGCTATACTTACGAAAACAATCATGCCACACCTGGCCACAATACAACACGCGAAAACACTTACATCCCAGTCCACGAGGAACCATCTCTAGCATAACAAAAACTCCCACCCATGGTCTAAAATCTACTCCCTGCGCACCTTCTCTTTACAAACGAAATGATCACTTCTATTCTCTTGCTCGTCGTACCCTTCTCGTACACTCGAACTCTTTCTCATAACTTACCACATTTTCGCTACTGCTTCAATTTCCAAAATCTCGGGGTCACTATCTCCAACTCGGTCATCATTACTGGGAACATTATGGATGGATCTCCAATACTTCCTCGAACATAACAACACGAAAGACTGGACTTACTGCCTCCTACGTCGGACGGCAATGCTAACCCATAGGCGACCTGGCCTACTCTTCACACAATCTGGAAGGCCCAAAGTAACTCGGGCTAAGTTTCCTCTGTTTCCCAAACTCGTCACACACGACTTCAAGTGTCGACGTCGATTACCCGCACGACTTCCGTTGACTCTGAGCTGCCAATAACCTCTTCTGGATAAGCTTCACCCTATCCACATTCTGCTGAAACAACAATGAACCAGCTATCTGAACCTTGCCAACATCGAACCAATCGACCGGCAACTTACACTTCCGCCTCCTACAAGGCTTCATAAGGCAAAATCCGAACACTGAAATGGTAGCTAAAACACTCCCTCAACAGGAGGCAACAATCCTCACAGCTACCCCTGAAATCCAAACACTGGCCCGAGGGCGAATGCGATACTGAGACTCACCGGAGTTCCTAACCCTGCCTGGTAAAACTCCCAGAAAAAGAAATAGCCATAACCTGGGCTTCACTGTCTGTCATAAGGTGAAAGTAGGCACCTCGTGCAGCCTCACAACTTTCCAGATATAACATCACGCATAACCCTCTGCCGAGTAAACGGTCCCGACTAAAAGACAAGAGGGACTGTCCTCATCGGCCCAACTACTAGTCGAACGCATCCACGAACTCGCACGATGGTTAACTAAACTTGGGCCTAACACCTTCGTGACCCTACCACCTGGCGGGACCACCACAAACAGACCCCACCATAAAACAGGTCGCGGGTTGACCCACGGCATGGCCTCAACCCGACCCACTCTCGCGTAAAACACTTGCTCCCCGATCCGGAACAATCTCACTAATCATGCTACAAAAACCTAGCGGTCTTCTTAGCTCAACTACCCTCTTTCATTCCACAAATATATCCCATTTATACTATGCACTCCGATAAGGGTCAAACACAAATGTAATCTTTTACTCAAGATTGCCTTGCCTCCAAGGTCTCCACGTATAAAGCTCTAAGGCTTACACTTACCTTATCCCCAATCTTACCCTTTAAATAACCATGATTTCTAATCACAACTAACACAATGCTATCTGGACATAACACTTAAGGGATACTCATCCTATCACACATACAAATCTCTAGAGGGTTAAGGATAAACTCAGATTCATCGCTTTCACTCCTCCGTCGTTCTAATCGCCCTTATCAGGCGCATAGCTAAGGAAGGTGACGAACTAGCCACCGTCTGAAGGCTAAGTCTCTACATCTGCGCGCCACCGGTGGACAATTTCTCGAAAAATGGCCTGCAAGCAAAACAAGTACCAACAAAAGACGACATTCCCGGATGGCGTGCGCCACCGTGAACACTGGAAAAATCAATCCGGCCGGAACCTACGTGTAGCGTGAACCGAAGCTCGAGCTCGACCAACTCCTGCATACCCGAACGCCCCGAACCCCGGAGGACCACTGCTACCGGTGGATGTGCATATCTAATCTGCCGCGAGGCGATTCGCCTCGAAAGTTACCAAAGGACCTTGTTGTTCTGGCCCTCTTCTGCTGTCCTTGGTTAACCCGTCGATCTCTATGTTTCTTGGCCTGATGCGCATAAGCCCGTACACCGGCCATGCTCAAGCCTAATTGAAGAATTACTCCTGCACGACCCTCTCTTAGATATTCATCAAGACTCGCGGTACATCGGTATACTCTCTGGTAGCCAAATCCATAGCTAGTAACAGGGTCGCCTCTTTGCAATCTATATTCTCTGTTCGGTCGTGGGCGAAGGTTCAACTAACTTGGTCGTAGTAGGAAGCTGTTGCCAGTGCTAAACTCTGTGGGCGACGTCGCAGAACTCCCTGAATGAAGCACCACCCTAGGTGATGATTGGGCTTGTGCCCTCGTAACCCTCTGTACTCTACTCGCAGCTCCCTCGGCTGCCTTGCCCTCCTGGGCCCGGGTTGCCTTACGCGGAGGCATAACGGTAAGGGAAAGAAATACGTTAGAGGGGTCCAACTTATAACACAGCTATAAGCACGATCTCAGAGTGAGAAGAATAGAAACCAATCCTAAATATCCTATAGCCTCCTGATTATTGGTGTGGTGCACAACACACCAATAATCAAGACTCTACTAGATACGGTCTGTAGACACTTTCCGAGGATTAACTGCTCTGATACCACTTTTGTCACGACCGAACCGGGCGTGATCGTGCCTTACCCCGGGCACCCTAGTGATACAACATCAGAGTAATCAGCGGAATATAAAACAATAACACGAAATGACATGAAGTATGAAACAATAATCTGAGAAAGTTGCCTTGCGGCATATATAAATATCAACTAGAACAGTTACATCCCTTTTTACAGTTCTGCCCACAACAGTACTACAGACCTCTAAGAGTGACATGACAACAATGGCGGGACAGGGCCCCGCCATACCCCTGAATGTAAGCACCTACTACGACGGGGACTATACCACTGATAAGCCTCCGGAGAAACGGAGCTTCCCAACGCCGAATCGTGACCACGAGCTAGGATCAACGATCGTGTACCTCAACTGCGGCGTGAACGCAGCCCCGGGCGAGGTCAAGCAATAGGTACCAAGTATGTGAAATCGAAAATC
Organism: Przewalskia tangutica; assembly: GCA_029844215.1. Taxonomy (NCBI): domain Eukaryota; kingdom Viridiplantae; phylum Streptophyta; class Magnoliopsida; order Solanales; family Solanaceae; genus Przewalskia; species Przewalskia tangutica. The sequence goes on from CM056719.1 coordinate 95,096,593, forward strand.
AGTAAATGAAATCATAGTAGTCTATATAAAGCAGAGACATGTATGATAACTAAACTACGATTCACAATAAATAGCGATATGTCAAGTCGTGACTCACGCACTCAAAGTCATCACTCAAATATAACTATGGGTCTCACTCCCACAACATCAATCATGCCCGTGGAATACCTTCCTCACTGCCGGCAGTCTATGATATAAAAGCACCAAGAAATACACATGAACACCGTGTCCCACTGTGTCATCATAAAACCGTCACGGTAAGTACGAAGGCATAGCCGACTACTAAAACCTACAGATAAACAAGGTCATAAATCAGATCATGAGATCTGTCTAGACGTCACATGATCAAAGCCGACACTCGCTCGCGATATCTAATGTGCGCGTCAGCCCCGAACTTCCGCACTCGCATAGGCCACTCCAATGGCCCGCATGAGGTATTCCCGCGTCGGTAGCTACTCCCCGGCATCCGCTCGACTCGCGATCCGCGTAGCCCACATAGACCGCATGACCATAAAGGCCGCACACTAACCTGGAGCTCTCGTAGCTCCGCATAGGCCCCCGGGACCCGCATGAGGTATTCTCGAATCATAGGTCACACAGACCCGCCAGAGTCTACCCCGCATCGGAGGGCAGCTTAACCTCCGGGATTATGTCAAGGTGAGTGGTACAATACCACCATAACGGCTGATAGTTAAACAACTTAAGCGCAATCGAGGGAAAACCCCTTTACACAAACATCACAAGATAATAACACACGTAGCATCCTAGCATGTTTACTTATCAAATCAACAAGAAAGTATTACAAGGCTATCACAAACCAACACAATCAAGTTATTTACACAAGGTACTTTCTACTATATGATTAACAAGATAGGGTTTTTATCCCCAAAGTACTTCATACATTAACTCTTTTAAAAGATCTGTTTCTTTCACAAAAGTCACACAATACCCGTAGTATAAAAATAGAGTGACTATCTTTTTTAAGTAAACCCAAACACTTCCTTTTGTAAAATCAAGTAACCACATTATTTTCCAAACGTTCAAGTTTGCCTAATTTCAAATGCTCAAGTTTCTCATTTTCGAAAGGTTTCGTAGTTCATAGTTTTAATCACTTAATGATGTAATTCTCCTTTAAAACAATTTGAGAAACATATACCTTATATGTGAGTAGGTTATTCTTGTTTATAACAATATTATAACAGCAGCCATGATCTAGGGAATGTAATATCATTTTGTCTCATCTTAGCTTCTATGCAGATGGAGGTTTCTACTGGTTTTAATAATACTTAATTAGTCAATACATTTCCCTTTATTAACGCTGCTGTGGTTTGTTCGACACTTATTCTGATTTCCGAAATCAGTAAAACATCATTCCTTTTGAAAACCAAAATACTCATTACTCACGAATGAGGTTTCACACTTTTTAACAAAATTCACATTAATATAATTAAGTCAAGTCTCTTATCTTTTAAGATCAAGTCTCTTAACTTCTAAAATCAGTAAACCATTCCTTTTACTTCTCTTAAGTCGTTATACCTAACTTCCCATAAAGCTAGTATAACTCTTAAGCTTTTAAAACCAAGTGTTACTCTTACATTAAAAATGATTCAGATTCTTTTGAAATATTTCAAGATTATTCAGCTTAAGTCAAAAGACATTGCCGTAATTATTATTCGTGCTTAAGTCAAAAGACATTGCGTAATTATTATTCGATTAACACACGTCGTCTGCACTATATATATACATTAAAATATCATGCTCAAGAGTATAGGAAGAATCACATACCTCGCGACGATTATCGACTATTAGCAAAACGCTCCACGGCTATAACCCGACTAGCCTTGTCCACCTTTCAAGTAGAACATGCTACTTGCAGAACATTCAACCTATAAAGGTTATACAAGTCTATCAAAGTCTAGACTACTCTGTAGATCATTCTTCTGATGTGATTTCAGTTCTAGTCTTTTCTGTAATATCCTTCTATTACAGTTCAATTCTCTTCTTATATACTTTCCTTGTATATAACTTATACTCAATTCTTATACTTCAATTACAAAAGGGAGACAAGATATTTACCTCGATAAGCCCATAATTATCCAAGTTTAAATGTCTATCCTGAGCAACGTTTAGCTTCTACTCTGGGCGCTCCAACCCGCTCCAAACAACCCTTAGAAGTTCTACGCAACTTCTACTTAATACTTCAACCGATTATGAAGATTTTCCTTAGGGTTTCGGTTGAGACAAAAAGGACATAAGGTAGCATTTCCGGGCTCTACGTATAGAGGTAACTTTTGGAATACTACAAGGTATAAGGCTAAGGTATTTTGGGTATAGTATCAATACTTGGAGAGTATTTTCTACCAAAAAGGGGGGGTGTACTTGCGAGAACAACTAGGCAAGGGGGGGGTGTACCCCTCGGCCAAGGCTTCTAGGAGGGGGGGTGTACCCATCGGCCAAGGCCTCACAAAGGGGAGGGGTGCTCTCGGCCAAAGGCCTTCTCAAGGGGGAGGGGGTGTTCTTGGACGAGAACACAACACCAAGGGGGAGGAAGAGAGCTTTCAAGACTTGGAGATTTTTAGGAATGGATGAAGAAGTCTTCAAAGGGGGGTATTTATAGGGAGTTCTATGGCCAAGATCAAGCCATGTGGGGGGGGGGCAAGTGGAGGGCCAAGATGTGCCCAAGTGCACCCTACCTACTCCACAAAACACTCCACAAACAATGGCCCATGTTTTAGGCCCCAAAACCCTCTCATTCGTCCAAGGCAAAAGCCCGCATTGCCGTCCCACACTCCACCAACTTGAGGGTGACAAGTGTCGCCCTCTCGTTGGTCCAAAACATTTCGTCTCTCGGAAAAACCCGCAAAAATTAAAAATGACATAGCCGGAATTTTCCCTTCCCAAGTTCTGTAAAACGTTTCGTCGAAAAACGATTCTAATCGGGTGTTGTGCACAAAAATATTTTCGCTCCTATGCCTAACTTAAGGCTCAAACTTCGTACGTACGTCCTTACGTACATACTCTGGAAATACGGGGTATAACAATATATATATTCTTTTAAAATATCATGCTCAAGAGGATAGGAAGAATCACATACCTTGCGACGATTATCGACTATTAGCAAAACGCTCCACGGCTATAACCCGGCTAGCCTTGTCCACCTTTCAAGTAGAACATGCTACTTGCAGAACTTTCAACCTATAAAGGTTATACAAGTCTATCAACGTCTAGACTACTCGGTATAATAAATCTAGATACAAGATTCTACGGAAAATTGGGCAGCACTTCCCTACCCGTCAATCTTCACAAGTCTCAGAAATACAAATCTATGTAAATCTGATTTAATCCTTCTTCTTTAATATTCTTCTGATGTGATTTCAGTTCAAGTCTTTTCTGTAATATCCTTTTATTACAGTTCAATTCTCTTCTATGAATCTTATATTCATTTCTATACAACTACAGTATGTAATTTCCAATTACAATAGAAGGTCAAGAGTATTTACCTCGATAAGCCCAAAATTATCCAAGTTTAAATGTCGATCTTGAGCAACGTTTAGCTCCTACTTTGGGTGCTCCAACCCGCTCCAAACAACCCTTAGAAGTTCTACGCAACTTCTTCTTAATACTTCAATCGGCTATGAAGATTTTCCTTAGGGTTGTGTTTTGTGACTGAAGGGAAGTATAATAGTATTTACTGGCTTTTAGATAGGGTAACCTTGGAATACTACATGGTATTTGGGCAAGGTATTTTGGAATAGTAATAATACTTGGAGAATACTTTTCTACCAAGGGGGTATTTATACGAGACAACTCAAGAGAGGGGTACTCTCGGCCAAGGCCACTGGGAGGGTGTACCCGCCGGCGAGAACTACTCAAGGGGAGGAAGGCTTGGACGAACCATAGAGAGGGAGGGAGAGTGTCACGACCCGAACCCGAGCCCGTTACTGGTGCCTTACCCCGGGCACCCTAGTGATACAACATCAGAGAAAATCAGCGGAAATAAAACATAAACATGAAACAAGAGACATGATAAATAAACAGGCCAACCAAAACAGTTGCCTTCTGTATAAATACATAAAAACCCGAACAGTTATCCTTTTTACAAACTCTGCCCACAACAGTACTACAGACCTCTAAGAAGTGACAACAACTATGACGGGATAGGGCCCCGCCATACCCACACGAATGTACAAGAACCTCTGCACTCGGGTAACATACCAAAAGATAAGCCTCCAAGAAAGCGGGGCTTCCAACCTGTCGTGATCCTATGGCGAGGATCCACAACCGATGTACCTCTACTGCGGCATAAACGGACCCCAAGGAGGTCGATCTGACAACAGGTACCAAATATGTGAAACTGAAAATACTGTAAATGAAATCATAACAGTCTATATAAAACAGGAGACATGTATGATAACCAAACTACAGCTCATAGCATAAAAGCAGTCATGTCAAGTCAGGGACTCACGCCCTCAAAGTCATCCCTCATGCCCGTGGAACTCCTTCCTCACTGCCGGCAGTCTAGGTATAAATTGTGTGGAATACGTGTCTCGGCCCATCCCATGGGACTCGATAAAGAACCAGGTGGAATACGTGTCTCGGCCCATCTCATGTGACTCGATAAAGAATCAGGTGGAATACGTGTCTCGGCCCATCTCATGGGACTCGATAAAGAATCAGGTGGGATACGTGTCTCGGCCCATCTCATGGGACTCGATAAAGAATCAGGTGGGATACGTGTCTCAGCCCATCTCATGGGACTCGATAAAGAATCATTCATAACAAATCAGCCGACCCTCCATCGAGAGACGCGGTAGCACAAAAATACAACACTTGCACAACAAAGGCTATCACCACAAGCATAGGCAAGTTCAACATACTCATGGACTTATATTTTATTACAAAAAATCCGGGTTTTAACCCCAAAGTACTACATACATTAACTCTTTTCAAAAGATCCGTTTCTTTCACAAAATTCACACGATATCCGTAGTATGAAAATAGAGTGACTATCTTTTTAAGTAAACCAAAACACTTCCCTTTGTAAAATCAAGTAACAACATTATTTTCCAAACGTTCAAGTTTGCCTAATTTCAAATGCTCAAGTCTCTTATTTTAGAAAGGTTTCATAACTCATAGTCTTAATCCCTTTTAAAACAATTGAGTAACATAAGTATTATGTGTGAGCCGTTTATTCTTGTTTATAACAATCTTGTTACAGCAGCTTCTATGCAGATGGAGGTTTCTACTGATTTTAATAACAATTAGTCAATACATCTCCTTTATTAACGCTGCAATGGTTTGTTCGATACTTATTCTCATTTCCGAAATCATTAACACATTATTCTTTAAAAGCCAAGTACTCATTACTCACGAATGAGGTTTCACAACTTTTTAACAAAATTCATAGTCCTTAACATTTCATAAAACGTCATTTATAAGTTAAGTCTCTTATCTTTTAAGATCAAGTGTCTTAACTTCTAAAATCAATAAACCATTCTTTTACCTACATAAAGTTGTTATAACTAACTTCCCATAAAGCTATTATAACACCTTATGTTTTAGACCAACCAAAACTCGTTTAGCACACGTACGTCTACCGTACTATATAGTTCACAACAATCATGCTAGAAAAGATAGGAAGAGGTTCACATACCTCGCGACGATTATCGACAAATAGCAAAACGCTCCAAGTACTTCAACCCGTCGGCTACTCCTTAAGCCCGAGAGATCACGCCACGTAGTACTCCACTCCTAAAATGGTCATAGTACTTCTATCAAACCTTTCTTACCATTGAAGACTTATACCAATAAAAAGCCCTCTAATTCTACGGAAAATTGGCGACTTCCCGCTTTTACTCACTTTTCCATCTTTCTCCAAGGCGAATAATCGTAATATATATACCATATATATATAAGGCGTAATAATTAAACAACATAAATAAGAGGATTACACGCCCAAACAGTAGCGGTTTACTATCACGCCTTCATAACAACAATAAGTAAAAGAAGGGATTACGCTACCAACCGTAGCGGTTTACTATCACGCCTTCATAACAATACAATAATTAAAAAGGGATCACACGCCCAAACGGGCGCGATTGAAAAATCTTCCCTTAATGAAATGTAAATACAGTCCAAAGTAAATACGGTCCGAAGTAAATACAGTCCTTAAGTTGGGGTCCTTGGCCAACTTTGTCCATTTTACTTATCCAATTTACTCATTAGTCATCCAACTTATATTTCAATTCTTAATATAAGTTATAGTTACTTTGTTAATTACTTCTTCACAAGTAAGATACGTTTTTACCATTTTAATGGCAAACGGCCAATCCTTTCTTTTAACAAGTTAACAAGATCCAACTCTTCCAAACTTTACTCCATATATTATTTACTCCATAATATACTTATAATATATGTATAATGACCAAATCACAAAGAGGTTAAGATTTACTACCTCAAATAGCCCAAAATCTATCCAAGAACTTAATGTCGTTCCAAGCAAGTCTTAGCTCCAATATTTATGTTACAAACCACCACAAATCACCCTAAGAAGCTCCTAACCATCATCTCTTCAAGAACCAACTCAAACAAGTGAAGAACACTTAGGCTTTTCTTCCAAGAGCTCTCGGCCAAGGTGACCTTTTAGAGGCTAGGGGGTGAAATCTTTTCTATCTTTTGGTTAAGAGTCTTCCTAATACACTAGGGAAGAACACTTAAGAGTTTAGGAATTATTGGACAATGTTTGGTTAGAGAGGGGGGGTGTTCGACGAGAGCTAGGAGAGAGGGAGGGAGAGGAAAATATTTCTCAAGTCTTGAAATATCTAAGTGTGCAAGATTTCATCAACAAAGGGTGCATATATAGGACAACCAAGGGATAGGATGAAGGCAAGTGTGTGGTTGAGATTGGGGACAAGTGTGGGTGGGACCCACAAGCCACTTGTCCACACAAAATATCTTGCAAGACTTGGCCACTTGTCTTGGCCACTTGTCACACAATTTCGGCCACAAGGCCACCTAGGGGGGTGACACGTGTCGCCCTCCTACTCGTCCAAAATATTTCATCTTCCGAAAATATCCATAAAGGCCAAAATCTCGAAAACAAAGTGGGCCCCACAAAACCGTAAATTTCTCCCGTGGGCCCCACGTGACCAATTTCGAAAATAAAATTCCATAATTCTCTAATATTCCAAGAAGTCCGAATACCAAATCTGGGAATCCAATTCCCATCAACGAACATTTTCCTTTACAAAAACCGGAAACTTTTCCGTCGAAAAATCACATCTTTCTTTCTTTTCAAAATTTCTGCCGTATTCTCGTACGTACGTCCTCGCATACATACCCTGGAACTACGGGGTGTAACAGAGAGGGTTTTCAAGACTTAGGGATCTTTGTGGATGAAGAAGTCTTCACAAAGGGGGGGTATTTATAGGGAAATCAAAGGCCAAGATCAAGCCAAGTGGTAGACAAGTGTAGGGTGAGGATTTACCCATGTGTACCTTATCCATCTACCACACCAACTATCACAAATATCCTACCTAACCCAAGACCCCAATTCGTCCCATGTGACGCCCACAACAACGTCCAATATGAGGGTGACACATGTCACCCTCCCGTTGGTCCAAAATGTTTCATCTCTCGGAAAAATCCGCAAAACTTTGAAATGACATAGCCGTAATTTTCCCTTCGCGATTCTTGTAAACGTTTCGTCGAAAAACGATTCTTTTCGGTAGTTGTGAACAAAATTTTCGGCCCTTGCCTACTTTAAGGCTCAAACTTTTCTACGTACGTCCTCACGTACATACTCAGGAAATACGGGGTATAACAATATTCCGCTGATTTCTCTGATGTTGTATCACTAGGGTGCCCGGGGTAAGACACCACTCACGGGCCCGGGTTCGGGTCGTGACAGGGTGTATAGTATACGTGGGGTATAATTGTGCGATAAGTCCCTGAGTGGTGTGAATTATAAGAGAGTAGTTAAGCTAAGAAGACCACTAGGTTTTCGTGACTTGATTAGTGGGATAATTCCTTGGGTTGTGTAAGATGGAAGTGGTTGCTTTCAGGACTTGTATAGGTAAGGTTGTTCCGGATCGGGGAACAAGAGTCTGGTGCGATTATGGGTCGGGTTGAGGACCATTCGCGGGTCAACCGCGGCCGGTTTGGGGTTGGGTCGATTCGAGTGGTCCCGGTGGTAGGGTCACGAGGGTGCTAAGCCCAGGTTTAGGTAGCCATCGTATGAGTTCGTGGATGTGTTCGACTAGAATCGGATCGTGAAGGCCGGGAATGGCCTTGAAAGAATTTGAGGCTAAGATGTGTTAAGATGATGGAAATGTCCTTTTTATAAGTAAAGAAGGGAAGAAAGTATCCGTTGGACCATGGGTGGAAGTTTTGTGTTGTTATGCACGTTGGAGGTGATTCCTCGTTGGCGGGGATTTAAGTATTTGCGCGTATGTTATTTTGTGGCCAGGTGTGGCATGATTGGTTTCGTAAGTATAGTAGTGAAGACTATACCGGCGCAGGTATGTTTTGGAGACTTAGAAGGAACATTCGGGGCGAATGTTTCTAAGGGGAGAAGAATGTTATACTCCGTAGTTCCAGGGTATGTATGTGGGGATGTACGTACGAGAATACGACAAAAAATTTGGAAAGAAAGAAAGATGTGATTTTTCGACGGAAAAGTTTCCGGTTTTTGTGAAGAAAAAGGTTCGTTAATGAGAATTGGATTCCCAGATTTGGTATTTGGACTTCTTGGATTATATTAGAATTTTGGGATTTTATTTTCAGAAATGGTCACGTGGGGCCCACGGGAGAAATTTACGGTTTTGTGGGGCCCGTTTTGTTTTTGAGATTTTCGGTATTTTGGATATTTTCGGAAGACGAAATATTTTGGACCAATCGGGGGCGACACGTGTCACCCCCATGTGGCCATGGTTGGCCGTTTCTTGAGTGACACTTGGCTTGGCCGAAATGGTAGGGACAAGTGGCTTGCCACTTGTCCCAAGTCTTGTGAAGCCATTTGGAGGGTGGGACCCACACACACTTGTCCCAAGATCTCACCACACACCTTGCATAGATCTTGACCCTTGAATCCCCTATATATACCCCCTTAGTTGATGACTAAAATTCATTCCACTTAAGAGCTTTCAAGGCAAATACTCCCTCTCCTGAGCTTGAGTTTCGTCCCCTCCCCTCTTGAGTAGAAATACTTTGAGTATTGTAGTATTATCCCTAGTACCTTGGCCTAGTATCCCTAGTAGTATTCCAAAGTTGTTTTAATACTAGGAGCCCGGAAATACTAATTTTTTCCAAAAGTCGCAAAATGAAACCCTAGAAAAATCTTCATAAACTTGGTTGAAGTGTTAAGAGAAGTTGTTTAGAAACTTATAAGGGTTGCTTGGAGCGGGTTGGAGCGTAAGGAATTGGAGCTAAACGTTGCTCAGGATCGACTTTAATCTTGGATAATTTTGGGCTTATCGAGGTAAATAATCTTGTCCCCCTATTGTAATTGGAAATTACATGTTGTAGTAATATATAGTTGAGTATACTATATATAGAATGAGTATTGAAAAGAATTGAACTGTATTTACATTAGACTGTTGTATTATTGTGTATTAGAATTCTACACGTCCTGCTAGACCTGTAAACCCATCGGAGGTGATGGCCTGGTAGCGGGCATGTATAAGGGAGGAGATTTATGTGATAGCGGGGAGGTCTTTGCGAATTTTACGTAGAATATTCTACGAGGTGATCTAGGAGTTGATAGGCGTTTTGTGGCCTTTATAGGTTGCAGTACTTCGAGTAGCGTATTCTACTTGAAGAGTGGAAAAGGCTAGCAGAGTTACAATCGTGAGCGTTTTGCTAATTGTCGATAATCGTCGCGAGGTATGTGAACCTCTTCCTATCTTTTCTAGCATGATTGTTGTGAACTATGTAGTGCGGTGAGCGTCATGTTCTAAGTGATTTGGTTGGTTTAAAACATGGGTGTTATAATAGCTTTATGGGAAGTTAGTTATAACGACTTTATGTAGGTAAAAGAATGGTTTATTGATTGTAGAAGTTAAGAGACTTGATCTTAAAAGATAAGAGACTTGACTTAAAAACGACTTGATTTTGAAAGTTAAGAGACTTGATCTTGAAAGATAAGAGACTTGACTTATAACGACTTGTTTTCGGAAAAAGAGAAGTAACTTGATTTTATGTATAGGTTACTTGTTTTGAAAAGAGTAAGTTATTTGGGTTTTAAAAGAATACTTGTTGTTGTTTTAAAAGAAAAGAAACTTGTGGAATTAAAGAGTTTTTGGTTTAGAACATAAAGTGTTATAACAGCTTTATGGGAAGTTAGTTATAACGACTTTATGAAAACAAATGAATGGTTTTATCATTGGTTTTAAAATGGTAACTTGACTTTAAAAGGAAAAGGGTTTTGGTCTAAAAAGAAGGCATGGTATTGTCTTAATTTGGTTAAAAAGGAAAGTCTGGAAGTTGTTTTGTTTTATTTAAAATGTTAGTAACTTTATTCTGATACTTCGGGTATCGGGTGACTTTTGTAAAAGAAATGGATCTTCTAAAAAGAATTTAACATACGTAGTACTTTGGGGATTAAAACCTGGACTTGTCATAAAATGAAAGTACCTTGAGTTGTGTGTAACGTGCCTATGTTTGCGTGTGATAGCCTTGTTGTGCAAGTGTTGTATTCTTATGTTACCGCATCTCTCGATGGAGGGTCGGTCGTGTTATTCTTGATCATTTTGGACATACTGACACGATGGGCGGCCCACGGGTATGCTTCCACTATGATAGTCCATGGGCATACTCGATAGATGGTCCACGGGTATGCGGCCATGATGAGGTTCGTTTCCATGTTGATAGTGTTATTCCATGGACTAGCTCTCCGTGAGGTTTCTTGGTCGGCGCCTTGGTATCTGGTGGTTGGCTTTCGTACTTGCCCCGTCTCGTGGCTGATTCGGCCTTGGTACCTGGTAGTTAGCCTTCACACTTGCCCCGTTCAGTTTAGTGGCGAAGTCTCGTGACACGGCCTTGGTACCTGGTAGTTAGCCTTCGTACTTGCCCCGGCCAGCTGCGTGGCGCAGGCTTGGTATCTGGTAGTTGGCTTTCGTACTTGCCCCGTGTCAGCTTCGTGGTTTGGTTGTATAGTATTGTTAGTACGGTTGTTATGACACAGGTGGGACCTAGTGTTCATGTGTACTTCTTAGTGTGATTATATCATAGACTGCCGGCAGTGAGGAAGGTATTCCACGGGCATGATTGATGTTGTGGGCGTGAGACCCATTGTTATACTTGAGTAATGACTTTGAGGGCGTGAGTCCCTGACTTGACATGACTGTTTATATATTGGACTGTAGTTTGGTTATCATACATGTCTCCTGCTTTATATAGACTATTATGATTTCACTTACAGTATTTTCTGATTTCACATACTTGGTACTGTTGTGCGACCTCCTTGAAGTGCGTTCATCTGCGGTAGAAGTGCATTGGTTGTGGATCCGCGCTCTTAGGATCACAGTCCAGCGTTTTGGGAAGCTCCGTTTCTCCGGAGGCTTATCTTTGGTATAGTCCCTGTCAGTGTAGTTACTTGTACATTCAGGGGTATGGCGGGGCCCTGTCCCGTCATAGTTATGGTTACATTCTTAGAAGTCTGTAGTACTGTTGTGGGCAGGGTTTTGTAAAAGGATTTAACTGTTTAGTTCGATATATGTATATATTCAGGAAGGTGGCCGTTTAGTTGCTTTGGTTCATGCTTTATGACTTGTCTCATGTTTTAGTTTTTTTATTTCCGCTGATTTTCTCTGATGTTGTATCACTAGGGTGCCCGGGGTAAGGCACCAGTCACGGGCCCGGGATCGGGTCGTGACAAGAGGGGTCCAACTTATAATACAACTCTAAGGCACGATCTCAGAGTGAGAAGAATAGAAACCAATCCTAAATGTCCTGCAGCCTCCTGATTATAGATATGGTGCACAACACACCGATAATCAAGACTCTACTAGACACGGTCTGTAGACACTTTCCGAGGACTAACTGCTCTGATACCACTTTTGTCACGACCCGACCTCGGGCCCGCGACTGGTGCCTTACCCCGGACACCCTAGTGATACAACATCAGAGAAAATCAGCGGAAATAAAAACTCATAAAAGATAAACAGTAAAATAAGAAGACAGGCAACCAAAACGGTTACCTTTCGGTATATATAAATAAAAACTTGAACAGTTACATCCTTTACAAACCGTGCCCACAACAGTACTACAGACCTCTAAGAGTTTTTATACAACATGACGGGACAGGGCCCCGCCATACCCCTGAATGTACAAGTACCTACAGTGACATGGGACTATACCAAAAGATAAGCCTCCGGAGAAACGGAGCTTCCCAAACGCTGAACTGCGATCCTATGAACGAGGATCAACAACTGGTGTACCTCACTGCGGCATGACGCAGCCCGAAGGAGGTTAGTACAACAGTACCAAGTATGTGGCTCAAAATCAGTAAATGAAATCATAGTAGTCTATATAAAGCATGAGACATGTATGATAACCAAACTACAGTACACAACATATAAGCAGTCATGTCAAGTCAGGGACTCACGCCCTCAAAGTCATCCCTCAAAATATAACAATGGGTCTCACGCCCACAACATCAATCATGCCCGTGGAATTCCTTCCTCACTGCCGGCAGTCTATGATATAACAACACCAAGGAGTACACATGAACACCAGGCCCTACCTGTGTCATAAAACCGTACGGGGCAAGTACGAAGGCTAACTACCAGATACCAAAGCCGCATCATCAACTGACCGGGGCAAGTACGAAAGCCAACTACCAGATACCAAAGCCGTACTAACAATACTATACAACTATATCACGAAGCTGACACGGGGCAAGTACGAAAGCCAACTACCAGATACCAAGGCCGCGTCACGTAGCTGACGGGGGCAAGTACGAGGGCTAACTACCAGATACCAAGGCCGTGATCACGAGACTTCGCCACAAAACTGAACGGGGCAAGTGCGAAGGCTAACTACCAGATACCAAAGCCGAATCAGCCACGACCGGGGCAAGTACGAGAGCCAACCACCAGATACCAAGGCCGAATCAGTAAAACCCCATGGAGGGCTGGTCCATGGAATGACACTATCAATAACTGATCGGGGCAAGTACGAAAGCCAACTACCAGAACCAACCTGCATCAGCAACGACCGGGGCAAGTACGAGGGCTAGCTACCAGATACCAAGGCCGAATCAGTAACCTCATGGAGAGCTAGTCCATGGAACAACAATCCTAATGGAACCCTACCCGTGGGCCACCCAACGTGTCAGTAGGTCCAAGGATCAAAAATAACATGACCGGCCCTCCATCGAGAGACGCGGTAACATAAGGATACAACACTTGCACAACAAGGTTATCACACGCAAACATAGGCAAGTTACACACAACTCAAGGTACTTTATACTTTTTAAACCAAGTGGCTTACACTTTTAAAACAACGTCAAATATACTTTTAAAACCCAAGTAACTAGCTCTTTTAAGATCAAGGTACTCCTACCTTTTAAAACCAAGCCACTTATATGTTTCTCATCAAGAAAAGTTCGATATTTAAAAATAAGTTACTTATACTTTTAGACTCAAGTTACTTCTCTTTTCCCAAAATCAAGTTACCATTTTAAATCCAATAATAAAACCATTCTTTTGTTTCCATAAAGTCGTTATAACTAACTTCCCATAAAGCTATTATAACACTTTATGTCTTAAACCAATTTAAGACGAAACCATGCCTTTCTTTTAAACCAAAACACTTCAAATTCTTAAGTCTCTTTTCTTTTAGAAATCAAGTTCCTTACTTTGGAATTTTAAGAAAATCAAAACTTGATTATAATAATTCTTATTAGAGCAGCCATGATCTAGGAAATGTAATACAATTTTGTCTTATCTTAGCTTCTATGCAGATGGAGGTTTCTACTGGTTTTAATATAATTAATCGTCATTACATTTTCCTTTATTAACACAGCAATGGCTTGTTCGATAGTTATTCCCATTTCCGAAATTAATATAACTTATTCCTTTATCTAGACCAAGTACTCATTACTCACGAATGAGGTTTCACCACTTTAACACCATTCAAGTTCTTCACATTTCATATCAAGTCAAGATATAAGTCCAGTCTTTTATCTTTTAAAAATCAACCAAAATTTGTTTAGCACACGTACGTCTACCGTACTACATAGTTCACAACATCATGCTAGAAAAGATAGGAAGAGGTTCACATACCTCGCGACGATTATCGACAATTAGCAAAATGCTCCAAGTACTACAACCTTGCTAGCCTTTTCCACCCTTCAAGTAGAATACGCTACTCGTAGTACTTCCACCTATAAAGGCCACAAAACGTCTATTAACTTCTAGATCTCTTCGTAGAATATTCTAAATACAAGATTCCTTATTCTACGGAAAATTCGGCAGCACCTCCCCCCCCGAAACCACATAAATCTCCTCCTCTATCAAGGCCTGCTACCAGGCCAACAACTCTGGGGATTACACGCCTAACTGACATGTACAACACCGCCTACAATAATACTACAAGTCTCAGAATACATTCAATGTAAATCTGATTCAATTCTTTATAATCATCCTTCCAATAAATCTTATACTCAATTCTAAACTACTACAACATGTAATATCTAATTACAATAGGGGGACAAAGATCATTACCTCGATAAGCCCAAAATTATCCAAGATTATAAGTCGATCCTGAGCAACGTTTAGCTCCAAATCCTTACGCTCCAACCTGCTCCAAGCGACCCTTAGAAGTTTCTAACCAACTCCTCTTCAAGATCCAACTCAAAAAAGTGAAGAACACTTAGGTTCCAACACTACCAACTTTCGGTCAAGGGGTGTATTTAGGCTAGGGGTGTGAAATCTTTTCCAACACTTGGTTCACAATCTTCCTAACACCTTAAGGAAGAACACTTAAAAGTTGAAGGATTTTTGGACAACTTTTGGTCAAGGGGGAGGCCGATTGTCGAGACACTCAAGGGAAGGGAGGGAGGATTTTTCAAGACTTGTAAATCTCTAAGTGTTGGATGAATAAGTTTAAGGGGTATTTATAGAGAAATCAAGGGCTAGGATTAAAGCAAGTGTGTGGTCATGATTGGGCCATGTGTGTGTGTGTTATACCCCGTATTTCCAGAGTATGTACGTGAGGGCGTACGTATAAAAGTTTAAGCCTTAAGTTAGGCAAGGACCGAAAATTTTGTTCACAACTACCGAAAAGAATCGTTTTTCGACGAAACGTTTTACAAAACTTGCGAAGGGAAAATTACGGCTATGTCATTTATAATTTTTGCGGATTTTTCCGAGAGATGAAATATTTTGGACCAACGAGAGGGCGACACTTGTCACCCTCAAGTGGACGGTTGTGGTGGCCGAGAGTGTGCACGTTTTGTGCAATGTTTTGTGCCTAAAACATGGGTCAATGTTTGTGAGGGATTTGTGGAGTAGGGTTAGGGTGCACTTGGGCAAATCTTGACCCTCCACTTGCCCCCTACTTGGCTTGATCTTGTCCATTGGTTTCTCTATAAATACCCCCCCCCCCCTTTGTTGAAGACTTCTTCATCCACAATAATTTCCAAGTCTTGAAATCCCCTCCTCTTCTTGTTGCTCGTCCAAGAGCTCTCCCCCTCCCCCTTTGAGAGGCCTTTGGCCGAGGGGTACCCCCCCTTTCCTAGTGGTGCTAGCCGTAGCACACCCCCCCCTTGCCTAGTTGTTCTCGTAAATACCCCCCCCCCCTTGGTAGAAAAGTATTCTCCAAGTATTGTTACTATTCCAAAAATACCTTAGCCTATTGTCACGACCGAACTCGGGCGTGGTAGTGCCTTACCCTGCACCCTAGTGATACATACATCAGAGTAATCAGCGGAATATAAAACAAGATATGAAATATGAAACAATTATCTGAAGAAAAGTTGCCTTTCGGCATATATATAAAAACTTAAACCCAAACAGTTACATCCTTTTTACAACTCTGCCCACAACAGTACTACAGACCTCTAAGAATGATATAACAACAATGGCAGGACAGGGCTCCGCCATACCCCTGAATGTAAGCACCTACAACGACAGGGGACTATACCACTAATAAGCCTCCGGAGAAACGGAGCTTCCCCAATGACGTGACCACGAGAGCTAGGATCAACGGCGGTGTACCTCTACTGCGGCGTAACGCAGCCTCCGAAGGAGGTCGATAACAGTACCAAGTATGTGAAATCAAAATCAGTAAATGAAATCATAGTAGTCTATATAAAGCAGGAGACATGTATGATAACCAAACTACAGTTCACAATAAATAAGCAGTCATGTCAAGTCAGGGACTCACGCCCTCAAAGTCATCACTCAAATATAACTATGGGTCTCACGCCCAATGTTACACCCCGTAAATTCAAGGAGTTAAGATAAGATCATACCAAGGATTATAAGATTGAAAGTTGAAAAGATAAGTTGGCAAGCATGTGTTGGACGGATTTGAGTTTACCTTGGAGTGTTGTACCCCAGTTGTTAAGAGTTTCGAGGTGTTTAAAAGCCTAATTTGTAGTTCGTTAAATCTAGATCCCAACGCAACAAACCGTTCGTCGTTTGGACATCGGGGTCAAAAGTTATGGAAGTTACAAGTTTGGTGCGCGATCAGCTAGCCGCAGTTCTCGATGCAGTGCAGCGCGCGCCCCGGGACTACGAGGCATGGCGCCAGTATCTTGAGGTCACAGGGTTGCAGCGCCATGGCCGAATGCGCATGGCGCGACATGCGGAAGATTTATTTTTGGAAGTGGAAGCGCCGCGGCGCCTAGGCGGGAATTTTGCGTAGTAAGTGACGAAAATCAGGAGATATTTTGTTAAAAACCTATGGGAGGGTGACAAGTGTCCCTCCCATCCCTTTTGACATGATTAGGGCCTATTTTAGGGCCAAGTCTTGGAAGACTTGGCCATTTCATTTCAAAACCCTTCCATGGAAAACCCTCTCCCTTCTCTCTAGTTTTTGGAAGAAACCTAGCTTTAGAGGAGATTGTTGGAGCGGCGGCAAGAAGAAAAAGTGTGGGTAAACTTGTGGGTAACGCTGGTGGGCGATTTTGACGGAAAGTGGTGGAAGAAAAAGGGGCTTTTGTGGGCTATTTCTTAAGGTAAGAGTTTCCCCTTTCTCTTGGTTATGAGCCTAAGGCTGTTTTATTTTAGTAGTATAGATGTGAGCCTGAGGCTGTTTTATTTTAGTAGTTTAGAGTTGAGCCTAAGGCTGTTATATTGTAGTAGTATAGAATTGAGCTGAAATTTGTTTTATATTGTATAGATTTGGATCTTGTTGTCTTGTTAAAAGCGAAATGGGCATGTTAGCCTTAAGATTGTAATTGTTGAAGATGTCTAGGGCTAGATATCATGTTAGACCTAAGAACTTGGATTGGAAAGTATTGAAAGGGATTTAAGAATTGGTTTATGGTTGGCCAAGAATGGCATGGAAAGTATTGGGTTATTTTGTATTATTGTGGGCGTTTGGTTATTGAATTCAACCTTGAAAAGAGGTGGCATAGTAAGTAAGAACAAAGGAAGTGCCGTCAAATTACCGTAGAATCTAGGGACTTTGCACTTAGTTATTCTACGTTCAAGCTAGAGTTTGATAGACGTTTCATGACCCTTATAGATTGAAGTACTACGGTAGCATATTCTACTTAAGAGGCGATAGTCTTGTGGAGCATTTTGCTTATTGTCGACAATCGTCGCGAGGTGTGTGATTCTTCCTATCCTCTTCACATTGACTATTTGTGAAATATATAGTGCGGTGAGACGCGTGTGTTAAAGGAATTAAATTTCCCTTTTGTGCCTTGACTTGATATGAAGTGTAAGTGTCTTGATTGTTCAAGAAAAGAGTAGGAAAATCTTATTCGTTAGTAATAAGTGCTTGGTTGTTAAAGAATAAGCCCTCTTGATCTCATGGGGCTTATAGTGTAATTGGTTGGGTTAAAACATAAAGTGTTATAACGGCTTTATGGGAAGTTGGTTATAACCACTTTATGTAAGTAAAAGAATGTTTTGTTGATTTCAAAGGACTAGTGATTTGACTTAATTGGTGTCAAAAAGTGTGAAACCTCATTCGTGAGAAATGAGTCCTTGGTTTTTAAAAAAAGGAATAATGTTACCCAAATTTCGGAAATGGGAAGAAGAATCGAACAAGCCAATGCAGCGCTAATAAAGGAAATAGTAATGACATTCAATCATGTTAAAACCAGTAGAAACCTCCATCTGCATAGAAGCTAAGATAAGACAAAATTGTATTACATTTCCTAGATCATGGCTGCTCTAATAAGAACTATTGAAATCAAGTTTGATCTTCTTAAAAATTTCAAAGTAAGGAATTCGATTTTCTAAAGGAAAAGAGACTTAAGAATTTGAAGTATTTTTGTTTAAAAGAAAGGCATGATTTTGTCTTGACTTGTTTTATTAATCATAAAGTGTTGTAATAGCTTTATGGGAGGTTAGTTATAACGACTTTATGAAAATAAATGTTATACCCCGTATTTCCAGAGTATGTACGTGAGCGCGTACGTATTATAATTTGAGCCTTAAAGTTGGCTAGTTTCGAAATTTGTACACAACACCCGATTAGAGTCGTTTTTCGACGAAACGTTTCCACAGCTTTCGTAGGGAAAATTCCGGCTATGTCATTTATAATTTTTGCGGATTTTTCCGAGAGACGAAACATTTTGGACCAACGAGAGGGCGACACTTGTCACCCTCTAATTGGAAGGAGTGGACGGACGAAAGTGGGAAGGTTGGCACGTTTTTTGTGCATTATTTTTGGTCAAGGAGTTGGTAGGATATTTTGGGTAGATGGATAAGGTTGCACATGGCTTAATCTTGACCTTACACTTGCCTAACACTTGGATGGATCTTGGCCATTGGTTGGCCTTCACTTGACCTATAAATACCCCTCTAGTTGAAGACTTTCTTCATCCAAAAACTTGAGCAATCTAACTAAGTCTCAAAATACTCCCTCTCCCTTGAGCTTTCGTCCACCACACCCCCCTCCCCCTTTGAGAGCCCTTGGGCGAGAGCCACCTCCTCCCTTTGAGGTGTTTTGCCGTGGTACCCCTTAGCCTAGTTGTCTCGTATAAATACCCCCCTTTTTGTGGTATAGAAATACTCTCCAAGTATTGTTATAATGCCCAAATACCTTGGCCCAAATACCTTGTAGTATTCCCAAGGTTACACTTTTACAAAAGCCCAGAAAATACTATTATACTTCCCTCACTCACAAAAACGAAACCCTAAGTAAATCGTCACCCGTAGTTGAAGTCATAAGTAGAAGTTGGTTAGAACTTCTAAGGGTTGGTTGGAACGGATTGGAGCGCCCGGAGTAGGAGCTAAACGTTGTTCATGATCGACATATAAACTCGGATAATTTTAGGCTTATCGAGGTAAACATTCTTGACCTTCTGTTGTAATTGGAAATTACATGTTGTAGGAGTATATAGTTAAGTATACTATATATAGAACTGAACATAGTTGTGCGGCAATGTCTTTTGACTTAAGCTGAATAATACTTACGGCAATGTCTTGCGACTTAAGCTGAATTTAAAGAAGAATCGAATCGTAATTACATAGGGTGTATCAGACATGAGACTTGTGTAACATTACTTGTGTAGTAGAATTGTACACGTCCGTTAGACGTGTTAACCCCCCTGGTTGGCTTGGTAGCGGCCTCGATAGATGAGGAGATTTACGCCGTTGCGGAGAGTCTTCGAATTTTTACGTAGAATATTCTACGTCGGGATCTAAAGATATTAATAGGCGCTTTATGGCCTCTATAGGTTGTAGTACTACGTGTGGAGTAATCGCTTGGTGAGAGTGTAGCCGACGGTTTGAGGTACTTGGAGCGTTTTGCTATTAGTCGATAATCGTCGCGAGGTATGTGAACCTCTTCCTATTTGTTCTAGCATGATATGTGTATAACTATGTAGTACGGTGACGTACATATGTTTAATGTATTTGATTGGTTTGAAACATAAAGTGTTATAACGCTTTATGGGAAGTTGGTTATAACACTTTATGTAGGTAAGAAAGTACTTGTGGTTTTTAAGAGGTAATCGATTTGAACTATAATCGGTGGCTATGTGATAATAAAGAACTTGAAGTATTTCAAAAGATTTTTGAATCATTTTGAGAGAAGAAGTAATACTTGGTTTTGGAAACTTAAGAGTTATACTAGCTTTATGGGAAGTTAGGTATAACGGCTTAAAATGTTTCTTGATTTGGAAATCGAATGTGTATCGACAAACCATCGCAGCGTTAATAAAAGGAAATGTTTTGGACAGATTTAGTATTATTAAAACCAGAGAAACTTCCATCCGCATAGAAGCTAAGATGAGACAAAATGACATTTCCTAGATCATGGTCGCTTAATAAGATTGATTATAAACAAGAATAACCTACTCACTTATAAGACATAGGTTTCTCAAAACGTTTAAAGGAGAATTATGTTTTAAAGGATTTAAAACTATGAACTACGAAACCTTTTTCTAAAATGAGAAACTTGAGCATTCGAAATTAGGCAAACTTGAACGTTTGGAAAATAAGGTTGTTACTTGATTTTACAAAGGAAAGCATTTTGGTTTACTTAACAATGTTAGTCACTCAAATTTTATACTACTGTATCGGGTGACCTTTGTAAAAGAAATGGATCTTAAAGGGAATTTAACTGACGTAGTACTTTAAGGTTAAAATCCGGACTTGGACATAAAATGAAAGTACCTTGAGTCGTGTGTAACTTGCTTATGCTTGTTGTTATGAAACTTGACCATGTTACGTGTGATAGCCTTGTTGTGCAAGTATTGTGTTCTACTCGACTCACGGTCATCCGAAATGTATTTCACTTGATTACCGGTCATCCGAATGTATTTCACTTGATTACCGGGTCTCATCCGGGAATGTATTTCACTTGATTACCGGGTCATCCGGGAATGTATTTCACTTGATTACCGGGTCATCCGGGAATGTATTTCACTTGATTACCGGTTCATCCGGGAATGTATATCACTTGACTCTGGGCTCATCCGAATGTATTTCATCGACTCTGGTTCATCGGAATGTATTCCACACGCTTCTATATCGGGTCCATAAGATGGGCGAGACCTGTATACGTATCACATGATTTGTACCTAGATCCGGCGGTGAGGAAGAAGTTCCACGTACGTGAGGATGACTTTGAGGCGTGAGTCACGACTTGACATCGCTTCTATGTTGTGATCGTAGTTTGGTTATCATACATGTCTCCGCTTTATATAGACTATTATGATTTCATTTACGATTTTACGCTTTCACATACTTGGTACTGTTATCGACCTCCTTCGGGCTGCGTTCATGCCGCAGTAAAAGGTACATCGGTGTCGATCCGCTTTTAGGATCACCTTTCAGTATTGGGAAGATCCGCTCCTTCGAGGCTTATCTTTTGGTATGTTACCACAGTCTGTAGATTCTTATACATTCCGGGGTATGGGGGGGCCCTGTCCGTCATACCGTTGTAAAAAATCTTAGAGGTCCAGAGTAATTGTGGGCAGGGTTTGTAAAAAGGATAACTGTTCGGGTATTTATGTATATATGATGAAGGCAACTGTTTTGGTTGGCCTGTTTATTTATCTTTTCTCTTAATTCATGTTCATGTTTTTTATTTCCGCTGATTTTCTCTGATGTTGTATCACTAGGGTGCCCGGGGTAAGGCACCAGTCACGGGCCCGGGTTCGGGTCGTGACAAAAGTGGTATCAGAGCAGTTAGTCCTCGGAAAGTGTCTACAGACCGTGTCTAGTAGAGTCTTGATTATCGGTGTGTTGTGCACCACATCTATAATCAGGAGGCTGCAGGACATTTAGGATTGGTTTCTATTCTTCTCATTCTGAGATCGTGCCTTAGAGCTGTGTGATAAATTGGACCCCTCTGACGTATTCCTTTCATTTACCAGTTATGCCTCCGCGTAAGGCAACCCAGGCCCAGATGGGCAAGGCAGTCGAGGGAGCTGTTAGTGAGATACAGAGGAGTACGAGGGCGCAGGCCCGGCCAAGACTGAGACAAGATTTCGACGGCGGGTTTCGCGACGCCGCCAGCACCAGCAGAGTTTAGAGCCGCAGCCGGTGGGCCGAGACTACAAGACTGAGCCTCCACCCCACACCGGAGCCGATGAGATGGTACAAGGAGATGGCCCGCCATCGCCGGTCGTGGCCGAGATATGAGGATAGGCCGACGCAGCAGCCCACTTCAAAGAAGACCGTAGTTCACCCCGAGCGAGCGGTTTGAGGCTACGACTTCCGAGTCAGAGCCTCCGTTGTTCTATGGATCGAGAGCCGAGGACGACCTCGTGAGTTTATCCGACAAACTGCCGATCATGAGAGTGATCGAGCCTCGAGGCGAGTCGGTGGTATTGGGTTCGCATCACCGCGTGATCGCAGCTTGATCGGTTTGATTCGCGAGCTGTCCCGGGAAGAGCATGCACTTCCAAAGTTTGGGACGAGTTCTCGAGGCATTTCTTGCACATTTCTTGCCTCCACGAATGAGAGGCTCGCCGACAGATTTTTGACATTGGCGGGGCAGGCGGACGGTTAGAGAGTACAATGTGGAGTTCGACTCATTAGCTCGGTATGTTCCCGCCAGAGTAGCGGATATGGAGGATGAGTACACCGCTACGCCACGGGCTGACGATTACTTGGCGAGGCTTGTACGGTGTATCTCTTCACCGCATGGACATTGCCCGCATACAAGCTCATGCACTAGGATGCGAGGCACGGAGAGGTCGACGGAATGACCGAGATCGCAGAAGAGGCCGAACAGCGAGGTCCTTTGGTAACTTTCGAGGCGGACCGCCAAGCTAGCCTAGTTATGTACCTCCGCCAAGATGCAGTGGTCCTCCACGCCTTCGTGTCGTTCGGTATTCGAGCTGGTCGAGCTCGTGGCTTCGTTCACGAGTTTACGTGAGTGCTAGCTGCCAGGATTCATGCCCTCACCGGTGCACGATGTGGCAAACATTATCCCGAAATGTCGTCTTTATCGGTGCTTGCTTCACTGCGTCGCCGGCCATGTGACGAGATCGTGCTTATAGGAGAGGTACCGCGCAGCGCACCTCACGGATCGATGGCGTGTTCATCGCTTTCTATACATGCGCCTGCAGGCGACTTATGATTAGAGTGGAGCGGTAGCTTCGTATATCCTTAACCATCTAGAGGCTTGTATGTTTTGATGTTATGTTAATGTGTTAAGTGTTATGTTCGGATAGCTTTGTGCTAAAATGTGATTTAGGAACCCGTCAGGGAAAAGGTAAGCCCGGGGTGAGAAATGATGAACCTTAGAATATTACAATGAGACCTTAGATGTAAGCGCCGTCGAGTACAAGATTTTGCGAGTGATCCTTGTCGAGTGCATTTTATGCCTAGAATATATTGTGTGATAAGTCTCTGGTTGGGTAAATGAAAGTGGTATCTTTCATGATGTGATTAGCAAGGTTGTTCCGGACGAGAAACGAGAGTCGGCGTGATGAGGCTCGGGTTGAGGACGCGGTTGCGTGTCAACCCGTGAGTCCGAACGGAGGTGGGTCACTGGGTGGTCCCGCCAGCGGTAGGGTCACGAGGTGCTAGGCCCAAGTTTAGATGACCATCGTATGAGTTCGTGGATATGTTCGACCGGCGGATCGTGAAGGCCGGTGGCCTTAAGGAAGATTGAGGCTAGTAAGATAACCAAGTTGGAGGTGGTGACTCCAAGGTTTGGAGAACTAAAGTGATGACTGAAGTGTGGTACGTATACTGGAAGAGTTCAAGAGTTCGAGAAGAGTACGACGAGTAAGGGTAGAGGCGAGCATGTATTGCGAGCATAGATATGATCATTTCTTGTAAAGGGAGAAGGTGCGAAGGATGTATATTTTAGACCTCGTGAATCGACGCAGTCCGGCACCATTTGTTGGGTCACGAGTGACACTAGAACCTCGCGGCAAAGTGACAAAAGTTTGTGATGTTAGAGGAGTTTCCTCGTGGACTTGGATATAAGTATTTGCGTGCATGTGTTGTTTCGTGGCCAGTTGTGGCGTTGGCAACTTATTAGAAGAACTTTATCGTTATCCGTCTTGAGAAGGAACATTCGGGACGAATGTTTCTAAGGAGGGGAGAATAAAGAAATGGTTTCATTATTAGATTTAAAATGGTAATTCGATTTTGGGAAAAGGGAAGTAACTCGTTTTCAAATATTGAACTTCTTGTGATGGAAAAACATAAGTGACTTGTTTATAAAAGGTAGGAGTACCTTGATCCTAAGGGGGTTAAGTACTTGGGTTTTAAATGGTATACTTGACATTGTGTTAAGAAATATTTTGTTATACCCCGTATTTCCAGAGTATGTACGTGAGGGCGTACGTATAAAAGTTTAAAGCCTTGAGTAGGCAAAGTGGCTTGGCCGAATTAAATTTGTTCACAACACCCGATTAGAGTCATTTTTCGGCGAAACGTTTCCACAGCTTTCGTAGGGGAATTTCCGGCTATGTCATTTAGTATTTTTGCGGATTTTTCCGAGAGACGAAACATTTTGGACCAACGGGAGGGCGACACTTGGCACCCTCCAATTGGTGGCTTGAAATCGTCCAATTGGACGAAATAGGCTATGTAAGGCACGTTTTTTGTGCCTTGGCTAAAGTCAAGGGTTGGTAGGATATTTGTGTGTAGTAAATCCTAGCCCTACACTTGCCTAACACTTGGTTTAATCTTGGCCTTTGGTTGGCCATCCCTTGACCTATAAATACCCCTCTCCCTTTGATGAATTCTTCATCCTTTCCACAAATCTCTAAGTGTTAAAATCCCCCCCTCTCTTGTTGTTGTTCTCGCCCCTCCCCCTTGTGTGGCCTTGTGGCCGAGACTTCACCCCCCCTCCTAGTGGTGTTGTTCTCGTATAATATACCCCCCCTCTTGGTAGAAATACTCTCAAAAGTATTGTTATAATGCCCAAATTACCTTAGCCGTATACCTTGTTGTATTCTAAGGTTATACCTATACGAAAAGCCCAGAAAATACTATTATACTTCCGTCAGTCACAAAACCGAAACCCTAAGGAAAATCTTCACCCGTAGTTGAAGTCATAAGTAGAAGTTGGTTAGAACTTCTAAGGGTTGTTTGGAGCGGGTCGGAGCGCACAGAGTAGGAGCTAAACCTTGCTCAGATCGACATTTAAACTAGGATAATTATGGGCTTATCGAGGTAATTATCTTGTCCTCTATGTGATTGGAAATTACATATTGTTAGAATATATAGTTGAAGTATACTATATATAGAATCGAACGTAGTTATCGCAATGTCTTTTGACTTAAGCCCGATAATACTTACTGAATGTCTTGCGACTTAAGCCCGAATTTAAAGAAGAATCTTGAATCAGTAATTACATGTGTATTACATAAGAGACTCAAGAGTAGTACCGTGGAGTAGAATTGTACCGTAGGGTTAGACGATAACCCTCGGTTGGCTTGGTAGCCTACTGATAGAGAGAGATTTGCGCCATGTGGGGAGGCCGCCGAATTTTCGGTAGAATGTTCTACGATGAGATCTAAATGTTAATAAGCGCCTTGTGGCCTTATAGGTTGAAGTACTACGCTGGCGCGATCTACTGGCTGGGAGTAGCCGACGGTTGGAAGTACTTGAGCGCTTTGCTATTAGTCGATACTGCGTCGAGGTATGTGAACCTCTTCCTATCTCTTCTAGCATGATATGTGTGAACTATGTAGTACGGTAGACGCATACGTGCTAAACGATTTGATTGATTTAAAACATAAAGTGTTATAACGCTTTATGGGAAGTTGGTTATAATGACCTTATGTTGGTAAGAAAATACTTGTGGTCTTTAAAAGGTAATCGATTTGAACTATAATCGCTTGTTATGTGTTAATAAAGAACTTGAAGTATTTCAAAAGATTTTTGAATCATTTTGAAAGAAGTAATACTTGGTTTTTGAAAACTTAAGGGTTATACTAGCTTTATGAGAAGTTAGGTATAACGGCTTAAGAATGTTTTCTTGATTTCGAAATCGAACGTATCGACAAACCATCAGCGTTAATAAAAGGAAATGTTTTGACTAATTAAGTATTATTAAAACCAAGAGAAACTTCCATCCGCATGAAGCTAAGATGAGACAAAATGATATTTCCTAGATCACGGCTGCTGTAATAAGATTGTTATAAACAAGAATATCCTACTCACATATAAGACTTATGTTTCTCAGATTGTTTAAAAGAGAATTATATTCTTAAATGAATAAGACTATGAACTACGAAACCTTTCTAAAATAAGAAACGTGAACATTTGAAATTAGGCAAACTTGGACGCTTGGAAAATAATGTTGTTACTTGATTTTACAAAGGTAAGTGTTTTGGTTTATTTAAAAAGATACCACTCTATTTTATACTACGTATCAGTGTGACTTATGTGAAAGCAACGGATCTTTTAAAAGATTTAATGTATGAAGTACTTAGGGGTAGATACCCGAACTTGTTAGCTTAAAGTACCTTGTGTGAATAACTTGATTGTGTTGGTTTAAGATAGCCTTGTAAATACTTTCTTGTTGATGTGATAAGTGAAAATGTTAGGATGCTACGTGTGTTAGTATCTTGTGTGATCGTGATGTAAGGTCATTCTTGTTGTGCTTACGTTGTTAAACGTTAAGCCCGCTGTACTATTATTGTATCACATACCCCTTTGACTTATTATACCGAGGGCTTGCCACCCTTGATGCGGTCTTACGCCTATGCGGTCCTCGTGACTATGCGAGCGCGGTAGCTCCGGATTGATCATTCCGGTGTTTAGCCCGACGCGGGGATTCCTACGCGGTCTGGCTGAGACTACGCGGTCTTTTGAGACTACGCGGGTCGCGGAGCCTCAGCGGATACCGAGGGTTAGCCGCCTTCGATGCGGGTATACCTCAGCGTGCAGGACCATGATTCGAGGAATACCTCACGCGGTCCGTGTGTGACCTATGCGAGTCGCGAGAGTTCCAGTGGATAGACGCGACATTGATATTGCGGGCGAGTGGCCGCCTTCGATTACGGTGCGGCCTAGAAAGACCTCGATACGCTTTGTGGTATTTTTGGTACGTGGGTCTTAGTAGTCGGCTATGCCTTCGCACTTGCCCCGCACGGTTTTATTGTGATAACTTTGAGGCGTGAGTCCCCGACTTGACATGATCGCTATTTGTTGTGAATCGTAGTTTGCTTATCATACATGTCTCCCGCTTTATAGACTATTATGATTTCATTTACTGATTTTTAGTTTCACATACTAACTGCTGTTATCGACTCCTCGGGCCGCGTTCATGCCGCAGTCGAGGTACACCGCCGTTGATCCTAGCTCTCGTGGTCACGCCAGCGTTGGGAAGCTCCGCTTTCTCCGAGGCTTATCACGGTATAGTCCCCGTCGTAGTAAGTGTTTACATTCGTGGTTTGGAGGGCCTCCCCGCCATTGTTGTCATATCATTCTTAGAGGTCCGTAGTAATCGCGCAAGTGTGGTTTGTAAAAAGGATTAAACTGCTCATGTTGAAAAAGTTGTTATTTACATATACGCCGAAAGGCAAGTTTTTCTCGATTATTGTTTCATATTTCATAATATGTCTTGTATCGCTTTATGTTCCACATTACACGATGTTGTATCACTAGGGTGCCCGGTAAGGCACTACCACGTCTTAATCGGTCGTGACAAAAGTGGTATCGAGCGCTTAATCCTCTGAAAGTGTCTACGCATCAGATCCAAGAGAGTTCGATTATCGGTGTGTTATGCACCACACCAATAATCGTGAGGCTATAGGTATTTAGGATTGGTTTCTATTCTTCTCACTCGAGATCGTGCCTTAGAGTCGTGTTGTAAGTTGGACCTCCGACGTATTTCTTTCCTTACCGCTATGCCTCCGCGTAGGCAACCCGCCTGTGAGGGCAAGGCACCGGCGGAGTCGCGAGTAGAGTTCGAGAGGTGGCGAGGCACAGCCCAATCATTACCTAGGTAGTGCTTCATTCGGGAGTTCTGCGACGCCACTAGCCCCGCAGAGTTTAGTACGGCAAAGCAGCGCTCATCGCGCCATGATATGAACCTTCGCCCACGCATCGAACAGTGAATTTAGATTTTAAGACGACCACATTAGCTATGGATTTGGCTACCAGAGAGTATACCGATGTACCACGGTCTTGATGACTATCTAAGAGAGGGTTGTGCAAGAGTAATTCTTCGCTTAGGCTTGAGCATGGCGCTTATGCGCGCAGCAGCCGAGAAAACGTAGAGATCGACGGGTTAACGGGCGACGAAGAGGCGAGCAGCAGAGCGTCCTTTGGTAACTTTCTAGGCGAGTCACCTCACCAAATGATTAGATTATGCACGCCCACCAATGCAAAGAGGTCCTCCACGGGTTCGTGACGTTCGGTATGCAGGAGTTGGTCGAACCTGTGGCTTCCGCTCATTACATGTGCACGCCATCCCGGAATGTCGCTTTAGTTGGTACTTGTTGCACTGCGCGCCGTCGGCCATGCGGTCGAATGGGTGACCTAGTAGGAGGACTTTGCCTTCGCACGCTGGGTAGTTCGTCACCTTCCTTAGCTATGCGCGCTTCACGGCGTGTTTGATTAGAACGACTAAGGAGTGAAGCAGAGATATAGATATATCTTTAACCTCTAGAGATCGTGATGTGTGATAAGGTGAGTATACCTTAAGTGCTATGTTCTCGATAGCGGTGTGTTAGTCGTGATTAGATCATGGTTGTTTAACCGAGTAAGATTTTGGGGATAGAGAAGTGAGCCTTAGAGCTTCTACGTAAAGACCTTAGAGGTGAGGCCATCTCGAGAAAAGGTGTAGTGTTATGTTTGACCCTTATCGGAAGTGCATAGTGCACGTGAGTTATGTTGGGATAGGTCCCTAGTAGTGTGGAATGAAAGGGGTAGTTGAGCTAAGAAGACCGCCAGGTTTTCAAACGTGATTAGTGAGATTGTTCCGGATCGGGAGCTAGTATCATGCGCGTTGCGGGTCGGGTTGAGGCCACGCTGGGTCAACCCGCCGTAGGTTTGGTGCGGGTCAGTTGTGGTGGTCCCGCCTTGTGTTAGGTTGTGAGGGTGTTAGGCCCAAGTTTAGTTAACCAGACGAGTTCGTGGACGCGTTCGACCATGGTCGGGCCGATGGGGCAGCCCATCGTGTTCTTCGGCCGACCGCTTACTCGGTGTTGAGTTATCCGAAGGTTGAAAGGTCAGACGGTGCCTACCTTCACCTTATGTCGCATGCTGAAGCCTGTGTTGTGGCTATTTTCGCTTTCTAAAAGTTTTACCAGCAAGGATAGGAACTCGTGAGTCTCAGAATCACATTCGCCTCGGCCGCTGTTTGGATTTCGTGATAGTTGCGAGAATTGTTGTCTCCGTTGAAGGAGTGTTTAAGCTACCATTTCGGTGTTCGGATATCGCCTTATGAAGCCTTGTGGGCGGAAGTGTAAGTTGTCGATCGATTGGTTCGATGTTGGCAAGGTTCGCATAAATGTTCAGCTTGTTCCAGCAGATCGTGGATAGTGGTGCTTGTCTAGAAGAAGTTCCGAAGCTCGAGAAATCGTGGATAATCGGCGACGACGCTAGAGTTCAAAGTTGACGGTCGGTCTTCTTGAAGGTACCACCCCGGTTTGGGTGCGACGAGTTTTGGAAAATAGGGGGAACTTAGCCCGAGTTACTTTGGGCCTTTGTGAGTTCATGTGAAGGATAGGCCAGGTTGCCTATTTGTTAACATTTGCCGTCCGACGTAGGAGGCAGTGCGTCCGGTCTTTCGTATCGTGATGTTCGGGGAAGTATCGAAGATCCATCCAGAGTGTTCCCAGTTAATGATGACCACGTTAGAGATAGTAACCCCGAGTTTTGGATACTGAAGCCGTATCAGAATATGGTATGAGTTCGAGTGTACGACATCCTCCGGGATCGCAAGCAGCCCGGTACCATTTGTTGGATCGTCGGAGCAAGGCTCGCGACAAAGTGACAAAAGTGGTACCATTTTTTGGGTCGCCTGAGAAGGTTAATGCCTCAGGCAAAGTGACAAGGTGGTATCTACGACGAGTAAAGAGAGAAGCGAGCATGTATGGCGAGCATAGATGTGATCATTTCTTTTGTAAAAGAGGCGCGAATGAAGTATATTTTAGACCCGTGAGAAGTGTTTTGTGGTGATGATTAGAGGTGTTTTCTCGTGGACTTAGATAGAAGTATGTGCGCTGGTGTTTCGTGGCCAAAGTGGCAGGATTGTTTTCGTAAGTATAGCGGTGAAGACTATATCGCGCGCTTGTCTTGAGATTTAGAAGGAACATTCGACGAATGTTTCTAAGGGGAGAATGTTATACCTCGATTTCCGCAGTATGTACGTGAGGCGCACGTATAAAAGTTTAAAGCCTTGAGTAGGCAAAGTGGCTCGCCGAATTAAATTTGTTCACAACACCCGATTAGAGTCATTTTTCTACGAAACGCTTCCACACTTCGTAGGGAATTTCCGCTATGTCATTTAGTATTTTTATGATTTTTCCGAGAGACGAAACATTTTGGACCAACGGAGGGCGACACTTGGCACCTCCAATCGTGGTTTGAAATCGCCCAATTGGACGAAATAGGCTGTAAGGCACGTTTTTGTGCCTTGGCTAAAGTCGCGGTTGGTAGGATATTTGTGTGTAGTAAATCCTAGCCCTACACTTGCCTAACACTTGGTTTAATCTTGGCCTTTGGTTGGCCATCCCTTGACCTATAAATACCCTCTCCCTTTGATGAATTCTTCATCCTTTCCACAAATCTCTAAGTGTTAAAATCCTCCTCTCTTGTTGTTGTTCTCGCCCTCCCCTCGCCGAGAGCCCTCCCCTGTGGCCTTGTGGCCGAGACTTCACCCCTCCTAGTGGTGTTGTTCTCGTATAATATACCCCCTCTTGGTAGAAATACTCTCAAAAGTATTGTTATAATGCCCAAATTACCTTAGCCAGATACCTTGTTGTATTCTAAGGTTATACCTATACGAAAAGCCCGAAAATACTATTATACTCCACTACCACAAAACCGAAACCCTAAGGAAAATCTTCACCCGTAGTTGAAGTCATAAGTAGGTTGGTTAGAACTTCTAAGGGTTGTTTGAGCTGGCCTGAGCGCACTGAGTAGAGCTAAACCTTGCTCAGATCGACATTTAAACTAGGATAATTATGGGCTTATCGAGGTAATTATCTTGTCCTCTATTGTGATTGGAAATTACATATTGTTAGAATATATAGTTGAAGTATACTATATATAGAATCGAACGTAGTTATCGGCAATGTCTTTTGACTTAAGCCCGAATAATACTTACTGAATGTCTTCGCGACTTAAGCCCGAATTTAAAGAAGAATCTGAATCAGAATTACATAGGGTTGTATTACAAGAGACTTGTGTAGTAGTACCGTGGAGTAGAATTGTACCGCTAGGTTAGACGTATAACCCCTAGTTGGCTCGCAGCCTACTGATAGAGAGGAGATTTGCGCGTCATGCGGGAAGTGTGCCGAATTTTCTAGAATGTTCTACGATGAGATCTAAATGTTAATAAGCGCTTGTGGCCGTATAGGTTGAAGTACTACGTGTGGCGCGATCTACTTGGCTTCAGGAGTAGCCGACGGTTGGAAGTACTTGGAGCGTTTTGCTATTAGTCGATACTCGTCGCGAGGTATGTGAACCTCTTCCTATCTCTTCTAGCATGATATGTGAACTATGTAGTACGGTAGACGATACGTGCTAAACGATTTGATTGATTTAAAACATAAAGTGTTATAACGGCTTTATGGGAAGTTGGTTATAATAAACCTTATGTTGGTAAGAAAATACTGTAGTCTTTAAAAGGTAACTGATTTGAACTATAACTGGCTTGTTATGTGTTAATAAAGAACTTGAAGTATTTCAAAAGATTTTTGAATCATTTTGAAAGAAGAAGTAATACTTGGTTTTTGAAAAACTTAAGGGTTATACTAGCTTTATGAGAAGTTAGGTATAACGGCTTAAGAATGTTTTGCTGATTTCGGAAATCAGAATGTGTATCGACAAACCACTGCAGCGTTAATAAAAGGAAATGTTTTGACTAATTAAGTATTATTAAACCAAGAGAAACTTCCATCCGCATAGAAGCTAAGATGAGACAAAATGATATTTCCTAGATCACTACATTGTAATAAGATTGTTATAAACAAGAATATCCTACTCACATATAAGACTTATGTTTCTCAGATTGTTTAAAAGAGAATTATATTCTTAAATGAATAAGACTATGAACTACGAAACCTTTCTAAAATAAGAAACGTGAACATTTGAAATTAGGCAAACTTGGACGTTTGGAAAATAATGTTGTTACTTGATTTTACAAAGGTAAGTGTTTTGGTTTATTTAAAAAATACCACTCTCTATTTTATACTACGTATCAGTGTGACTTATGTGAAAGCAACGGATCTTTTAAAAGATTTAATGTATGAAGTACTTTAGGGGTAGATACCCGAACTTGTTAGCTTAAAGTACCTTGTGTGAATAACTTGATTGTGTTGGTTTGAGATAGCCTTGTAAATACTTTCTTGTTGATGTGATAAGTGAAAATGTTAGGATGCTACGTGTGTTAGTATCTTGTGTGATCGTGATGTAAGGGGGTCATTCTTGTTGTGCTTACGTTGTTAAACGTTAAGCCCGTTGTACTATTATTGTATCACATACCCCTTTGACTTATTATACCGAGGGCTTGCCACCCTTGATGCGGGTCTTTACGGCCTATGCGGTCCTCGTGACTATGCGGAGTGCGGTAGCTCCAGGATTGATCATTCCGGATGTTTAGCCCGACGCGGGGATTCCTATGCGTCCGCTGAGACTATGCGGTCTTTTGAGACTATGCGGTCATGGAGCCTAGCGGATACCGAGGGTTAGCCGCTTCGATCGCGGTATACCTCGGCGATGCAGGACCATGATTCGAGGAATACCTCAACCCGGTCCGTGTGTGACCTATGCGGAGCTGCGAGAGTTCCAGGGATAGACGCGCACATTGATATTGCGGGCGAGTGGCCAGCTTCGATCATGTGGTGCGGTCTAGAAAGACCTCGGGATACAGTTTGTGGTATTTTTGGTACTGTGGGTCTTAGTAGTCGGCTATGCCTTCGTACTTGCCCCGTACGGTTTTATTGTGATAACTTTGAGGGCGTGAGTCCCTGACTTGACATGACTGCTTATTTGTTGTGAACTGTAGTTTGCTTATCATACATGTCTCCTGCTTTATAGACTATTATGATTTCATTTACAGTATTTTTAGTTTCACATACTCTGCACTGCCAGATCGACTCCTTGGGCCGCGTTCATGCCGCAGTCGAGGTACACCGCCGTTGATCCTAGCTCTCGTGGTCACGCCAGCGTTGGGAAGCTCCGCTTTCCGAGGCTTATCAGTGGTATAGTCCCCGTCAGAGTAAGTGTTTACATTCGGGGTTTGGGCCCCGCCCGCCATTGTTGTCATATCATTCTTAGGTCCGTAGTAATCACAAGCGTGGTTTGTAAAAAGGATTAAACTGCTCATGTTGAAAAAGTTGTTATTTACATATATGCCAAAGGCAAGTTTTTCTCGATTATTGTTTCATATTTCATAATATGTCTTGTATCGCTTTATGTTCCACTGACACTCGATGTTGTATCACCAGGGTGCCCGGTAGGCACGATCCACGCCCTAATCGGTCGTGACATATTTATAAGACTGAGTTGTGTAACGCCTATGCTTGTAGTGATAGCTTCATGTGCAAGTGTTGTATTTATGTGCTACCGCGCCTCGCCGAGGGCCGCTTATCCGTTGATTGATGGACATACCGACACGTTGGGTAGCCCACGTGTGCTTCCATTGTGGTGTTGTTATTGTTATTTGATTGGACATACCGACACATCGGGTAGCCCACGTATGCTTCCACGGTGAGTATTCTCTTGTTAGTTGTTTGGACATACCGACACGTTGGGTAGCCCACGTATGCTTCCACAAGGATTGTTATCTTGTTATCTCCTTTGGGCATACCGACACGTTGGATGGTCCACGTATGGGCCCATTAGGACGGTTCCAGGCCATGCTTATACCGAGGTAAGATGTCGGGCACGCGCCTTTATGCGAGTTAAATTTCCGGGTTGTATTTATGACGATTTCACCGCATGAGTCCCTATCTTGATATGATCGCTTTTATGTTGTGGTGTCAGATGTTATACCCCGTATTTTCAGTATGTACGAGGACGTCGTAGAAAATTTGAGCCTTAAGTTAGGCAAGTTTCAAATTTGTACACAACACCCGATTAGAGTCGTTTTCGACTAAACGCTTTCCTGACTTTTGTTGGGAAAATTCCGCTATGTCATTTATAATTTTATGGATTTTTCCGAGAGACGAACATTGTGGACCAACGGAGGGTGACATGTGTCACCTCACATTGGAACAAATGGGCGCAATGGTGGACGAAAAAGAGGGCTTTAGTTGGTAGGATATTTTTGTGCAAGTTGTGTGGTAGATGGATAAGGTACACATGGTGGAAATCTAACCCTACACTTGCACCACACTTGTCTTCATCTTGGCCATTGGTTGGCCATGGCTTGACCTATAAATACCCCCCTAAGCGTGAAGAGGGCTTCATCCAACAATGCCTAAGTCTTGAAATCTCCTCCTCTCCTCAGTAGTCGTCCGCCACACCCTCCCCTTTGAGAAGGCCCTTGGCCGAAAGTATCCCCCCCCCTCCTTGTGGTGCTAGCCGTGGGGTACCCCCCCTAGCCTAGTTGTTTTCGTATAATACCCCCCCTTTGTGGTATAGAAATACTCTCCTAGTATTGTTATACTGTCCAAAATACTTTAGCCCAAATACCTTGTTGTACTTTCCAAGGTTATACTTATACGAAGCCCGGAAAATACTATTATACTTTCCTTTAGCCACTAAACGAAACCCTAAGGAAAAATCTTCACCCGTAGTTGAAGTATTAAGTAGAAGTTGTGTAGACACTTCTAAGGGTTTCTTGGAGCGTTGTGGAGCGCACTTGAGTAGAGCTAAACCTTGTTCAGGAACGACATATAAACTCGGATAATTTTGGGCTTATCGAGGTAAACATTCTTGACCTTCTGTTGTAATTGGAAATTACATGTTGTAGGAATATATAGTTGAAGTATACTATATATAGAACTGAACATTATAATTGTGCGGCAATGTCTTTTGACTTAAGCCTGAATAATACTTACGGCAATGTCTTGCGACTTAAGCCTGAATTTAAATAAGAGAACTGAACTGTAATTACATAGGGTATCAGACATGAGACTTGTGTAGCATTGGTGTGTAGTAGAATTGTCCACGGCCGGTCCGACGTGTTACCCCCCCCCCCGGGTTGGCTTGGTAGCCGGCCTCGATAGAGGAGGAGATTTACGCTGTCATGCGGGAGAGTGCCGAATTTTCTGTAGAATATTCTACGCCGATCTAAAGGTATTAATAGCGCTTTGTGGCCTCTATAGGTTGTAGTACTACGTGTGGGGTGATCCACTTGGCTTAAGGAGTAGCGGTTTGAGGTACTGAGCGTTTTGCTATTAGTCGACAATCGTCGCGAGGTACGTGGACCTCTTCCTATCTCTTCTAGCATGATATGTGTGAACTATGTAGTACGGTAGACGCATACGTGCTAAATGTATTTGATTGATTTAAAACATAAAGTGTTATAACGGCTTTATGGGAAGTTGGTTATAATAGCTTTATGTGGATAAGCACATACTTTGTGGGTTTTAAAAGGTAATCGATTTGAATAATAACCGCTTGATATGTGTTAATAAAGAACTTGAAGCATTTCAAAAGATCTATGAATCGCTTTGAAAGAATGAGTATTACTTGGTTTTGAAAGCTTAAGAGTTATACTAGCTTTATGGGAAGTTAGGTATAACGGCTTAAGAATGTTTTACTGATTTCGGAAATCAGAATGTGTATCGACAAACCACTGCAGCGTTAATAAAAGGAAAATGTATTGACTAAAGAAGTATTATTAAAACAAGTAGAAACCTCCATCTGCATAGAAGCTAAGATGAGACAAAATGATATTACATTTCCTCGATCATGGTCGCTTAATAAGATTGATTATAAACAAGAATACCTACTCACTTATAAGACATAGGTTTCTCAAAACGTTGAAAGGATTATTATGTTTTAAATGATTTAAAACTATGAACTACTAAACCTTTTTCTAAAATGAGAAACTTGAGCATTCGAAATTATGCAACTTGAACGTTTGGAAAATAAGGTCGCCACTTGATTTTACAAAGGAAAGCATTTTGGTTTACTTAACAATGTTAGTCACTCAAATCTTATACTACGGTATCGGGTGACCTTTGTAAAAGGAATGGATCTTAAAAGGAATTTAACGGACGTAGTACTTTAAGGTTAAAATCCGACTTTGATATAAGATGAAAGTACCTTGAGTCGTGTGTAACTTGCTTATACTTGTTGTTATGAAACTTGACCATGTTACGTGTGATAGCCTTGTTGTGTAAGATCGTGTTCTACTCGACTACCGGTTCATCCGGAATGTATATCACTTGACTACGGTTCATCCGAATGTATATCACTTGACTAATGGGTCATCCGAATGTATATCACTTGATTACGGTTCATCCGGAATGTATTTCACTCGACTACCGGTTCATCCGAGAATGTGTTTCACTTGATTTCCGGTTCATCCGGGAATGTATTTCACTTGAGGACCGGTTCATCCGGGAATGTATTTCACTTGAGGACCGGTTCATCCGGGAATGTATTTCACTTGACTACCGGTTCATCCGGGAATGTATTCCACTCGACTACCGGTTCATGGGATGAACCGGGAATGTATTCCACCATTTTCTATATTGGGTCCATAAGACGGGCCGAGACCTTATCGTATCACATGATTTGTACCTAGATCACGCAGCTGAGGAAGGAGTTCCACGCATGAGGATGACTTTTGTGGCGTGAGTCCTCGACTTGATACATCGCTTCTATGTTGTGAATCGTAGTTTGGTTATCATACATGTCTCCGCTTTATATAGACTATTATGATTGCATTTACTGATTTTACGATTTCACATACTTGGTACTGTTATCGACCTCCTTCGGGCTGCGTTCACGCCGCAGTAAAAGGTACATCGGCCGATCCCCGCATTTAGGATCACCTTTCAACGTATTGGAAAGCTCCGTTCCTTCGGAGGCTTATCTTTTGGTATGTTACCCTGAGTCTGTAGATGCTTATACATTCAGGGGTATGGCGGGGCCCTGTCCCGTCATAGTTGTTGTAAATCTTAGAGGTCTGTGGCACTGTTGTGGGCAGGGTTTGTAAAAAGGTTAACTGTTCGGGTTTTTATGTATATACTGAAGGCAACTGTTTTGGTTGGCCTGTTTACTTATTATATCTCTTGTTTCATGACTCGTGTTTTATTTTCCGCTGGTTTTCTCTGATGTTGTATCACTAGGGTGCCCGGGGTAAGGCACCAGTCACGGGCCCGGGATTCGGGTCGTGACATTGTAATTTGGTTATCATACATGTCTCCTGCTTTATATAGACTATTATGATTTCATTTACAGTATTTTACAGTTTCACATACTTGGTACCTGTTGTATCGACCTCCTGGGGCCGTTCATGCCGCAGGTTGAGGTACATAGCTTGCTGATCCACACTCTTAGGGTCGCGGTTCAGTTCTCGGAAAGCTCCATATCTCCGGAAGCTTGTCCTGTGGTACGGTTCCCTGAAGTAGTAGATTTTTGTATATTCAGGGGCATGGCGGGGCCCTGTCCCGTCATTATTGTTATACCCCGTATTTCCAGAGTATGTACGTAAGGACGTACGTAGAAAATTTGAGCCTTAAGTTAGGCAAAGGACCGAATTTGGGCACAAGTGCCGAATAGAGTCGTTTTTCGACGAAACGTTTCCACAGCTTTCGTAGGGAAAATTCCGGCTATGTCATTTATAATTTTTGCGGATTTTTCCGAGAGACGAAACATTTTGGACCAACGGGAGGGTGACATGTCACCCTCACATTGGAAGCAAATAGGGTGGCTTGGACGATCAAGGCCCAAGAGGATCGTTGGCCTTGGCCGATTGGCTCCCTCTTTTGTGCCTTGTTTTGTGGCTTGTTTTGTGGAGTGTTTTGTGGAGTGTTTTGTGGGTGCACTTGGCTTGATCTTGGCCTTACACTTGCCTTGCACATGGCTTGATCTTGGCCATTGGTTGGCTTTTGGTTTTGCTATAAATACCCCCTAAGCTTGAAGACTTCATTCATCCAAAAACTTCCAAGTCTTGAAACCCTCTCCTCCCTTCTTGTTGTGCTAGCCGAGAGCTTCCCCTCCCTCCCCCTTTTCGTGAGGCCTAGTGGCCGAGAGGGTACTACCCCCCCCCCCCCCACGTTGGAGTGTTCTCGTGAGGTACCCCCCCCTTGGTAGAAAGTTGTCTTCCAAGTATTGTTATAATGCCCAAAATACCTTGGCCTTATACCTTGTTGTATTCCAAAAGTTACCTCTATACGTAGAGCCCGAAATACTACCTTTTGTCCTTTTTTAGTCTCAAAACCGAAACCCTAAGGAAATCTTCATTGTTGGTCAAGTATTTGAGTAGAAGTTGGTTAGAACTTCTAAGGGTTGTTTGGAGCGGATTGGAGCGCACTGAGTAGAGCTAAACCTTGCTCGGGATCGACATTATAACTTGGATAATTTTGGGCTTGTCGAGGTAAATATTCTTGTACCCTTATTTTAATTGTATATTACATGTGTTATGAATATATAGTTGAGGTATACTATATATAGAATCAACATTATTGTGGCAATGTCTTTTGACTTAAGCTGAAGAATAAAGAATCGAATCAGATTTACATAGGACTGTATTGCAGTAGACTTGTGTAGTATTACTGTGTAGAATTGTACACGTCCGGTTAGACGTGTAAACCCCCCCCCCCTGGTTGGCTTGGTAGCCGGCCTCGATAGAGGAGGAGATTTACGCTGTGGCGGGGGGGGGGGGGGAGGTGCTGCCGAATTTTCTGTAGAAAAATGGGAACTTGTGTTTAAGAGTTAATAGACGTTTGTGGCCTTTATAGGTGAAAGTACTAAGAGTAGCGTATTCTACTCGAGGAGTGGAAAGGGCTAGCAAGGTTGTAGTACTTGGAGCATTTTGCTTTTGTCGATAAATCGTCGCGAGGTATGTGAACCTCTTCCTATCTCTTCTAGCATGATATGTGTGAACTATGTAGTACGGTAGACGTACATGTGTTAACTGTGTTTGATTGTTCTTAAAACATAAAGTGTTATAACGGCTTTATGGGAAGTTGGTTATAACAGCTTTATGAAGGTAAGAAAATACTTTGTGGTTTTAAAAGGTAACTGATGTGAATTATAACTGGCTAGTTATAATAAAGAACTTGATGTATTTCAAAAGATTTATAAATCGCTTTTGGAAGAGAGTAACACTTGGTTTTAAAAGGTTTTAAAAAGAGTTATACTAGCTTTTGGGGAGTTAGGTATAATGTCTTAAGAGAGGTAAAGAAAATGGTTTCTCGATGTTAGAAGTTAAGAGACTTGATCTTATAAGATAAGAGACTTAACTTATTTGTTTTAATGTGAATGTTTGTGTGAAACCTCATTCGTGAGTAATGAGTACTTGGTTTTATTTAAAGGGATAATGTTTTACCGATTTCGAAATCGAATGTGTATCGCAGGACCAACGCAGCGTTAATAAAGGAAAATGTATGAATAATGATGAATTGTATTAAAACCAAGAGAAACCTCCATCCGCATAGAAACTAAGATGAGACAAAATGATATACATTTTCTAGATCATGGTCATAATAAGAATGTTGTAAACAAGAATAGCCTACTCTCACGTGAGACATATATTACTCAATTGTTCTAAAAGGAATCAAGTGATTAAGTTTGGGAACTATGAAACCATTTGAAAATGAGAAGCTTGAGTAATCAAACTAGTA
The DNA here is from genome assembly GCA_029844215.1 of Przewalskia tangutica. Classification (NCBI taxonomy): domain Eukaryota; kingdom Viridiplantae; phylum Streptophyta; class Magnoliopsida; order Solanales; family Solanaceae; genus Przewalskia; species Przewalskia tangutica. The sequence continues at coordinate 95,136,623 of CM056719.1, forward strand.
AACCGAACTTAGGAAAAGAATGTTGTTACTTGATTTTGAAAAGGAATGTGGGTTGGTCATTCTAATACTACGTATCGGGTGACTTTTATAAAAGTAATGGATCTCTTTAAAAGAACTTAACGATGTAGTACTTTGGGGTTAAAACCCGACTTTGGCATAAAATGAAAGTACTTTGAGTTGTTGTGAAACTTGCCTATGCTTGTTGTTGTGAAACTTGCCTATCTTGTTGTTGTGAAACTTGCCTATGCTTGTGATGATAGCCTTTGTTGTGCAAGTGTGGTATTTCGTTACCGCTCTCGATAGAGGCGGTTGACTTGTCGAGAACTTACTCGACGTGGCGGTGATGGAGAATTCCACGTATGTTTCCATTTTGATTATCGCTTGTTGTTGATGTCACATGGACATGTCTACACCGTCGCAAGATTCGGGGCACGCGGCACGCGCCGTTGATTACCCGATATATGGTTATTACCGCAACATGGACGGTTCACACCGATGTAGTATTCCGGCATGTGGCCACGCGGTGACCACCCAAAGATATTGTTATTGAGGTTACACGGGCATGTCTACACCGATGCGATTCCGAGGGTACGCCACGCGCCTTGTTATTATTGTTGCATCATGGACATGTCTACACCGTCGCAGATTCCGGCACGTGGCCGATGCGAACATGATGGATGTGGTGGCGTGAGACCCATAGTTATATTTGAGTGGTGACTTTGAGGCGTGAGTCCCCGACTTGACCGCTTTATGTTGCTGCATCGATTTTGGTTATCATACATGTCTCCCGCTTTATATGTGATCGTTATGATTTAAGCCGATATTCTGATTTCACATACTTGGTACTGGCCAGATCGACCTCCTTCGGGGCCGCGTTCATGCCGCAGTAGAGGTACATCGGCCGTGGATCCTCGCTCTTAGGATCTCGGGCCATTGTTGGGAAGCTCCGCTTTCCGAGGCTTATCTTTTGGTATGTGTTCCCTGAGTTGTAGGTTCTTGTACATCTGTGGGTATGGCGGCCCCGCCCCGTCATAGTCGCCAGAAATCTTAGAAGTGCATGTACCGATGCGCGTGGTTGTAAAAGGATTAAACTGCTTTGTTTTATGTATATACCAAGGCAAATCGCTTGCTGGCCTGCTTTATTATTATATCTATTGTTGCATGTCTAAGTTTTTATTTCACGGTTTTTCTCTCGATGTTGTATCACTAGGGTGCGCCGGTAAGGCACGATCCACGCCCGAATTTCGGGTGTGACAAAGTGGTATCGAGCGATTAGTCCTCGGAAAGTGTCTACGCATCGTGTCTAGTAGTCTTGATTATCGGTGTGTTGTGCACCACATCTATAATCGTGAGGCTATAGGACATTTAGGATTGGTTTCCATTCTTCTCATTCCGAGATCGTGCCTTAGAGCCATGTTGTAAGTGGACCCTCCGACGTGTTTCGCTTTTACCGCTTATGCCTCGCGAAGGCAACGTGGCCCAGAGGCAAGGCACCGAGGAGCCGCTAGTGGGATTCAGAGGAGTACGAGGGCGCAGCCCTGGCCAAGACTGGTAGTGCTTGACGGCGAGTTTTGCGACGCCAAAGACCAAAGAGAGTTTAGAGCCGCAGCGATGGTCGCCGAGACTACAAGACTGAGCCTCCACCCCACACCGAGCGGGAAGATGGGTCACGCGAGATGGCCCGATTATCGCCGTGGTGTGGCGGATATGAGGATAGGCCGACGCAGTTAGCCTGGGGCCCAAAGAAGACTGTAGCACCCGAGGCGCATTTGAGGCTACGATTTCTTAGTCAGCCCGCCGAGTTTTACTTGTCGAGGCCGAGGATGATCCGCAGGAGTTCATCCGTCGATTCTGCAGAGGATCACGCGGTGATCAAGGCTTCGTAGACCGAGTGCGTGACATTTGTTCGCATCGGCCGCGTGATACCGCAATCGATTGGTTTGATTCGCGAGCTCTCCGGGAGAGCATGCACTTTCACCGCTTGGGACGAAGCCGGGGCCTTCCCGGCACATTTCTTGCCTCCACAAGTGAGGAGGGCTCGGCCGATGCATTTTTGATGTTGAGGCGTAACCGCGCATAGCCGGGAGTACAATGTGGAGTTCGACTCATCGCCCGGTATGTTCCCGCATTAGTAGCTAGTATGGAGGATCGAGTGCACCGATATGTTACAGGCTCGATGATTACCTAGCGAGAGTTGTTCGGTGTTCTTCACCGGCATGGACATTGCCGCATTCGTGCTCATGCATGTTATACCCGTATTTCCGCAGTATGTACGCAGGAACGCACGAGGAAATTTCGAACATCAAGTAGGCTTGCCGATTTAATTTTGTGCACAACACCCGGTTAGAGTCGTTTTTAGTAAACGCTTTCTGACTTTCGTAGGGAATTTCCGCTATGTCATTTTTAATTTTTGCGGATTTTTCCGAGAGACGAAACATTTTGGACCAACAAGAGGCGCCACTTGGCACCTCCAATCGTGGTTTGAAATCGCCCAACTTGGACGAAATGGACAAGTAAGGCACGCTTTGTGCCTTGACAAAGTCGGGTAGGTAGGATATTTGTGTTTGGTAAATCCTAGCCCTACACTTGCCTAACACACGGATTGATCTTGGCCTTTGGTCAGCCATCCCTTGACCTATAAATACCCCTCTCCCTTTGATGAATTCTTCATCCTTTCCACAAATCTTTAAGTGTTAAACTCTCCCCCGCCCTTGTTGGGTTTTCGTCTCCCCCCCCCCCCCCCCTTTGTGAGGCTTAGCCGAGAGCACCCTTCACCCCCTTGGCCGAGAGTACCCCTAAGTGGTAGTCGAGGGTATACACCCCCTTGTGGTGTTGTCTCGTATATATACCCCTCTGGTAGAAATACTCTCAAAAGTATTGTTATAATGCCCAAATTACCTTAGCCATATACCTTGTAGTATTCTAAGGATATACCTATCTGAAAAGCCCGTAAAATACTATTATACTCCACTACCACAAAACCGAAACCCTAGGAAAATCTCCATAGTCCGTGGAGTATTGTGTAGAAGTTGGTTAGAACTTCTAAGGGTGGTTTAGAGCGGGTTGAGCGCTGAGTGGAGCTAAACGATTGCCCAGGATCGACTTTATACTTGGATAATTATGGGCTTATTGAGGTAAATATCTTGTCCCTCTATTGTAATTGGAAATTACATATTGTTAGAATATATAGTTGAAGTATACTATATATAGAACTGAACGTAGTTATTGGCAATGTCTTTTGACTTAAGCTCGAATAATACTTACTGATGTCTTGCGACTTAAGCCCGAATTTAAAGAAGATTATCGAATCAGTAATTACTTAGGTCAGACAAGAGACTTGTGAAGTAGTACCGGAGTAGAATTGTACCCGTGGGGTTAGATGTATACCCGGTTGGCTTGGTAGCAGGCCCCGATAGAGGAGGAGATTTACGATGTTGCGGGGGGGGAGGTGCTGACGAATTTTCTGTAGAATGTTCTGCGAAGGGATCTAAATGTTAATAAGCGCCTTGTGGCCTTATAGGTTGAAGTACTGCGTATGGCGCGATCTACTGGCTAAGGAGTAGCCGATGGTTTGAAGTACTTGGAGCGTTTTGCTATTAGTCGATACTGTCGCGAGGTATGTGAACCTCTTCCTATCTCTTCTAGCATGATATGTGTGAACTATGTAGTGAGCGTAGACGATACGTGCTAAATGTATTTGGTTGGTTTAAAACATAAAGTGTTATAAATGACTTTATGGGAAGTTGGTTATAACGACTTTATGTTGGTAAGAAAATACTTGTGGTTTTTAAAAGGTAATCGATTTGAACTATAAATCTGAGTGTTATGTGTTAATAAAGAACTTGAAGTATTTCAAAAGATTTTTGAATCATTTCGAAAGAAGAAGTAATACTTGATTTGTTTTGAAAACTTAAGAGTTATGCTAGCGTTATGGAAAGTTAGGTATAACGTCTTAAGAATGTTTTACTGATTTTGGAAATCAGAATGTGTATCGACAAACCATCGCAGCGTTTATAAGAGGAAATGTTTTTAATAATTAAGTATTATTAAAACCAGAGAAACTTCCATCCGCATGAAGCTAAGATGAGACAAAATGATATTTCCTAGATCATGGTCATTGTAATAAGATTGTTATAAACAAGAATATCCTACTCACATATAAGACTTATGTTTCTCAGATAGTTTAAAGGAGAATTATATTCTTAAATAAATAAGACTATGAACTACGAAACCTTTCTAAAATGAGAAACTTGAACATTGGAAATTAGGCAAACTTGATCATTGGAAAAGAATGTTGCTACTTGATTTTACAAAGAGAAGTAATTGATTTACTTTAAAAGGATAGTCACTCTATTTTATACTACGGGTATTGTGTGACATTGGGAAAGTAACGATCTTTTAAAGAGTTAATGTATGAAGTACTTGGGATAAAACCCGAACTTGTTGGCATATAGTAGAAAGTACCTTGTGTGTATAACTTGATTGTGTTGGTTTGTGATAGCCTGGTAATACTTTCTTGTTGATTGATAAGTAAACATGCTAGGATGCTACGTGTGTTAGTATCTTGTGATGTTGTGTAAAGGGTTACCTTTGTTGTGCTTATGTTGCTTAACGATAAGTCGTTGTGTTAGTATTTTACATCACTCATCTCTTGAGATGATTCCGGAGTTGCCGCTCCGACGCGGGTAGACTCGGTGGTCGATGGACCTATGATTCGAGAATACCTCACGCAGTCCCGGGCCTATGCGAGCTACGAGTTCCGGTGTTAGTATCGTCCTTTATGGGCACGCGTCCACGGGCCATGCGGATCGCGAAGTCCGTGACGACGCCGGAGTAGCTACCGACGCGGGAATACCTCGCGCGGCCGATGAGATTGGCCTATCACGGAGTCGCGGAGTTCCGTGGTTAGACGCCAGACATTGACATCTGCGCAAGTGGCCGCCTTTGATCATGTGACGGTCTAGACAGATCTTATGATACAGTTCATGACCTTGTTGGTACTGTGGGTTTTAGTAGTCGGCTATGCCTTCGTACTTACCCCGTACAGTTTTATTATGACACAGTGGGACCCGTGTTCATGTGTGTTCCTCGTGCTTTTATATCATAGACTGCCGGCAGTGAGGAAGGTATTCCACGGGCATGATTGATGTTGTGGGCCTGAGACCCATTGTTATACTTGAGTGATGACTTGAGGGCGTGAGTCCCTGACTTGACATGACTGCTTTGTTGTAAACTGTAGTTTGGTTATCATACATGTCTCTTGCTTTATATGACTGCTATGATTTCATTTACGATGTATTTTCGCCACATACTCTGTGTATCTCGACTCTCCTTCGAGGCCGTTCATGCCGCAGTTGAGGTACACCGATCGTTGATCCTAGCTCTCGTGGTCACGCCAGCTTGGGAAGCTCCGTTTCTCCGGAGGCTTATCAGTGGTATAGTCCCCTGTCGTCGTAAGTGTTTACATTCAGGGGTTTGGCGGGGCCCTGTCCCGCCATTGTTGTCGTATCATTCTTAGAGGTCTGTAGTACTATTGTGGGCAGGGTTTGTAAAAAGGATTAAACTGTTCATGTTGAAAAAGTTGCTATTTATATATATACTGAAGGTAACCGTTTTTGGTTAGCTTTTTCTTATTTCACCGTCTTATTACACCGTTTCATGTATTGTCTTTATGTTCACTGATTACTGGATGTATGTCTACTTGGGTGCCCGGTAGGCACGATCCACGCCCGGTTCGGTCGTGACAAAAGTGGTATCGAGCGATTAATCCTGGAAAGTGTCTGAACGTATCGATGAAGTTTGATTATCGGTGTGTTGTGCACCACACCAATAATCGTGAGGCTATAGTGTATTTAGTATTTGTTTCTATTCTTATCACTATGAGATCGTGCATTATAGCTGTGTTGTAAGTTGGACCTCCGACGTATTTCTTCCCTTACCGCTATGCCTCCGCAGGCAACCCGGCCCAGAGGCGGCAGCGGCGAGCTGCGAGTAGAGCATGCAGGTTACGTGGGCACAGCCCAATCATCACCGGGTGGTGCTTCATTCGGGAGTTCTGCGGCGTCACTAGCCCCAAAGAAAGTTTAGCACGGCGCGCAGCCTCTGCGGCCATGATATTTGAACCTTCAGTTCCACGACCAGGAACAGAGAATATGGATTGCAAAGAGGCGACCCTATTACTAGCTATGGATTTAACTACCAGAGAGTATACCGAGGTACCGCGAATCTTGATGAATATCAACGAGAGGGTTGTGCAAGAGTAGTTCTTCAGTTAGGCTTGAGCATGGCGGTATGCGAGCTTATACACGCAGCCGAGAAACGTAGAGATCGACGGTTAACCAAGGACAGGAAGAGGCCGAGCAACGAAGGTCCTTTGGTATCTTTCGAGGCAATTCACCTCACCCTCAGATTTGATTATGCATATCCACAATGCAGAGTGGTCTTCCACGGATTTCAGGAAGTTCGGGGTATGCAGGAGTTGGTTAGAACTCCGTGGCTTCCGCTCATTTGGCGCACGCCATCCCGGGGAATGTCGTCTTTTAGTTGGTACTTGTTGTACCTATGACCGTCAGGGTCTGTTGTCGATAGAGTGTCCTTGTAGGAGGACTTTGCCTTCAGTACCGGTGGGTAGTTCGTCACCTCCCTTAGCTATGCGCCTACAGGGTGTTTGATTAGAACTACTAAGGGAGTGAAGATGAGACATAGATCTATCCTTAACCTCTGAGTTTTGTATAGGTGATAAGGTGAGTATACCTTAGGTGCTATGTTCGATAGCGGGTGTTAGTTGTGATTTGAAATCATGGTTGTTTAACCGAGTAAGATTTTGGGGATAGAGAAAGTGAGCCTTAGAGCTTTATACGTAGAGACCTTAGAGGAGGCCATCTCGAGAAAAAGGTGTAGTGTTATGTTTGACTTATCTGAGTGCATAGTGCACGTGAGTTACGTTGGGACAGTCCATAGTAGTGTGGAATGAAAGAGGGTAGTTGAGCTAAGAAGACCGCTAGGTTTTCGTAACGTGATTAGTGAGATTGTTCCGCCGGGAGCTAGTATGACGCGCGCCGGGTCGGGTTGAGGCCACGCCGCGGGTCAACCCGCGCGATTTGGTGGTGGGGTCGGTTGTGGTGGTCCCGCCTTGTGGTAGGGTCACGAGGGTGTTAGGCCCATGTTCGCTAACTGCAGACGAAGTTCGTGGATGATTCGACCGTGGTCGGATCGATGGGGCAGCCCATCGTGTTCTTCGCTCGACCGCTTTACTCGTGTTGAGTTATCCGGCGGTTGAAAGGCTGCACGGTGCCTACCTTCACCTTATGTCGTGCAAGAAGCCCGTGTAGCTATTTTCGTTTTCTAAAGTTTACCAGCAGGTTAGGAACTCAGTGAGTCTCGACCGCATTCGCCGCCTGCCGTGTTTGGATTTCGTGAATAGTTGTGGGATTGTTGTCTCATGTGGAGGTAGTGTTTGATCTACCATTTCGGTGTTCGGATATCGCCTTATGAAGCCTTGTAAGGCGGAAGTGTAAGTTGTCGATCGATTGGTTCGATGTTGGCAAGGTTCGCATTGGTTCAGCTTGTTCCGGTGATCGTGGATAGTGAAGCTTGTCTAGAAGAGGTTCCGCAGCTCGGAGGAATCGTGCGGATAATCGGCGACGACGCTTAGAGTTCGTGCCGACGGCGGTCTTCTTGAAAGTACCACCCGGGTTTGGTGCGACGAGTTTTGGAAAACAGAGGAACTTAGCCCGAGTTACTTTGGGCCTTTGTGAGTTCATGTGAAGGATAGGCCAGTTGCCTTTATGTTAGCATTTGCCGTCCGACGTAGGAGGCGAAGGTCCGGTCTTTCAGATTGTGATGTTCGGGAAGTATCGAAGATCCATCAGTGTTCCCGCTAATGATGACCACGTTAGAGATAGTAACCCCGAGTTTTGAATCAAGCCGCGGTCGAATGTGGTAAGAGTTCGAGTGTACGACATCCTCCGGGATCGCAAGCAGCCCGGTACCATTTGTTGGGTCGTCGGAGCAAGGCTTGCGACAAAGTGACAAAGTGGTATCTACGACGTAAAGAGAGAAGCGAGCATGTATGGCGAGCATAGATGTGATCATTTCTTTTGTAGAGAGAAGGCACGGGCGAAGTATATTTTAGCACACGGAGAGAGGTGGTTGTGGTGATGTTAGAGGTGTTTCCTCGTGGACTTGGATTTAAGTATTTTGCGCAGTTGTTTCTGTGGCCATGTGTGGCAGGTTTGTTCTCGTAAGTATAGTAGTGAAGACTATACTGGCGCGCGTTTGTTTTGAGACTTAGAAGGAACATTCGGGACGAATGTTTCTAAGGAGGAGAATGTTATACCGTATTTCCGCAGTATGTGCGCAGAACGCACGTGGAAATTTCGAACTTCAAGTAGGCTTGGCCGATTTAATTTTGTGCACAACACCCGGTTAGAGTCGTTTTTCGGCGAAACGTTTTCACAGCTTTCGTAGGGGAATTTCCGGCTATGTCATTTTTAATTTTTGCGGATTTTTCCGAGAGACGAAACATTTTGGACCAACAAGAGGGCGCCACTTGGCACCTCCAATCGTGGTTTGAAATCGTCCAACTTGGACGAAATGGACAAGTAAGGCACGTTTTTGTGCCTTGACAAAGTCAAGGTAGGTAGGATATTTGTGTTTGGTAAATCCTAGCCCTACACTTTCCTAACACATGGATTGATCTTGGCCTTTGGTTTGCCATCCTTGACCTATAAATACCCTCTCCCTTTGATGAATTCTTCATCCTTTCCACAAATCTTTAAGTGTTAAACTCTCCTCCCTTGTTGTGTTTTCGTCCCCCTTTGTGAGGCTTAGCCGAGAGCACCCTTCCCTCGTCGAGAGTACCCCCTAGTGGGTAGGCCGAGGTATACACCCCCTGTGGTGTTGTCTCGTATATATACCCTCTTGGTAGAAATACTCTCAAAAGTATTGTTATAATGCCCAAATTACCTTAGCCATATACCTTGTAGTATTCTAAGGATATACCTATCTGAAAAGCCCGTAAAATACTATTATACTTCCGCTACCACAAAAACCAAACCCTAGGAAAATCTCCATAGTCAGTGAGTATTGTGTAGAAGTTGGTTAGAACTTCTAAGGGTGGTTTAGAGCGGGTTGGAGCGCCTGAGTGGAGCTAAACGATTGCCCAGATCGACTTTATACTTGGATAATTATGGGCTTATTGAGGTAAATATCTTGTCCTCTATTGTAATTGGAAATTACATATTGTTAGAATATATAGTTGAAGTATATTATATATGTAATCGAACGTAGTTATTGGCAATGTCTTTTGACTTAAGCCTGAATAATACTTACGCAATGTCTTGCGACTTAAGCCCGAATTTAAAGAAGATTCTTGAATCAGAATTACTTAGGGTCAGACATGAGACTTGTGAAGTAGTACCGTGGAGTAGAATTGTACCCGTTAGGTTAGATGCTACCCCGGTTGGCTTGGTAGCCTCGATAGAGGAGGAGATTTACGCTGTTGCGGGAGGTCTTTGCCAATTTTCGTAGAATGTTCTGCGGGGATCTAAATGTTAATAAGCGCTTGTGGCCTTATAGGTTGAAGTACTACGTATGGCGCGATCTTCGGCTAGGAGTAGCCGACTTTGAAGTACTTGGGCGTTTGCTATTAGTCGATACTGTCGCGAGGTATGTGAACCTCTTCCTATCTCTTCTAGCATGATATGTGTGAACTATGTAGTACGGTAGACGATACGTGCTAAATGTATTTGGTTGGTTTAAAACATAAAGTGTTATAACGACTTTATGGGAAGTTGGTTATAATGACTTTATGTTGGTAAGAAAATACTTGTGGTTTTTAAAAAGGTAATCGATTTGAACTATAATCGAGTGTTATGTGTTAATAAAGAACTTGAAGTATTTCAAAAGATTTTGAATCATTTCAAAGAAGAAGTAATACTTGATTTGTTTTGAAAACTTAAGAGTTATGCTAGCGTTATGGAAAGTTAGGTATAACGTCTTAAGAATGTTTTCTTGATTTTGGAAATCGAATGTGTATCGACAAACCATCGCGGCTTATAAGAGGAAATGTTTTTAATAATTAAGTATTATTAAAACCAGAGAAACTTCCATCTGCATAGAAGCTAAGATGAGACAAAATGATATTTCCTAGATCATGGTCATTGTAATAAGATTGTTATAAACAAGAATATCCTACTCACATATAAGACTTATGTTTCTCAGATAGTTTAAAGGAGAATTATATTCTTAAATAAATAAGACTATGAACTACGAAACCTTTCTAAAATGAGAAACTTGAACATTGGAAATTAGGCAAACTTGATCATTGGAAAAGAATGTTGCTACTTGATTTTACAAAGAGAAGTAATTGATTTACTTTAAAAGGATAGTCACTCTATTTTATACTACGTATTGTGTGACATTGGGAAAGTAACGATCTTTTAAAGAGTTAATGTATGAAGTACTTAGGGGATAAAACCCCAACTTGTTGGCATATAGTAGAAAGTACCTTGTGTGTATAACTTGATTGTGTTGGTTTGTGATAGCACAGTAATACTTTCTTGTTGATTGATAAGTAAACATGCTAGGATGCTACGTGTGTTAGTATCTTGTGATGTTGTGTAAAGGGTTACCTTTGTTGTGCTTATGTTGCTTAACGATAAGTCGTTGTGTTAGTATTTTACATCACTCATCTCTTGAGATGATTCCGGTTGCTGCCTCCGACGCGGGGTAGACTCAGCGTCGATGGACCTATGATTCGAGAATACCTCATGCAGTCCCGGCCTATGCGGAGCTACGAGTTCCGTGTTAGTATCGTCCTTTATGGGCATGCGGTCCATGTGGCCATACGCGATCGCGAAGTCGGTGCGATGCCGGGAGTAGCTACCTCGACGCGGGAATACCTCATGCGGCCGATGAGATTGGCCTACGCGAGTCGCGGAGTTCCGTGGTTAGACGCGCATATCGATCTGCGGGCAAGTGGCGGCTTTGATCATGTGACGGTGCAGACAGATCTTATGATACGATTCATGACCTTGTTGGTGCTGTGGGTTTTAGTAGTCGCTATGCCTTCGCATTTACCCCGCATGCTTTATTATGACACAGCGGACACGTGTTCATGTGTTCCTTGGTGCTTTTATATCATAGATCACGGCGCGGAGGAAGGTATTCCACGCATGATTGATGTTGTGGGCCCGAGACCCATTGTTATACTTGAGTGATGACTGAGGGCGTGAGTCCCCGACTTGACATGATCGCTTTGTAAATCGTAGTTTGGTTATCATACATGTCTCTTGCTTTATATGATCGCTATGATTTCATTTACGATGTATTTTCGTTTCACATACTCATTTTTGTTATCGACCTCCTTCGGGGGGCTGCGTTCATGCCGCAGGTTGAGGTACACCAGTCGTTGATCCTAGCTCTCAGGGTCACAGTTTGAGCGTTGGGAAGCTCCGTTTCTCCGGAGGCTTATCACGTATAGTCCCCGTCGCCGTAAGTGTTTACATTCGGGGTTTGGCGGGCCCCGTCCCGCCATTGTTGTCGTATCATTCTTGAGGTCCAGAGTACTATTGTGCGGGGTTTGTAAAAGGATTAAACTGCTCATGTTGAAAAAGTTGCTATTTATATATATACCAAGGTAACCGCTTTTGGTTAGCTTTGTCTTCTTATTTCACCGTCTTATTACACCGTTTCATGTATTGTCTTTATGTTCCACGATTACTCGATGTATGTCTACTTGGGTGCCCGAGGTAAGGCACGACCACGCCCGGTTCGGTCGTGACAATGCACTTGCGCGGCGAGCGCAGATCGACGGGTGGACCGCTTTCAGAAGGCGCCAAGACGGCCGGATATTTTGGCGACTTTCGAGGCGGACCGCCTGAAGCAGACTAGTTATGTACCTCCGCCATCGCAGTGGTCCTCCGCAGCGTCACACCCCAAAATCGGGCGTGGATCGTGCCTTACCCCGCACCTAGCGATACAACATCGAGAAAACCAATGAAATAAAAACTTTAAACATGAAATGAGACATGATAAATAAACAGCAACCAAAACAGCGATTGCCTTCAGATATACATAAACCCGAACGATTTAATCCTTTTACAACCCCGCCTACAACAGCTTCTGCACTTAAGATTTACAACAACTATGACGGACAGAGGCCCCGCCATACCCCAATGTACAAGAACCTATAACTCGTGGAACACATACCAAAAGATAAGCCTCCGAGAAACGGAGCTTCCCAACACGAATGTGATCCTATAAGCGGGGATCGGCATCGATGTACCTTTTACTGCGGCATGAACGCACCCCAGGAGGTCGATAACAGTACCAAGTATGTGAAATCAGAATATCAGAAATGAAATCATAATAGTCTATATAAGCAGAGACATGTATGATGACCAACTACGACATAACATATAACCGATTACCTCAAGTCGTGACTCACGCCTCAAATTATCACTCGTGCGTGGAATTTCTTCCTCATCATAGCTTTATGATATAACAATACCAAGGAGTATACATGAACACCGTGTCCCACTGTGTCATAAAACCGTGACAGACAAGTACAACTACCGATCCGACCGTGCTAATAATACAATGCAACCACAACCACGGCGTCACGGGCAAGTCGAGAGCCGACTACGGATACCAAGGCCGGCCACGAGCTGACCGGGGCAAGTACGAGGGTGACCACCGGGACCAAGGTCAGATCACGAGACTTCACACTACACCGAACGGTAAGTCAGGGTGACTACCGATACCAAGGCCGAATCGACCACGAGGCGGCAAGTACGAGAGCCGACCACCGGTACCAAGGCGAACAGAAGAAACCTCAACTACCAACCGCCTCTATCGAGACGCCAGAACACGTAAACACCACACTTGCACAACAAAGGCTATCATCACAAGCATAGGCAAGTATCACATCACTCAAAGTACCTTCATTTTATGCCAAAGACCGGGTTTTAACCCTAAATTACTACGTACGTTAAATTCTTTAAAAGAGATCAATTACTTTTATCAAAGTCACCCTATACACGTAGTATTAGAATGACCGACCCACATTCCTTTTCAAAATCAAGTAACAACATTCTTTCCTAAGTTCCGGTTTGCCTAGTTTCAATTACTCAAGCTTCTCATTTTAAAATGGTTTCTTATTTCATAAAGTTAATAAATTGATTTCTTTTTAGAACAATTGAGTAATATATGTCTCACTTGAGAGTAGGTTATTCTTGTTTACAACAGTATTATTACAGCAGACATTATCTAGAAAATGTAATATCATTTTGTCTCATCTTAGTTTCTATGCAGATGGAGGTTTCTACTGGTTTTAATACAATTCATCATTATTAAATACATTTTACTTTATTAACGCTGCAGTTGGTCCTGTCGATACACATTCCGATTTCCAAATCAAGAAACATTATCCCTTTAAATAAAACCAAGTACTCATTACTCACGAATGAGGTTTCACACAAACATTCACATTAAAACAAATAAGTTAAGTCTCTTATCTTATAAGATCAAGTCTCTTAACTTCTAACATCAGTAAACCATTTTCTTTACCTCTCTTAAGACATTATACCTAACTCCCCATAAAGCTAGTATAACTCTTTTTAAAACCTTTAAAACCAAGTGTTACTCTTCCTTCAAAACGATTATAAATCTTTTGAAATACAGCAAGTTCTTTATTATAACAAGCCAGTTATAATTCACATCATTTACCTTTTAAAACCACAAAATATTTTCTTACCTACATAAAGCTGTTATAACCAACTTCCCATAAAGCCGTTATAACACTTTATGTTTTAAGACAATCAAACACGCTAACACACGTACGTCTACCGTATTTACATAGTTCACACATATCATGCTAGAAGAGATAGGAAGAGGTTCACATACCTTGCGACGACTATCGACTAATAGCAAAACGCTCCGAGTACCTCAAACCGTCGGCTACTCCTTAGTCCAGAAGATTACGTCACACTTAGCACTTCAACCTATAAGGCCACGCTTATTAAAAATCTAGATCTTAACGTAGAACATTCTACGTAAAATTCGAAGACCTCCCGCAACAACGTAAATCTCCTCCTATCGGTGCTCGCTACCAAGCCAACCGGGTTAACACGCCTAACCTGACGCTGCACAATTCTACTATACAAGAATACTACACAAGTTCATCTGATACACCCTATGTAATTACAGTTGATTCGCTTTATTCTTCGTGCTTAAGTCAAAAGACATTGCCAACAACTACGTTTCATTCTATATATAGTATACAACACTATATATTCAACACTTATGTAATTTCCAATTACAATAGGGGGACAAGATATTTACCTCGATAAGCCCAAAAATTATCCGAGTTTAAAGTCGCTCCTGAGCAAGGTTTAGCTCCTCCTCCGAGTGCTCCAATCCGCTCCAAACAACCCTTAGAAGTTCTACGCAACTTCTACTCCATACTTCAACAACGGGTGAAGATTTTCCTTAGGGTTTCGTGTAGAGGCTAAGGAAAGTATAATCGTATTTTCCGGGTTTTCGTACAAAGGGTACTTTGGAAAGTACTACAAGGTATATGGGCTAAAGTATTTTGGACATTATAACAATACTTAGGAGAGTATTTCTATACCACAACAAAGGGTATTATACGAAAACAACTAGGCTAGGGGGGGGGGGTACCCCACGGCCACACCACAAAGGGGAGAGGGGGAGGCTCTCGGCCACAAAGGCCTATCTAGGGAGGGGGGGGCTCTTGGACGAGAGTCAAACAAGAGGGGAGGGGAAGGATAGCAAGACTTGGAACATATTTGGAATGGATGAAGTCTTCACACTTAGGGGGTATTTATAGCAAAACCAAAAGCCAACCAATGGCCAAGATCAAGCCATGTGCAAGGCAAGTGTAAGGCCAAGATCAAGCCAAGTGCACCCTAACCCTACTCCACAAAACACTCCACAAAACAAGCCACAAAACAAGGCACAAAAGAGGGAGCCAATCGGCCAAGGCCAACCAAGGCCTCTTGGACGCCCAAATCGTCCAAGCCCCCACTTGCTTCCAATGTGAGGGTGACACATGTCACCCTCCCGTTGGTCCGAAATGTTTCGTCTCTCGGAAAAATCCGCAAAAATTATAAATGACATAGCCGTATTTTCCTACGAAGTCGTGGAAACGTTTAAAAACGACTCCTTTCGGCACTTGTGTACAAATTTCGAAACTATGCCTACTTAAGGCTCAAATTGTACACGTACGCCCTCACGTACATACTCTGGAAATACGGGGTATAACATTCTTCCCCCCTTAGAAACATTCGTCCCGAATGTTCCTTCAAGGTCTCAAAACAAACAGGCGTCAGTATAGTCTTCACTGCTATACGTACGAAAACAATCATGCCACACCTGGCCACAAAAACATCGTTCACTTTTCCCTTTCTCGTAGTACTGTCACGAACACTCGAACTCGTTCTAGTATCCGTACCACACTTCACAACGCTCGTTTCCAACCCTCGAGTCACTACCTCCAAACTTGGTCATCTCACTAACCTCGATTTCCCCTAAGGCCATTCCCGGCCTTCACGAACTGATTCTGATCGAACGCATCCACGAACTCATACGATGGTCATCTAAACTTGGGCCTAGCACCCTCGTGACCCTACCACCTGGAGGGACCACCCAGAACTGACCCCACCCCAAACCGGGTTACGGGTTGACCCGCAAATGGTCCTCAACCCGACCCCCAACCGCGCCAACTCTTGCTCCTCGACACGGAACAATCTTACCTATTCAAGCCATGAAAGCTACCACTTCCATCCCACATTACTCATGGACTTATCACACAATTATAACCCACGTACACTACGCATTCTGATAAAGGTCAAACATAAAAAATAAATCTTTTACTCAAGACGACCTTACCTGTAAGGTCTCAACATAAAATGTCCTAAAGTTCACACTTTCCATGCCCCCAGGCTTACCCTTTTTCATCAACCATGCTCCTAAATCACATTTTAGCACAAAGCTATCCGAACATAACACTAAACACATCATCAACATCAATACAATATAAGTCTCTAGAGGGTTAAGGATATACCTGAAAATAGGCGGTTCAAAGGACCGCTAAAACTGGGAACTCCCACCGCGACCTCTACCGGGGCCTTCCGGTGTACGAACATCCTGCCTGGTTACGGAAGGTGAAGAACCCGCAACTGCTCTAGTAGTCCTTGCTATCCTACCAGTGCTACCCCTGGTCGGACAGTCTCTTGCCAGATGGCCCTGTTGGCCGCAAAAATAACAATCTCCCGAGTTAGTACGACACTCTCCCTTGTGGAGCTTTCCACAACAGCCACACTGAGACAAGGGCAACCTCATCCGGCGAGCACTCCTGCTCCCCTGAAAATCTGAAACCTGGGAGCCCCGACCTGCTCCTGAATATCCCGAAGGTCCCGAAAGCTGTGGAGGACCATTCTGTACTGGCGGAGGTACATAACTAGTCTGCCGCTGAGACGGTCCGCCTCGAAAGTCACCAAAGGACCCTGCTGTTCGCCTCTTCACGACCTTGGTCATTCCGTCGATTTATCCGCCTCACATCCAAGTGTATACGCTGCGTGCGGCAATGTCCATGCCCTGAAGAGCTACACCCGAACAACTCTGCAAGGCAATCATCGAGCCTCAGAATATCGGTGCACTCGATCCTCCATACTAGCTACTAACGCGGACGTCACGCCAATGAGTCAAACTCCACATTGTACTCCCGAACCGCACGCCTGCTCGCCAGAACACCAAAAATCATTTACCGAGCCCTCCTCATCCGGGAGGCAAGAAATGTGCAAGAAAGGCCTCGAGAACTCGTTCCATACCGCTGGAAGTGCATGCTCTCCTGGACAGCTCCCAAGAATCAAACGATCATCGCGGTATCACGCGATTGATGTGAACCTAGGGCCACCGACTCGATCTCCGATGCCTTGATCACTCTCATGATCCGGCAGAATCGCTTCGGATGAACTCCTGCGGATCATCCTCGTGCCTCGACCCATAAAACTCGCGCCTACAACTCGTAAAATCCCGTAGCCTCGAACTATCTCGATCTAGGGTGAACCATCGGCATCGAACTGCTGCGTCGGCCCTATCCTCAAGTCTGCCACAACCACGCCATTAATCGGGCCCACTTGTAACTCATCTCTCTCGCCTGCTCGCGGATCGAGGCTCAGTCTTGTGGTCTCTGCCGTTTACTCGCAGATCCTCTCACGCTTTGCCCTTCGCCGGGTTGCCTTTCGCGAGGCATAATCGTAAAAACGAAACACGCCGAGGGTCCAATCTTATCACACGTCTAAGGCACGATCTCGTAATGAGAAGAATGAAACCAATCCTAAATGTCCTATAGCCTCCTGATTATAGATGTGGTGCACAACACACCGATAATCAAGACTCTACTAGACACGGTCTGTAGACACTTTCCGAGGATTAACTGCTCTGATACCACTTTGTCACACCCCGAAAATCGGCCGTGATCGTGCCTTACCCCGCACCTAGCGATACAACATCGAGAAAACCAGGAAATAAAAACTTTAAACATGAAATGAGAGACATGATAAATAAACAGCAACCAAAACAGCTTGCCTTCGGTATACATAAAACCCGAACAGTTTAATCCTTTTACAACCCCGCCACACAACAGCTTCTGCACTTAAGATTTACAACAACTATGGCGGACAGGGCCCCGCCATACCCCTGAATGTACACGAACCTACAACTCAGGGAACACATACCCAAAGATACGCCTACGGAGAAACGCAGCTTCCCAACACGATGAATGTGATCCTATACGCGCGGATCGACAGTCGAGGTACCTTTTACTGCGCAGATGAACGCACCGAAGGAGGTCGATGCAACAATACCAAGTATGTGAAATCAGAATATCGTAAATGAAATCATAATAGTCTATATAAGCGGAGACATGTATGATGACCAACTACGACATAACATATAACCGATTACCTCAAGTCGGGACTCACGCTCCAAATTATCACTGCGTGCGTGGAATTTCTTCCTCATCACGGCGGTTTATGATATAACAATACCAAGGAGTATACATGAACACCGAGTCCCACCTGTGTCATAAAAACCGTCTGGACAGACAAGTACAACTACCGGATCCGACCGCCAATAATACAATGCAACCACAACCACGGTCGACGGCAAGTCACGAGAGCCGACTACCGGATACAAGGCCGGCCACGTAGCCGACGGGCAAGTACGGTGGTGACCACCGGGGACCAAGGCAGATCACGAGACTTCGTCACTACACTGAACGGGCAAGTGAGGTGACTACCGATACCAAGGCCGACGATCACGAGACGGCAAGTACGAGCCGACCACCGGGTACCAAGGCCGAACAGTAAGAAACCTCAACCAGTCAACCGGCCCTCTATCGAGAGACGCGGTAACACAGAAACACCACACTTGCACAACAAAGGCTATCATCACAAGCATAGGCAAGTTTCACATCACTCAAAGTACCTTCATTTTAAGCCAAAGTCCGGGTTTTAACCCTAAAGTACTACGTACGTTAAATTCTTTAAAAGAGATCCATTACTTTTATCAAAGTCACCCGATACCCGTAGTATTAGAATGACCGACCCACATTCCTTTTCAAAATCAAGTAACAACATTCTTTTCCTAAGTTCCAGTTTGCCTAGTTTCAATTACTCAAGCTTCTCATTTTCAAATGGTTTCATAGTTCATAAACTTAATCACTTGATTTCTTTTTAGAACAATTGAGTAATATATGTCTCACGTGAGAGTAGGTTGTTCTTGTTTACAACATTCTTATTACAATGACCATGATCTAGAAAATGTAATATCATTTTGTCTCATCTTAGTTTCTATGCGGATGGAGGTTTCATCGGTTTTAATACAATTCATCATTATTCAATACATTTTCCTTTATTAACGCTGCAGTTGGTGCTGTCGATACACATTCGATTTCAAATCGAGAAACATTATCCTTTAAATAAAACCAAGTACTCATTACTCACGAATGAGGTTTCACACAAACATTCACATTAAAACAAATAAGTTAAGTCTCTTATCTTATAAGATCAAGTCTCTTAACTTCTAACATTAGTAAACCATTTTCTTTACCTCTCTTAAGACATTATAACTAACTACCCATAAACCTAGTAGAACTCTTTTTAAAACCTTTAAAACCAAGTGTTACTCTTCCTTCAAAACGATTATAAATCTTTTGAAATACATCAAGTTCTTTATTATAACAAGCCAGTTATAATTCACATCAGTTACCTTTTAAAACCACAAAATATTTTCTTACCTACATAAAGCCGTTATAACCAACTTCCCATAAAGCCGTTATAACACTTTATGTTTTAAGACAATCAAACACAGTTAACACATGTACGTCTACCGTACTACATAGTTCACACATATCATGCTAGAAGAGATAGGAAGAGGTTCACATACCTCGCGACGATTATCGACTAATAGCAAAACGCTCCGAGTACCTCAAACCGCTTCGGCTACTCCTTAGTCCGTAAGATTACGTCACACTTAGCACTTCAACCTATAAGGCCACGCGCGCTATTAAAAATCTAGATCTTAACGTAGAACATTCTACGTAAAATTCAAAGACTCTCCCGCAATGCAGTAAATCTCTCCTCTATCGAGGCTGGCTACCAAGCCAACCAGGGGGGGGTTAACACGTCTAACTGGACGCGTACAATTCTACTATACAGTAATACTACACAAGTCTACTGTAATACAGTCCTATGTAATTACGATTCGATTCTTTATTCTTGGGCTTAAGTCAAAAGACATTGCCAACAACTACGTTGATTACATATATAGTATACAACACTATATATTCAACACTTATGTAATTTCCAATTACAATAGGGACAAGATATTTACCTCGATAAGCCCAAAATTATCCGAGTTTAAAGTCGCTCCTGAGCAAGGTTTAGCTCCTCCTCCGAGTGCTCCAATCCGCTCCAAACAACCCTTAGAAGTTCTACGCAACTTCTACTCCATACTTCAACAACGGGTGAAGATTTTCCTTAGGGTTTCGTGTAGAGGCTAAGGAAAGTATAATCGTATTTTCCGGGTTTTCGTACAAAGGGTACTTTGGAAAGTACTACAAGGTATATGGGCTAAAGTATTTTGGACATTATAACAATACTTAGGAGAGTATTTCTATACCACAACAAAGGGTATTATACGAAAACAACTAGGCTAGGGGGGGGGGTACCCCACGGCCACACCACAAAGGGGAGAGGGGGAGGCTCTCGGCCACAAAGGCCTATCTAGGGAGGGCTCTTGGGCGAGAGTCAAACAAGAGGAGGAAGGATAGCAAGACTTGGAACATATTTGGAATGGATGAAGTCTTCACACTTGGGGTATTTATAGCAAAACCAAAGCCAACCAATGGCCAAGATCAAGCCATGTGCAAGGCAAGTGTAAGGCCAAGATCAAGCCAAGTGCACCCTAACCCTACTCCACAAAACACTCCACAAAACAAGCCACAAAACAAGGCACAAAAGAGGAGCCAATCGGCGAGGCCAACGAAGGCCTCTTGGGCCCAACGCCCAAGCCCCCACTTGCTTCAATGTGAGGTGACACATGTCACCCTCCCGTTGGTCCAAATGTTTCGTCTCTCGGAAAAATCCGCAAAAATTATAAATGACATAGCCGAATTTTCCCTACGAAAGTCGTGGAAACGTTTCGTAAAACGACTCTTTCGGCACTTGTGTACAAATTTCGAAACTATGCCTACTTAAGGCTCAAATTGTACACGACGCCTCACGCACATACTGCGGAAATACGGTATAACACGCAGCCTTGGGACCCTTGGGATATTCGAGAGCGGTCGGGGCTCCCGTGTTTCGATGTTCAGGAGTAGGGGTGTTGGCGGATCGCCACCCCTACATCGGTGTGGTCGATGGTAGACCGCATTTCGGGAGTGTCGTAGTACCAAGGGAGCTTGTTATTCTTGCGCCAATGAGGCCATATGACGAGACTGGCCCACTGTGGTAGCGCTGGTAGGATAGCACAGACTACTAGAGCGATTGCGGCCACGGTAGAGGTCGCGGTGGAAGTTCGAGCTTTAGCGGTCCTTGAACCGCCTAGTTTGAGTATATCCTTAACCTCAGATACTTGTATGTATTGATGTTAATGATGTGTTAAGTGTTATGTTCGGATAGCTTTGTGCTATAGTGTGATTTGAAAATCTGGTTAGTGTGAGATGGAAGTGGTAGCTTCCATGATGTGTTCCGTCGGGAGCGGAAGTTGGCGCTCTGATGGTCGGGTTGGGGCCATGTTGCGGGCCAACCCGCCCCGTTCGAGGAAGGGTCAGCTCTGGGTGGTCCTCCAGTGGCGTGGTCACGAGGTGCTAGGCCCAAGTTTAGATGACCATCGATGAGTTCATAGATATGTTCGACCAAAATCGATTCGTGAAGGCCGAGAATGGCCTTAGAGGAAATCGAGGTAGTAAGATGACCAAGTTTGGAGGTAGTAACTCCAAGGGTTGGAAACGAAACGTTGACGAAAGTGTGGTACGGATACTAGAAAGAGCTCGAGTGTTCGGTAAAGTGCGACGAGATAGGGAGAAGTGAGCGTGTGTGATCGTTTCTTTTGTGAAATGTAAAGCGGCGAGTATATTTTAGACCTCGGTGGGGTTTTGTGATGATTAGAGGTGTTTCCTCGTTGACTTGGGTTTAAGTATTGTGCGTTTGTTATTTTTATGGCGGTGTGGCATGATCGTTTCGTGCGTATAGCGATGAAGGCTATACTAGCGCATGTTTGTGTTGAGACTTGAGAAGGAACATTCGACGAATGTTTCTAAGGAGGGAGAATGTTATACCCGTATTTCCGAGTATGTGCGTGGGGCGTGCGTGAAAATTTGAGCCTTAAGTTAGGCAAAGGACCGAATTTGGGCACAAGTGCCGAATAGAGTCGTGTTTCGACGAAACGTTTCCACAGCTTTCGTAGGGAAAATTCCGGCGATGTCATTTATAATTTTTGCGGATTTTTCCGAGAGACGAAAAATTTTGGACCAACCGGAGGGTGTCATGTGTCACCTCACATTGGAAGCAAATAGGGTGGCTTGGGCGATTGGGCCCAAGAGGATTGTTGGCCTTGGCCGATTGGTCCCTCCTTTTGTGCCTTGTTTTGTGGCTTGTTTTGTGGAGTGTTTTGTGGAGTGTTTTGTGGGTGCACTTGGCTTGATCTTGGCCTTACACTTGCCTTGCACATGGCTTGATCTTGGCCATTGGTTGGCTTTTGGTTTTGCTATAAATACCCCCTAAGCTTGAAGACTTCATTCATCCAAAAACTTCCAAGTCTTGAAACCCTCCTCCCTTCTTGTTGTGCTAGCCGAGAGCTTCCTCCTCCCCTTTTCGTGAGGCCTAGTGGCCGGCAGGTACTACCCCAGTGGCCTTGTGGCAGCATACCCCACGTTGGAGTGTTCTCGTGAGGTATGTCACGACCTGCCCGGCCCGTGGATCGTGCCTTACCCTGCACCCTAGTGACACAACATCGAGTAATCACGAACATAAACACATACATGAACAAGTGAAGTACAAAACAAGAACTGAGGAAAACTTGCCTTTTCGTATATAAATAACCACTTTTTACAAATGAACAGTTTAATCCTTTTACAAACCCCGCCCACAACAAGATTACTGCACTTAAGAAATGATACGACAACAACGACGGGACAGGGCCCCGTCATACCCCTGAATGTAAGCACCTACAACAACAGGGGACTATACCAAGATAAGCCTCCGGAGAAACGGAGCTTCCCAAAAGCTGAACTGTGACCCTAAGAGCGAGGATCAACGACTGGTGTACCTTTACCTGCGGCATGAACGCAGCCCGGGCGAGGTCGATAACAGTGCAAGTATGTGAAACTAAAAATAAATACTGTAAATGAAAATCATAGTAGTCTATACAAAGCAGGAGACATGTATGATAACCAAACTACAGTTCACCATAAATAAGCAGTCATGTCAAGTCAGGGACTCACGCCCTCAAGTCATCACTCAATCTTAACAATGGGTCTCACGCCCACCACATCAATCGTGCCCGTGGAATACCTTCCTCACTGCCGACAGTTTGTGATATACAAGCACCAAGGAATACACATGAACACCGTGTCCCACTGTGTCCTAATAAAATGGTGCAGGGTAAACGAAGGCATAGCCGACTACTAACACCCATGCACCAACAAGGTCATAAGGCGTGTCATGATATCTGTCTGCACCGTCACATGATAAAAGGCGGTCACTCGCCGCAGATCAAATGTGCGCGTCTAGCCACGAACTCTCCGCAGCCCGCATAGGCGGTCGGATAGGCCCGCGTGAGGTATAACCCCGCATCGAGGGTAGCTACTCCGGCGATCGCCCCGACTCGCGACCGCACGGCCACAAGGACCGCATGACCACAAGGGCCGCGACACTAACACCGAGCTCCGTAGCTCGCATGGATCCCCGACCCGCATGGTATTCTCGAATCATGGTCCTGCATCACCGAAGTCTACCCCGCATCGGAGGGCAGCTTAACC
Organism: Przewalskia tangutica; assembly: GCA_029844215.1. Classification (NCBI taxonomy): domain Eukaryota; kingdom Viridiplantae; phylum Streptophyta; class Magnoliopsida; order Solanales; family Solanaceae; genus Przewalskia; species Przewalskia tangutica. The sequence continues at coordinate 95,160,195 of CM056719.1, forward strand.
TCCGGAACACAAGTCAAGGTGAGTGGTACAATACCAACATAACGGCTGATAGTCAAACAACTTTAAGCGCAGTCGAGGAAAACCCTTTACACTAACATCACAAGATACTAACACACGTAGCATCCCAACATGTTTACTTCTCAAATCAACAAGAAAGTATTTACAAGGCTATCACGAACCAATACAATAGAGTATTCACACAAGGTACTTTCTACTAACAAGTTCGGGTATCTAACCCCAAAGTACTTCACACATTAAATCTTTAAAAGATCTGCTTTTCACATAAGTCACACAATACCCGTAGTATAAAATAGAGTGACTATCCTTTTAAGAAAACCAAAACTCTTACCTTTGTAAATTCAAGTAACAACATTATTTTCCAAACGTCCAAGTTTGCCTAATATCAAATGTTCACGTTTCTTATTTTAGAAAGGTTTAAGAGTTCATAGTTTTATTCATTTAAGAATAATATAATTCTCTTTAAACAATCGGAGAAACATAAGCCTTATATGTGAGTAGGACATTCTTGTTTATAACAATCTTATTACAAAGACCATGATCTAGGAAATATCATTTTGTCTCATCTTAGCTTCTATGCAGATGGAAGTTTCTCCGGTTTTAATAATACTTAATTATTCAAACATTTCCTTTTATTAACGCTGCGATGGTTTGTCGATACACATTCCGATTCAAATCGAGAAAGCATTCTTAAGCCGTTATACCTAACTTCCCATAAAGCTAGTATAACTCTTAAGTTTTCAAACACCAAGTATTACTTCTCCTTTCAAAATGATTCAAAAAAACTTTTGAAATACTTCAAGTTCTTTCAAGCCAGTTATAGTTCAAATCAGTTACCTTTTAAAAACCACATGTATTTTCTTACTAACATAAAGCTGTTATAACCAACTTCCTATAAAGCCGTTATAACACTTTATGTTTTAAACCACTCAAACACATTTAGCACATGTACGTCTACCGTACTACATAGTTCACACATATCATGCTAGAAGAGATAGGAAGAGGTTCACATACCGCGACGAGTATCGACTACAGCAAAACGCTCCAAGTACTTCCAAACGTCGGCTACTCCTAAAGCCACGTAGATCGCGCCACACGTAGTACATCAACCTATAAGGCCACAAGGCGCTTATTAACGTTTAGGTCTCATCGTAGAACATTCTACCGAAAATTGAAGACTCTCCCGCCACAACAGAAATCTCCTCCTCTATCGAGGCCGCTACCAAGCCAACCGGGGTTATACATCTAACCCGAACGTACAATTCTACTATACCGTAATACTACACAAGTCTCTGTAATACGCCCTATGTAATTACATTCGATTCGATTCCTTATTCTTGAGCTTAAGTCAAAAGACATTGCCAACAACTACGTTGATTACATATATAGTATACTTCAACTATATATTCTAACAACACGTAATATCCAATTACAATAGGGGGACAAGATAATTACCTCGATAAGCCCATAATTATCCGAGTTTAAAGTCGATCCTTAGCAATGTTTCGCTCCTACACCGGGTGCTCCGTCCCGCTCCAAACAACCCTTAGAAGTTCTAACCAACTTCTACAAAGCACTCCAACTAACCATGGAGATTTTCCTTAGGGTTTCGGTTTTGTGACTGACGGGAAGTATGATAGTATTTCTGGGCTTTTCGTATAGATATAACCTTAGAATACTACAAGGTATAAGGCTAAGGTATTTGGGCATTATAACAATACTTTTGAGAGTATTTCTCAACCAAGGGGTACCACGAGAACACCCAGGTGGAAGTGCTCTCGGGCGGCCTACTAGGAAGGGAGAGGGTGCTCTCGCCACAAGGCCACATGAAAGGGGAGGAGGAGGCTCTTGGACGAGAGTCAACAAGAGGAGGAGAGGGGTTCTCAAGACTTAGAGATTTGAGGATGAAGAAGTCTTCAAAGGGAGGGTATTTATAGGTAAGCAAAGGCCAACCAAGGGCCAAGATCTAGCCAAGTGCTATGCAAGTGTAGGGCCAAGATGTGCCCAAGTGCCCCTAGTCCCTACTCCACAAATCCTCACAAAATATCTCACCAACTGACCTTCAAACGCCCGAGGTGGCCGTCAACTCCACCAACTTGAGGTGACAAGTGTCGCCTCTCGTTGGTCCAAAACATTTCATCTCTCGAAAAATCCGCAAAATAAGAAAAGACATAGCCGAATTTTCCTCGCAAGTTATGTAAAACGCGTTTAAAAACGACTCTAATCGCACTGTGCCCAAATGCCATTCGCCAAGCCACCTAGGCGGGGTGACACGTGTCACCCTCCTATTGGCCCAAAATAAAACATCTTCCAAAATATCCACAATGGCCAAAATCTCAAAACAAAGTGGGCCCACAAAACAGTAAATTTCTCCCGTGGGCCCACGTGACCATTTCCAAAATAAAATTCCATAATTCTCTAATATTCCAGAAGTCCGAATACCAAACTGGGAATCCAATTCCCATTAACGAACCTTTTTCCTTCACAAAACCGAAACTTTTCCGTGGAAAAATCACCTCTTTCTTCCTTTCCAATCTTTCTGTCGTATTCTCGTACGTACGTCCCCGCATACATACCCTGGAACTACGGGGTATAACATTCTTCCCCCCTTAGAAACATTCGTCCCGAATGTTCCTTCTAAGTCTCAAAACGAACACGTGCCAGTATAGTCTTCGCTACTATACTTACGAAACAATCCTGCCACAGCTGGCCACAGAAATACCTGCGCAACATACTTATATCCAAGTCTACGAGGAAACACCTCTAACATCACCACAAATACACTTTTGTCACTTTGCCGCGAGCCTAGCTCCGACGACCCAACAAATGGTACCGTCGCCATGATCACCGGCCGTCTGACACTCGAATTCTTACCACATTTCTGATACTGCTTTAGTATCCAAAACTCGTCACACCCTGTCCGGGGTGGTACTTTCAAGAAGACCGACCGTCAACCTGAACTCTAAGCGTCGTCGCCGATTATTCGCACGATTCCTCTGAGCTGCCAGAACTTCTTCTAGACAAGCTTCTCACTATCCACAGTCTGCTGGAACAAGCCTGAACCAACTATCTGAACCCTGCCAACATCGAACCAATCGACCGGCAACTTACACTTCCGCCCCTGCAAGGCTTCATAAGGCGACCTCCGAACACTGAAATGGTAGCTTAAACGCTCCCTCCACAGGAGACAACAATCTTCACAACTACCCCTGAATTCCACATACTGGCCCGAGGGCGAATGCGATTCTGAGACTCACCTGAGTCCTTAACCCTGCCTGGTAAAACTTCCAGAAACAAAAACAGCCGTAACCTGGGCTCCACTGTCTGCCATAAGGTGAAGGTAGGCACCCCGTGCAGCCTTACAACCTTTCGATAAATCAACATCGCGAGTGAGCGGTCCCGATCAAGAACACGATGGGCTGCCCCCATCGACCGACCACTGGTCGAACGCATCCACGAACTCGTACGCTGGTTAACTAAACTTGGGCCTAACACCCTCGTGACCCTTCCACAAGGCGGGACCACCACAACCAGACCCCACCACCAAACATGCCGCGGGTTGACCCGCAACGTGGCCTCAACCCGACCCGGCAAGGCGCAAAATACTATCTCCCCGAAGGAACAATCTCTTAAAACACGTTACGAAAACCTAGCGGTCTTCTTAGCTCAACTACCCTCTTTCCTTCCACACTACTCAGGGACTTATCCCACGAACATAGCTCACGTGCACTTATGCACTCCTATAAGGGTCAAACATAATATACGTCTTTTACTCGAGATGGCCTTACCTCTAAGGTCTCTACGCGTAAAACTCTAAGGCTCACACTTTCTCTATCCCCCAACATCTTACTCGGTTAAACAACCATGATTTCTAATCACAACTAACATACTGCTACCAGAACATAGCACTTAAGGTATACTCACCTTATCACATAAACAAAATTCTAGAGGGTTTAGGATATGCCTGCATCTACTGCTTCACTCCCCTATGTCGTTCTAATCGAACCTGCCCCGTAGGGCGCATAGTTAAGGAAGGTGACGAACTACCCACCGGTACTGAAGACAAAATCCTTCTACTAGGTCACCTATTCGACATATGGCCCTGACGGCCACAGGTACAACAAGTATCAATCTAAAAAGACGACATTCCCCGGGATGACGTCTGTCACACAGTGAATCGAAAACCCTGGAGTCCTGACCAACTCCTGCATACCCCGAACGTACTGAATCCCGTGGGGGACCTCTTTGCACTGGCGGATGTGCATAATCTAATCTGGCGTGAGGCGACTTGCCTCGGTTACCAAAGGACCTAGCCGCCCGCCCTTCTCGATGTCCTTCGTTAACCCGTCGATCTCTACGTTTCTACCGCCGCGTATAAGCCCGTTCATAGGCCATGCTCACGCCTAGTGAAGAATTACTCTTGTACAACCTCTCTTTAGATAGTCATCAAGACTCGCCAGACATCGGTATTTCTCTGGTAGCCACATCCATAGCTAGTAATGGTCGTCTCTCGCAATCTATATTCTCTGCTCCCAATCGTGGAATCAAGGTTCAAATATTATGGCCGCAGAGGAATCGCCGCCGCAGCGAAACTCTGCTGGGGCTAGTGACGTCGCAGAAATCCCCGAATGAAGCACCATCCAAGGTGATAATTGGGCTTGTGCCCACGCAACCCTCCGAACTCAACTCGCAGCTCCCTCGGCTGCCTTGCCCTCCTGGGCCCGGGTTGCCGCCTACGCGAGGCATAACGAGCAAGGGAAAGAAATACGTTAGAGGGTCCAACTTACAACACGGCTCTAAGGCACGATCTCGAGTGAGAAGAATAGAAACCAATCCTAAATATCCTATAGCCTCACGATTATTGGCGTGGTGCACAACACACCGATAATCAAGACTTCTATCGATACGGCTCAGACACTTTCCGAGGATTAATCGCTCGATACCACTTTTGTCACGACTGCCCGGCCCGTGGATCGTGCCTTACCCCGCACCCTAGTGACACAACATCGAGTAATCAAGGAACATAAAACACATACATGAACAAGTGAAGTACAAAACGATGTCGAGGAAAACTTGCCTTTCTAGATATATAAATAACCACTTTTTACAAATGAACAGTTTAATCCTTTTACAAACCCCCGCCACACAAAGATTTACATGCACCTCTAAGAAATGATACGACAACAACGACGGGACAGGGCCCCGTCATACCCCTGAATGTAAGCACCTACAACAATAGGGGACTATACCAAGATAAGCCTCCGGAGAAACGGAGCTTCCCAAAAGCTGAATCGGACCCTAAGAGCGAGGATCAACGATCGGTGTACCTATACTGCGGCATGAACGCAGCCCAAGGAGGTCGATAACAAAAATCGAGTATGTGAAACTTAAAATAAATCAGAAATGAAAATCATAGTAGTCTATACAAAGCAGGAGACATGTATGATAACCAAACTACAGTTCACCATAAATAAGCAGTCATGTCAAGTCAGGGACTCACGCCCTCAAGTCATCACTCAATTTTAACAATGGGTCTCACGCCCACCACATCAATCGTGCCCGTGGAATACCTTCCTCACTGCCGACAGTTTGTGATATACAAGCACCAAGGAATACACATGAACACCGTGTCCCACTGTGTCCTAATAAAACGATGCAGGTAAGTAAGGCATAGCCGACTACTAACACCCACGCACCAACAAGGTCATAAGTCGTGTCATGATATCTGTCTGCATCACATGATAAAAGCTGGTCACTCGCCCGCAGTATCAAATGTGCGCGTCTAGCCCTGGAACTCTCCGCAGCTCCGCATAGGCCAGTCAGATAGGCCCGCATGAGGTATAACCCCGCATCGAGGGTAGCTACTCCCCGGCATCGTCCTGGACTCGCAGTCCGCATGGCCACAAGGACCGCATGACCACAAGGGCCGCACACTAACCTGGAGCTCCCGTAGCTCCGCATGGATCCCCTGGACCCGCATGAGGTATTCTCGAATCATGGTCCTGCATCGCCGAGTCTACCCCGTGACGGAGGCAGCTTAACCCCCGGAACACAAGTCAAGGTGAGTGGTACAATACCAACATAACGGCTGATAGTCAAACAACTTTAAGCGCAGTCGAGGGAAAAACCCCTTTACACTAACATCACAAGACACTAACACACGTAGCATCCCAACATGTTTACTTCTCAAATCAACAAGAAAGTATTTACAAGGCTATCACGAACCAATACAATAGAGTATTCACACAAGGTACTTTCTACTAACAAGTTCGTATCTAACCCCAAAGTACTTCACACATTAAATCTTTAAAAGATCTGCTTCTTTCACATAAGTCACACAATACCCGTAGTATAAAATAGAGTGACTATCCTTTAAGAAAACCAAAACTCTTACCTTTGTAAATTCAAGTAACAACATTATTTTCCAAACGCCCAAGTTTGCCTAATATCAAATGTTCACGTTTCTTATTTTAGAAAGGTTTCAGTAGTTCATAGTTTTATTCATTTAAGAATAATATAATTCTCTTTTAAACAATCGGAGAAACATAAGCCTTATATGTGAGTAGGACATTCTTGTTTATAACAATCTTATTACAGCAGCCATGATCTAGGAAATATCATTTTGTCTCATCTTAGCTTCTATGCAGATGGAAGTTTCTACCGGTTTTAATAATACTTAATTATTCAAACATTTCTTTTATTAACGCCGCAGTTGGTTTGTCGATACACATTCGATTCGAAATCAAGAAAGCATTCTTAAGCCGTTATACCTAACTTCCCATAAAGCTAGTATAACTCTTAAGTTTTCAAACACCAAGTATTACTTCCTTTCAAAATGATTCAAAAACTTTTGAAATACTTCAAGTTCTTTCTGCCGCTTATAGTTCAAATCGTTACCTTTTAAAACCACATGTATTTTCTTACTAACATAAAGTCGTTATAACCAACTTCCTATAAAGCCGTTATAACACTTTATGTTTTAAACCACTCAAACACATTTAGCACGTATGCGCTCACCGTACTACATAGTTCACACATATCATGCTAGAAGAGATAGGAAGAGGTTCACATACCTCGCGACGAGTATCGACTCATAGCAAAACGCTCAAGTACTTCCAAACGTCGGCTACTCCTAAGCCACGTAGATCGCGCCACACGTAGTACATCAACCTATAAGGCCACAAGGCGCTATTAACGTTTAGATCTCATCGTAGAACATTCTACCAAAAATTCGAAGACCTCCCCGCCACAACAGAAATCTCCTCCTCTATCGAGGCCGCTACCAAGCCAACCAAGGGGTTATACATCTAACCCGAACGGGTACAATTCTACTATACCGTAATACTACACAAGTCTACTGTAATACAGTCCTATGTAATTACAGTTCAGTTCAGTTCCTTATTCTTCAGGCTTAAGTCAAAAGACATTGCCAACAACTACGTTCAGTTCTATATATAGTATACTTCAACTATATATTCTAACAACATGTAATATCCAATTACAATAGGGGGACAAGATAATTACCTCGATAAGCCCATAATTATCCGAGTTTAAAGTCGATCCTTAGCAATGTTTCGCTCCTACACCGGGTGCTCCGTCCCGCTCCAAACAACCCTTAGAAGTTCTAACCAACTTCTACAAAGCACTCCAACTAACCATGGAGATTTTCCTTAGGGTTTCGGTTTTGTGACTGACGGGAAGTATGATAGTATTTCTGGGCTTTTCGTATAGATATAACCTTAGAATACTACAAGGTATAAGGCTAAGGTATTTGGGCATTATAACAATACTTTTGAGAGTATTTCTCAACCAAGGGGGGGGGTACCCCACGAGAACACCCCAAGGTAGTGGAAGGCTCTCGAAGGGCCTACTCGGAAGGGGAGAGGGGGCGCTCGGCCACAAGGCCACATGAAAGGGGAGGAGGCTCTTGGGCGAGAGTCAACAAGAGGAGGAGGAGAGGGTTCTCAAGACTTAGCGATTAGAGAGTTGAAGAAGTCGTCACAGGGAGGTGTGTATTTATAGGGTAAGCAAAGGCCAACCAAGGGCCAAGATCTAGCCAAGTGCTATGCAAGTGTAGGCCAAGATGTGCCCAAGTGCCCCTAGTCCCTACTCCACAAATCCTCACAAAATATCTCACCAACTGACCCTTCAAACGCCCAGGGTGGCCGTCGACTCCACCAACTCGGCGGTGACAAGTGTCGCCTCTCGTTGGTCCAAAACATTTCATCTCTCGGAAAAATCCGCAAAAATAAGAAAAGACATAGCGGAATTTTCCTCGCAAGTTATGTAAAACGTTTAAAAACGACTTTCCAAGACTGCGCTCAAATGCCATTCGGCTAAGCCACCTAGGCGGGGTGACACGTGTCACCCTCCTATTGGCCCAAAATAAAACATCTTCCAAAATATCCACAATGGCCAAAATCTCAAAACAAAGTGGGCCCACAAAACCAGTAAATTTCTCCCGTGGCCCCACGTGACCATTTCCAAAATAAAATTCCATAATTCTCTAATATTCCAGAAGTCCGAATACCAAATGGGAATCCACCCCATTAACGAACCTTTTTCCTTCACAAAAACCAGAAACTTTTCCGTGGAAAAATCACCTCTTTCTTCCTTTCCAATCTTTCTGTCGTATTCTCGTACGTACGTCCCCGCATACATACCCTGGAACTACGGGGTATAACAAGGTACCCCCCCCCCTTGGTAGAAAGTTGTCTTCCAAGTATTGTTGTAATGCCCAAAATACCTTGGCCTTATACCTTGTTGTATTCCAAAAGTTACCTCTATACGTAGAGCCCGAAATGCTACCTTTTGTCCTTTAGTCTCAAAACCGAAACCCTAAGGAAATCTTCATAGTTGGTTGAAGTATTTGAGTAGAAGTTGGTTAGAACTTCTAAGGGTTGTTTGGAGCGGATTGAGCGCACGAGTGGAGCTAAACCTTGCTCAGGATCGACATTATAACTTGGATAATTTTGGGCTTGTCGAGGTAAATATTCTTGTCCCCTTATTGTAATTGGAGATTACATGTGGTAGGAATATATAGTTGAGGTATACTATATATAGAACTGAACATTATTGTGGCAATGTCTTTTGACTTAAGCCTGAAGAATAAAGAATCGAATCAGTATTTACATAGGTGTATTGCAGACAGACTTGTGTAAGATATCTTGTAGAATTGTACACGTCCGGTTAGACGTGTAAACCCTCGGTTGGCTTGGTAGCCGCCTCGATAGAGGAGAGATTTACGCCATGTGTGTGCGAATTTTCTCAGAAAAATGGGAACTTGTGTTTAAGAGTTAATAGACGTTTGTGGCCTTTATAGGTGAAAGTACTAAGAGTAGCGTATTCTACTCGAGGAGTGGAAAGGGCTAGCAAGGTTGTAGTACTTGGAGCATTTTGCTTTTGTCGATAAATCGTCGCGAGGTATGTGAACCTCTTCCTATCTCTTCTAGCATGATATGTGTGAACTATGTAGTGTAGACGCATACGTGTTAATCGTGTTTGATTGTTCTTAAAACATAAAGTGTTATAACGGCTTTATGGGAAGTTGGTTATAAGCTTTATGAAGGTAAGAAAATACTTTGTGGTTTTAAAAGGTAACTGATGTGAATTATAACTGGCTAGTTATAATAAAGAACTTGATGTATTTCAAAAGATTTATAAATCGTTTTGGAAGGGAGAGTAACACTTGGTTTTAAAAGGTTTTAAAAAGAGTTATACTAGCTTTTTGGGGAGTTAGGTATAATGTCTTAAGAGAGGTAAAGAAAATGGTTTACTGATGTTAGAAGTTAAGAGACTTGATCTTATAAGATAAGAGACTTAACTTATTTGTTTTAATGTGAATGTTTGTGAAACCTCATTCGTGAGTAATGAGTACTTGGTTTTATTTAAAGGGATAATGTTTTACTGATTTCGGAAATCAGAATGTGTATCGACAGACCACTGCAGCGTTAATAAAGGAAAATGTATTGAATAATGATGAATTGTATTAAAACCAAGAGAAACCTCCATCCGCATAGAAACTAAGATGAGACAAAATGATATACATTTTCTAGATCATGGTCTGTAATAAGAATGTTGTAAACAAGAATAGCCTACTCTCACGTGAGAGATATATTACTCAATTGTTCTAAAGGAATCAAGTGATTAAGTTTGGGAACTATGAAACCAATTGAAAATGAGAAGCTTGAGTAATGAAACTAGGCAAACCGAACTTAGGAAAAGAATGTTGTTACTTGATTTTGAAAAGGGAATGTGGGTTGGTCATTCTAATACTACGTATCGGGTGACTTTTATAAAAGTAATGGATCTCTTTAAAAGAACTTAACGTATGTAGTACTTTGGGGTTAAAACCCGACTTTGGCATAAAATGAAAGTACTTTGAGTTGTTGTGAAACTTGCCTATGCTTGTTGTTGTGAAACTTGCCTATGCTTGTTGTTGTGAAACTTGCCTATGCTTGTTGTTGTGAAACTTGCCTATGCTTGTGATGATAGCCTTTGTTGTGCAAGTGTGGTATTTACGTATTACCGCGTCTCGATAGAGGTTGACTTGTTGAGAACTTACTTGGACGTCTTGGCGGTGATGGAGAATTCCACGTATGTTTCCATTTTGATTCTTGTCTTGTTGTTGATGTCACATGGACATGTCTACACCGTCGCAGATTCCGGGCATGCGGCCACGCGCCGTTGATTACCCGATATATGGTTATTACGCAACATGGACGTGTCTACACCGACGCAAGATTCCGGGGCATGTGCATGCGCGGTTGACCACCCAAGATATTGTTATTGAGGTTACATGGGCATGTCTACACCGACGCAAGATTCCAGGGGCGTGGCGTGCGGCCTTGTTATTATTGTTGCATCATGGACATGTCTACACCGTCGCAAGATTCCGGCATGTGGCCATGATGCGAACATGATGGATGTGGTGGCGTGAGACCCATAGTTATATTTGAGTGGTGACTTTGAGGCGTGAGTCCACGACTTGATCGCTTTTATGTTGCGTCTTGTATTTTGGTTATCATACATGTCTCTGCTTTATATAGATCGTTATGATTTAAGCTGCAGATATTCTGATTTCACATACTTGGTACTGTTAGATCGACCTTCGGGGCCGCGTTCATGCCGCGGTAGAGGTACATCGGTCGTGGATCCTCGCCTTAGGATCTCGCCGTTTGGGAAGCTCCGTTTCTCCGAGGCTTATCTTTGGTATGTTCCCCGAGTTGTAGGTTCTTGTACATTGGTATGGCGGCCCCGTCCCGTCATAGTCGTTGTAAATCTTAGAGGTCCGTAGATCGATGTAGGCGGGGTTGTAAAAAGGATTAAACTGCTCGTGTTTTATGTATATCTGAAGGCAATTGCTTTGGTTGCTTTGTTTATTATTATATCTATTGTTGCATGTCTAAGTTTTTATTTCCGCCGTTTTTCTCTCGATGTTGTATCACTAGGGTGCCCGGTAAGGCACTACCACGGCCCGAATTTCGGGTGTGACAATTATGGTTTCAAAATTCTTAGAAGTGCAGTAATCAGGCGAGTTTGTATGGGATGTAATCGCTCAAGTTTTAAATTATGTATAAAAATGGTAACCGTTTGGGTTAGCCTACTTTCTTATTTCACTGCTTTCATTCTTGAGTTTTATTTCACGGTTTTTCTCTCGATGTTGTATCACTAGGGTGCCCGGTAGGCACGATCACGCCGGGTTCGGGTCCTGACAAAGTGGTATCAGAGCAGTTAATCCTCGGAGAGTGTCTACAGACCGTATCCAGTAGAGTCTTGATTATCGGTGTGTTGTGCACCACATCTATAATCAGGAGGCTATAGGATATTTAGGATTGGTTTACATTCTTCTCACTCTGAGATCGTGCCTTAGAGCGGTGTTATAAGTTGGACTCCCTCTGACGTGTTCTTTGTATACCAGTGATGCCTCCACGCAAGGCAACCAGAGCCCGTGGCGGCAAGCGCAGAGGAGTCATGCGAGCAAAGAATGGTCTCTCCCGAGACCCCGACTGAGCCTCTCCACCCGCACTGGGCGATGAGATGGGTTACAAGGAGATTGCCCAGTTATTGGCCAGGATCGTGGCCAGGCACGAGGATAGATCGATCTGAGATGTCACGACCCGAACCGGCCCGTGATCGTGCCTTACCCCGGCACCCTAGTGATACAACATCGAGAAAATCACGGAAATAAAAACATGAACATGAATTAAGAGAAGAGATAAATAAACACCAACCAAAACAGCTTGCCTTCATCATATATACATAAATACCGACGCTTATCCTTTTTACAAACCCCGCCACAAACAGCGATGCACTTCTAAGATTTTTACAACGGTATGACGGACAGTGGCCCCGCCATACCACGAATGTATAAGAATCTGCACTGTGGTAACATACCAAAAGATAAGCCTCCGAAGGAACGGAGCTTCCCAACACGCTGAATGTGATCCTATAAGCGGGATCGACGATCGATGTACCTTTACTCATGCAGATGAACGCAGCCCGGAGGTCGATAACAGTACCAAGTATGTGAAATCAGAAATATCAGTAAATGAAATCATAATAGTCTATAAAGCAGAGACATGTATGATAACCAAACTACAATTCACAACATAAGAGCGATCATGTCAAGTCGTGACTCACGCCTAAAAGTCATCCTCATGCCCGTGGAACTCTTCCTCACCGCTGCCTAGGTACAAATCATGTGATACATATAATGTGTCTCGCCCATCTTATGGACCCAATATAGAAAAGTGTGGAATACATTCCTGTTCATCCCACGAACCTAGAGTCGGTGGAATACATTCCGGATGAACCTAGTCAAGTGAAATACATTCGGATGAACCGGTCATCAAGTGAAATACATTCCCGGATGAACCGGTAGTCGAGTGAAATACATTCCCGGATGAACCGGTAATCAAGTGAAATACATTCCCGGATGAACCGGTAATCAAGTGAAATACATTCCCGTATGAACCGGTAATCAAGTGAAATACATTCCCGGATGAACCGGTAGTCGAGTAGAACACAGTACTTGCACAACAAGGCTATCACACGTAACATGGTCAAGTTTCATAACAACAAGCATAAACAAGTTACACACAACTCAAGGTACTTTCATTTTATGTCTGTCACGACCCGAACCCGGGCCCGTGACTGGTGCCTTACCCCGGGCACCCTAGTGATACAACATCAGAGAAAACCAGCGGAAATAAAAACTTAAACATGAACATGAGACAAGATAATAAAACAGGCCAACCAAACGGTTACCTTCCAATAAAATATATATAAACAACTCTTTCAAAACGAACAGTTTAATCCTTTTTACAAAACCCTGCCCACACAGTGCTACAGACCTCTAAGATTTACAACAACTATGACGGGGCAGGGCCCCGCCATACCCCTAAATGTACAAGAACTTACAACTCAGGGAACACATACCAAAAGATAAGCCTCCGAAGGAACGGAGCTTCCCAATACGCTGAAAGGTGATCCTAAGAGTGGGGATCGACAGCCAATGTACTTCTACCTGCGGCATGAACGCAGCGGCGAGGTCAAGATAACAGTACCAAGTATGTGAAAGCGTGAATACAGTAAATGAAATCATGATCTATATAAAGCGGGAGACATGTATGATGACCAAACTACGATGCATACATATAACCGATATCAAGTCGTGGACTCACGCTCCAAATTATCACTCGTGCGTGGAATTTCTTCCTCATCACGGCGATTTATGATATGACAATACCGAGTATACATGAACACGAGTCCCACTGTGTCATAAAACCGTATAGGACAAGTATAACTACCAGATCCGACCGTACGATAATATAATGCAACCAAAACACGGCCGTCACGGCAAGTCACGAGCCGACATCGGATACCAAGGCCGGTCACGAGTCGACCGGCAAGTACGAGGTGACCACCAGGACCAAGGTCAGATCACGAGACTTCGTCACTACATCGAACGGCAAGTGCGAGGGTGACCATCGTACCAAGGCCGAATCAGCCATGAGACGGGGCAAGTACGAGAGCCGACCACCAGGGACCAAGGCCGAACAGTAAGAAACCTCATGGAGAGCTAGTCCATAAAATAACTATTCTTGCACAACCAAGGCTATCACCACAAGCATAAGCAAGTTACACAACTCAAGTTACTTCCATTTTATGCCAAAGTCCGGGTTTTTAACCCTAAAGTACTACGTACGTTAAATTCCTTTTAAAGAGATCCATTCCTTTTATAAAAGTCACCCGATGTCCGTAGTATAAAAATAGAGTGACGAACATTGTTAAGTAAACAAAATGCTTTCCTTTGTAAAATCACGTAACAACCTTATTTTCCAAACGTTCAAGTTTGCCTAATTTCAAATGCTCAAGTTTCTCATTTTTAGATGGTTTCATAGTTCATAAACTTAATCACTTGATTTCTTTTTAGAACAATTGAGTAATATATGTCTCACGTGAGAGTAGGTTATTCTTGTTTACAACATTCTTATTACAGCAGCCATGATCTAGAAAATGTAATATCATTTTGTCTCATCTTAGTTTCTATGCAGATGGAGGTTTCTACTGGTTTTAATACAATTCATCATTATTCAATACATTTTCCTTTATTAACGCTGCAGTGGTCTGTCGATACACATTCTGATTTCCGAAATCAGTAAAACATTATCCTTTAAATAAAACCAAGTACTCATTACTCACGAATGAGGTTTCACACAAACATTCACATTTAAAACAAATAAGTTAAGTCTCTTATCTTATAAGATCAAGTCTCTTAACTTCTAACATCAGTAAACCATTTTCTTTACCTCTCTTAAGACATTATACCTAACTCCCCATCAAGCTAGTATAACTCTTTTTAAAACCTTTAAAACCAAGTGTTACTCTCCCTTCAAAACGATTTAGAAATCTTTTGAAATACATCAAGTTCTTTATTATAACAAGCCGGTTATAATTCACATTAGTTACCTTTTAAAACCACAAAGTATTTTCTTACCTACATAAAGCTGTTATAACCAACTTCCCATAAAGCCGTTATAACACTTTATGTTTTAAAAACAATCAAACACAGCTAACACATGCGCTCACCGCACTACATAGTTCACACATATCATGCCGGAAGAGATAGGAAGAGGTTCACATACCTCGCGACGAGTGCCGACTAATAGCAAAACGCTCAAGTACTTCAAACCGTCGGCTACTCCTTAAGCCACGTAGATCGCACCACACGTAGTACTTCAACCTATAAGGCCACAAGGCGCTTATTAACATCTAGATCTCATCGTTCCATATTCTACATAAAATTCGGCAAAGACTCCCCGCAATAGCGTTAATCTCCTCCTTTACCGAGGCCGGCTACCAAGCCAACCCGGGGGGGGGGGTTTGCACGTCTAACCGGACGTGTACAATTTTACTCACAGAATACTACACAAGTCTCATGTAATACATCTATGTAATTACAGATTCTTCACTTCTTTAAATTCAGCTTAAGTCGCAAGACATTGCCGTAAGTATTATTCAGGCTTAAGTCAAAAGACATTGCCGCACTATTATGTTCAATTCTATATATAGTATACCTTAACTATATATTCCAACAACATGTAATTTCCAATTACAACAGAAGGTCAAGAGTGTTTACCTCGATAAGCCCAAAATTATCCAAGTTTAATGTCGCTCCTGAGCAAGGTTTAGCTCCTACTCCGAGTGCTCCAATCCGCTCCAAGAAACCCTTAGAAGTTCTACGCAACTTCTACTTATAACTTCAACTACGGGTGAAGATTTCCTTAGGGTTTCGTTTTTGACTGAGGGTAGTATAATAGTATTTTCCGGATTTTCAGATAAAGTGGTACTTTGGAAAGTACTACAAGGTATTTGGCTAAAGTATTTTGGGCATTATAACAATACTTAAAGAGTATTTCTATACCACAAAGGGGTATTTATACGAGGCAACTAGGCTAGTGGGTACCCCACTACTAACCACTACAAAGGGAGGGAAAGCTCGCCAAGGGCCACTAGGAGGAGGGGAGAGGCTTTGGACGAGAACCACAAGAGGGAGGGAGGATTTTGAGACTTAGGTAGATTGCTCAATTTTTGGATGAAGAAAGTTCATCAACTAAGGGGTATTTATAGGTCAAGTGAAGGCCAACCAATGGCCAAGATGAAGACAAGTGCATAGCAAGTGTAAGGCCAAGATTTAGCCATGTGCTACCTTATCCATCTACCACAAAATATCCTACCTAACCTCGACCAAGGGAAAGGCACAAAATCGCCCAACCTTGCCCCTTTGTTGCCGCCCACTCTTCCATTAGAGGGTGACAAGTGTCGCCTCTCGTTGGTCCAAAATGTTTCGTCTCTCGGAAAAATCCGCAAAAATTATTAATGA
Source organism: Przewalskia tangutica (assembly GCA_029844215.1). NCBI lineage: Eukaryota > Viridiplantae > Streptophyta > Magnoliopsida > Solanales > Solanaceae > Przewalskia > Przewalskia tangutica. The sequence continues at coordinate 95,176,600 of CM056719.1, forward strand.
CATAGCCGAATTTTCCTACGAAAGTCAGGAAACGCTTTCGTCGAAGAACGACTTAATCGGGTGTTGTGTACAATTTTCAAACTAGCCAACTTTAAGGCTCAAATTATAATACGTCGCCTCACGCATATACTGGAAATACGGTATAACATTCTTCCCCCCTTAGAAACATTCGTCCCGAATGTTCCTTCTCAGTCTCAAAACAAACACGTGCCGGTATAGCCTTTACTACTATACTTACGAAACCAAACATGCCACACCTGGCAACAAAAATAACATGCGCGAAAACCCCAAATCCAAGCCAACGAGGAATCACCTGCTTACCTCAAAAGTCCCCACCAAGGTCTAAAAATATAATCTCTTCGCACCTTCATTTCTCAAAAGAAACGATCACACACGCTCACTTCTCCCCATCTCGTTGTACTTTCTCGAACACTCGAACTCTTTCTAGTATAATGCATCATACTTCGCTTTCCAAAACTTTGGAGTCACTACCTCCAAACTTGATCATCTTACTAGCCTCGATCTCTAAGGCCATTCTCGGCCTTCACGAACTGATTCTGGTCGAACGTATCCACGAACTCATACGATGGTCATCTAAACTTGGGCCTAGCACCCTCGTGATCTCGCCACCGGCGACCACCCGAGCTGACCCCACCGAACAGTCGCGGGTTGGCCCGCAACATGGCCCCAACCCGACCCACTATCGCGCCAACTCTTGCCTCGACACGGAACAATCTTGCTAAAACACATCATGAAAGCTACCACTTTCATTTTACACAACCCATGGACTTACCCTTTTCTAACCAGGTTTTTAAATCACATTTTAGCGCAGCTATCCGAACATAACACTAAACGCATCATCAACATCAATACAAATAAGTCTCTGAGGTTAAGGATATACTCAAATTAGGCGTTCAAAGGACCGCTTAAAATCGGAACTTCCACCGCGACCTCACCGGCCTGCCGGTACGAACATCCTGCTCGCTATGGAAGGTGAAGAACCCGCAATCGCTTTCAGTAGTCCATGCTATCCTACCAAGCTACCACAGTCGGACGCCTTCTGCCGATGGCCCTGCTGGCCGCAAAATAACAATCTCCCGAGTTAGTACGACACTCTCCCTTATGAAGCTTTCCACAACGGCCACACGGAGACAAGGGCAACTCATCCGGCGAGCACTCCTCGCTTCCCGAGAATCTGAAACACAGGAGCCCCGACCGCTTCCCGAATATCTCGGCGTCCCGGCGCCGCGAGACCACTGAATCGGGCGGAGGCGCATAATCGCTCGCCACAGGCGGTCCGCCTCGAAAGTCACCAAAGGACCTCGCTGCTCGCCTCTTCTCGACCACAGTCATTCCGCCGATTTATCCGCCTCACATCCAAGTGTATACGCTGCACGCGGCAATGTCCATGCCCTACCAAGAGCTACACCGAACAACTTCGCAAGGCAATCATCGAGCCTCAGAACATATCGGTGCACTCGATCCTCCATACTAGCTACCAACGCGGACGCATCTGGCCAATGAGTCGAACTCCACATTGTACTCCCAACCGCACGCCCGCTTCGCCAGAACACCAAAAATCTGTCGCTCGAGCCTCTCATCCGCGAGGCAAGAAATGTGCAAGAAAGGCCTCGAGAACTCGCCCCATAAAGCCGAAGTGCATGCTCTCCCGACAGCTCCCACGAATCAAACCACCGATCATGCGGTATCACGCGGTGATGCGAACCTAGGACCACCGACTCGGTCTCCGATGCCTTGATCACTCATGATCCGTCAGAATCGCTTGATGAACTCCTCGCGATCATCCTCGTGCCTCGACCCATAAAACTCGCGCCTACAACTCGTAAAATCCCGTAGCCTCGAACTATCCGATGAGGGTGAACCATCGTGCATCGAACCGCCGGCCCACTTATCCTCAAGTCCGCCACAACTCGCCATTAATCGGGCCCACTTTGTAACTCATCTCCTCTCGCCTGCATCGCGGATCGAGGCTCGTGTATCGTGGTCTCTCGCCACGCTTACTCGCAGCCTCCTCTCGCACGCTTGCCCTTCTCGCCCGGTTGCCTTACGTGAGGCATAATCGTAAAATGAAGTATGTCGAGGGTCCAATCTTATCACACGCCTCTAAGGCACGATCTCGTAATGAGAAGAATGGAAACCAATCCTAAATGTCCTGCAGCCTCACGATTATAGATGTGGTGCACAACACATCGATAATCAAGACTCTACTAGACACGGTCTCAGACACTTTCCGAGGACTAATCGCTCGATACCACTTTGTCACGACCGAACCTGCCCGTGATCGTGCCTTACCCCGCACCCTAGTGATACAACATCGAGAAAACCAGGAAATAAAAACTTAAACATGAACATGAGACAAGATAATAAAACAAAGCCAACCAAACGGTTACCTTCCAATAAAATATATATAAACAACTCTTTCAAAACGAATGCTTAATCCTTTTACAAAACCCCGCCACACAAAGGCATGCACTTAAGATTTACAACAACTATGACGGGCGGGGCCCCGCCATACCCCTAAATGTACAAGAACTTACAACTCGTGGAACACATACCAAAGATAAGCCTCCAAGGAACTGAGCTTCCCAATACGTGAAAGGTGATCCTAAGAGCTGGGATCGACACCAACGATTTCTACTGCAGATTTAACGCACTCAAGGCGAGGTCGCATAACAGTACCAAGTATGTGAATCGTGAATATCAGAATGAAATCATGATACTATATAAAGCGTGAGACATGTATGATGACCAAACTACAAGACATACATATAACCGCTACATCAAGTCGTGACTCACGCCCAAATTATCACTCGTGCGTGGAATTTCTTCCTCACCGCAGCTTTATGATATGACAATACCTGTGAGTATACATGAACACCGTGTCCCACCGTGTCATAAAACCGTATAGGACAAGTATAACTACCAGATCCGACCGTACCAATAATATAATGCAACCAAAACACGGCCGATACGGCAAGTCATGCGAGAGCCGACCATCGATACCAAGGCCGGCCACGAGTGACCGGGAAAGTACGAGGGCTGACCACCAGGACCAAGGTCAGATCACGAGACTTCGTCACTACACCGAACGGGCAAGCGAGGGTGACCATCGTACCAAGGCCGAATCACCATGAGACGGCAAGTACGAGCCGACCACCGTGACCAAGGCCAACAAGAAGAAACCTCATGGAGAGCTAGTCCATAAAATAACTATTCTTGCACAACCAAGGCTATCACCACAAGCATAAGCAAGTTACACAACTCAAGTTACTTCCATTTTATGCCAAAGTCCGGGTTTTTAACCCTAAAGTACTACGTACGTTAAATTCCTTTTAAAGAGATCCATTCCTTTTATAAAAGTCACCCGATGTCCGTAGTATAAAAATAGAGTGACGAACATTGTTAAGTAAACAAAATGCTTTCCTTTATAAAATCACGTAACAACCTTATTTTCCAAACGTTCAAGTTTGCCTAATTTCAAATGCTCAAGTTTCTCATTTTTAGATGGTTTCATAGTTCATAAACTTAATCACTTGATTTCTTTTAGAACAATTGAGTAATATATGTCTCACGCGAGAGTAGGTTATTCTTGTTTACAACATTCTTATTACAAAGAACCATGATCTAGAAAATGTAATATCATTTTGTCTCATCTTAGTTTCTATGCAGATGGAGGTTTCTACCGGTTTTAATACAATTCATCATTATTCAATACATTTTCCTTTATTAACGCCGCAGTTGGTCTGTCGATACACATTCTCGATTTCCAAATCAAGAAACATTATCCTTTAAATAAAACCAAGTACTCATTACTCACGAATGAGGTTTCACACAAACATTCACATTTAAAACAAATAAGTTAAGTCTCTTATCTTATAAGATCAAGTCTCTTAACTTCTAACATCAAGAAACCATTTTCTTTACCTCTCTTAAGACATTATACCTAACTCCCCATCAAGCTAGTATAACTCTTTTTAAAACCTTTAAAACCAAGTGTTACTCTCCTTCAAAACGATTTAGAAATCTTTTGAAATACATCAAGTTCTTTATTATAACAAGCCGCTTATAATTCACATTAGTTACCTTTTAAAACCACAAAGTATTTTTTACCTACATAAAGTCGTTATAACCAACTTCCCATAAAGCCGTTATAACACTTTATGTTTTAAAACAATCAAACACATAACACATGCGCTCACCGCACTACATAGTTCACACATATCATGCCGAAGAGATAGGAAGAGGTTCACATACCTCGCGACGAGTGCCGACTAATAGCAAAACGCTCCAAGTACTTCAAACCGCTTCGCTACTCCTTAAGCCACGTAGATCGCACCACACGTAGTACTTCAACCTATAAGGCCACAAGGCGCTTATTAACATCTAGATCTCATCGCTCCATATTCTACGTAAAATTCGCAAAGACTCTCCCGCAAATGCTAATCTCCTCCTTACCGAGGCCGCTACCAAGCCAACCGTGGGGTTTGCACGTCTAACCGGACGGGTACAATTTTACTCACCGAATACTACACAAGTCTCATCAGAATACACCCTATGTAATTACTGATTCCACTTCTTTAAATTCAGCTTAAGTCGCAAGACATTGCCGTAAGTATTATTCAGGCTTAAGTCAAAAGATATTGCCGCACTATTATGTTCAATTCTATATATAGTATACCTTAACTATATATACCAACAACATGTAATTTCCAATTACAACAGAAGGTCAAGAGTGTTTACCTCGATAAGCCCAAAATTATCCAAGTTTAATGTCGCCTCCCGAGCAAGGTTTAGCTCCTACTCCGAGTGCTCCAATCCGCCCAAGAAACCCTTAGAAGTTCTACGCAACTTCTACTTATAACTTCAACTACGGGTGAAGATTTCCTTAGGGTTTCGTTTTTGACTGAGGGTAGTATAATAGTATTTTCCGGGATTTTCGTATAAAGGGTACTTTGGAAAGTACTACAAGGTATTTGGCTAAAGTATTTTGGGCATTATAACAATACTTAAAGAGTATTTCTATACCACAAAGGGGGGTATTTATACGAGGCAACTAGGCTAGGGGGGGGGGTACCCCACGGCTAACCACTACAAAGGGGGAGGGGGAAAGCTCTCGGCCAAGGGCCACTAGGAGGAGGGGAGAGGCTTTGGACGAGAACCACAAGAGGGAGGGAGTATTTTGAGACTTAGGTAGATTGCTCAATTTTTGATGAAGAAAGTTCATCAACTAAGGGGTATTTATAGGTCAAGTGAAGGCCAACCAATGGCCAAGATGAAGACAAGTGCATAGCAAGTGTAAGGCCAAGATTTAGCCATGTGCTACCTTATCCATCTACCACAAAATATCCTACCTAACCCTTGACCAAGGGAAAGGCACAAAATCGTCCAACCTTGCCCCTTTGTTGCCGTCCACTCCTTCCAATTAGAGGGTGACAAGTGTCGCCCTCTCGTTGGTCCAAAATGTTTCGCCTCTAAAAATCCGCAAAATTATTAATGACATAGCCGGAATTTTCCCTACGAAAGCTGTGGAAACGTTTCGTCGAAGAACGACTCTAATCGGGTGTTGTGTACAATTTTCGAAACTAGCCAACTTTAAGGCTCAAATTATAATACGTACGCCCTCACGTACATACTCTGGAAATACGGGGTATAACAATGTCAAAGTCCGGATTTTAACCCTAAAATACTACGTCCGTTAAATTCCTTTTAAGATCCATTTCTTTTACAAAGGTCACCCGATACCCGTAGTATAAAATTGGAGTGACTAACATTGTTAAGTAAACCAAAATGCTTTCCTTTGTAAAATCAAGTAACAACCTTATTTTCCCAACGTTCAAGTTTGCCTAATTTCGAATGCTCAAGTTTCTCATTTTTAGAAAAAGGTTTCGTAGTTCATAGTTTTAGTCCTTTAAAACATAATTCTCCTTTAAACGTTTTGAGAAACATACGTCTTATATGTGAGTAGGTTATTCTTGTTTATAATCAATCTTATTAAGCAGCCATGATCTAGGAAATGTAATATCATTTTGACTCATCTTAGCTTCTATGCAGATGGAGGTTTCTACTGGTTTTAATAATACTTCATTAGTCAATACATTTTCCTTTTATTAACGCTGCAGTGGTTTGTCGATACACATTCTGATTTCAAATCAAGAAACATTCTTAAGCCGTTATACCTAACTTCCCATAAAGCTAGTATAACTCTTAAGCTTTCAAAACCCAAGTACTACTCATTCTTTCAAAACGATTCATAAATCTTTTAGACGTTATAACACTTTATGTTTTAAACCAATCAAATACATGTAGCACATGTACGTCTACCGTACTACATAGTTCACACATATCATGCTAGAAGAGATAGGAAGAGGTTCACATACCTCGCGACGATTATCGACTAATAGCAAAACGCCCAAGTACCTCAAACCGCTTGGCTACACTCTCACCAAGCGTATCACCCCACACGTAGTACTACAACCTATAAAGGCCACAAAGCGCCTATTAATATCTTTAGATCCCGACGTAGAATATTCTACGTAAAATTCGCAAAGACCTTCCCCGCAACAACAGAATCTCCTCCTCTATCGAGGCCGCTACCAAGCCAACCAGTGGGGGTTAACACGCCTAACCGGACGTGTACAATTCTACTACACAAGAATGTTACACAAGTCTATCGTAATACACCCCATGTAATTACAGCTTCTCTTCTTTAAATTCAGCTTAAGTCGCAAGACATTGCCGCACAACTATGTTCGATTCTATATATAGTATACTTCAACTATATAATCCAACAACATGTAATTTCCAATTACAAATGTAAGGTCAAGAATGTTTACCTCGATAAGCCCAAAATTATCCGAGTTTAAATGTCGATCCCGAGCAAGGTTTAGCTCCTACTCGAAGGCCCGACCCGCCTAAACAACCCTTAGAAGTTCTAACCAACTTCTACTTATAACTTCAACTACGGGTGAAGATTTACTTAGGGTTTCGCTTAGAGACGAGGGAAAGTATAATAGTATTTTATGGCTTTTGTAAAAAGGGTACTTTGGAAAGTACTACAAGGTATTTGGCTAAAGTATTTTGGGCATTATAACAATACTAGAGAGTATTTCTATACCACAACAAGGGGTATTATACGAAACAACTAGGCTAGGGGGTAGACCTCGCCAAGGCTTCTAGGGGGTAGTGTGGCGGACAAAGTAAGTAAGAGGGGAGTATTTTGAGACTTAGGTAGATTGCTCAAGTTTTGATGAAGAAAGTTCATCAACTAAGGGGTATTTATAGGTCAAGTGAAGGCCAACCAATGGCCAAGATGAAGACAAGTGCATAGCAAGTGTAAGGCCAAGATTAAGCCATGTGCAACCTTATCCATCTACACAAAATCTCCTACCTAACCCTTGACCAAAAATGCAACACCAAAACGCCAAAGTGGCAAGCTTTTGCCGCCCACTCTTCCAATTAGAGGTGACAAGTGTCGCCTCTCGTTGGTCCAAAATGTTTCGCCTCTTGGAAAAATCCGCAAAATTATAAATGACATAGCCGGAATTTTCCCTACGAAAGTCGTGGAAACGCTTTCAAAAAACGACTCTAATCGGGTGTTGTGTACAAATTTCGAAACTAGCCAACTTTTAAGGCTCAAATTATAATACGACGCGCCACGCATATACTGAAATACGGTATAACATTCTCCTCCTTAGAAACATTCGTCCCAATGTTCCTTCTAAGCCTCAAACAAACATGCGCCAGTATAGTCTTCACTACTATACTTACGAGAACAATCCTGCCACACCTGGCCACAGAAACACCTGCGCAAATACTTACATCCAAGTCCACGAGGAAACACCTCTAACATCACAAACTTTTGTCACTTTGCCGCGAGGTTCTAGTGTCACACCCTACGACCCAACCAATGGTACCGGACTGCATGCGATTCCTGAGGTCTAAAATATACATCCTTCGCACCTTATCCCTTTACAAGAAATGATCATATCTATGCTCGCAATACATGCTCGCCTCTACCCTTACTCGTCGTACTCTTCTCGAACACTCGAACTCTTCTAGTATACGTACCATACATCAGTTTCCAAAACTTTGGAGTCACTACCTCCAAACTTGGTCATCTTACTAGCCTCGATCTTCCTTAAGGCCACTTCCGGCCTTCACGATCCGCTTCAGGTCGAACATATCCACGAACTCATACGACGGTCATCTAAACTTGGGACTAGCACCCTCGTGACCCTACCACCGGCGGACCACCCAGCTGACCCCACCTCATTCCGGCCACGGGTTGACACGCAACACGCCCTCAACCCGAGCCTCACACGCCGACTCTCTCGCTTCTCGATCCGGAACAACCTTGCTAAATCACATCATGAAAGATACCACTTTCATTTACCCAACCCATAGACTTATCACACAATACATTCTAGGCATAAAATGCACTCTGACAAGGATCACTCGCAAAAATATTGTACTCAAGACGGCCTTACATCTAAGGTCTCAACTGTAATATTCTAAGGTTCATCATTTCCTCACCCTGTGCTTACCCTTTTTCCCCAACTGTGTTCCTAAATCACATTTTAGCACAAAGCTATCCGAACATAACACTTAACACATTAACATAACATCAAAACATACAAGCCTTTAGAGGGTTAAGGATATACCGGTTACCGCTCCACTCTAATCGTAAGTCCGCCTGCAGGCGCATAATCGCAGGGCGCGATGAACTCGCCATCGATCCGTGAGGTCGCGCCAAGCTACCGTACCTCTCCTATAAGCAGCCTCGTCACATGGCCCCGACGGCCGCAGTGAAACAAGCACCGATAAAAGACGACATTCCCGGGATGATGTTTTCCACATCGCACACCGAGGGGACACGAATCCGGCCGCTAGCACTCACGTATACCGTGAACTGAAGCCCGAGCTCGACCAGCCCCGAATACCCCGAACGCCCCAAGATCGAGGAGGACCACCTGCATCGGGCGAGGTACATAACTAGATCAGCCGAGGCGGTCCGCCTCGAAAGTTACCAAAGGACCTCGCTGCTCGCCTCTTTGCCGATCTCGCCATTCCGCCGACCTCTCCGCGTGCCTCACATCCTAGTGCATGAGCTTGCATGCGGCAATGTCCATGCCCTACCAAGAGCTACACCCGCATAAGCCTCGCCAAGTAATCGTCTAGCCTGACGTAGCGGTGTACTGTCTCCATATCCGCTACTACAAGGAACATACCGAGCTAATGAGTCGAACTCCACATTGTACTCTAACTCCGCCCGCCCCGCCTCAACGTCAAAAATCTGCCCGAGCCTCCTCATTTGCGAGGCAAGAAATGTGCAAGAAATGCCCTCGAGAACTCGTCCCAAATCGCTGGAAGTGCATGCTCTTCCCGACGATTCACGAATCAAACTACCAATCGCAGATCACGCGGTGATGCGAACCCAATACCACCGACTCGCCTCGAGGCTCGATCACTCATGATCCAGAGTCGCTGTCGGATAAACTCCCGAGGTCATCCTCGCTCTCGATCCATAGAACATCGGCGGGCTACAACTCGTAAAGTCACGTAACCTCAAACCGCTCGCCGGGGTGAACTACGGTGCTATCGGGCCGGAATCACGATCCACCTATCTCATATCTCGCCACGACTCGCCAAGAATCGCCATCTCCTTGTACCATCTCATCCGCTCCAGTGTGGACGAGGCTCAGTATCAGTAGTCTCGCAGCCATCGCTGCGCTCTAAACTCTGCTGGTGTTGGCGGCGCGAAACCCGCCGGAAGCACTGCCTCGTGTCTCGACCGTTCGCGCTCGTACTCCTCAGATCTCACTAACAGCTCCTCGATCGCTTTGCCCATCCGGCTCGTTGCCTTACGCGAGGCATAATCGGTAAAAGAAAAGGGATACGCCGAGGGCCCAACTTATCACACAGCCTAGGGCACGATCTCGTAATGAGAAGAATGGAAACCAATCCTAAATGTCCTATAGCCTCCGATTATAGATGTGGTGCACAACACACCGATAATCAAGACTCTACTAGACACGGTGCAGACACTTTCCGAGGACTAATCGCTCGATACCACTTTTGTCACGACCAACTCGCCCGTGGATCGTGTCTTACCCCGCACCCTAGTGATACAACATCGAGAAAATCAGGAAATAAAAACATGAACATGAATTAAGAGAAGAGATAAATAAACAAAGCAACCAAAACAGTTGCCTTCATCATATATACATAAATACCAACAGCTTATCCTTTTACAAACCCCCGCCACACAACAAAGGCATGCACTTAAGATTTTTACAACGGCTATGACGGACAGTGGCCCCGCCATACCCAATGTATAAGAATCTGCACTGTGGTAACATACCAAAAGATAAGCCTCCAAGGAACGGAGCTTCCCAACACGCTGGAATGTGATCCTATAAGCGGGGATCGGCGATCGATGTACCTTTTACTCGCGGCATGAACGCACTTCAAGGAGGTCAAGACAACAGTACCAAGTATGTGAAATCAGAAATATCAGTAAATGAAATCATAATAGTCTATAAAGCAGAGACATGTATGATAACCAAACTACGCTCACAACATAAGAGCAACATGTCAAGTCGTGACTCACGCCTAAAAGTCATCCTCATGCCCGTGGAACTCCTTCCTCACCGCCAGCGATCTAGGTACAAATCATGTGATACGATAATGTGTCTCGCCCATCTTATGGACCCAATATAGAAAAGTGTGGAATACATTCTGCTCATCCCATGAACCTAGTCGGGTGGAATACATTCCGGATGAACCAGAGTCAAGTGAAATACATTCCGGATGAACCGGTCATCAAGTGAATACATTCCGGATGAACCGGTAGTCGAGTGAAATACATTCCCGGATGAACCGGTAATCAAGTGAAATACATTCCCGGATGAACCGGTAATCAAGTGAAATACATTCCCGTATGAACCGGTAATCAAGTGAAATACATTCCCGGATGAACCGGTAGTCGAGTAGAACACAGTACTTGCACAACAAGGCTATCACACGTAACATGGTCAAGTTTCATAACAACAAGCATAAACAAGTTACACACAACTCAAGGTACTTTCATTTTATGTCAAAGTCCGGATTTTAACCCTAAAATACTACGTCCGTTAAATTCCTTTTAAGATCCATTTCTTTTACAAAGGTCACCCGATACCCGTAGTATAAAATTGGAGTGACTAACATTGTTAAGTAAACCAAAATGCTTTCCTTTGTAAAATCAAGTAACAACCTTATTTTCCCAACGTTCAAGTTTGCCTAATTTCGAATGCTCAAGTTTCTCATTTTAGAAATAGGTTTCGTAGTTCATAGTTTTAGTCCTTTAAAACATAATTCTCCTTTAAACGTTTTGAGAAACATACGCCTTATATGTGAGTAGGTTATTCTTGTTTATAATCAATCTTATTAAGCAGCCATGATCTAGGAAATGTAATATCATTTTGTCTCATCTTAGCTTCTATGCAGATGGAGGTTTCTACTGGTTTTAATAATACTTCATTAGTCAATACATTTTCCTTTTATTAACGCTGCAGTGGTTTGTCGATACACATTCTGATTTCCGAAATCAGTAAAACATTCTTAAGCCGTTATACCTAACTTCCCATAAAGCTAGTATAACTCTTAAGCTTTCAAAACCCAAGTACTACTCATTCTTTCAAAACGATTCATAAATCTTTTGAAATACTTCAAGTTCTTTATTAACACATATCAAGCCAGTTATTATTCAAATCAGTTACCTTTTAGAAACCACAAAGTATTTGCTTATCCACATAAAGCTGTTATAACCGACTTCCCATAAAGCCGTTATAACACTTTATGTTTTAAACCAATCAAATACATGTAGCACATGTACGCTCACCGACTACATAGTTCACACATATCATGCTAGAAGAGATAGGAAGAGGTTCACATACCTCGCGACGATTATCGACTAATAGCAAAACGCTCCAAGTACCTCAAACCGTCGGCTACACTCTCAGTCAAGCAGATCACCCCACACGTAGTACTACAACCTATAAAGGCCACAAAGCGCCTATTAATATCTTTAGATCCCGACGTAAATCTCCTCCTCTATCGAGGCCGGCTACCAAGCCAACCAGGGGGGGGGGGGTTAACACGTCTAACCGGACGTGTACAATTCTACTACACAGTAATGTTACACAAGTCTACTGTAATACAGTCCTATGTAATTACAGTTCAGTTCTCTTCTTTAAATTCAGGCTTAAGTCGCAAGACATTGCCGCACAACTATGTTCAGTTCTATATATAGTATACTTCAACTATATAATCCAACAACATGTAATTTCCAATTACAACAGAAGGTCAAGAATGTTTACCTCGATAAGCCCAAAATTATCCGAGTTTAAATGTCGATCCTGAGCAAGGTTTAGCTCCTACTCCGAGCGCTCCGACCCGCTCCAAACAACCCTTAGAAGTTCTAACCAACTTCTACTTATAACTTCAACTACGGGTGAAGATTTACTTAGGGTTTCGTTTTAGAGACTGAGGGAAAGTATAATAGTATTTTCTGGGCTTTTGTAAAAAGGGTACTTTGGAAAGTACTACAAGGTATTTGGCTAAAGTATTTTGGGCATTATAACAATACTAGGAGAGTATTCTATACCACAACAAGGGGTTTTATACCAAAACAACGCGGCTAGGGGGGGGGGGGTAGACCTCTCGGCCAAGGCTTCTCAAGGGGTAGTGTGGCGGAAAGTAAGTAAGAGGGAGTATTTTGAGACTTAGGTAGATTGCTCAAGTTTTGGATGAAGAAAGTTCATCAACTAAGGGGGTATTTATAGGTCAAGTGAAGGCCAACCAATGGCCAAGATGAAGACAAGTGCATAGCAAGTGTAAGGCCAAGATTAAGCCATGTGCAACCTTATCCATCTACACAAAATATCCTACCTAACCCTTGACCAAAAATGCAACACCAAAAACGTGCAAAGGGCAAGCTTTTGCCGTCCACTCCTTCCAATTAGAGGGTGACAAGTGTCGCCCTCTCGTTGGTCCAAAATGTTTCGTCTCTCTAAAAATCCGCAAAAATTATAAATGACATAGCCGAATTTTCCTACGAAAGCGTGGAAAACGTTTCGTCAAAACGACTCTAATCGGGTGTTGTGTACAAATTTCGAAACTAGCCAACTTTTAAGGCTCAAATTATAATACGTGACGCGCCACGCATACTACCGAAATACGGTATAACACAAGAAGCCCAAAGAGTACCCATAGTTCACCCAAGGTCAGATAGTTTGAGGCTACGGGATTTTCTGAGTTGTAGCCCACCTGAGTTCTACGGGTCGAGGCCTGAGGATGATCCGCAGGAGTTCATCCGACAGTTACAGCGGATCATGAGAGTGATCAAGGCTTCGGAGACCGAGTCAGTGGTTTTGGGTTCACATCGGCTGCGTGATACTGCAATGATCGTTTGATTCGCGAGCTGCCCCGGGGAACATGCACTCCACTGGTCAGTGAGTTCTCAGAGGCTTTCCTTGGCCATTTCTTGCCTCCACAGATGAGGAGGGCACGGGCCGACAGGTTTTTGATACTAAGACAAAGAGGGCGCACACATCGGGAGTACAATGTAGAGTTTGACTCATTGGCCCGGTATGTCCCCGCTTTGGTGGCCAATATGGAGGATAGAGTGCACCGTTATGTCACCGGACTCGATGATTATTTAGCGGAGGGATGCACTGTGTGGCTCTTCACCGGCATGGACATTGCCCGCATCCAGCCATGCGCAGCAGTCGGTGAACGTGAGGTCGACGGAATAACCAAGATCACAGGTAAGAGGCCGTGACAAGAGAGTCCTCTCGTGACCTTCGAGGCAGCAAATTTCGAAGAAAGAGCTAGTTATTTACCTCGCCAAGACAGAGTGCCCCATCACGCCTTCGGACGCTCAGAAATTCGTGAGCGGTCGTGGCTCCTGTGTTTCGTGTTTTTGGGGAGCAGGGCGTTAGTCGATGGGACCACCCCTACCTCGTTGTCGTTGTGGTAGGCTCCATGGCGGGAGTGTCGTGGCCGAATGGGGTTTGTTTTGCATGCGATGCAGGCCATTTTGCGAGGAATTGTCCAACCGGAGATAGCGGATGTAGAGACTCAGCCTTCGGGATCAGTGGCTGATTCATCTCCTCCTTTTGTGCGCCGTGCAGGGAAGGGACATGAGTAGAACGGCAGAAAGAGAAAGTGAAGCAGTAGTTACAGGTATATTCTTAACCCTCTAGAGACTAGTATGCATTGTTGTTATGGTGATGTTTTAATTGCTATGTTCGGATAGTTTCGTGTAAAAATGTGATTTAGAAGCCCGGTTAGTGAAAAGGGTAAGTCCGAGGATGAGAAGTTTTGAACCTTAGAATTTATAACAATCGAGACCTTAGAGGTAAGGCTGGCTAGAGTAAAAGATTTTACAGTGATCCTTGTCGGAAGTACATTGTATGTGGGGAGTATTTTTCTAGTGGTAAGTCCATGAGTGGCATAACTGATTTATTTTGAGAGTGGAATAGTGAAGACCATCAAGGCTGCGTTTTGGAGACTTAGAAGGAACATTCGGGACGAATGTTTCTAAGGGGGGGAGAATGTTACACCCCGTAAATTCAAGGAGTTAAGATAAGATCATACCAAGGATTATAAGATTGAAAGTTGAAAAGATAAGTTGGCAAGCATGTGTTGGACGGATTTGAGTTTACCTTGGAGTGTTGTACCCCAGTTGTTAAGAGTTTCGAGGTGTTTAAAAGCCTAATTTGTAGTTCGTTAAATCTAGATCCCAACGCAACAAACCGTTCGTCGTTTGGACATCGGAGTCAAAAGTTATGAAAGTTACAAGTTTGCGCGCATCAGCCGCAGCTTCGTGAAAGGGGTAGCGCCACAAGACCGGATCGCAGGGACGCGCGCCAGCTTGTACCGGGGTCACAGGGGTTGCAGCGCCGCGGCGCCGGAATGCAGGGCCGCGGCGCCGACATGCGGAAGATTTATTTTTGGAAGTGGAAGCGCCGCGGCGCCGAGGCGGGAATTTTGCGCAGTAAGTGACGAAAATCAGGAGATATTTTGTTAAAAACCTATGGGAGGGTGACAAGTGTCCCTCCCATCCCTTTTGACCAGATTAGGGCCTATTTTAGGGCCAAGTCTTGGAAGACTTGGCCATTTCATTTCAAAACCCTTCCATGGAAAACCCTCTCCCTTCTCTCTAGTTTTTGGAAGAAACCTAGCTTTAGAGGAGATTGTTGGAGCGGCGGCAAGAAGAAAAAGTGTGGGTAAACTTGTGGGTAACGCTGGTGGGCGATTTTGACGGAAAGTGGTGGAAGAAAAAGGGGCTTTTGTGGGCTATTCCTTAAGGTAAGAGTTTCCCCTTTCTCTTGGTTATGAGCCTAAGGCTGTTTTATTTTAGTAGTATAGATGTGAGCCTGAGGCTGTTTTATTTTAGTAGTTTAGAGTTGAGCCTAAGGCTGTTATATTGTAGTAGTATAGAATTGAGCCTGAGGCTGTTTTATATTGTATAGATTTGGATCTTGTTGTCTTGTTAAAAACTGAAATGGGCATGTTAGCCTAAAGATTGTAATTGTTGAAGATGTCTAGGGCTAGATATCATGTTAGACCTAAGAACTTGGATTGCAAAGTATTGAAAGGGATTTAAGAATTTGTTTATGGTTGGCCAAGAATGGCATGGAAAGTATTGGGTTATTTTGTATTATTGTGGGGCGTTTGGTTATTGAATTCGACCTTGAAAAGAGGTGGCATAGTAAGTAAGAACAAAGGAAGTGTCGTCCAAATTACCGTAGAATCTAGGGACTTTGCACTTAGTTATTCTACGTTCGAAGCTAGAGTTTGATAGACGTTTCATGACCCTTATAGGATTGAAGTACTACGGTAGCATATTCTACTTAAGGGCGATAAGATCGTGGAGCATTTTGCTTATTATCGACAATCGTCGTGAGGTATGTGATTCTTCCTATCCTCTTCAAAGATGACTATTTGTGAAATATATAGTGCGGTAGACGACGCGTGTGTTAAAGGAATTAAATTTCCTTTGTGCCTTGACTTGATATGAAGTGTAAGTGGTCTTGATTGTTCAAGAAAAGAGTAGGAAAATCTTATTCGTTAGTAATAAGTGCTTGGTTGTTAAAGAATAAGCCCTCTTGATCTCATAAGGGCTTATAGTGTAATCGTTGTTAAAACATAAAGTGTTATAACGGCTTTATGGGAAGTTGGTTATAACCACTTTATGTAAGTAAAAGAATGTTTTGTTGATTTCAAAGGACTAGTGATTTGACTTAATTGGTGTCAAAAAGTGTGAAACCTCATTCGTGAGAAATGAGTCCTTGGTTTTTAAAAAAGGAATAATGTTACCCAAATTTCGGAAATGGGAAGAAGAATCGAACAAGCCAATGCAGCACTAATAAAGGAAATAGTAATGACATGCAATCATGTTAAAACCAGTAGAAACCTCCATCTGCATAGAAGCTAAGATAAGACAAAATTGTATTACATTTCCTAGATCATGGCTGCTCTAATAAGAACTATTGAAATCAAGTTTGATCTTCTTAAAAATTTCAAAGTAAGGAATTCGATTTTCTAAAGGAAAAGAGACTTAAGAATTTGAAGTATTTTGGTTTAAAAGAAAGGCATGATTTTGTCTTGACTTGTTTTATTAATCATAAAGTGTTGTAATAGCTTTATGGGAGGTTAGTTATAACGACTTTATGAAAATAAAGAAATGGTTTCATTATTAGATTTAAAATGGTAATTCGATTTTGGGAAAAGGGAAGTAACTCGTTTTCAAATATTGAACTTCTTGTGATGGAAAAACATAAGTGACTTGTTTATAAAAGGTAGGAGTACCTTGATCCTAAGGGGGTTAAGTACTTGGGTTTTAAATGGTATACTTGACATTGTGTTAAGAAATATTTATAGTACCTTGAGTTGTGTGTAACGGGCCTATGCTTGTAGTGATAGCTTCATGCAAGTGTTGTATTTATGTGCTACGCGCTCTCGTTGGAGGGCCGCTATCCGTTGATTGATGGACATACCGACACGTTGGGTAGCCCACGTGTGCTTCCATTAGGGTGTTGTTATTGTTATTTGATTGGACATACCGACACGTTGGGTAGCCCACGTATGCTTCCACGGTGAGTATTCTCTTGTTAGTTGTTTGGACATACCGACACGTTGGGTAGCCCACGGGTATGCTTCCACAAGGATTGTTATCTTGTTATCTCCTTTGGGCATACCGACACGTTGGATGGTCCACGGGTATGGGCCCATTAGGACGGTTCCAGGGCCATGCTTATACCGAGGTAAGATGTCGGGGCATGCGGCCTTTGTGCGGGTTAAATTTCCGGGTTGTATTTAAGTGACGATTTCACGGGCATGAGTCCCTATCTTGATATGACTGCTTTTATGTTGTGGTGTTGTAATTTGGTTATCATACATGTCTCCTGCTTTATATAGACTATTATGATTTCATTTACAGTATTTTACAGTTTCACATACTTGGTACCTGTTGTACTGACCTCCTTCGGGGGGCTGCGTTCATGCCGCAGGTTGAGGTACATAGCTTGCTGATCCACACTC
The DNA here is from genome assembly GCA_029844215.1 of Przewalskia tangutica. Classification (NCBI taxonomy): domain Eukaryota; kingdom Viridiplantae; phylum Streptophyta; class Magnoliopsida; order Solanales; family Solanaceae; genus Przewalskia; species Przewalskia tangutica. The sequence goes on from CM056719.1 coordinate 95,194,210, forward strand.
TTAGGGTCGCGGTTCAGTTCTCGGAAAGCTCCATATCTCCGGAAGCTTGTCCTGTGGTACGGTTCCCTGAAGTAGTAGATTTTTGTATATTCAGGGGCATGGCGGCCCCGTCCCGTCATTATGGTTTCAAAATTCTAGAGGTGCTGTAGTAAGTGTGTTTGTATGGGATGTAATCGCTCAAGTTTTAAATTATGTATAAAAAGGGTAACCGTTTGGGTTAGCCTACTTTCTTATTTCACTGTTTTCATTCTTGAGTTTTATTTCCGCTGGTTTTTCTCTGATGTTGTATCACTAGGGTGCCCGGGGTAAGGCACCAGTCACGGGCCCGGGTTCGGGTCGTGACAATAACATCAATCATGCCCGTGGAATACCTTCCTCACTGCCGGCAGTCTATGATATAAAAGCACCAAGGAAATACACATGAACACCAGGTCCCACATGTGTCATCATAAAACCGTACGGGGTAAGTACGAAGGCATAGCCGACTACTAAAACCCACAGTACAAACAAGGTCATAAATCAGATGAGATCTGTCTGCATCACATGATTAAAGCCGCCACTCGCTCGCAATATCTAATGTGCGTGTCTAGCCTCGAACTTCCCGCAGCTCGCGATAGGCCACTCCAATGGCCCGCATGAGGTATTCCCAGATCGAGGGTAGCTACTCCCGATCCGCTGGACTCGCATCCGCATGGCCACATAGACCGCATGACCATAAAGGCCGCACACTAACCGAACTCGTAGCCCGCATAGTCCTGGACCCGCATGAGGTATTCTCGAATCATGGTCCCAGACCGCCTGAGACTACCCCGCATCGGAGGGCAGCTTAACCTCCGGGATCAAGTCAAGGTGAGTGGTATAATACCAACATAACGGCTGATCGTTAAACAACTTAAGCGCAATCGAGGAAAACCCCTTTACACAATCATCACAAGATACTAACACACGTAGCATCCTAGCATGTTTACTTATCAAATCAACAAGAAAGTATTACAAGGCTATCACAAACCAACACAATCAAGTTATTCACACAAGGTACTTTCTACTATATGATTAACAAGATCGGGGTTTTATCCCCAAAGTACTTCATACATTAACTCTTTTAAAAGATCCGTTTCTTTCACAAAAGTCACACAATACCCGTAGTATAAAAATAGAGTGCCTATCTTTTTAAGTAAACCCAAACACTTCCTTTTGTAAAATCAAGTAACAACATTATTTTCCAAACGTTCAAATTTGCCTAATTTCAAATGCTCAAGTTTCTCATTTTCGAAAGGTTTCATAGTTCATAGTATTAATCACTTAATGATGTAATTCTTCTTTAAAACAATTTGAGAAACATATACCTTATATGTGAGTAGGTTATTCTTGTTTATAACAATCTTATAACAGCAGCCATGATCTAGGAAATGTAATATCATTTTGTCTCATCTTAGCTTCTATGCAGATGGAGGTTTCTACTGGTTTTAATAATACTTGATTAGTCAATACATTTCCCTTTATTAGCGCTGTTGTGGTCTGTTCGATACTTATTCTGATTTCCGAAATCAGTAAAACATTATTCCTTTTAAAAACCAAGTACTCATTACTCACGAATGAGGTTTCACACTTTTTAACAAAATTCAATTAAGTCAAGTCTCTTATCTTTTAAGATCAAGTCTCTTAACTTCTTAAATCAATAAATCATTATTTTTATCTCTCTTAAGCCGTTATACCTAACTTCCCATAAAGCTAGTATAACTCTTAAGCTTTTAAAACCAAGTATTACTCTTCTGTTAAAAATGATTCAGTATTCTTTTGAAATACTTCAAGATTATTCAGGCTTAAGTCAAAAGACATTGTCGTAATTATTATTCAGGCTTAAGTCAAAAGACATTGCCGTAATTATTATTCAGTTAACACACGTACGTCTACCATACTATATATATTTTAAAATATCATGCTCAAGAGTATAGGAAGAATCACATACCTTGCGACGATTATCGACTATTAGCAAAACGCTACACGGCTATAACCCGGCTAGCCTTGTCCACCTTTCAAGTAGTACATGCTACTTGCAGATCATTCAACCTATAAAGGTTATACAAGTCTATCAATGTCTAGACTACTCTGTAGATTTCTTCTGATGTGATTTCAGTTCAAGTTTTTTCTGTAATATCCTTCCATTACAGTTCAATTCTCTTCTATGAATCTTATATTCATTTACATACTACTTACAGTAAGTAATTTCCAATTACAATAGGGGGACAAGATATTTACCTCGATAAGCCCATAATTATCCAAGTATAAATGTCGATCCTGAGCAACGTTTAGCTCCTACTCTGGCGCCCAACCTCGTCACGACCGACCGGGATCGCGATCGGTGCCCTACACAGGCACCCTTACAGTAAACATCGAGAGATAATCAGCGAACATACATGAAACTTATAAATAAAACAACTAAGTAAACAACAAAGTTAGCCGATAGGCTACCTTCCCGACGACATACATAAATGAAGCGGTTGCCTTTCTTTACAAACAGACCCACAATATGTGACTACTGCACTTAAGAATTACAATCGTGGCGGGACAGGCCCACCATACCCTGGATATACATAGCCATGACAACTCCTAACATCTGAGCCATCTAAAAATGTGAACCAGATCCTAAGCTCGCGGATCCACACTGTACCTAAACTGCGGACATGAACGCAGCCCGGCGGGGTCGATAACAAAAATTAATATGGAATGAAATAACGCAAGAATCAAATCATAAGCATAAAAGAATGCCATTTTTAACTCCCAAATCAATCATATATTAATCGTTCTTTCCTTCTTTCAATAAGATTTAACAACATATTTTTACATACATACTTAAGAGTTTAATCCAGCTTTTTCCACATAACTTACATATCTTTCATAACATAATCCGCCCATTTGCGGGACACGGTGTCTTGATGAATCATGTGACATAATCCGCCCGCCGTGGGGTTCGGTGTCTTGTGGAATCATATAACATAATCCGCCCGCCTGGGCCTTGTCTTGTGGAATCATATAACATAATCTGGCCCGCCTGTGGGGCTCGGTGTACTGTGGAATCATATAACATAATCCTGCCCTCCGGTGGGGCTCGGTGTACTGTGGCATCATATAACATAATCCGCCCGCCCGTGGCCTCGGTGCATCGTGGAATCATATAACATAATCCGCCCGCTGGGGCTCGGTGTAAGATGACGTAACCCGGCCTATGTGTAGGCTCGGGGTAATATGGCGTAATCCGGCCTATTTGTAGGCTCGGTGTATTTCATAACGTAATCCGGCCTATTTGTAGGCTCGGTGTGATTTTCCTTACATAACATTTTTAAACCATCTTTTCACTTCTTCTTAAGTCGTCATAACAACTTCCCATAAAGTTATTATAACAACCAATCATTTTAGAGAACTTATGTCACTTTTATTCTTACAACATTTAGGAAAACGGGATCCAAAGATACTACGTACATACATACTTAAAAAGAATCGTATCGCTTAAAACTTCATAACATACTTCCTTTAAAGCCCAATTACTTATACAAAAATATATAAAGTTCCATACCTTCCAAAACCAAGTAATTCATTCCCTTAAAATCATATAACTTCCACTTTTAAAATCAATCCCCTTTTCACATATAAATTCAAGTCATTTTCGAACATAAAAATCCACTTACTTACTTTAAACAAATCAAGACACATAGCCTTTAAATCAAATCTCATAACTTCCTAACCGTTCTTACCAACGTCTCCCATAAGACCTAGTAAGGACTTAGGACAATTTAAACATACTCTTAACTTAGGATAACTTAGACATAACCCTTACGTAGAGTAAATCAACATACATACTTCTTAACTTCTAAGAGTAGAAGGAATCATGAAATAATACCACATGTATATTCCATACATAGAACCATGTCTAAAGAAGGAAGAGGTTCACATACCTCGCGACGATTATCGACAATTAGCAAAACGCTCCAAAGTACTTCAACCTAAAATGGCCACAATACGTCCATAGCCTTGAAAATCAATTTTTTTGGAGGTCTCAGTGGTCTCATGGCAAGACCGCCGCCAGCGAGCTCAAGGCGGCATCAATGGCGGATTCCAAAATACTGAGAATTGAGGCTCGGGATTGGTTGCAAAACGTAGCTAAGATCAATACGAACACAACGGTATACGCCTTAGCCCTCAACTGTACCAGAATCGATCGGAATCTTCCAACTTCCGATCGAAGAAAATGTTTTGTTGACCCGACGATGCAGGTTGAATTGGAGGTCGTGGGTGGTGCCAAAATGTCGGCCTTTCCACCGAATATTTCTACACTAGCCACGGCCGACTCTACCGTGGTGGCGAAAATGCTCGTCGACGACCTAGGGTTTCACGAAAATCGATCCGGGTCGACGAGTTTGAGCAAGAATCGAGGTCCCGGTTTACATGGAAATGACGGCAAGGAGATGGTGGTTCTGATGGTATACTCCACTCCGTCGATTGCACCTCGGTTGGTCGGAAAATCGAAAACCGAACGGGAAGATGGATGAGCGATCAAACTTCGATCTGAATCGCCGGCGATTCCGGAGAATCGACGGTGGCGGTTGGTATGGACGTGACGGGCTCGACGAGACGGCTTTTGGTATATGTCTCGCCCCCGGCGGATTCCTGGTTTGGCCGGAAATGGCGTTTTTCCGAACACTGTTCATCGAACAACACTGTTCATGGACGGGTTTTCACTGTTCATACTCGTTTTGGTATTATTATTTTTTTTTTGTTCTGCGTTGCCTTCCCAAACTCCCCAACATATACAAAATTTCTCGGGTGGTCCCACGTGACCAAATTTCGAAATTAAATTCCAAAATTCCGATAAATTCTAAAAGTCCCAAATACCGAATTCGAGAATTAAATTCAACTAATAAACCTTTTTCCTTTACAAGGTTCGGAGAAATTTTCAGAATCTTTCATTCCTTCTAAAATTCAATTCCCAAATTCTTACGTACGTTCTTATCTCAACTGCCGGAAATACGGGGTGTAACAAACCCGCTCCAAACAACCCTTAGAAGTTCTACGCAACTTCTACTTAATACTTCAACCGACTATGAAGATTTTCCTTAGGGTTTCGGTTTGAGACAAAAAGGACATAAGGTAGTATTTCCGGGCTCTACGTATAGAGGTATCTTTGGAATACAACAAGGTATAAGGCTAAGGTATTTTGGGTATAGTAACAATACTTGGAGAGTATTTCTACCAAGGGGGGGGTACCTCTCGGCACACCACTAGGAGGGGGGGTGTGTACCCTCGTCCAAGGCCTCAGAGGGGGTGTACCTCGGCCAAGGCCTCACAGGGAGGGTGCTCGGCCAAAGGCCTTCTCGGGGTCGGGAGGGGGACGAAACCAACAAGAAGGAGGAGGTTTTCAAGACTTGGAAATTTAATGGAATGGATCAATAAGTCTTCAAAATGCGGTGGTATTTATAGGGAGTTCTATGGCCAAGATCAAGCCATGTGGGGGGCAAGTGGAGGGCCAAGATGTGCCCAAGTGCACCCTACCTACTCCACAAAACACTCCACAAACAATGGCCCATGTTTTAGGCCCCAAAACCCTCCCAATCGTCCAAGGCAAAAGCCCCCATTGCCGTCCCACACTCCACCAACTTGAGGGTGACAAGTGTCGCCCTCTCGTTGGTCCAAAACATTTCGTCTCTCGGAAAAATCCGCAAAAATTAAAAATGACATAGCCGGAATTTTCCCTTCGCAAGTTTTGTAAAACGTTTCGTCGAAAAACGATTCTAATCGGGTGTTGTGCACAAAATATTTTCGTCCATGCCTACTTAAAGTTCAAACTTTTCTACGTACGTCCCCACGTACATACTCTGGAAAAACGGGGTATAACATTATCCCCTCCTTAGAAACATTCGTCCCGAATGTTCCTTCCAAGTCTCAAAACACACATGCGACAGTATAGTCTTCACTGCTGTACTTACGAAAACAATCATGCCACACCTGGCCACAATACAACACGCCAAAACACTTACATCCCAGTCCACGAGGAACCATCTCTAGCATAACAGAAACTCCCACCCAAGGTCTAAAATATACTCCCTGCGCACCTTCTCTTTACAAACGAAATGATCACTTCTATTATCTTGTTCGTCGTACCCTTCTCGTACACTCGAACTCTTTCTCATAACTTACCACATTTTCGCTACTGCTTCACTTTCCAAAATCTCGGGGTCACTATCTCCAACTTGGTCATCATTAACTGGGAACACTCTGGATGGATCTCCGATACTTTTCCGAACATAACAATATGAAAGACCGGACATACTGCCTCCCACGTCGGACGTCAAAGCTAACTTATAGGAAACCTGGCCTATCCTCCAACGGATCTGAAAACGCTCCAAGTACCTCAGGCTAAGTTCCCTCTGTTTTCCAAAACTCGTCACACCCGACTTGAAGTGTCGACGTCGATTACCTGCACAACTTCTGTTGACTCTGAGCTGCTACTAACCTCTTCTGGATAAGCTTAACCCTATCCACATCCTGCTGAAACAAGAATGAACCAGCTATCTGAACCTTGCCAACATCGAACCAATCGACCGACAACTTACACTTCCGCCCCTACAAGGCTTCATAAGGCAAAATCCGAACACTGAAATGGTAGCTAAAACACTCCCTCAACAGGAGGCAACAATCCTCACAACCCTCAAATCCAAACACCGCCCGAGGCGAACGCGACATCGAGACTCACCGAGTTCCTAACCCCGCTGGTAAAGCTTCCAAAAACGAAAATAGGCAGAACTGGCTCCATCGCTCGACATAAGGTGAAAGCAGGCACCTCGTGCAGCCTTACAACCTTCCTGATACGATCATCTCGCATAACCCTCTGCCGAGTAAACGGTCCTGACTAAAAGACAAGAGGGACCGACCTCATCGACCCGACTACTGGTCGAACGCATCCACGAACTCGTACGCTGGTTAACTAAACTTGGGCCTAACACCCCCGTGACCCTAACACAAAGCGGGACCACCACAAACTTGTTATACCCCGTATTTCCAGAGTATGTACGTAAGGGCGTACGTATAAAAATTTAAGCCTTAAGGTTTGGCTAGGTTCGAAAATTTGGGCACAAGTGCCGAAAAAAATCGTTTTTCGACGAAACGTTTTACTAAACTTGCGAAGGGAAAATTCCGGCTATGTCATTGAGAATTTTTGCGGATTTTTCCGAGAGAAGAAACATTTTGGACCAACGGGAGGGTGACATGTGTCACCCTCACATTGGAAGCAAGTGGACGGCAAAGGCTAGACCATGGCACGTTTTTTGTGCCTTGGGTTAGGTAGGATATTTGTGCAAGTTGGTGTGGTAGATGGATAAGGTCCACATGGTTGAAATCTAGCCCTACACTTGCCCTACACTTGGATGGATCTTGGCCATTGGTTGGTCATTCCTTGACCTATAAATACCCCTCTAAGTTGAAGACTTTCTTCATCCAAAACTTGAGCAATCTTTCTAAGTCTCTAAATGCTCCCTCCCTCTTGTTTGATTTCGTCCAAAGCCCCTCCCCCCTCCCTTGTGAAGCTTTGGCCGAGAGCCCTCCCTCCCCTTTGAGGTGCTAGCCGTGGGGTACCCCCCCCCTAGCCTAGTTGTTTTCGTATAATACCCCCCCCTTTGTGGTATAGAAATACTCTCCTAGTATTGTTATAATGCCCAAATACTTTAGCCCAAATACCTTGTAGTACTTTCCAAAGTTACCTCTATACGTAAAGCCCGGAAAATACTATTATACTTTCCCTCAGTCACAAAACGAAACCCTAAGGAAATCTTCACTGTTAGTTGAAGTATTTGAGTAGAAGTTGGTTAGAACTTCTAAGGATTGTTTGGAGCGGGTTGGAGCGCACGGAGTAGGAGCTAAACCTTGCTCAGGATCGACATTTAAACTTGGATAATTTTGGGCTTATCGAGGTAAATACTATTGTCCTTCTATTGTAATTGGAAATTACATGTTGTAAGAATATATAGTTGAAGTATACTATATATAGAACTGAACATAATTATGCGGCAATGTCTTTTGACTTAATCCTGAATTTAAAGCAGAATCGAATCAGAATTACATAGATCAGACATGAGACTTGTGTAACATTCCTGTAAAGAAGAATTGTACACGTCCGGATTAGACGTACAACCCCCCCCCCCTCTAGGGAGTTGTTGGCCTGTTAGCAGGCCTCGATAGAGGAGGAGATTTACGCGGTTGCGGGGGGGAGGTACTGCCGAATTTTCTGTAGAATATTCTACGTTGAGATCTAGATGTTAATAGGCGCCTTGTGGCCTCTATAGGTTGAAGTACTACGTGTGGCGTGATCTGCTTGGCTTAAGGTGTAGCCGACGGTTTGAGGTACTGGAAGCGTTTTGCTATTAGTCGATAATCGTCGCGAGGTATGTGAACCTCTTCCTATCTTCTCTAGCATGATATGTGTATAACTATGTAGTACGGTAGACGTACATGTGTTAAATGTATTTGATTGGTTTAAAACATAAAGTGTTATAACGGCTTTATGGGAAGTTGGTTATAACAGCTTTATGTAAGTAAGAAATGCTTTGTGGTTTTTAAAGATAACTGATTTGACTTATAACTGACTTGATGTGTGATGATAAGAATCTTGAAGTATTTCAAAAGAATTAAGAAACCGTTTTGAAAGAAGAGTTATACTAGCTTTATGGGAAGTTATGTATAACGTCTTAAGAGAGATAAAGAGAATGGGTTACTGATTGTTAGAAGTTAAGAGACTTAATCTTAAAAGATAAGAGACTTGACTTAATACGGATGTTAGTATGAAACCTCATTCGTAAGTAATGAGTACTTGGTTTTTAAAAGGAATAATGTTTTACTGATTTTGGAAATCAGAATGAGTATCGACAAACCACTGCAGCGTTAATAAAAGGAAATGTTTTGACTAATTAAGTATTATTAAAACCAGTAGAAACCTACATCTGCATAGAAGCTAAGATGAGACAAAATGATATTACATTTCCTAGATCATGGCTGCTTTAATAAGATTGATTATGAACAAGAATAACCTACTCACATATAAGACATATGTTTCTCAAATTATTTAAAAAAAGATTATATTCTTAAGTGATTAAGTATATGGACTATGAAACCTTTATAATATAAGAGACCTAAGTGTTTGAAATTAGGCAAACTTAAACTTTTGGAAAAGAATGTTGTTACTTGATGTTGAAAAGGAAAGTGTTTTGGTTTACCTAAAAATGTGAGTCACTCTATTTTAATACTACGGGTATCGGGTGACCTTTATAAAAGAAATGGATCTTTTAAAAGAATTTAACGTACGTAATACTTTGGGGTCAGAACCTGGACTTTGGCCTAAAATAAACTTGAGTTGTGTGTAACTTGCCTATGTTTGTGTTTGATAGCCTTGTTGTGCAAATACTGTATTTCTATACCACCGCGTCTCGATGGAGGTCGGCTGATTGGTCATGAACGATTCTTCACCGAGTCCCACGAGATGGGCCGACACGTATTTCATCTGATTATTCACCGAGTCCCATGGGATGGGCCGAGACACGTATTCCATCTGATTATCTACCGAGTCCCACGAGATGGGCCGGGACACGTATTCCATCTGATTATCCACCGAGTCCCACGAGATGGGCCGGGACACATATTTCACCTGATTCTCTACCGAGTCCCATGGGATGGGTCGGGACACGTATTTCACATGATTCTTTACCGAGTCCCACAGGATGGGCCGGGACACGTATTCCACACGATTTATACCTAGACTGCCGGCAGTGAGGAAGGAGTTCCACGGGCATGAGGGATGACTTGAGGGCGTGAGTCCCTGACTTGACATGACTGCTTTTATGTTGTGAACTGTAGTTTGGTTATCATACATGTCTCCTGCTTTATATAGACTATTATAATTTCATTTATAGTGTTTTACAGTTTCACATACTTGGTACCTGTTGTACTGACCTCTTTCGGGGGGCTGCGTTCATGCCGCAGGTAGAAGTACATCGGTGGTGGATCCTCGCTCATAGGATCAAAGTTCAGCGTGTTGGGAAGCCCCATCGCTTCGGAGGCTTATCTTTTGGTATGTTACCCTGAGTCTGTAGGTTCTTGAACATTCGTGGTATGGCGGCCCCGTCCGTCATAGTTGTTGTCACTTCTTAGGTCCAGAGTAATGTTGTGGCGAGTTTGTAAAAGGATAATCGTCGTATTTATGTATATATACTGAAGGCAACTGTTTTGGTTGGCCTGTTTATTTATCATGTCTCTTAATTCATGTTCGTGTTTTTATTTCCGCTGATTTTCTTTGATGTTGTATCACTAGGGTGCCCGGGGTAAGGCACCACCACGGCCCGTTCGGTCGTGACAAAACCGACCACCACCATATACAAAGCCGCGGGTTGACCCGCAACATGGCCTCAACCCGACCCACTTTCGCGCAAAATACTAGTTCCCCGATCCGGAACAATTTCACTAATCACGTTACGAAAACCTAGCGGTCTTCTTAGCTCAACTACCCTCTTTCATTTCACGCTACTCAGGGACTTATCCCACAAATATATCCCATTTATACTATGCACTCCGATAAGGGTCAAACATAAAATACCTCTAAGGTCTCCACGTATAAAACTCTAAGGCTCACACTTTCTCTGCCCCCCAATCTTACCCGGTTAACTAACCATGATTTCTAATCATAATTAACACTTATGTTATCTGAACATAACACTTAAGATACGCTTATCTTATCACACCTACAATCTCTAGAGGGTTCAAGGATATACATGTACCTACCGCTTCACTTCCCCTTTGTCGTTCTAATCAATCCTGCCCGGGTTGGGCGCATATCTAGGGAAGGTGACGAACTAGCCACTGATCCTGAAGGCTGAGTCCTCCTACTAGGACATCCTTTCGACACATGGCCCTGACGGCCGCAGGTAAAACAAGTACCAACTAAAAGATGACATTCCCCGGGAGGACACCGCCATATCGGAACCGAAGCCCCGAGTTCGACCAACTCCGCATACCCCAACGCCCCGAACCCCGCGGAGAACCACTCGCTCGGTGGAGGCGCATAACCAATCTGCCGAGAAGGTCCGCCGAAAGTTACCAGGACCTTGCTGCTCGCCTCTTCTTCTCGCCATTGGTTAACCCGTCGATCTCTACGCTTTGGCCTGATGCGCATAAGCCCGCATACGTGCCATGCTCAAGCTCGACCGAGCATTACTTGCACTACCCTCTCTTAGATAATCGCCAATACCCGTGATAAATCGATACATCATATACTTTCTGGTAGCTACATCCTAGCTAGTAATGCGGTCGCCTCTTTGCAATCTATATTCTGCTCCTGGCCGTGGAAGGTTCATATATCACGCCGCAGCAGGGAATCGCCGCCGTGCTAAACTCTGCTGGGCCGTGACGTGCGTAACTCCCGAATGAAACACCACCGGTGATGATTGGGCCTGTGCCTCGTAACCCTCTCGTGCTCAACTCGCAGCCTCTGCCGCCTTTCCTCCTAGTTCGGGTTGCCTTATGCGAGGCATAACGGTAAGGGAAAGAAATACGTTAGAGGGCCCAACTTATAACACGACTTCTAAGCACGATCTCGAGTGAGAAGAATGGAAACCAATCCTAAATATCCTATAGCCTCACGATTATTGGTGTGCACAACACACCGATAATCAAGACTCTACTATATACGGTCGTAGATACTTTCCGAGGATTAATCGCTTCGATACCACTTTTGTCACGACCAACTCTCGTGGATCGTGCCTTACCCTCGCACCCTAGTGATACATACATCGAGAAATCAGCTAATATAAAACAAGATATGAAATATGAAACAATTATTCAAGAAAAGTTGCATTTCGCATATATATAAAAACTTAAACCCAATTACATCCTCTTTACAACTCGCCACAACAAGATTACAGCACTCTAAGAATGATATAACAACAATGGCGGACAGGGCCGCCATACCTCGAATGTAAGAACCTACAACGACAGGACTATACCATCGATAAGCCTCCGAGAAACGGAGCTTCCCAAACGCCGAATCAGGACTGAGAGCTAGGATCAACGATCGGTGTACCTCTACTGCGGCATGAACGCAGCCCCGGGCGAGGTCAAGATAACAGTACTAAGTATGTGAAATCAAAATATCAGAATGAAATCATAGTAGTCTATATAAAGGTGAGACATGTATGATAACCAAACTACGATTCACAATAAATAAGCGGTCATGTCAAGTCGGGACTCACGCCTCAAAGTCATCACTCAAATATAACTATGGGTCTCACGCCACAACATCAATCATGCGCCGTGGAATACCTTCCTCACCGCCAGCCTATGATATAAAAGCACCAAGGAAATACACATGAACACGGGTCCCACTGTGTCATCATAAAACCGCACGGTAAGTACGAAGGCATAGCCGATTACTAAAACCTACGCATAAACAAGGTCATAAATCGTATCATGAGATTTGTCTGAGACCTCACATGATCAAAGCCGCCACTACTCGCGAGATCTAATGCGCGTCTAGCCACGGAACTTCGCAGCTCCGCATAGGCCACTTCAATGGCCCGCATGAGGTATTCCCGCATCGGTAGCTACTCCCAAGATCCGCCGACTCGCAGTCCGCATGGCCACATAGACCGCATGACCATAAAGGCCGCACACTAACCTGGAACTCTCGTAGCTCCGCATAGGTCCCCTGGACCCGCATGAGGTATTCTCGAATCATGGTCCCAGACCGCCTGAGACTACCCCGCATCGGAGGGCAGCTTAACCTCCGGGATCAAGTCAAGGTGAGTGGTATAATACCAACATAACGGCTGATTGTTAAACAACTTAAGCGCAATCGAGGAAAACCCCTTTACACAATCATCACAAGATACTAACACACGTAGCATCCTAGCATGTTTACTTATCAAATCAACAAGAAAGTATTACAAGGCTATCACAAACCAACACAATCAAGTTATTCACACAAGGTACTTTCTACTATATGATTAACAAGATCGGGTTTTTATCCCCAAAGTACTTCATACATTAACTCTTTTAAAATATCTGTTTCTTTCACAAAAGTCACACAATACCCGTAGTATAAAAATAGAGTGACTATCTTTTTAAGTAAACCCAAACACTTCCTTTTGTAAAATCAAGTAACAACATTATTTTCCAAACGTTCAAGTTTGCCTAATTTCAAATGCTCAAGTTTCTCATTTTCGAAAGGTTTCATAGTTCATAGTATTAATCACTTAATGATGTAATTCTTCTTTAAAACAATTTGAGAAACATATACCTTATATGTGAGTAGGTTATTCTTGTTTATAACAATCTTATAACAGCAGCCATGATCTAGGAAATGTAATATCATTTTGTCTCATCTTAGCTTCTATGCAGATGGAGGTTTCTACTGGTTTTAATAATACTTGATTAGTCAATACATTTCCCTTTATTAGCGCTGCTGTGGTCTGTTCGATACTTATTCTGATTTCAAATCAAGAAACATTATTCATTTTAAAACCAAGTACTCATTACTCACGAATGAGGTTTCACACTTTTTAACAAAATTCAATTAAGTCAAGTCTCTTATCTTTTAAGATCAAGTCTCTTAACTTCTTAAATCAATAAATCATTCTTTTTATCTCTCTGCCGTTAGACCTAACTTCCCATAAAGCTAGTATAACTCTTAAGCTTTTAAAACCAAGCATTACTCTTCTGTTAAAAATGATTCAGTATTCTTTTGAAATACTTCAAGATTATTCAGGCTTAAGTCAAAAGACATTGCCGTAATTATTATTCATGCTTAAGTCAAAAGACATTGCCGTAATTATTATTCATTTAACACACGTACGTCTACCGTACTATATATATTTTAAAATATCATGCTCAAGAGTATAGGAAGAATCACATACCTTGCGACGATTATCGACTATTAGCAAAACGCTCCACGGCTATAACCCGGCTAGCCTTGTCCACCTTTCAAGTAGTACATGCTACTTGCAGATCATTCAACCTATAAAGGTTATACAAGTCTATCAATGTCTAGACTACTCTGTAGATTTCTTCTGATGTGATTTCAGTTCAAGTTATTTCTGTAATATCCTTCCATTACAGTTCAATTCTCTTCTATGAATCTTATATTCATTTCCATACTACTTACAGTATGTAATTTTCAATTACAATAGGGGGACAAGATATTTACCTCGATAAGCCCATAATTATCCAAGTATAAATGTCGATCCTGAGCAACGTTTAGCTCCTACTCTGGGCGCTCCAACCCGCTCCAAACAACCCTTAGAAGTTCTACACAACTTCTACTTAATACTTCAACCGACTATGAAGATTTTCCTTAGGGTTTCGGTTTGAGACAAAAAGGACATAAGATAGTATTTTCGGGCTCTACGTATAGAGGTATCTTTGGAATACTACAAGGTATAAGGCTAAGGTATTTTGGGTATAGTAACAATACTTGGAGAGTATTTCTACCAAGAGGGTGGGGTACCTCTCGGCACACCACCAGGAGGGGGGGTGTGTACCCCTCGGCCAAGGCCTCACAAAGGGGGGGTGTACCCCTCGGCCAAGGCCTCACAAAGGGGAGGGGTGCTCTCGGCCAAAGGCCTTCTCAAGGGGGAGGGGGGGACGAAACCAACAAGAAGGGAGGGAGGTTTTCAAGACTTGGAAATTTTATGGAATGGATGAAGAAGTCTTCAAAGGGGGGGGGGGGGGGGGTATTTATAGGGAGTTCTATGGCCAAGATCAAGCCATGTGGGGGGCAAGTGGAGGGCCAAGATGTGCCCAAGTGCACCCTACCTACTCCACAAAACACTCCAAAAACAATGGCCCATGTTTTAGGCCCCAAAACCCTCCCAATCGTCTAAGGCAAAAGCCCTCATTGCCGTCCCACACTCCACCAACTTGAGGGTGACAAGTGTCGCTCGCCGTCCAAAACATTCGTCTCTCGGAAAAATCCATAAAATTAAAAATGACATAGCCGAATTTTCCTTCGCAGTTTGTAAAGCGTTGGTCGAAAAACGATTCTAATCGGGTGTTGTGCACAAAATATTTTCGTCCATGCCTACTTAAAGTTCAAACTTTTCTACGTACGTCCCTGTTATACCCCGTATTTCCGCAGTATGCGCAAGACGCACGTGAAAAGTTTGGGTTTTGTGTGGCTTGGCGAATATTTTTTGTGCACAACACCTGCTAGAGTCGTTTCGACTAAACGCTTCCACAGCTTTCGTAGGGAAAATTCGCTATGTCATTTTTAATTTTTATGGATTTTTCCGAGAGACGAAACATTTTGGGCCAACAAGAGGGCGACACTTGTCACCCTCTCATGGAAGGACTTGGGCGGTCAAGGGTGGACGAATGGGTGGGTTTTTGTCAAGTAGTAGGTAGGATTTTTTGGTGGTATATGGATAAGGTGCACTTGGCATGATCTTGCCCTACACTTGCTATGCACTTGGCATGATCTTGGCCATTGGTTGGCCTTTGCTAGACCTATAAATACCCCTTTGGAAGACTTCTTCATCCATTCCTAAAAATTCCTAAGTGTTAAAATCCTCCTCCCTTTGAGTGGTGTTCTCGTCCTCCTCATGAGGCCCTCTGGCCTAGAGCCCTCCCCTTGGCGAGAGTACCCCTAGTGGGGTAGGCCGAGGTATACCCCCTTGTGGTGTTGTCTCGTATATATACCCCCCCTCTTGGTGAAATACTCTCAAAAGTATTGTTGTTATGCCCAAATTACCTTAGTTGTATACCTTGTAGTATTCTAAGGTTATACCTATACAAAAGCCCAGTTATACTATTATACTTCCCGTCAGTCACAAAACCGAAACCCTAAGGAAAATCTCCATAGTTAGTTGGAGTATTACGTAGAAGTTGGTTAGAACTTCTAAGGGTGGTTTGGAGCGGGTTGGAGCGCACGGAGTTGGAGCTAAACGTTGCCCAGGAATCGACATTATACTTGGATAATTATGGGCTTATCGAGGTAAATATCTTGTCCCCCTATTGTAATTGGAAATTACATGTTGTAGGAATATATAGTTGAAGTATACTATATATAGAACTAAACATAGTTTTGTGGCAATGTCCTTGGACTTAAGCCTGAATTTAAAGAAGAGAATCGAATCAGAATTACGTAGGATCAGACATGAGACTTGTGTAGTTGACGGTAGGGAAGGGCCCAATTTTCCGTAGGACCTTGCATCTAGATTTGTTCTACCGAGTAGTCTAGACTTTGATAGACTTGTATAACCTGTATAGGTTGAATGTTCCGCGTAGCATGTGCTACTTGAGAAGTGGACGAGGCTAGCCGGGTTATAGCCGTGGAGCAATTTGCTAATAGTCGATGATCGTCGCGAGGTATGTGAACCTCTTCCTATCTCTTCTAGCATGATATGTGTATAACTATGTAGTACGGTAGACGTACGTGTGTTAATTGAACGTAGTTGTACGACAATGTCTTTTGACTTAAGCCCGAATAATAAAGATCTTGAAGTATTTCAAGATAATTAAGAACTGTTTTTAAAAGAAGAGTAACACTTGGTTTTAAAAGCTTAAGAGTTATACTAGCTTTATGGGAAGTTAGGTATAACGGCTTAAGAGAGATAAAACGAATTATTTATTTATTTTAGAAGTTAAGAGACTTGATCTTGTAAGATAAGAGACTTAACTTAAATGAATTATATGAATTTTGTGTGAAACCTCATTCGTGAGTAATGAGTACTTGGTTTTTAAAAGGGACAATGTTTTACTGATTTCGAAATCGTAGATGTATCGACAAACCACCGGCGTTAATAAAGGGAAATGTTTTGATTAATGAAGTATTATTAAAACCAAGAGAAACTTCCATCCGCATGAAGCTAAGATGAGACAAAATGATATTTCCTAGATCATGGCTGCTGTAATAAGATTGTTATAAACAAGAATATCCTACTCACATATAAGGCTTATGTTTCTCAGATGGTTTAAAAGAGAATTATATTCTTAATGAATAAGACTATGAACTACGAAACCTTTTTAAAATAAGAAACGTGAACATTTGGAATTAGGCAAACTTGGACGTTTGGAAAATAAATGTTGTTACTTGATTTTACAAAGGTAAGTATTTTGGTTTACTTAAAAAGATAATCACTCTATTTTTATATACTACAGGTATTGTGTGACTTTTGTGAAAGTAGCGTATCTTTTAAAAGAGTTAATGTATGAAGTACTTTGGGGATAAAAACCCGATCTTATTAATCATATGGTAGAAAGTGCCTTGTGCGTATAACTTGATTGTGTTGGGTTGTGATAGCCTTGTAATACTTTCTTGTTGATTTATTAAGTAAACATGCTAGGATGCTACGTGTGTTAGTATCTTGTGATGTTTGTGAAAAGGGGGTTTCCCCTCGATTGCGCTTAAATTGTTTCACTATCAGCCGATATATTGGTATTATACCACTCACCTTGACTTGTTTCCGAGGTTGCGCCTCGATGCGGGGTAGACTCGTGTCTAGTGACCTATGATTCGAGAATACTTCATGCGGGTCAGTGATCCATGCGGAGCTACGGAGTTCCGTGTTAGTATGCGCCCTTTATGGGCACGCGCATGTGGCCACGCGGATCGCGAGTCCATGCGGACGCCGGAGTAGCTACCCTCGACGCGGGTTATACCTCACGCGGGCCTATGAGATTGGCCTATGCGGAGTCGCGAAAGTTCCGTGGCTGACGCGCACATTAGATCTTGCGCGAGTGGCCGATTTGATCATGTGACGGCTAGACAGATCTCATGATACGCTTTATGACCTTGTTGGTACGTGGGTTTTAGTAGTCGGCTATGCCTTCGTACTCACCTGCGGTTTTATTAGGACAGTGGGACTCGTGTTCATGTGTATTCCTCGATGCGTTTATATCATGGATCCGCCAGTGAGGAAGGTATTCCACGGGCATGAATGATGTGGTGGGCGTGAGACCCATAGTTATAATTGAGTGATGACTTTGAGGGCGTGAGTCCCTGACTTGACATATCGCTATTTATCAGGAACGTGGTTTGGTTATCATACATGTCTCCTACTTTATATAGACTACTATGATTTCATTTACGATTTATTTTCAGCTTCACATACTGCACTGTCAGATCGACCTCGGGGCTGCGCTCATGCCGCAGTAAAGGTACACCGCCATTGATCCTCGTGCTTAGGTCACAATTCGCGTTGGGAAAGCTCCGCTTCTCCGAGGCTTATCGATGGTATTGTCCTGTCGTTGTAGGTACTTACATTCAGGGGTATGGCGGGGCCCTGTCCCGCCATTGTTGTCGTATCATTCTTAGAGGTCTGTAGTACTGTTGTGGGCAGAGTTGTAATAAGGATGTAACTGTTCGGTTTTAAATTGATTTATATATATGCCGAAAGGCAAGTTTTTCTCGACATCGTTTACTTCATAATATTTTCATGTCTTGTTTTATGTTCCGATTACTCGATGTATGGCTACTGGGTGTCCGTAAGGCACTATCATGGGCCCGGTTCGGTCGTGACAAAAGTGGTATCGAGCGCTTAATCCTCTGAAAGTGTCTGACCGTATCCGCAGAGTCTTGATTATCGGTTGTGCACCACACCAATAATCGTGAGGCTATAGGATATTTAGGATTGGTTTCTATTCTTCTCACGAGATCGTGCCTTAGAGTCGTGTTGTAAGTTGGACCTCTAACGTATCTCTTTCCTACCGCTATGCCTCCGCGTAGGGCAAACCCGCCCAGAGGCGCGCAGAGGAGCCGCGAGTAAGTCTGAGAGGGTTACGAGGGCACAGGCCCAACCATCACCTAAGTTAGGTGTTTCGTTTGAGGAGTTCTGCGACGTCACTAGCCCCAACAGAGTTTAGCACGGCGGCGGCAGTTCCTACTGCGGCCATGATATTTGAACCTTCGCCCACGATCGGGACAGAATATAGATCGCAGGCGACCCTGTTACTAGCTATGGATTTGGCTACCAGAGAGCGTACCGATGTACCGCGAGTCTTGATGACTACCTAAGAAAGGGTTGTGCAAGAGTAATTCTTCAGTTAGGCTTGAGCACGACCTGTGTACGAGCTTATGCGCAGCAGGCCGAGAAACGTAGATCGACGGGTTAACGGCGACGCAGAAGAGGCGGGCAGCAGGTCCTTGGTAACTTTTGAGGCAAGTCGCTCACCAGCAGATTAGATTATGCACACCCACGCGGCAGAGGTCCTCCACGGATTTCGTGACGTTCGGTATGCAGAGTCGGGTCGAACTCCGTGGCTTCCTGCTCACAGTATGGCAGACGTCATCCCGGGGAATGTCGTCTTTTTAGATGGGTACTTGTTGTACCTACGACCGTCAGGGTCTGATGTCGGAAGGGTGTCCTAGTAGGAGGACTTAGCCTTCAGGATCGGTGGGTAGTTTGTCATCTTCCTTAGCTATGCGCCCTACGGGGCAGATTTGATTAGAATGACTAAGGGGAGTGAAGCAGTAGATGCAGACATATCTTTAACCCTCTAGAGTTTTGTATATGTGATAAGGTGAGTATACCTTAAGTGTTATGTTCAGATAACATGAGTATAAATTGTGATTAGAAATCTTGGTTAGTTAACCAAGTAAGATTTGGGGGATAGAAAAAGTGTCACACTGCCCGTTGGATCGTGCCTTACCGGCACCCAAGTAGTCATACATCGAGTAACCAGCGGAATATAAAACAAGACAGAAGCTTTATAAAATAAGACACGCTTTATCTCGATGAAAAGCTTGCCTTTCGCATAATATAAATAACTCAAGTTTTGCTACATCCCAACTGCATAATAGTACTGCACCTCTGGGAAGTAACAACTATGGCGGACGGGGCTCGCCATACCCGATCAGACAAAACTATCTACAATACAGGAGATCATACCCAAAAGTAGAGCCTCCGAGAAGATGGAGCTCGACACCAACGCAGATCCTAAGGATGTGGATCTAGCACTGCCCTTACCGCGGCATGAACGCGGCCCCAAGGAGGTCGATAACAGTACCAAGTATGTGAAACTATAAAGTACTTAAATGAAATCGAGTATTCAAAACCTTTTCACAAATACAATCAGTTCAATTGCACATAGTGCCACATCACAAACAACAACAAGAATAGGAAAATCAGAATAGTCTATTCTAGGCCGCGAATGATCGGCAAGGCCAATCGCCCATAGAATCATTCTGCGAGCCTAGCCCTGGACTTCCCCAGCCCGCATAGGTCCCACCGCGCATGAGATATTTCTCGCATCGGGGCAGCTAACCGGCATCCGCCTAGGCTCCCGCAGCGCATAGCCTCAAAAGACCGCGTATAGTCTCACAGACGCATAGGAATCCCCGCATCGTGCTAAACGCCGGAATGATCAATCCTGAGCATACCGCTGCTCGCATAGTCTCACACCGCATAGCCGTATAGACCGCATCAGCAAGCCTCGTATAACGATCAAGGGTAGGTGATACAATAAATACAATGGACTTACCGGTTAGCAACGTAAGCACAGAATGACCCTTTACACGCATTACAAGACACTAACACGTAGCATCATAACATGTCTACTTATCAAACAATCTTACTACACATAACAATCAATACAAGGCTTTTATAAACAAACAAGTAAATGCCTTTTTATCTTTCTTAAGTTGTTATACCTAACTTCCCATAAAGCTAGTATAACTCTTAAGCTTTGTTTTAAAACCAAGTATTTATCTTCTGTTAAAAATGATTCAAGATTCTTTGAAATGTTTTCAGTTCTTTGTTATTCAGCTTAAGCGCGAGGCATTACCATAAGTATTATTCAGCTTAAGTCAAAGACATTGCCGTAGTTATTATTCGCTTAACACATGTACGCTCACCGTACTATATATTGTAAAATATCATGCTTTAGGAAGAATCACATACCTTCTCAAATAAAACCACCGCCAAGTTGAATATGTCACAGAGTCACCATAATAGTCACGCATTTATCAAAGTCTAGACTACTCAAGGTCATTCTAAACAGAGGGTTCATAATTCTACTGAAGTCACAACCCTACCCATGAGCTATGTAAGTTCATCGTGAAAACAAATTCTAAGTGAGTACTCAATTATTCTTCTTTAAACCCTTCTGTGATCACAGCTCAATTCTATTCTCGTGATATTCTTCTAAGTATCTAATACTTGTTCTAATACTACAACAAAGAAGTATTCTCTAATTCAAAAGAGGGTTAGGATTAGTTACCCTGTAAGCCCAATAATATCCTAGATAAAGTCGCACTGAGCAAGGTTTAGCTCCTAAGTTGTACGCTCCAGAGTCTCGAAGCCTTAAGTTCTTCACAACTTCTACTAAGGACTAAGGGATTTGGGCTAGGGTATTTTGGGCATTATAACGGTACTAGAAGACAATTTTTCTACCAAGGAGGGGGTAGATTTTGGCTAGGCTAGGGTGGGGTAGCCTGCCAAGCTTCTCGGAGTGGTGTTGGACGATTTGCTAACAAAGGAGAAGAGAGGATTTTTAGACTTGAAAGCTTTTGTGGATGAAGAACTCTTCATCTCTAAAGGGTATTTATAGGTCAAGTGAAGGCCAACCAATGGCCAAGATTTAGCCAAGTGCTAGGCAAGTGTAGGCCAAGATTCACCCATGTGTCCTAGGCCAACTAACACACAAAATATCCTACCAACTACACCTCTCCATTTCGTCCAACTGAGCCCTCACGTCCACGCAATGGGAGGGTGCCATGGCGCCTCTTGTTGGCCCAACACGTTCGCCTCTAAAAATCCGCAAAAATTAAAAATGACATAGCCGAAATTCCCTACGAAAGTCATGGAAAATGTTTCAAAAACGACTCTAAACGTGCGTGAACAAAATTAATTCGCCAAGCCTTAGTATA
Organism: Przewalskia tangutica; assembly: GCA_029844215.1. NCBI lineage: Eukaryota > Viridiplantae > Streptophyta > Magnoliopsida > Solanales > Solanaceae > Przewalskia > Przewalskia tangutica. The sequence continues at coordinate 95,216,105 of CM056719.1, forward strand.
AGTTCAAATTTTCTACGCACGCCCCACGTACATACTGAAATACGGTATAACATTCTCCTCCTTAGAAACATTCGCCCGAATGTTCCTTCTCAAGACGCTTATCGAAGAAGCTTAAACAGCTAGCAAATGCCACACACGGCCACAAAACAACACTTAGGCATAAATGATAATGGAAATTTACAAGTAGGAAAGTGAATTACCCGGAGGTGTGGGAATAGGTGAGGATACTGCCTCATGTCCTCCTCGGCTTCCCACGTCATCTCCTCCCGAGCTCGTTCCGCCACAAGACTTTGACGGCCACGCCCTTCGTCCGCAGACGCCTAACCTCGACGATCGACTATCGCTATGGGAATCTCTCATACGATAACCCCTGGCCACCGACATCGCCAATCGGTGTACCTAGATGGATCCCCGATACATCTCCTCAAAGATAGATACGTGAAACACGGATGCACCGCCTCCGACGGACGGCAGATCCAACTCGTAGCAACCTTGCCTACCTCGCGACAATCCAAACGCCCAATGTACTTGGGCCGAAGTTTCTTCCCGAATCTCATCACACCCTTCATGGGTGACACCTTTAGGAAAACCCAATCATCTACTGCGAACTCCAGATGCCGACGACGATGATCTGCATACGACTCGCCGACTCGAGTCATTAATAGTCGCCTTGATAAGCTTCACCTTATCCATCGCTCACGCACCAAATCCGTCCCACTAGCCGCACTCGCCCACATCGAACCAACCTATAGGAGATCTGCACTTCCTCCCATACAAGGCCTCATAAGGCGCCATCTGAATACGGGAGTGGTAGCTATTATTATACGCAAACTCAACTAGAGGCAAATGATCATCCCAACTACCATCGGTCAATAACACAGCTCGCAAAGATATCCTCGAGTCCGATAGTGCGCTCGCCTGTCACCTGCTCGTGGATGAAATGCGACTGTGCTCACTCGTCCCCTAAACCCTCTCGAAGGACTCCGTGTTAGCCGAACCGGGCTCCTCTCGATATGATCGAACTAGGGACTCCATGCACCGACGATCTCTGATGTAAAGTCCGCATAATCCTCACCGAGAAAGTCGCCCTAACGGGAAGAAAGTGGGCTGATTTCACACCGCCGACGATAACCCATATAGAATCATGTCTCTCCGAGTGCGAGGTAATCCCGTGATGAAGTCCATGTTGATTACCTCCCACTTCCGTGGGATCTCAATCGTCAGAATAACCACCGTGCCTCCGTGCTCTACCTTCACCGCCGACAACACGCACCGAGCTACGAACTCGCAACGCCTCTTCAAGCCATCCCACCAATACACGTATCTAAGGTCGTGGTACATCTTGGTCGACCGGATGGATAGAGTAACGCGCGCCGCGGTGCTTCCCTAAGAACTCGCCAAGTCCTCAAACATCCGAACACACACCGCCAAACCTTAGCACCCCATCAGTGCTACCTCAAAAGGACCTTGCCTCACGAAGAGTCGTATCACGATATCGAATCAAAGCCGATCCTCGAATCGCTGCTCTTCACCTCCTCGACGATGGAAGACTCGGCAACCTCACGAACTCTAACCCCATCGCTATCGTAATCAATCAAACGGACACCAAGGCTCGCTAATCGATGCAAATCACGAACCATGTCCTCCTCTCTAGCCGCACATCCGATAGGCTCCCATCGACCTACGACTAAGAGCATCTGCCACAACATGGCCTTCCCGTGGTACAGATATCAACATCGTAATCCTTAAGCAACTCTAACCACCGCCTCGCCGCAAGTTCACTCCTCCGCTGAAGATATACTGGAGGCTCTTGTGGTCTGTATAAATATCCACGTGAACCCCATAGAAATAGTGCCTCCAGATCTTCAAAGCGTGAATCACTGCTGCCAACTCCAAATCATGGGTGGGGTAGTTTCTTTCGTGTTTCTTCACCGCCGGATGCATATGCTATAACCCCGCCATGCCGCATCAACACACATCCCAACCCGATGCCCGACGATCACAATACACGCATATAACCGCTCGACCTCCGAAGAGTAAGAACGGGCGGCCGCCAATCTCTCCTTCAAGAATCGAAACCCCGCCACAAGCATCACCATCGAACTTGGCGCCTCGAGTCACTAGTCAATGGTGCGTAGATAGAAGCAAACTTCTCCACGAACCGATAATATCCTCGCAAGGCCTAAAATCGCGAACCTCTGGAGTAAGAGTTCAGGCCAAGTCCTCGATCGCTTCGATCTTGGCCGATCCACTGAATGCCATCACTCGGCACAATATGCCCAAGAAACGCCATCAAGTCAACCAAAACTCACATTTGGAAAACTTGGCGTATAATCACTGGTCTCGAGAATCACAAGATAGCCTCAAATGCTCCGCATGCTCCTCGCTCCGAGCGAATAAACCAAGATATCATCAATGAACACTATCACAAACGTGTCCAAAATGGTTTGAACACTCGGTTCATCAAATCCATGAATCTCACGAGCATCGTCAACCTAAAAGACATGACCAACTCATAATGCCCGTGACGTCCGAATGCGCTAGGGACATCCACCTCTCGACACGAACTCGATGATAGCCCGAACGCAGATCAATCTTGAGAAACATCTCGCGCTCGCAACCGTCGAACAAATCATCAATCCAGGAAGGGTATTCGTTTAATGGTCACTTTGTTCACCGTCAGAAGTCAACACACATGCGCAGCTGCCCCGCCCTTCTTCTTCACGAACAATACACGCTTCTGCGAGAAACACTAGGTCTGATAAAACCCTTCTCCAGCAAATCTCTAAGCTGATCCTTCAACTCTCTCAACTCGGCAGGTGCCATTCTGTATGGCGGAATGGAAATAGGCCGAGTGTCTGGCAATATGTCAATACAAAACTCAAACTCCCTCTCAGGAGGGATACCCGGGAGGTCATCCGAAACACGCCCGGGAACTCGCCGACCATCGAATCGATCAAAATCGCACCGCAGCCTTCGATCAAACACCCGAACGAGATGGTAGATATACCCTTCGCACCATCTTCCTAGCCTTGAGGTAGGAAATAAACCTACCCCTGGCGATACCGTGCTCCTCTCCCACTCAACAACCGGCCTCAGAAACCGGAACTGCATTACTCTCTCTCAGTCTACATTGGCGTAGCAAGAAGCCAGCCAATCCATCCCCATAATCACGTCGAAGTCAATCATCTCCAACTCTATCAAGTCGGCTAGGGTCCGACGATCGCAAATGGTCACAGACAAGCTCTATATACCCGCCGAGCTACCACCGAATCACCATCGCGTAGCTACCTCGAAAGGGTCATGGACTCGTGCTCTATCCCTATCCTACTAGCAACAAGGGAGATATATAGACAGAGTAGAACCCGATCTATCAAAGCATACACATCAAACCCGAACCGATAAGGTACACGTGATTTACATCGTGAGGCCTCCCGATCCGCTGGCCGACAGCATATACGCGTTACGAGGACCGCTAGAATCGGGACTCGCACCACGACTCGCCGCGACCGCTGATCCATGTGTACCTTTCTCCGGGCGAGTAATCGCCGGGATGAAGAAGCGCAATGCACCGTAGGCCGAGCCCTACCACCGCCGCCGCCGGTCGGACAAACTCGCAGTGACCTCGCCGCCACAAGTATAGCAAGCTCCCGAGTACGCCCCTGCATGGTATTCGCCACAACGCACACCGAGCGCACTCGAACGTTAGCACTCGCACCGAAATCAAGTCTCGGGCCCCGACCGCCTCGACCGCTCTGGCCGAAAATGAGGTAGAGCGCTCGCTACCGCCGTGGTGCAAATCGACTTCGCTGATGCCGCCACCCCGAGGACCACTAAAAGAACCGCCGTCTCGCCTTCTTCTCGCTGATATCGCTTACCCGCGTCTCTACGCCTCACAACCTGCGCATGAGCTCGATACGGTTATGTCCATGCTCGCCGGTGAAGGGACACACCCGCACAAGACTCGCCATGTAATCATCTAGCCTGGCGTAGCGATGCACTGTCCTCCATCTCGCTACAGCGGGGACATATCGAGCCAAAGAATCAAACTCGACATTGTACTCCTCACTGCGCGTCCTCCTGCCTCAAGAACAAGAATCTATCACCGTGCCCTCCTCATCCGCGAGGCAAGAAGTGTGTGAGAAAAGCCTCAAAACTCATCCCATACCGCCGGAGGTGCATGCTCTCCCGAAAGCTCCCATGAATCAAACCAATCGATCACGGTATCACGCGGCCGATGCGAACCGAATGTCACACTCGGTCTCAAGCCCCGATCACCGCGATAATCCTTCGCGGTGACGGATGAACTCGCGATCATCCTCCGCCACCCGTAAAACTCGGGCGGCTACAACTCAAGAAATCTCGTAGCCTCAAACTATCTCGCCTCGGTGCACTACGGTGCGATCGAGCTGAGCTGAACTGTCGATCCTTCTCCTCGTGTCGGGCCACAACTTTAGCCAATAGGCGGGCATCTCCTTGTACCCTAACCTCCGCCCTGTGCCGTGGGACATGAGGTGTGGGTACTGTGGTCTCCTGGGGCCGCCGCGTCATAGAACTCGCTGCCTCGTATAGACCGGGCTCGAGCCTCGTGACTGGGTGTCTGCTAGCGCCTCCTACGCTTTGCCCTTCCCGGGCCCGGTTGCCTTACGCGAGGCATAATCGCATGCAGAAAGGAATACGTTAGAGGGGTCCAACCTATAACACTCTAAAGCACGATCTCGTAATGAGAAGAATAGAAACCAATCCTAAATATCCTATAGCCTCCTCGATTATTGGTGTGGTGCACAACACACCGATAATCAAGACTCATCGATACGGCGTAGACACTTTCCGAGGATTAATCGCTCGATACCACTTTTGTCACGACCGCTCCGGCCCGTGGATCGTGCCTTACCGGCACCCAAGTAGTCATACATCGAGTAACGAATATAAAACAAGACAGAAACAGATTTATAAAATAAGATACGCTTTATTCGATGAAAAGCTTGCCTTTCTAATATAAATAACTCAAGTTTTGCGCTACATCCCAACCGCATAATAGTACTACGCACCTCTAAGGAAGTAACCAACTATGGCGGACAGGGCCCGCCATACCCTCGATCAGACAAAACTATCTACAATACAGGAGATCATACCCAGTAGAGCCTCCGAGAAGATGGAGCTCCTGACACCAACGCAAAGATCCTAAGGATGTGGATCTAGCACCTGCTTGCTCTTACCGCAGATGAACGCACTCAAGGAGGTCGATAACAGTACCAAGTATGTGAAACTATAAAGTACTTAAATGAAATCGAGTATTCAAAACCTTTTCACAAATACACCGTTCAATTGCACATAGTGCCACATCACAAACAACAACAAAGAATAGAAAATCAGAATGTGTCTATTCTAGGCCGCGAATGATCGGCAAGGCCAATCGCCCATAGTATCATTGCGTGCCTAGCCCTCGACTTCCGCACCGCATAGGTCCCACCGCACCGCATGAGATATTTCTCGTGATCGGGGCAGCTAACCCGAGATCCGCCTAGGCTCCCGCCGCATAGCCTCAAAAGACCGCGTAGTCTCAACGGACCGCATAGAATCTCGCATCAAGCTAAACGCCCGAATGATCAATCCCGAGCATACCGCCGCTCCGCATAGTCTCACAGACCGCATAGCCGATAGACCAGCATCACGGGCAAGCCCTGGTATAACAATCGGTAGGTGATACAATAACAAGACAATGGACTTACCGTTAGCAACGTAAGCACAAAGCAAGAATGACCCTTTACACAAGATTACAAGACACTAACACGTAGCATCATAACATGTCTACTTATCAAACAATCTTACTACATAATGTAAATCAATACAAGGCTTTTATAAACAAACAAGTAAACAGCCTTTTTATCTTTCTTAAGTTGTTATACCTAACTTCCCATAAAGCTAGTATAACTCTTAAGCTTTGTTTTAAAACCAAGTATTTATCTTTCTTAAAAATGATTCAAGATTCTTTGAAATGTTTTCAGTTCTTGTTATTCAAAGTTAAGCCGAGGCATTGCCATAAGTATTATTCAGCTTAAGTCAAAGACATTGCCGTAGTTATTATTCGATTAACACATGTACGTCACCGTACTATATATTGTAAAATATCATGCTTTAGGAAGAATCACATACCTTCTCAAAACCACCGCCAAGTCAATATGTCGCGCGCAGAGTCACCTATAATAGTCACAGACATTTATCAAAGTCTAGACTACTCAAGGTCATTCTAAACAGAGGGTTCATAATTCTACTGAAGTCGGGCGACAACCCTACCCGTGAGCTATGTAAGTTCTTGTGAAAACCTAAGTGAGTACAAATTATTCTTCTTTAAACCCTTCTTCGTGATCACGCTCAATTCTATTCTGTGATATTCTTCTAAGTATCTAATACTTGTTCTAATACTACAACAAAGAAGTATTCTCTAATTCAAAAGAGGGTTAGGATTAGTTACCTCGTAAGCCCAATAATATCCTAGATAAAGTCGCTACCGAGCAAGGTTTAGCTCCTAAGTTGTACGCTCCAGAGTCTAAGAAGCCTAGTTCTTCACAACTTCTACTAAGGACTAAGGGATTTGGGCTAGGTATTTTGGGCATTATAACGGTACTAGAAGACAATTTTTCTACCAAGGAGGGGGTAGATTTTGGCTAGGCTAGTGGGGTAGCCTCGCCAAGCTTCTCGGGAGGGTGTTGGACGATTTGCTAACAAAGGGAGAAGAGAGGATTTTTAGACTTGAAAGCTTTTGTGGATGAAGAACTCTTCATCTCTAAGGGTATTTATAGGTCAAGTGAAGGCCAACCAATGGCCAAGATTTAGCCAAGTGCAAGTGTAGGCCAAGATTCACCCATGTGTCCTAGGCCAACTAACACACAAAATATCCTACCAACTACACCTCTCCATTTCGTCCAATCCGAGCCCTCACGCCCGCCAATGGGAGGTGCCAAGTGGCGCCTCTTGTTGCCCAACACGCCGTCTCTGAAAATCCGCAAAAATTAAAAATGACATAGCCGAAATTCCCTACGAAAGCCGTGGAAAACGTTTTCATCGAAAAACGACTCTAAACGGGTGTGAACAAAATTAATTCGGCCAAGCCTTAGTATAAGTTCAAATTTTCTACGCACGCCCTACGCATATACTGGAAATACGGTATAACAGCGTGAGCCTTAGAGTTTTATACGTAGAGACCTGCAGGTAAGGCCATCTCGAGTAAAGACGTATGTTTATGTTTGACCCTTATAGGAGTGCATAGTGCACGTGAGCTATGTTTGTGGGATAAGTCCCGGAGTAGTGTGGAATGAAAGAGGGTAGTTTAGCTAAGAAGATCGCTAGGTTTTCGTAACATGATTAGAGAGATTGCTCCAGATCGGGGAGCTAGTGTTTTGCGCATTGCCGGGTCGGGTTGAGGCCATGTTGCGGGTCAACCCGCGGCCTGTATGGTGGTGGGGTCAGTTTATGGTGGTCCCGCCTTGTGATAGGGTCATGAGGGTGTTTGGCCCAAGTTTAGTTAACCAGCGTACGAGTTCGTGGATGCGTTCGACCAGTGGTCGGGCCGATGGGGGCAGCCCATCGTGTTCCTCGGTCAGGACCGTTCACTCGGCAGTGTTGATTTATCAGAAAGGTTGTAAGGCTGCACGGGGTGCCTACCTTCACCTTATGACAGACAGTGAAGCCCGTGTCAGGGTGTGTTCGTTTCCTAAAAGTTTTACGTGCAGGATTGAGAACTCGTGAGCCTCGATGATCGCGATCGCACCGTACCATTTGTTGGTCGCCGGAGTGACACTAGAACCTCGCGCAAAGTGACAAAAGTGGTATCCGGTGTTTGGATTTCGGGTAGTTGGGGATTGTTGTCCTCGTGGAGGAGCGTTTGCTACCATTTCGTGTTCGGATGTCGCTTATGAAGCCTTGTAGGGCGAAGTGTAAGTCACGATCGATTGCTTCGATGTTGGCAAGGTTCAGATAGTTGGTTCAGGCTTGTTCCAGCAGACTGTGGATAGGGTGAAGCTTGTCTAGAAGAGGTTCGGGCAGCTCAGAGAAATCGTGCGGATAATCGGCGACGACGCTTAGGGTTCAGGTTGACGGTCGGTCTTCTTGAAAGTACCACCCCGGTTAGGGTGTGATGAGTTTTGGAAACAGAAGGAACTTAGCCCGAGTTACTTTGGGCCTTTTTGGAGTTCATGTGAAGAATAGGCCAGGTTGCCTATATGTTAGCAATTGTCGTCCGACTTAGGAGGCAGTACGTCCGGTCTTTCGTATTGTTATGTTCGGGAAAATATCAGAGATCCATCCAGAGTGTTCCCAGTTAATGTTGACCACGTTAGAGATAGTAACCCCAAGTTTTGGGAACTGAAGCAGTATCAGAAATGTGGTAGGTTATGAGAAAGAGTTCGAGTGTACAAGAAGGGTACGACACGTAAGGGAAGAAGCGAGCATGCATGGCGAGCTTAGATGCGAAGGAAGTATATTTTAGACCCCGGAGAGTGGTGTTTGTGGTGATGTTAGAGATGTTTCCTCGTGAACTTGGATGTAAGCATTCTGCGCTAGTTGTTTCTGTGGCCATGTGTGGCAGGATTGTTTCGTAAGTATAGTAGTGAAGACTATACTGGCGCACGTTTGTTTTGAGACTTAGAAGGAACATTCGGGACGAATGTTTCTAAGGAGGGGAGAATGTTATACCCCGTATTTCCAGAGTATGTATGTAAGGACGTACGTAGAAAAGTTTGGGGTTTAAAGTGGCTTGGCCGAATAATTTTTTTGTGCACAACACCCGGTTAGAGTCGTTTTTCGACGAAACGTTTCCACAACTTTCGTAGGGAAAATTCCGGCTATGTCATTTTTAATTTTTGCGGATTTTTCCGAGAGACGAAACATTTTGGGCCAACAAGAGGGCGACACTTGTCACCCTCTCATTGGAAGGACTTGGGCGGTCAAGGGTGGCCGAATTGGGTGGGTTTTTGTCAAGTAGTAGGTAGGATATTTTGGTGGTAGATGGATAAGGTGAACTTGGCATGATCTTGGCCCTACACTTGCTATGCACTTGGCATGATCTTGGCCATTGGTTGGCCTTTGCTAGACCTATAAATACCCCCCTTTGGAAGACTTCTTCATCCATTCCTAAAAATTCCTAAGTGTTAAAATCCTCCCTCCCTTTGAGTGGTGTTCTCGTCCTCCCCCTTGTGAGGCCCTCTTGGCCGAGAGCCCTCCCCTTGGCGAGAGTACCCCAGTGGTAGGCCGAGGTATACCCCCTTGTGGTGTTGTCTCGTATATATACCCCCCCTCTTGGTGAAATACTCTCAAAAGTATTGTTGTTATGCCCAAATTACCTTAGCCGTATACCTTGTAGTATTCTAAGGTTATACCTATACAAAAGCCCAGTTATACTATTATACTTCCCGTCAGTCACAAAACCGAAACCCTAAGGAAAATCTCCATAGTTAGTTGGAGTATTACGTAGAAGTTGGTTAGAACTTCTAAGGGTGGTTTGGAGCGAGTTGGAGCGCACGGAGTTGGAGCTAAACGTTGCCCAGGAATCGACATTATACTTGGATAATTATGGGCTTATCGAGGTAAATATCTTGTCCCCCTATTGTAATTGGAAATTACATGTTGTAGGAATATATAGTTGAAGTATACTATATATAGAACTAAACATAGTTTTGTGGCAATGTCCTTGGACTTAAGCCTGAATTTAAAGAAGAGAATCGAATCAGTAATTACGTGGATCAGTATTACAATGAGACTTGTAGTTGACGGCAGTGGCGGCTGCCCAATTTTCCGTAGGACCTTGCATCTAGATTTGTTCTACCGAGTAGTCTAGACTTTGATAGACTTGTATAACCTGTATAGGTTGAATGTTCTGCGAGTAGCATGTGCTACTTGAGAAGTGGACGAGGCTAGTCGGGTTATAGCCGTGGAGCAATTTGCTAATAGTCGATGATCGTCGCGAGGTATGTGAACCTCTTCCTATCTCTTATAGCATGATATGTGTATAACTATGTAGTACGGTAGACGTACGTGTGTTAATTGAACGTAGTAGTACGGCAATGTCTTTTGACTTAAGCCCGAATAATAAAGATCTTGAAGTATTCAAGATAATTAAGAACTGTTTTTAAAAGAAGAGTAACACTTGGTTTTAAAAGCTTAAGAGTTATACTAGCTTTATGGGAAGTTAGGTATAACGGCTTAAGAGAGATAAAACGAATTATTTATTTATTTTAGAAGTTAAGAGACTTGATCTTGTAAGATAAGAGACTTAACTTAAATGAATTATATGAATTTTGTGTGAAACCTCATTCGTGAGTAATGAGTACTTGGTTTTTAAAAGGGACAATGTTTTACTGATTTCGGAAATCAGAGATGTGTATCGACAAACCACTGCAGCGTTAATAAAGGGAAATGTTTTGATTAATGAAGTATTATTAAAACCAGTAGAAACTTCCATCTGCATAGAAGCTAAGATGAGACAAAATGATATTTCCTAGATCATGGCTGCTGTAATAAGATTGTTATAAACAAGAATATCCTACTCACATATAAGGCTTATGTTTCTCAGATGGTTTAAAAGAGAATTATATTCTTAATGAATAAGACTATGAATTACGAAACCTTTTTAAAATAAGAAACGTGAACATTTGGAATTAGGCAAACTTGGACGTTTGGAAAATAAATGTTGTTACTTGATTTTACAAAGGTAAGTATTTTGGTTTACTTAAAAAGATAATCACTCTATTTTTTATATACTACGGGTATTGTGTGACTTTTGTGAAAGTAGCGTATCTTTTAAAAGAGTTAATGTATGAAGTACTTTGGGGATAAAAACCCGATCTTATTAATCATATGGTAGAAAGTGCCTTGTGCATATAACTTAATTGTGTTGGGTTGTGATAGCCTTGTAATACTTTCTTGTTGATTTGTTAAGTAAACATGCTAGGATGCTACGTGTGTTAGTATCTTGTGATGTTTGTGAAAAGGGGGTTTCCCCTCGATTGCGCTTAAATTGTTTCACTATCAGCCGATATATTGGTATTATACCACTCACCTTGACTTGTTTCCGGAGGTTGTCGCCTCCGACGCGGGTAGACTCAGCGGGTCTAGTGACCTATGATTCGAGAATACTTCATGCGGTCCAGTGATCCATGCGGAGCTACGGAGTTCCGTGTTAGTATCGCGCCCTTACGGCACGGTCTACGCATGCGCGATCGCGAGTCCAGCGGATGCCGGAGTAGCTACCCTCGACGCGGGTTATACCTCATGCGGCCTATGAGATTGGCCTATCGCGAGTGTGGGAAGTTCCAGGGCTAGACGCGCACATTAGATACTGCGGGCGAGTGGCCAGCTTTGATCATGTGACGGTCTAGACAGATCTCATGATACAGTTTATGACCTTGTTGGTACTGTGGGTTTTAGTAGTCGGCTATGCCTTCGTACTCACCCTGTACGGTTTTATTAGGACACAGGTGGGACCTGGTGTTCATGTGTATTCCTTGATGCGTTTATATCATAGACTGCCGGCAGTGAGGAAGGTATTCCACGGGCATGAATGATGTGGTGGGCGTGAGACCCATAGTTATAATTGAGTGATGACTTTGAGGGCGTGAGTCCCTGACTTGACATGACTGCTTATTTATTGTGAACTGTGGTTTGGTTATCATACATGTCTCCTACTTTATATAGACTACTATGATTTCATTTACGCATTTATTTTCGCCACATACTCTGACTACAGATCGACCTCCTCGGGCCGCGTCATGCCGCAGTAAAGGTACACCGCCATTGATCCTCGTGCTTAGGTCACAATTCAGCGTTGGGAAAGCTCCGTTTCTCCGAGGCTTATCATGGTATTGTCCTCGCCGTTGTAGGTATTTACATTCGTGGTATGGCGGGCCCCGTCCCGCCATTGTTGTCGTATCATTCTTAGGTCCGTAGTACCGCTTGTGGCGAGTTGTAATAAGGATGTAAATCGCTCGGTTTTAAATTGATTTATATATATGCCGAAAGGCAAGTTTTTCTCGACATCGCTTACTTCATAATATTTTCATGTCTTGTTTTATGTTCCGCTGATTACTCTGATGTATGGCTACTTGGGTGTCCGGGTAAGGCACCAGTCACGGGCCCGGGTTCGGGTCGTGACAGTCCCCACGTACATACTCTGGAAAAACGGGGTATAACACATATACCTTGTAGTATTCCAAAGTTACATCTATACGTAGAGCCCGGAAATACTACCTTATATTCCCTTCAGTCACAAAAACGAAACCCTAAGGAAAACCTTCATAGTCGGTTGAAGTGTTAAGTAGAAGTTGCGTAGAACTTCTACGGGTTGTTTGGAGCGGGTTGGAGCGCCCAGAGTGTTATACCCCGTATTTCCAGAGTATGTACGTAAGGACGTACGTACAAAAGTTTAGCCTTAGTTAGGCATTATGGACGAAAAAGTTTGTGCACAACTCACTAAAAGAATCGTTTTTCGACGAAACGTTTTACTAAACTCGCGTAGGGTAAATTCCGGCTATGTCATTAATAATTTTTGCGGATTTTTCCGAGAGACGAAACATTTTGGACCAACGGGAGGGTGACATTTGTCACCCTCATTGGACGGCAAGAATGGGCAATTGTTGGCACGTTTTTTGTGCCATTTCCTTAGTCAAGGAGTTGGTAGGATATTTTGTGTAGTAGATGGATAAGGACACTTGCCTAAATCCTCACCCTACACTTGCCTTGCACTTGGCATCATCTTGGCCATTGGTTGGCCTTTGCTTGACCTATAAATACCCCCCTTAAGATGAAGAGTTCTTCATCCACAAATCATTTCTCCAAGTCTTGAAAAATCCCTCACCCTATCTTAAAGCTTTTCGTCCAAGCCTCCACTCCCCCCCCCCTTGTGAAGTCCCTTGGCCGAATACGCCCCTCTCTAAAAGAAGCCCTAGCCGAAACACTACCCCCTCCCTTGGTAGAAAAGTTGTCTTCCAAATACCCTAGCCCAATTCCCTTATAGTATCTTAGTAGAAGTTGTTGGGAACTTCTAAGGGTTCTTGGAGCTATCGGAGCGTACAAATTAGGAGCTAAACCTTGCTCAGGAGCGACTTTTAACTTGGATAATTTTGGGCTTACCGAGGTAAATACTCTTATCCTTCTATTGTAATTGGATATCACATATAAGAATAGTATAGACTTGAGTATATGATATGAAGAATAGAATTGAAATGTTATCACAGTAGAATGGTATAAAAGAAGAATAATCGAACTATACTTACATAGGACTGTTTTCACAGTAGACTTGAGTAGCTCACCGGGTAGGGAAGTGCTGCCCGATTTTCCGTAGAATAGAGGACCCTCTACTTAGAACTGTTTACAGAATAGTCTAGACGTTGATAGACGTATTTGACTATTATAGGCTGATTCTCTGCGCGCGACATATTCGACTTGGCAGGTGGATTTCGCCGAGAAGGTATGTGATTCTTCCTATACTCTTGAGCATGATATTTTAAATATATATATAGTACGGTAGACGTACGTGTGTTAACTGAATAATAATTACGGCAATGTCTTTTGACTTAAGCCTGAATAATAATTACGGCAATGTCTTTTGACTTAAGCCTGAATAATAAAGATCTTGAAGCATTTCAAAAGAATACTGAATCAGTTTTAACAGAAGAGAAACAGTTGGTTTTTAAACAAAAGCTTAAGAGTTATACTAGCTTTATGGGAAGTTAGGTATAACCACTTAAGAAGGATAAAAAGAACTGCATTTAATTGCTTATAAAAACCTTGTATTGATTTACGTAAGTGTAGTAAGATTGTTTGATAAATAGACATATTATGATGCTATGTGTGTTAGTGTCTTGTGATGTTGTGAAAGGGGGTCATTCTCGCCAGGCTTACGTTGCTAGGCGGTAAGTCGATTATATGTTATTATATCACCTACCCTCGATCTGGTTATACCGAGGGCTTGCCACCCTTGATGCGGTCTATACGGCCATGCGGTCTGTGAGACTATGCGAGTCGCGAGCTCCAGGATTGATCATTTCGGGTATTTTAGCCCGATGCGGGGGATGCCCTATGCGGTATGTGTGACTATGCGGTCTATTGAGACTATGCGGACTGCGGGAGTCCAGGAGGGTACCGGGGTTAGCTACCCCCGATGCGAGGAATACCTCATGCGGGTCTGTGTGTGACCTATGCGGACTGCGGAAGTCCAGGACTAGGCACGCAGAATGATACTATGGGCGATTGGCCTTGCTTCGATCATTCGCGCTAGGAAAGACCGATTCTGATATCTATGTTGCTCTTGCTTATGTTGTGGCACTATGTGCAATTGAACTGATTGTATTTGCAATGGCTTTAAATACTTTGATTTCATTTAAGTACTTTACAGTTTCGCATACTTGGTACCTGTTGTACTGACCTCCTTCGGGGGGCTGCGTTCATGCCGCAGGTAAGGGCAAGCAGGTGCTAGATCCACATCCTTAGGATCTTTGCTTTGGTGTCGGGAGCTCCATCTTCTCCGGAGGCTCTACTTTTTGGGTATGATCTCCCTGTATTGTAGATAGTTTTTGTACATTCAGGGTATGGCGGGGCCCTGTCCCGCCATAGTTGTTTACTTCCTTAGAGGTCTGTAGTCCTATTGTACAGTTGGGATGTAACTGCAGAACTTTGGTTATATATATATGCCGAATGGCAAGATTTTTCTTCAGATAAACTGTGTCTCATTTTACAGCTGTTTCATGTCTTGTTTTTATATTCCGCTGATTACTCTGATGTATGACTACTTGGGTGCCCGGGTAAGGCACTACCACGCCCGGAACGGGTCGTGACAAAAGTGGTATCAGAGCAGTTAATCATCGGAAAGTGTCTACAGACCGTATCTAGTAGAGTCTTGATTATCGGTGTGTTGTGCACCACACCAATAATCAGGAAGCTATATGATATTTAGGATTGGTTTCCATTCTACTCACTCTGAGATCGTGCCTTAGAGTTGTGTTATAAGTTGTACCCCTCTAACGTATTCCTTTTCTGTAACAGTTATGCCTCCACGTAAGGCAACCCGCCCAGAGCGGGCAAAGGCGGAGGCGCTAGTAGGACACCGAGAGTCACGAGGGCTCGTGTCCGCCTATACCCGAGACGGCGAGTTCCATGACGCCGCCGCCCCAAAGAGACCACGCATTGCACTCTCCCGCCCCACACCGCGGAGGAGTTAGGTACAAGGAGATGGCCCACTATTGGCTAGGATCAGGCCGAACGAGGATAGCTGGATGCAGCAGTTCGCCTGCACCCGAGCACCTTGTGGTTCACCCGAGGCGAATAGTTTGAGGCTACGGACTTCACGAGTTGTAGCCCGCCGTAGTTTTACGGTCGAGGCCGCAGGATGATCCGCAGGAGTTCATCCGCCACCACAGAGGATTATGAGTGATCGTGGCGGAGACCGAGTCCGTGATCTTCGGTTCACATCGGCCGCGTGATACCGCAAATGATTGGTTTGATTCACGGAGTTATCCCGGAGAGCACGCGTCCCAGCCTACTTGGGACAAGTTCTTGAGGCCTTTCTTACTCACTTCTGCCTCCACGGATGGCGAGGCACGCCGGCTGTGTTTTTGTTGCCGAGACAGAGGGACGCAAGCTAGGAGTACAACGTTAGGTTTGATTCGTTGGCTCGATATGTCCCTGCGTTGGTAGCAGATATGGAGGATAGAGTGCATCGCTACGTCACCGGGCTAGATGATTATATGGCCGAGTCTTGTGCGGGTGTGGCTCTTCAGCCAGGCATGGATATTACCCGCATGCAGGCTCATGCACTGGGATGCGAGGAGCGCAGAGACCGCCGGGTCGACAGATATCAGCATCAGAAGAAGGCCAAGACGGCCGGTTCTTTTGGTGGTTCTCGAGGTGGACGGCCTCAGCAGCAGTCTAGATTTGCACCCCAGCCAGCTCAGAGCACTCCTACATCGTTTTCGGTACAGCCAGAGCATTCGGCGTGTCGTGGCCCAGGACTTCGGACTTCCAGGGTAGCAAGGGTGCTAACCGATCGAGGTCTGCTCAGTGTGTCCGTTGTGGTAGATTCCATTCAGGGAGCTGTAGTACTACTCCGGGAGCTTGCTATACTTGTGGCCAGCAGGGTCATTTTGCGAGGGCTTGTCCGACCGGGGGCAGCGCTGGTGGTAGGGCTCAGCCTACAGGATCTATTGCCGGTTCATCGTCTCCCTGATTACTCGCCCGAGGCGTGGTACTCATGGGGCCGCAGGTCGCGCAGAGGTCGTGGCGCGGTCCAGCTTCTAGCGGTCCTCGTAATCGCATTTATGCCTGTCCACGGCAGACTGAGTCCTCACCGATGTCGCCACGTACCTTATCGCCTCCGACATGATGTGTATGCCTTGATAGATCCGGTTCTACTGGCCCCATATATCTCCCCTTATTGCTAGTAGGATAGGGATAGAGCCCGAGTCCATAGACCCTTTCGAGGTAGCTACGCCAAATGGTGATTCGTGGTAGCTCGGCGGGTATATAGGGCTTGTCCAAAGGACCATTTACGTCGTCGACCAGCCGACTTGATAGAGTTGGATATGACCGATTTCGACGTGATCATGGGTATGGATTGGCTAGCTTCTGCTACGCCAATGTAGACCGCAGGAGAGAGTAGTACGGTTCCAGCTCGGCGAGTCGGTTGTTGAGTGGAGGAGCACCTTAGACGCCGGCGGTAGGTTTATTTCCTACCTCAAGGCTAGGAAGATGGTGCAGGCGGGTATATCTACCATCTCGTTCGTGTTTGATATCGAGGCCGCAGCGCGATTTTCGGGCCCAGAGTCGAGAGTTCCCGCACGTGTTTCCGCATGACCTCCCGTATCCTCCCGAGAGGAGATAAAGTTTTGTATCGATGTCTGCGGACACTCGTCCTATTTCCATTCCGCCATACGTAATGGCACCCGCCGAGTTGAGAGTCAAGGATCGGCTTAGAGATTTGCCGAGAAGGGCTTCATCAGCCTAGTGTTTCTCCCCGGGAGCGCCGATTGTTCGTGAAGAAGAAGGACGGACGCCGCGCATGTGTGTTGATTACAGAGCAATCGAACAAGGTGACCATTAAGAATGATACCCTTCCCGTGATTGATGATTTGTTCGACGGTTGCAGTGCGAGATGTTTCTCCAAGATTGATCTGCGATCGGCTATCATCAGTGCGAGTCGAGAGGCGGATGTCCCTAGGATCGCATTCCGACCCAGACGCATTATGAGTTCGTGGTCATGTCTTTGATTGACCAATGCTCCGCGATATTCATGGATCTGATGAACCGAGTGTTCAAACCATTTTTGGACACGTTTGTGATAGTGTTAATCGATGATATCTTAGTTTATTCTCGCTCAGAGCAGGAGCATGCGGAGCATTTGAGGACTGTGCTGACAGTTCTCCGGGACCAGCAGTTATACGCCAAGTTTTTCAAATGTGAGTTTTGGTTAGCTTCGGTGGCTTTTCTTGGGCATATTGTCGGGGCTGATGGCATTCGAGTGGATACGACCAAGATCGAGGCAGTCAGGACTTGGCCTAGACCTACTACTCCGGCTGAGGTTCGCAGCTCGGGCCTTGCAGTTATTATCGGCGTTCGTGGAGAAGTTTGCTTCTATCTCTCGCACCATTGACTAGGCCGACTCGTAAGGCGCTAAGTTTCGATGGACTGATGCGTGAGCGGGGTTTCCGCCATCGGCGAGAGATCGACGACCTCCCCGTTCTTACTTCCGCAGGTCCGCACGGTTATGTCGTGTATTGTGATCGCCGGGCATCGGGTTGGGATGTGTTGATGCAGCAGGCAAGGTTATAGCGTATGCATCCCGACAATGAAGAAACACGAGGAACTACCCCACCCATGATTTGAGTCGGGCGGTGATTCACGCCAAGATCCGAGGCACTACTTGTATGGGGTTCATGTGGATATTTATACGCACCACAAGAGCCTCCAAGATATCTTCACCAAAGGAGCCGAACTTACGAGCAGACGGTGGTTAGAGCCGCCAAGGATTATGATGTTGACATCCTGTACCACCCGGGAAGGCCAATGTTGTGGCGTATGCCCTTAGTCGTAGGTCCACGGGTAGCCCATCGAGGTGCGGCCGAGGAGGGGCATGGTTCGTGATTTGCATCGATTAGCGAGCCTTGGTGTCCGCTTGATTGATTCTCGATAGCGGTGGAGTTCGAGTTCGAGAGGTTGCCGAGTCTTCCATCATCGGCGAGGTGAAGAGGCAACTGAGGATCCGTTTTGATTCGTATCGTGATACGACTCTTCGTGAGGCGCGGTCATTTTGAGGTAGCACCACGGGTGCTAAGGTTTGAGGGCGTGTTGTGTGTTCCGGATGCTTGAGACTTCGGCAGCAGTTCTTGGGAAGCACACACAAGCTACTCTATCCATCCGTGGTCGACCAAGATGTACCACGACCTTAGATCCGTATTGGTGGGATGGCTTGAAGAGGACGTTGCAGAGTTCGTAGCTCGCCCGTGTTGTCGCAGTGAAGGTAGAGCACCGAGGCCCGTGGTTTGTTGCAGCGATTGAGATCCCGACCGGAAGTGGGAGGTGATCAACATGGACTTTATCACGGATTACCTCTCACCGCAGGAGGCATGATTCTATCTGGGTTATCGTCGACCGGCTGACAAAATCAGCCCACTTTTTTCCAGTCAGGACGACTTTTTCGGCTGAAGATTATGCCAGACTTTATATCCGAGAGATCGTCAGACTGCATGGAGTCCCTATTTCGATCATATCAGATAGAGGAGCCCGCCATGCCTAACTTCGGAGGTCTTTCCGAAGGCTTAGGGACGCAGTGAGCTCGAGCATCGCATTCCATCCACGCAGACGGACAGTGAGCGCACTATCCGCACTTCGAGGATATGTCATGAGCCCGTTATCGACTTCGAGGGTAGTGGGAGGATCATTTGCCTCTAGTTGAGTTTGCGTATAATAATAGCTACCACTCCAGTATTCAGATGGCGCCTTATGAGGCCTTGTATGGGAGGAAGTGCAGATCGCCGATAGGTTGGTTTGATGTAGGCGAGGTGCAGTTAGTGGGACCAAATTTGGTGCAGCAGGCAGTGGATAAGGTGAAGCTTATCCAGGAGCGATTGCTGACAGCCGAGTCGATGTGTCATATGCAGATCATCGTCGTCGGCATATGGAGTTCGAGGTTGATGATTGGGCTTTCCTGAAGGTGTCACCCATGAAGGGTGTGATGAGATTCGGGAAGAAAGGGAAACTCAGCCCAAGGTACATTGGGCCTTATCAGATTGTCCGCAGGGTAGGCAAGGTTGCCTATGAGTTGGATCTGCCATCCGATCTAGAGGCAGTGCATCCGGTGTTTCATGTTTCTATGCTGAGAAGATGTATCGGGGATCCATCTAGTGTGCATCCGATTGACGATGTCCAGGTGACCGAGGGGTTATCGTATGAGGAGGTTCCCATAGCGATAATCGATCATCAGGTTAGGCGTCTGCGGACCAAGGACGTGGCTTCCGTCAAAGTTCTGTGGTGGAACGAGCTCAGGGAGGAGATGGCGTGGGAGGCTGAGGAGGACATGAGGCAGAAGTATCCTCACCTATTCCCCACACCTCCAGGTAATTCACTTTCCTACTTGTAAATTTTCATTATCATTTGCCTAAGTGTTGTTTTGTGGCCGTTTGTGGCATTTACAAACTGTTTAAGTTATGAAGAACCTTATCGTTAACTGTCTTGGGAAGGAACATTCGGGACGAATGTTTCTAAGGAGGGGAGAATGTTATACCCCGTATTTCCAGAGTATGTACGTAAGGACGTACGTACAAAAGTTTAGCCTTAGTTAGGCATTATGGACAAAAAAGTTTGTGCACAACTCACTAAAACAATCGTTTTTCGATGAAACGTTTTACTAAACTCACGTAGGGTAAATTCCGGCTATGTCATTAATAATTTTTGCGGATTTTTCCGAGAGACGAAACATTTTGGACCAACGGGAGGGTGACACTTGTCACCCTCATTGGACGGCAAGAATGGGCAATTGTTGGCACGTTTTTTGTGCCATTTCCTTAGTCAAGGAGTTGGTAGGATATTTTGTGTAGTAGATGGATAAGGACACTTGCCTAAATCCTCACCCTACACTTGCCTTGCATTTGGCATCATCTTGGCCATTGGTTGGCCTTTGCTTGACCTATAAATACCCCCCTTAAGATGAAGAGTTCTTCATCCACAAATCATTTCTCCAAGTCTTGAAAAATCCCTCCCCCTCTCTTAAAGCTTTTCGTCCAAGCCTCCACTCTCCCCTCAGGAAGGCCCTTGGCCGAATACCCCTCTAAAAGAAGCCCTAGCCAAACACTACCCTCCCTTGGTAGAAAAGTTGTCTTCCAAATACCCTAGCCCAATTCCCGTATAGTATCTTAGTAGAAGTTGTTGGGAACTTCTAAGGGTTCTTGGAGCTATCTGAGCGCATAAATTAGGAGCTAAACCTTGCTCAGGAGCGACTTTTAACTTGGATAATTTTGGGCTTACCGAGGTAAATACTCTTGTCCTTCTATTGTAATTGGATATCACATATAAGAATAGTATAGACTTGAGTATATGATATGAAGAATAGAATTGAACTGTTATCACAATAGAAGGGTATAAAAGAAGAATAATCGAACTATACTTACATAGGACTGTTTTCACAGTAGACTTGAGTAGCTCACCGGGTAGGGAAGTGCTGCCCAATTTTCCGTAGAATAGAGGACCCTCTACTTAGAATCACATGCTAATAGTCTAGACGTTGATAGACGTATTTGACTATTATAGGCTGATTCTCTGCGCGCGACATATTCGACTTGGCTGGTGAATTTCGCCGAGAAGGTATGTGATTCTACCTATACTCTTGAGCATGATATTTTAAATATATATATAGTACGGTAGACGTACGTGTGTTAACTGAATAATAATTACGGCAATGTCTTTTGACTTAAGCCTGAATAATAATTACGGCAATGTCTTTTGACTTAAGCCTGAATAATAAAGATCTTGAAGCATTTCAAAATAATATCAATCGCTTTTAATAAGAGAAACAGTTGGTTTTTAAACAAAAGCTTAAGAGTTATACTAGCTTTATGGGAAGTTAGGTATAACCACTTAAGAAGGATAAAAAGAACTGTTTACTTAATTGCTTATAAAAACCTTGTATTGATTTCTGTAAGGTGTAGTAAGATTGTTTGATAAATAGACATATTATGATGCTATGTGTGTTAGTGTCTTGTGATGTTGTGAAAGGGGGTCATTCTCTTTGTGCTTACGTTGCTAGACGGTAAGTCGCTTATATCGTTATTATATCACCTACCCTTGATCGTTATACCGAGGGCTTGCCACCTTGACGCGGTCTATACGGCTATGCGATCTGTGAGACTATGCGAGTCGCGAGCTCCAGATTGATCATTCCGGTGTTTTAGCCCGACGCGGGGATGCCCTATGCGGTGCGTGTGACTCTGCGGTCTATCGAGACTATGCGGATCGCGGAGTCCGAGGGTACCGGGTTAGCTACCCCGATGCGAGGAATACCTCACGCGTCTGCGTAGTGACCTATGCGGATCGCGGAAGTCCAGACTAGGCACGCATAATGATACTATGGGCGATTGGCCTTGCTTCGATCATTCGCGCCTAGAAAGACCATTCTGATATATATGTTGCTCTTGCTTATGTTGTGCACTATGTGCAATTGAATCGATTGTATTTGCAATGGCTTTAAATACTTTGATTTCATTTAAGTACTTTACGCTGCATACTTGGTACTGTTATCGACCTCCTTCGGGCTGCGTTCATGCCGCAGGGCAAGCAGGTGCTAGATCCACATCCTTAGGATCTTTGCTTTGGTGTCGGGAGCTCCATCTTCTCCGGAGGCTCTACTTTTTGGGTATGATCTCCCTGTATTGTAGATAGTTTTTGTACATTCAGGGTATGGCGGGGCCCTGTCCCGCCATAGTTGTTTACTTCCTTAGAGGTCTGTAGTCCTATTGTACAGTTGGGATGTAACTGCAGAACTTGGGTTATATATATATGCCGAAAGGCAAGCTTTTTCTTCAGATAAACTGTGTCTCATTTTACAGCTGTTTCATGTCTTGTTTTTATATTCCGCTGATTACTCTGATGTATGACTACTTGGGTGCCCGGGTAAGGCACCAGTCACGGGCCCCGGAACGGGTCGTGACACAGAGTAGGAGCTAAACGTTGCTCAGGATCGACATTTAATCTTGGATAATTTTGGGCTTATCGAGGTAAATATCTTGTCCCCCTATTGTAATTAGAGTTTGCATACTGTTGAAGTATAAGAATTAAGTATAAGTTATATACAAGGAAGGTATATAAGAAGAGAATTGAATCAGACTTACATAGGACTGTATTTATGAGACTTGTGAAGTTTGACGTGGGAAGTCTTTGCCCAATTTTCCGTAGAATCTTGTATCTAGATTTATTCTACCGAGTAGTCTAGACATTGATAGAATTGTATAACCGTTATAGGTTGAAGCATCGCGAGTAGCGTATTCTACCGGCGAAGGGTGGAAAAGGCTAGCAGATTACAGACGTTGGAGCTATTTGCTAATAGTCGATAAATCGTCGCGGTATGTGATTCTTCCTATCCTCTTGAGCATGATATTTTAAAAGAATATATATATTACGGTAGACGTCGTGTTAATCGAGCGTAGTTTTACGGCAATGTCTTTTGACTTAAGCCTGAATAATAAGAATCTTGAAGTATTTCAAAAGAATTAAGAAACCTTTTTGAAAGAAGAGTAATGCTTGGTCTTAAAAGCTTAAGAGTTATACTAGCTTTATGGGAAGTTAGGCATAACGACTTAAGAGAGATAAAAAGAATGGTTTATTGATTTTAGAAGTTAAGAGACTTGATCTTAAAAGATAAGAGACTTGACTTAATTGAATTAATATGAATTTTGTTAAAAAGTGTGAAACCTCATTCGTGAGTAATGAGTACTTGGTTTTTAAAAGGAATAATGTTATACTGATTTCGGAAATCAGAATAAGTATCGAACGAACCACCGCAGCGCTAATAAAGGGAAATGTATTGACTAATTAAGTATTATTAAAACCAGTAGAAACCTCCATCTGCATAGAAGCTAAGATGAGACAAAATGATATTACATTTCCTAGATCATGGCTGCTTTAATAAGATTGATTATGAACAAGAATAACCTACTCACATATAAGGCATATGTTTCCCAAACGCTGAACTGTGACCCTGAGAGCTAGGATCAACGACTGGTGTACC
Source organism: Przewalskia tangutica (assembly GCA_029844215.1). Lineage (NCBI taxonomy): Eukaryota > Viridiplantae > Streptophyta > Magnoliopsida > Solanales > Solanaceae > Przewalskia > Przewalskia tangutica. The sequence continues at coordinate 95,239,368 of CM056719.1, forward strand.
TCAACCTGCGGCATGAACGCAGCTCCCCGAAGGAGGTCATTACAACAGGTACCAAGTATGTGAAACTGAAAATACTGTAAATGAAATCATAGTAGTCTATATAAAGCAGGAGACATGTATGATAACCAAACTACAGTTCACAATAAATAAGCAGTCATGTCAAGTCAGGGACTCACGCCCTCAAAGTCATCATTCAAATATAACAATGGGTCTCATGCCCACAACATCAATCATGCCCGTGGAATACCTTCCTCACTGCCGGCAGTCTATGATATAAAAGCACCAAGGAATACACATGAACACCAGGTCCCACCTGTGTCATCATAAAACCGTACGGGGTAAGTACGAAGGCATAGCCGACTACTAAAACCTACAAGACAAACAAGGTCATAAATCAGATCATGAGATCTGTCTAGACCGCCACATGATCAAAGCCGCCACTCGCCGCAGATCTAATGCGCGCCTAGCCCTCGAACTTCCCGCACTCCGCATAGGCCACTCCAATGGCCCGCATGAGGTATTCCCCGCATCGGTAGCTACTCCCGATCCGCTCGACTCGCGATCCGCATGGCCACATAGACCGCATGACCATAAAGGCCGCACACTAACCCGAGCACTCGTAGCTCGCATAGGCCCCCTTGACCCGCATGAGGTATTCTCGAATCATGGTCCCAGACCGCCTGAGTCTACCCCGCATCGGAGGGCAGCTTAACCTCCGGGATGATGTCAAGGTGAGTGGTACAATACCAACATAACGGCTGATAGTTAAACAACTTAAGCGCAATCGAGGGAAAACCCCTTTACACAAACATCACAAGATAATAACACACGTAGCATCCTAGCATGTTTACTTATCAAATCAACAAGAAAGTATTACAAGGCTATCACAAACCAACACAATCAAGTTATTCACACAAGGTACTTTCTACTATATGATTAATAAGATCGGGTTTTATCCCCAAAGTACTTCATACATTAACTCTTTAAGAGATCTGTCTTTCACAAATAGTCACATAATACTCGTAGTATATAAAAATAGAGTGACTATCTTTTGAAGTAAACCAAAACACTTCTCTTTGTAAAATCAAGTAACAACATTATTTTCCAAACGTTCAAGTTTGCCTAATTTCAAATGTTCAAGTTTCTCATTTTTCAAAGGTTTCAGAGTTCATAGTTTTAATCCTTTAAAACAATTTGAGAAACATATACCTTATGTGTGAGTAGTTTATTATTGTTCATAACAATCTTATTACAAAGAAATCATGATCTAGGAAATGTAATATCATTTTGTCTCATCTTAGCTTCTATGCAGATGGAAGTTTCTCCGGTTTTAATAATACTTTATTAGTCAAAACATTTCCTTTATTAGCGCCACGTGGTTTGTTCGATACTTATTCGATTTCCAAATCAAGAAACATTATTCCTTTTTAAAAACCAAGTAATCATTACTCACGAATGAGGTTTCACACTTTTTAACAAAACTCATATTAATTAACCAAGTCAAGTCTCTTATCTTTTTAAGATTAAGTCTCTTAATCTTTAAAGTCAATAAACCTTTCTTTTTATCCTTCTTAAGCTGTTATACCTAACTTCCCATAAAGCTAGTATAACTCTTAAGCTTTTAAAACCAAGTATTACTCTTCTGTTAAAAATGGTTCAGTATTCTTTTGAAATACTTCAAGATTATTCAGGCTTAAGTCAAAAGACATTGCCGTAATTATTATTCAGGCTTAAGTCAAAAGACATTGCCGTAATTATTATTCAGTTAACACACGTACGTCTACCGTACTATATATACTTTAAAATATCATGCTCAAGAGTATAGGAAGAATCACATACCTCGCGACGATTATCGACTATTAGCTAAACGCTCCAAGGCTATAACCCGGCTAGCCTTGTCCACCTTTCAAGTAGAACATGCTACTTACAGAACTTTCAACCTATAAAGGTTACACAAGTCTATCAACGTCTAGACTACTCGGTAGAATAAATCTAGATACAAGTTCTACGGAAAATTGGGCAGCACTTCCCTACCCGTCAAACTTCACAAGTCTACTGTAAATACAGTCCTATGTAAGTACAGTTCAAATCTCTTCTTATATACCTTCCTTGTATATAACTTATACTTATTCTTATACTTCAATAGTATGTACTCAATTACAAAGGGAGACAAGATATTACCTCGATAAGCCCAAAATTATCCAAGTTTAAATGTCGATCCTGAGCGACGTTTAGCTCCTACTCCAGGTGCTCCAACCCGCTCCAAACAACCCTTAGAAGTTCTATGCAACTTCTTCTTAATACTTCAACCAACTGTGAAGATTTTCCTTAGGGTTTCGGCTTGAGACAAAAAGGACATAAGGTAGTATTTCCGGGCTCTACGTATAGAGGTATCTTTGGAATATTACAAGGTATACGGCTAAGGTATTTTGGTATAGTAACAATACTTGGAAAGTATTTCTACCAAGAGGGGGGGTATTTTCACGAGAACAACACCACAAGGAGGGGGGGTAGGAATCGGCTAGCACCCCCCTAGGAGGGGGGGATACTTTCGGCCAAGGGGGAGGGGGCTCTCGGCCAAGGGGCCTCACAAAAGGGGGAGGGGGAGGCTAGGATGAGAACTTCTACACAAAGGGGGGAAGAGGGCTTTCAAGACTTAGGAAGTTTTTAGGATGAATAAGTCTTCACAAGGGAGGGGTATTTATAGGAAGATCAATGGCCAAGATCAAGCCATGTGGGGGGGCAAGTGGAGGGCCAAGATCAAGCCAAGTGCACCCTAACCCTACTCCACAAAACAAGGCACAAAACAAGGCACCAAACATGGCACAAAATAAGCCACAAAACAAGGCCAAAACAAGGCCCCAATCGTCCCACTTGAACGCCCACTTGAGGGTGACAAGTGTCGCCCTCTCGTTGGTCCAAAATATTCCATCTCTCGGAAAAATCCGCAAAAATTATCAATGACATAGCCAGAATTTTCCCTTCGCAAGTTATGTAAAACGTTTCGTCGAAAAACGATTCTAATCGGGTGTTGTGCACAAAAATATTTTCGGCCAAGTCTACTTAAAGTTCAAACTTTTCTACGTACGTCCTCACGTACATACTCTGGAAATACAGGGTATAACAAGTACCTTGTGTGAATAACTTGACTATGTTGGTTTGTGATAGCCTTGTAAATACTTTCTTGTTGGTTTGATAAATAAACATGTTAGGATGCTACGTGTGATAGTGTCTTGTAATGTTGTGTAAGGGGGTTTCCCTTGATTGTGCTTATGTTGTTTAATGATAAGCCGTTAAGTTAGTATCATATCACTCACGTTGACTTGATCCCGGGGGTTAAGCTGCCCTCCGATGCGGGGTATACCTCATGCGGGTCTGTGTGACCTATGATTCGAGAATACCTCATGCGGGTCTGTGTGACCTATGTGGAGCTACGAGTTCCGTGTTAGTGTGCGGGTTATACCTCACGCGGTCTATGTGGCCACGCGGATCGCGAGTCCGTGACGCCGGGAGTAGCTACCTCGACGCGGGAATACCTCATGCGGGCCATCGAGTGGCCTACGCGAGTCGCGGAAGTTCGGACTAGACGCGACATTAGATATCATGCGCAGTGGCGCTTTGATCATGTGGCGGCAGACAGATCTCATGATACGCTTTATGACCTTGTTGGTATTGTGGGTTTTAGTAGTCGGCTATGCCTTCAGATTTACCCCAGACGGTTTTATTATGACACGTGGGACCCGTGTTCATGTGTATTCCTTGGTGCTTTTATATCATAGATCGCCAAGCGAGGAATGTATTCCACGAGCATGATTGATGTTGTGGGCGTGAGACCCATAGTTATATTTGAGTGATGACTTTGAGGCGTGAGTCCCCGACTGACATGATCGCTATATTGTTGGAACTATAGTTTGGTTATCATACATGTCTCCGCTTTATATAGACTACTATGATTTCATTTACGATTTTCGCCATACACATACTTGGTACATGTTGTACAGACCTCCTTCGGGGCTGCGTCATGCCGCAGTGAGGTACACGACCGTCGATCCTCGCCTTAGGATCACAGCGTTGGGAAGCTCCGCTTCTCCGAGGCTTATCAGTGGTATAGTCCTCGTCGTTGTAGGTATTTACATTCGTGGTATGGCGGGCCCGCCCGCCATTGTTGTCATATCATTCTTAGAGGTCCGTAGTACCAAGGGGCAGAGTTTGTAAAAGGGATGTAACTGTTCGGATTGAAGTTTTTATATATATGTGCCGTAAGGCAACTTTTCGCAGAAAAACTGTTTTACACTTCATATTATTTCATATCTTGTTTTATATTCCGCTGATTACTCTGATGTATGTCTACTTGGGTGCCCGGGGTAAGGCACTACCACGCCCGGTTCGGTCATGACAAAAGTGGTATCGTGAGCGCTTAATCCTCGGAAAGTGTCTACGCATCGTATCTAGTAGTCTTGATTATCGGTGTGTTGTGCACCACACCAATAATCAGGAGGCTATAGGATATTTAGGATTGGTTTCCATTCTTCTCACTCTGAGATCGTGCTTAGAGCTGTGTTATAAGTTGGACCCCTCTAACGTATTTCTTTCCCTTACCGTTATGCCTCCGCGTAAGGCAACCCGGGCCCAGAAGGGCAGGGCAGCCGAGGGAGCTGCGAGTAGAGCACAGAGGGTTACGAGGGCACAGGCCCAATCATCACCTGGGGTGGTGCTTCATTCGGGGAGTTCTGCGACGACGCCACCCCAAAGCAGAGTTCAGCACAATGGGCGATTCCTTCATGCGGCCATGATATTTGAACCTTCAGTTCCACGACCAGTAGCAGAAAGTATAGATTGCAAAGAGACGACCTTGTTACTAACTAAGGATGTAGCTACCAGAGAGTATATGATGTACCGTTTTATCACGGGTCCTGATGACTATCTAAGAGAGGGTTGTGAAAGAATAGCTCTTCAGTCAGGCATGAGCATGGCCTGCGTACGGGCTTATGCGCAACAGGCCGAGAAACGTAGAGATCGACGGATTAACCAAGATCAGCAGAAGAGGGCCAGATCGGCAGGGTCCTTTGGTAACTTTCAAGGCGAACCGCCTCAGCAGCAGATTAGATATGCACCTCCACCAGTGCAGAGTGGTCCTCCACAGGGTTCAGGACGTTTGGGGTATGCCGGAGTTGGTCAGAGCTCCAGGGCTTCCGGTTCACAGTGTGACAAAGGATGTCCTAGTAGGAGGGATGTAAGTAGGAGGACTCAGCCTTCAGGATCAGTGGCTAGTTCGTCACCTTCCCTAGATATGCGCCCAACCGGGCAGGATTGATTAGAACGACAGAGGGGAGTGAAGCAGTAGATACAGGTATATCCTTAACCCTCTAGAGATTAGTATGTGTGATAAGATGAGTATATCTTAAGTGTTATGTTCTGATAGCAGTGTGTTAATTGTGATTAGAAATCATGGTTAGTTAAAAGGGTAAGATTAGGGATAAGGAAAGTGTGAGCCTTAGAGTTTTATACGTGGAGACCTTAGAGGCAAGGCTATCTTGAGTAAAAGATTACATTTATGTTTGACCCTTATCGGAGTGCATAGTACACATGAGATATGTCTGTGTGATAAGTCCCGGGTGGTATGAAATGAAAGAGGGTAGTTGAGCTAAGAAGACCACTAGGTTTTCGTGACTTGATTATGGGATTGTTCCGGATCGGGGAGCAAGTGTTTGGCGCGATAGCGGGTCGGGTTGCGGACCGATTGCGGGTCAACCCGCGGCCTGTATGGTGGTGGGGTCAGTTTGGGGTGGTCCCGCTTTGTGATAGGGTCACGAGGGTGTTAGGCCCAAGTTTAGTTAACCAGCGTACGAGTTCGTGGATGCGTCGACCGAGGTCGGGCCGATGAGGTCAGCCCATCTTATCTTTCAAAAACCGTACTCGGCGATGGGTTATGCGAGATGATTATATCGAAGGTTGTAAGGCTGCCCGAGGTGCTCGCTTTCACCTTATGACAGTGCAGCCGGAGCCTGTGTTACGCTATTTCTTTCTCGAAAGTTTTACCAGCGAGGTTAGGAACTCGTGAGTCTCAAGACGCATTCGCCCTCGCCAGTGTTTGGATTTCAGGGGTAGCTGCGAGGATGGTTGCCTCCTGTTGAGGGAGTGTTTTAATAGCTACCATTTCAGTATTCGAATGTCGCTTTATGACGCCTTGTAGGGGCAGAAGTGTAAGTTGCCGGTCGATTGGTTCGATGTTGGCAAGGTTCAGATAGTTGGTTCATACTTGTTTAGCAGGATGCGGATAGGGTGAAGCTTATCCAGAAGAGGTTGTTGGCAGCTCAGAGTCAACAGAAGTTGTGCGGATAATCGGCGACGACGCTTGGAGTTCAGGTTGAAGGTGGGTCTTCCTGAAGGTACCACCCCGGAAAGGGTGTGACGAGTTTTGGAAAACAGAGGAAACTTAGCCCGAGTTACTTTGGGCCTTTTCAGGTCATGTGAAGAATAGGCCAGGTTGCCTATAAGTTAGCTTTGTCGTCCGACGTAGGAGGCGGTACGTCCGGTCTCTCATGTTGTTATGTGCAGAAAAGTATCGGAGATCCATCCAGAGTGTTCCCAGTTAATGATGATCAAGTTGGAGGTAGTAACCCAGAGATTTTGGAAACAGAAGCTGTCACGACCCGACCTCGGGCCCGTGACTGGTGCCTTACCCCGGGCACCCTAGTGATACAACATCAGAGAAAAACCAGCGGAAATAAAAACTTATGAAAGAAAAAAGTGAACTAAGAAAACAGGATAACCCAAACGGTTACCTTTTGTACATAAAAGAAAACTTGAACAGTTACATCCTTACAAACTCATTGCCACAACAAAGCATGCACTCTAAGAATTTTAAAATCATAATGACGGGACAGGGCCCCGCCATGCCCCTGAATGAACAAAAGTCTACTACTTCAGGGAACCGTACCACGGGACAAGCTTTCGGAGATATGGAGCTTTCCGAGAACTGAACAGCGATCCTAAGAGAGCGGATCAGTAAGCTATGTACCTCAACTCGGCATGAACGCAGCCCCGGGCGAGGTCAAGACAACAGTACCAAGTATGTGAATCAGAAAATCAGAAAGGAAATCATAATAGTCTATATAAAGCAGGAGACATGTATGATAACCACACTACAGTACACAACATATAAGCAGTCATGTCAAGTCAGGGACTCACGCCCGTGAAATCAAGACTCAAATACAACTCGAATTTAACTCGCACAATGGCCGCATGCCCGGCATCTCACCTCGATAAGCATGGCCATTGAACCATCCTAGTGGCCCATACCCGTGGACCATCCAACGCGTGTCGGTATGCCCAAAGGAAATAACAAGATGATACTTACTGTGGAAGCATACCCGTGGGCTACCCAACGTGTCAGTATGTCCAAACAAATAACAAGATAACACTCCTAATGGAAGCATACCCGTGGGCTACCCAACGTGTCAGTATTTCCAAGAGGATCGACATAAAGGAAGCATACCCGGGCTACCCAACGTGTCGAGATTTCCATCAATCAACCAGATAGCCGGCCCTCCATCGAGAGACTCGGTAGCACACAACCAAACATTTGCACAACAAAGGCTACCATAACAAGCAGAGGCAAGTTACACACAACTCAAGGTACTATACATACTTCTTACCACAACGTCAAGTATACCATTAAAACCCCTTTAAGATCAAGGTACTCCTACCTTTTATAAACAAGCCACTTATGTTTTTCCATCACAAGGAGTTCAATATTTGAAAACAAGTTACTTCCCTTTTCCCAAAATTAAGTTACCATTTAAATCTTAATAATGAATCCATTCTTTTATTTTCCACAAAGTGAACCATGCCTTTCTTTTAAACCAAAACACTTCAAATTCTTAAGTCTCTTTTCTTTTAGAAATCGAGTTCCTTACTTTGGAACTTTTAAGAAAATCAGAACTTGATTTCAATAATTCTTATTAGAGCAAAATGCATGATCTAGAAATGTAATACAATTTTGTCTTATCTTAGCTTCTATGCAGATGGAGGTTTCTCGGTTTTAATATAATTAATTGTCATTACTTTTCCTTTATTAACGCTGCATTGGCTTGTTCGATTCTTATTTCCATTTCAAACTTATGTAACATTACTCTTTAAAAACCAAGTATTCTTTTCTCACGAATGAGGTTTTATACTTTTCAACACCAATTAGGTCAGTTATAAGTCAAGTCTCTTATCTTTTGAAAATCACAAACCATTCTTTTACCTACATAAAGTGGTTATAACAAACTTCCCATAAAGCCGTTATAGCACTTTATGTTTTAAACCAACCAATTACCACTATAAACATTTATGAGACCAATAGGGCTCATTCTTTAACCACCGAAAATTCAAGCATTACAGATAAGACTTTACTACTTTTTCCACACAATGAAGCCCTTTACACTTCATATCAAGTCAAGACACAAAAGGGAAATCAAATTCCTTTTACACACGTGCATCTACCGCACTATATATTTTACAAATAGTCATGCTGAAGAGGATAGGAAGAATCACATACCTCGCGACTATTGTCGACAATAAGCAAAATGATCCACAATACTATCTCCCTTAAGAAGAATATGTTACACGTATTACTTCAATCCTATAAGGGTCATAAAACGTCTATCAAACTCTAGCTTCGAACGTATAATAAACTAAGTGCAAGGCCCCTACATTCTACGGAAATTTGGACAAAACTTCCTTTGTTTCTACTAACTTTGCCACCTTTTCAAGGTCGAATTCAATAACCAAACTCCCACAATAATACAAAATAAACCAATAATTCCATGCCATTCTTGGCCAACAATAAACCAATCCTAAACCCCTTTCAACTCTTTCCAATCCAAGTTCTTAGGTCTAACATGATATCTAGCCCTAGACATCTTCAACAATACAACAAGATCCAAATCTATTCAAATAAAACAGCCTCAGGCTCAATTCTAAACTACTAAAATATAACAGCCTTAGGCTCAATTCTAAACTACTAAAACAAGTATAACTCATAACCAAGAGAAGGGGAAACTTTTACCTTAAGGAATAGCCCACAAAAGCCCCTTTTTCTTCCACCTCTTTCCGTCACAATCGCCCACCAGCGCTTCCCACAAGTTTACCCACACTTTTCCTTCTTGCCGCCGCTCCAACAATTTCCTCTTAGGCTAGGTTTTCTTCCAAAAACTAGAGAGAAGGGAGAGGGTTTTCTTGGGAGGGTTTCCAAATGAAATGAAATGGAATGTCAAATTCTTACAAGACTTGGCCCTAAAATAGACCACTTTCTCGATAAAGGATGGGAGGGACACTTGTCACCCTCCCATAGGTTATAAACAAAATATCCCTGCCCCTTTCATCGCGCAAAAATCCCGCCTCGGCGCTCGCCGCGGCGGCTCCTGCGCGTAACCCCGCTGCGTAACCGGCAGCTGCCCTCAGATCCGGCGCGCTGCGACTTCATGGACTTCAAGATAACCGGCCATGCTCGCATTCAGCGCGCATTGCACTGAACTAAAATCGCTTTGCGATCAAGCGCACCAAACTTGAAACTTCCATAACTTTTGACTCCGATGTCCTATCGACTAACGGTTTGTTGCGTTGGAAACTAGATTTAACGGACTACACATTAGGCTCTTTAAACACCTCGAAAATTCTTAACAACTGGGGTACAACACTACAAGGTAGACTCAAAATCCGTCTAACACATGTTTGTCAACTTATCTTATCTTCTCGAATTTACGGGGTGTAACATTCTCCCCCCCTTAGAAACATTCGTCCCGAATGTTCCTTCTAAGTTTCCAAAACGCAGACGCCGGTATAGTCTTCACTACTCCATTCTTAAAAGAATCAGTTGTGCCACTCATGGACTTATCACCCGAAAAAATACTCCCCACATACTATGTACTTCCGAAAAGGATCACTGTAAAATCTTTTACTCTAGTCGGCCTTACCTCTAAGGTCTCGATTGTTATAAATTCTAACGTTCAAAAATTTTCTCATCCCCAGACTTACCCTTTTCACTAATCAGGCTTCTAAATCACATTTTTACACGAAGCTATCCGAACATAGCACTTAACACATCACCATAACAACAATGCATACTAGTCTCTGAGGTTAAGAATATACCAGAACTATTACTTCATCGACCCTTCATGCCGTTTCTACTCATGTTCCTTCCTCGCACGGCGCACAAAAGGAGGAGATGAATCACCATCGATCCCGAAAGTCGAGTCTCTACATCCGCGCTTATCTCTGGTGGACAATTCCTCGCAAAATGGCCTCCTGGCCGCATGCAAAACAAACCCCATTCCAAAGACGACACTCCCACCATGGAGCCTACCACAACGGCCACAACGAGGTAGGGTGGTCCCATCTCGACTAACGCCCCCGCTTCCCAAAAACTCAAACTCAGGAGTCCCGACTGCCTCGAATTTCTGAACGCCCCAAGATCGTGATGGAGCACTCAGACTTGGCCGAGGTAAATAACTAGCTCGGGCCGAGGTCGCCTCGAAGGTCACCAGAGGACTCTACCGCCCGCCCTCTTCTCGCTGATCTTGGTTATTCCGCCGACTTACGTTTCTCGATCACGCGATAGGCCCGATGCGGAAATGTCCATACCGGTGAAGAGCTATCACGTGCATCCTCCGCTAAATAATCATCGAGTCCGGTGACATAACGGTGCACTCTATCCTCCATATTGGCCACCAAAACGGGGACATACCGGGCCAATGAGTCAAACTCTACATTGTACTCCCGAACTATGCGCCCTCTTTGTCTTAGCATCAAAAATATGTCGCCCGCGCCCTCCTCATCCGCGAGGCAAGAAATGGCCGAAAGCCTCGAGAACTCACCCCAACCACCGAGGTGCATGTTCCCCGGGACAGCTCCCACGAATCAAACTGGCCGATCATTGATCACACACCGATGTGAACCCAAAACCACCGACTCGGTCTCCAAGCCTTGATCACTCTACGATCCGTCAGAATCGCTTGATAAACTCCTGCGGATCATCCTCAGGCCTCGACCCGTAGAACTCAGGTGGGCTACAACTCAGAAAATCCCGTAGCCTCAAACTATCTGACCTCGGGTGAACTATGGGTACTATCGAACCGCCAGATCCAAATTTATCCTCACGTTCGCCACAACTCGCTAGCAATCGGGCCATTTCCTTGTAACCCATCTCCTCTGCTCCAGTGGAACCGAGGCTCGTGTGTCGTGGTCTCGTGAGACCGCCGCCGCTTTACTCGCAGCCTCTTCGCCGCCTTGCCCTTCTGGGCTCTGGTTGCCTTGCGTGGAGGCATCACTGGTATACAAAGAATACGTCAGAGGGAGTCCAAACTTATAACACAGCTCTAAGGCACGATCTCAGAGTGAGAAGAATGGAAACCAATCCTAAATATCCCATAGCCTCCTGATTATAGATGTGGTGCACAACACATCGATAATCAAGACTCTACTAGATACGGTCTGTAGACACTTTCCGAGGATTAACTGCTCTGATACCACTTTTGTCACGACCCGACTCGCCCGTGATCGTGCCTTACCCCGGGCACCCTAGTGATACAACATCAGAGAAAAACCAGCGGAAATAAAAACTTATGAAAGAAAACAGTGAACTAAGAAAACAGGATAACCCAAACGGTTACCTTTTGTACATAAAAGAAAACTTGAACAGTTACATCCTTACAAACTCAGCCCACAACAGTGCTACAGACCTCTAAGAATTTTAAAATCATAATGACGGGACAGGGCCCCGCCATGCCCCTGAATGAACAAAAGTCTACTACTTCAGGGAACTGCATCACGACAAGCTTCCGAGATATGGAGCTTTCGAGGATCGAACAATGATCCTAAGAGGCGGATCGAAGCTATGTACCTCAACTGCGGCATGAACGCAGCCCAAGGAGGTCGATAACAGTACCAAGTATGTGAAATCAGAAATATCAGAAAGGAAATCATAATAGTCTATATAAAGCAGGAGACATGTATGATAACCACACTACAGTACACAACATATAAGCAGTCATGTCAAGTCAGAGACTTACGCCCGTGAAATCAGCACTCAAATACAACCCGGGAATTTAACCCGCACAATGGCCGCATGCCCCGGCATCTCACCTCGGTATAAGCATGGCCATGGAACCATCCTAGTGGGCCCATACCCGTGGACCATCCAACGTGTCAGTATGCCCAAAGGAAATAACAAGATGATACTTACTGTGGAAGCATACCCGTGGGCTACCCAACGTGTCAGTATGTCCAAACAAATAACAAGATAACACTCCTAATGGAAGCATACCCGTGGGCTACCCAACGTGTCAGTATGTCCAAGAGGATCGACATGATGGAAGCATACTCGGCTACCCAACGTGTCGATGTCCATCAATCAACCAGATAATGCCTACTCCATCGAGAGACTCGGTAGCACACAACCAAACATTTGCACAACAAAGGCTACCACAACAAGCAGAGGCAAGTTACACACAACTCAAGGTACTATACATACTTCTTACCACAACGTCAAGTATACCATTAAAACCCCTTTAAGATCAAGGTACTCCTACCTTTTATAAACAAGCCACTTATGTTTTTCCATCACAAGGAGTTCAATATTTGAAAACAAGTTACTTCCTTTTTCCCAAAATTAAGTTACCATTTAAATCTTAATAATGAATCCATTCTTTTATTTTCCACAAAGTGAACCATGCCATTCTTTTAAACCAAAACACTTCAAATTCTTAAGTCTCTTTTCTTTTAGAAATCGAGTTCCTTACTTTGGAACTTTTAAGAAAATCAGAACTTGATTTCAATAATTCTTATTAGAGCAGCCATGATGTAGGAAATGTAATACAATTTTGTCTTATCTTAGCTTCTATGCAGATGGAGGTTTCTACTGGTTTTAATATAATTAATTGTCATTACTTTTCCCTTTATTAACGCTGCATTGGCTTGTTCGATTCTTATTTCCATTTCCGAAACTTATGTAACATTACTCTTTTAAAAACCAAGTATTCTTTTCTCACGAATGAGGTTTTATACTTTTCAACACCAATTAGGTCAGTTATAAGTCAAGTCTCTTATCTTTTGAAAATCACAAACCATTCTTTTACCTACATAAAGTGGTTATAACAAACTTCCCATAAAGCCGTTATAGCACTTTATGTTTTAAACCAACCAATTACCACTATAAACATTTATGAGACCAATAGGGCTCATTCTTTAACCACCGAGTACCCGTTACTAACGGATAAGACTTTACTACTTTTTCCACACAATGAAGCCCTTTACACTTCATATCAAGTCAAGACACAAAAGGGAAATCAAATTCCTTTTACACACGTGCGTCTACCGCACTATATATTTTACAAATAGTCATGCTGAAGAGGATAGGAAGAATCACATACCTCGCGACGATTGTCGACAATAAGCAAAATGATCCACAGTACTATCTCCCTTAAGAAGAATATGTTACACGTAGTACTTCAATCCTATAAGGGTCATAAAACGTCTATCAAACTCTAGCTTCGAACGTATAATAAACTAAGTGCAATGCCCCTACATTCTACGGAAATTTGGACAAAACTTCCTTTGTTTCTACTAACTTTTCCACCTTTTTCAAGGTCGAATTCAATAACCAAACTCCCACAATAATACAAAATAAACCAATAATTCCATGCCATTCTTGGCCAACAATAAACCAATCCTAAACCCCTTTCAACTCTTTCCAATCCAAGTTCTTAGGTCTAACATGATATCTAGCCCTAGACATCTTCAACAAGACAACAAGATCCAAATCTATTCAAATAAAACAGCCTCAGGCTCAATTCTAAACTACTAAAATATAACAGTCTTAGGCTCAATTCTAAACTATTAAAACAAGTATAACTCATAACCAAGAGAAGGGGAAACTTTTACCTTAAGGAATAGCCCACAAAAGCCCCTTTTTCTTCCACCTCTTTCCGTCACAATCGCCCACCAGCGCTTCCCACAAGTTTACCCACACTTTTTCTTCTTGCCGCCGCTCCAACAATTTCCTCTTAGGCTAGGTTTTCTTCCAAAAACTAGAGAGAAGGGAGAGGGTTTTCTTGGGAGGGTTTCCAAATGAAATGAAATGGAATGGCCAAGTCTTCCAAGACTTGGCCCTAAAATAGGACCACTTTCTGATAAAAAGGATGGGAGGGACACTTGTCACCCTCCCATAGGTTATAAACAAAATATCCCCTGTTTTTCGCCCCTTACTGCGCAAAAATCCCGCCTCGGCGCCGCGGCCCCGCCGCCGGCGCCGCGGCGCTTCCACTTCCGAGAAAAGTTCCAGCATTCCGGCGCCGCGGCGCTGCAACCCCCGCGGACCCCCAGTACAACCGGCGCCGCGGCCCTGCATTCCGGCGCCGCGGCGCTGTACCCCTGAACCGAAAACTGCTTTGCCTGACTGCGCACCAAACTTGAAACTTCCATAACTTTTGACTCCGATGTCCTATCGACGAACGGTTTGTTGCGTTGGAAACTAGATTTAACGGACTACACATTAGGCTCTTTAAACACCTCAAAAATTCTTAACAACTGGGGTACAACACTCCAAGGTAGACTCAAAATCCGTCTAACACATGTTTGTCAACTTATCTTATCTTCTCGAATTTACGGGGTGTAACAGAAGCAGTAACAGAAATGTGGTAAGTTACGAGAAAGAGTTCAAAGGTACGGGAAGGGTACGACGAGTAAAGGAAGAAGCGAGCATGTGTTAAGAACATAGGGGTGATCATTTCGTTTGAAAAGTGAAGGTGCGGAGGGAGTATCTTTTAGCCCTTGGGTGGGAGTTTTTGTGATGTTAGAGGTAATTCCTAGTGGACTTGAATTAAGTATTTGCGAGTGTGTTATTTTATAGCCAGGTGTGGCATGATTGTTTTTCGGAAGCATAGTAGTGAAGACTATACTGGTGCATGTATGTTTTGAGACTTAGAAGGAACATTCGGGACGAATGTTTCTAAGGAGGGGAGAATGTTATACCCCGTATTTCCAGAGTATGTACGTGAGGGCGTACGTATAAAAGTTTAAGCCTTAAGTTAGGCAAGGACCGAAAATTTTGTTCACAACTACTGAAAAAAATTGTTTTTCGACGAAACGTTTTACAAAACTTGCGAAGGGAAAATTACGGCTATGTCATTTATAATTTTTGCGGATTTTTCCGAGAGATGAAATATTTTGGACCAACGAGAGGGCGACACTTGTCACCCTCAAGTGGACGGTTGTGGTGGCCGAGAGTGTGCACGTTTTGTGCAATGTTTTGTGCCTAAAACACGGGTCAATGTTTGTGAGGGATTTGTGGAGTAGGGTTAGGGTGCACTTGGGCAAATCTTGACCCTCCACTTGCCCCCCACTTGGCTTGATCTTCTCCATTGGTTTCTCTATAAATACCCCCCCTTTGTTGAAGACTTCTTCATCCACCATAATTTCCAAGTCTTGAAATCCCCCTCCCCTCTTCTTGTTGCTCTCGTCCAAAAGCTCTCCCCCTCCCCCTTTGAGAGGCCTTTGGCGAGGGTACCCCATTTCCTAGTGGTGCTAGCCGTAGCACACCCCCCCCCCTTTCCTAGTTGTTCTCGTAAATACCCCCCCCCCCCTTGGTAGAAAAGTATTCTCCAAGTATTGTTACTATTCCAAAAATACTTTAGCCCTATACCTTGTAGTATTCCAAAGTTACCTCTATACGTAGAGCCCGGAAATACTACCTTATATTCCCTTCAGTCACAAAAACGAAACCCTAAGGAAAATGTTATACCCCGTATTTCCAGAGTATGTACGTGAGGGCGTACGTACAAAAGTTTTTAGCCTTAAGTAGACATAAGGGACGAAATTTTGTGCACAGCTACCAAAAAGAATCGTTTTCCGACGAAACGTTTTCCAAACTTTGCGAAGGGAAAATTACGGCTATGTCATTTATTATTTTTGCGGATTTTTTCGAGAGATGAAATATTTTGGACCAACGAGAGGGCGACACTTGGCCCTCAAGTGGACGGCAAGCCATGGGAGTTCTTGGAACGTTTTTTGTGTTGATTTTTGGTCAAGGAGTTGGTAGGATATTTTTGTAGATATTTTGTGTAGTAGATGAGCAAGTGGGGCCCACAAACACATGTCCAAATCTTCACCCTACACTTGCCCACCACTTGGCTTAATCTTGGCCATTGAATGTCCTATAAATACCCCTCTAATGCAAGACTATTTCTTCATCCTCACTTGATAAATTCCAAGGCAAAAATCCCTCTCCCCCTAAGTGAAATTTCGTCCAAGCCACCCTCCCCCTTTGAGAGGCCCTCGGCCGAAGTACACCCCCCTCCCCTTGCCTATTTGTTTTCATGAAATACCCCTCCCTTGGTAGAAAATACTTCTCCAAGTATTGTTGTATAAATCCCAAATACATTGGCCCAAATACCTTGTAGTATTCCAAGGTTACCCCTATACAAAAAGCCCAGAAATACTATTATACTTCCTTTAGCCACAAAACGAAACCCTAAGGAAATCTTCATAGATGGTTGAAGTATTTGAGTAGAAGTTGGTTAGAACTTCTAAGGGTTGTTTGGAGCGGGTTGGAGCGCACGGAGTAGGAGCTAAACCTTGCTCAGGATCGACTTTAAACTTGGATAATTTTGGGCTTATCGAGGTAAATAATCTTGCCCCCTATTGTAATTGGAAATTACATGTTGTAGTAATATATAGTTGAAGTATACTATAGATAGAAGGATATTAAAGAAGAGAATTGGACTGTAATTACACTGTATAGAAGGATGTTATAAGGAATTGAACTGTACTTACATAGGACTGTATTTACAGTAGACTTGTGTAGTATTACTGTAAAGTAGAATTGTACACGTCCGGTTATGTTACACCCCGTAGTTCCAGGGTATGTATGTAAGGACGTACGTACGAGAATACGACATTAATATTGGAAAGAAAGAAAGATGTGATTTTTCGACGGAAAAGTTTCCGGGTTTTGTGAAGGAAAAAGGTTCGTTAATGGGAATTGGATTCCCAGATTTGGTATTTGGACTTCGTGGAATATTAGAGAATTATGGAATTTTATTTCCGGAATTGGTCACGTGGGGCCCACGGGAGAAATTTACGGTTTTGTGGGGCCCACTTTGTTTTCGAGATTTTGGCCTTTATGGATATTTTCGGAAGATGAAATATTTTGGACGAGTAGGAGGGCGACACGTGTCACCCCCCTAGGTGGCCTTGTGGCCGAAATTGTGTGACAAGTGGCCAAGACAAGTGGCCAAGTCTTGCAAGATATTTTGTGTGGACAAGTGGCTTGTGGGTCCCACCCACACTTGTCCCCAATCTCAACCACACACTTGCCTTCATCCTAGCCCTTGGTTGTCCTATATATGCACCCTTAGTTGATGAAATCTTGCACACTTAGATAATTCAAGGCTTGAAAAATATTTCCCTCACCCTCCTTCTCTCCCTAGCTCTCGTCGATCTCCTCCCTTCCTAACCAAACATTGTCCAATAATTCCTAAACTCTTAAGTGTTCTTCCCTAGTGTATTAGGAAGACTCTTAACCAAAAGATAGAAAAGATTTCACATCCCTAGCCACAAAAACCACCTTGGCCGAAAGCTCTTGGAGGGGAAAACCTAAGTGTCATTCACTTGTTTGAGTTGGTTCTTGAAGAGATGATGGTGAGTAGCTTCTTAGGGTGATTTGTGGTGGTTTGTAACATAAAGATTGGAGCTAAGACTTGCTTGGAACGACATTAAGTTCTTGGATAGATTTTGGGCTATTTGAGGTAGTAAATCTTAACCTCTTTGTGATTTGGTCATTATACATATATTATAAGTATATTATGGAGTAAATAATATATGGAGTAAAGTTTGGAAGAGTTGGATCTTGTTAACTTGTTAAAAGAAAGGATTGGTCGTTTGCCATTAAAATGGTAAAAACGTATCTTACTTGTGAAGAAGTAATTAACAAAGTAACTATAACTTATATTAAGAATGGAAATATAAGTTGGATGACTAATGAGTAATTGGATAAGTAAAATGGACAAAGTTGGCCAAGGACCCCAACTTAAGGACTGTATTTACTTTGGACCGTATTTACTTTGGACTGTATTTACATTGGACTGTATTTACATTTCTGTTAAGGGGAATATTTTTCAATCGCGTTTCGTTTGGGCGTGTGATCCCCTTTTTAATTATTGTATTGTTATGAAGGCGTGATAGTAAACCGCGTTACCGGTTGGGCGCGTAATCCCCTTCTTTTACTTATTGTTGTTATGAAGGCGTGATAGTAAACCGCGTTACCGTTTGGGCGTGTAATCCCCTTCTTTATGTTGTTTAATTATTACGCCTTATATATATATGGTATATATATTACGATTATTCGGGCCTTGGAGAAAGATGGAAAAGTGAGTAAAAACGGGAAGTCTTGATTTTCCGTAGAATTAGAGGGCTTTTTATTGGTATAAGTCTTCAATGGTAAGAAAGGTTTGATAGAAGTACTATGACCATTTTAGGAGTGGAGTACTACGTGTGGCGTGATCTACTTGGCTTAAGGAGTAGCCGACGAGTTGAAGTACTTGGAGCGTTTTGCTATTTGTCGATAATCGTCGCGAGGTATGTGAACCTCTTCCTTTCTTTCCTAGCATGATTGTTGTGAACTATGTAGTACGGTAGACGTACGTGTGCTAAACGAGTTTTGGTTGGTTTAAAACATATAGTGTTATAATAGCTTTATGGGAAGTTAGTTATAACGACTTTATGTAAGTAATAGAATGATTTATTGATTTTAGAAGTTAAGAGACTTGATCTTGAAAGATAAGAGACTTAACTTATAAATGACAGTTTTATGAAATGTTAAGAACTATGAATTTTGTTAAAAAGTTGTGAAACCTCATTCGTGAGTAATGAGTACTTGGCTTTTAAAGAATAATGTTTTACTGATTTCGGAAATGAGATTAAGTATCGAACAAACCATTGCAGCGTTAATAAAGGAAATGTATTGACTAATTGTTATTAAAACCTGTAGAAACCTCCATCTGCATAGAAGCTAAGATAAGACAAGATTGTATTACATTTCCTAGATCATGGCTGTTGTAACAAGATTGTTATAAACAAGAATAAACGGCTCACACATAAGACTTATGTTACTCAATTGTTTTAAAAGAGATTAAGACTATGAGTTATGAAACCTTTTTAAAATAAGAGACTTGAGCATTTGAAATTAGGCAAACTTGAACGGTTGGAAAATAATGTTGTTACTTGATTTTTAAAAAGGAGAAAGTGTTCTGGTTTACTTAAAAATGTTAGTCACTCTATGTTAATACTACGGGTATCGGGTGACCTTTGTAAAAGAATTGGATCTTTTAAAAGAATTTAACGTATGTAGTACTTTGGGGTTAAAACCCGGACTTTGACAAAAAAAATGAAAGTTCCTTGAGTTGTATGTTGAACTTGCCTATGCTTGTGGTGATAGCCTTTGTTGTGCAAGTGTTGTATTTCTGTGCTACCGCGTCTCTCGATGGAGGGCCGGCTGATTTGTTATGAATGATTCTTTATCGAGTCCCATGAGATGGGCCGAGACACATATTCCACCTGATTCTTTATCGAGTCCCATGAGATGGGCCGAGACACGTATTCCACCTGATTCTTTATCGAGTCCCATGGGATGGGCCGAGACACGTATTCCACCTGATTCTTTATCGAGTCCCATGGGATGGGCCGAGACACGTATTCCACCTGGTTCTTTATCGAGTCCCATGGGATGGGCCGAGACACGTATTCCACACGATTTATACCTAGACTGCCGGCAGTGAGGAAGGAGTTCCACGGGCATGAGGGATGACTTTGAGGGCGTGAGTCCCTGACTTGACATGACTACTTTTATATTTGTGAACTGTAGTTTTGTTATCATACATGTCTCCTGTTTTTAGATAGACTGTTATGATTTCATTTATGATTTTCGCCACATACTGTACTGTTGTCTCGACCTCCTTGGGCCGCGTTCATGCCGCAGTAGAGGTACATCGGTTGTGGATCCTCGCCATGATCACGACGGCGTGTTAGGAAGCCCCGTTTCTTGGAGGCTTATCTTTTGTATGTTACCCGAGTCAGAGGTTCTTGTACATTCGTGGTATGGCGGCCCCGTCCGTCATAGTTGTTGTCACTTCTTAGGTCCAGAGTACTGTTGTGGGCAGAGTTTGTAAAAAGGATAACTGTTCGGGTTTTTATGTATTTATACAGAAGGCAACTGTTTTGGTTAGCCTGTTTATTTATCATGTCTCTTGTTTCATGTTTATGTTTTATTTCCGCTGATTTTCTCTGATGTTGTATCACTAGGGTGCCCGGGGTAAGGCACCAGTCACGGGCCCGGGTTCGGGTCGTGACAAAAGTGGTATCAGAGCAGTTAGTCCTCGGAAAGTGTCTACAGACCGTGTCTAGTAGAGTCTTGATTATCGGTGTGTTGTGCACCACATCTATAATCAGGAGGCTGCAGGACATTTAGGATTGGTTTCCATTCTTCTCATTCTGAGATCGTGCCTTAGAGCTGTGTTGTCAGTTGGACTCCCTCTGACGTATTCTTATGTGCCAGTTATGCCTCCACGCAAGGCAATCGGGGCCCAGGAGGGCAAGGCAGCAGAGGCTGTTATACCCAGTATTTCCAGAGTATGTACGTGAAGACGTACGTACGAAAGTTAAGCCTTAAAGTAGGCAAGGTTCGAAATTTGTGCACAACCCCCGAAAAGAGTCGTTTTCCGACGAAACGTTTTACAAACTTTGCGAAGGGAAAATTCCGGCTATGTCATTTATTATTTTTGCGGATTTTTCCGAGAGATGGAATATTTTGGACCAACGGGAGGGTGACACTTGTCACCCTCAATGGACGGCAAACATGGGGCTTCCTTGGACGATTTTTGTGGCTCTTTTTTTGTCAAGTAGTTGGTAGGATATTTTGGTGGTAGATGGATAAGGTGTACTTGGGTAAATCTTGGCCTTACACTTGCCTAGCACTTGGCTTCATCTTGGCCATTGGTTGGCCTATAAATACCCCCTTAGTTGATGAGTTATTTCATCCACACTTGAGCAAATTCCAAGTCTAAAAATCCCTCCCTCTCCCTTGTGAGCTCTCGTCCAACTCCCCCCTCCCCCTTTGAGAGGCCCTCGGCCGAGAACACTACCCCCCCTAGCCTAGTTGTTTTCGAGAAATACCCCCCCCCCCTTGGTTGAGAAATACTTTTCCAAGTATTGTTATAATGCCCTAAATACCTTAGCCCATATATCTTGTAGTACTTTTAAAAGTTACCTCTATACGTAGAGCCCGAAAATACTATTATACTTCCCTTAAGTAAAAAACGAAACCCTAAAGAAATCTTCATTGTTGATTGAAGTATTTAAGTAGAAGTTGGTTAGAACTTCTAAGGGTTGTTTGGAGCGGGTTGGAGCGCACGGAGTAGGAGCTAAACCTTGCTCAGGATCGACATTTAAACTTGGATAATTTTGGGCTTATCGAGGTAAATCATCTTGTCCCCCTATTGTTATTGGAAATTACATGTTGTAGGAATATATAGTTGAAGTATACTATATATAATCAACATAGTTTTGCGGCAATGTCTTTTGACTTAAGCCCAATTTAAAGAAGAGAATCGAATCAGAATTACATAGATCAGTATTACGAGACTTGTGTAGCATTACTGTGAAGTAGAATTGTACACGTCCGGATTAGACGTACAACCCCTCTGGGAGTTGTTGGCTGTTAGCAGCCTCGATGAAGGAGGAGAATTACGCGGTTGAGGGAGGTCGCCGAATTTTCTGTAGAATATTCTACGTTGAGATCTAGATGTTTATAGGCGCCTTGTGGCCTCTATAGGTTGAAGTACTATGTATGGCGTGATCTACTTGGCTTAAGGAGTAGCCGACGGTTTGAGGTACTTGGAGCGTTTTGCTATTAGTCGATAATCGTCGCGAGGTATGTGAACCTCTTCCTATCTTTTCTAGCATGATATGTGTATAACTATGTAGTACGGTAGACGTACATGTGTTAAATGTATTTGATTGGTTTAAAACATAAAGTGTTATAACGACTTTATGGGAAGTTAGTTATAACAACTTTATGTAGGTAATAAAATGCTTTGTGGTTTTAAAAGGTAACTGATTTGACTTATAACTGACTTGAGGTGTGATAATAAAGAACTTGAAGTATTTCAAAAGAATCATTTTGAAAGAAGAGTAATATTTGGTTTTTGAAAGCTTAAGAGTTATACTAGCTTTATGGGGAGTTAGGTATAACGTCTTAAGGAAGATAAAAGGGATAATGTTTCTTGATTTCGAATGAGAACAAGTATCGAACAAACCATCTGCAGCGTTAATAAAGGAAAATGTCTTGACTAATGAATTATTATAAAAACCAAGAGAAACCTCCATCCGCATAGAAGCTAAGATAAGACAAAATGATATTACATTTTTAGATCATGGTCGCTTTAATAAGATGGTGATAAACAAGAATAAACTGCTCACACATATGGCATATGTTACTCAATTGTTTTAAAAGAGATTAAGACATTGAACTATGAAACTTTTCTAAAATAAAGAGACCTGAGTAATTGAAATTAGGCAAACTGGAGCTTTAGGAAAAGAATGTTGTTACTTGATTTTAGAAAAAAAGAAGTGTTCTGGTTTACTTAAAAATGTGAGTCACTCTAATTTTTATACTACGGGTATCGGGTGACTTTTATAAAAGGAATGGATCTCTTTAAAAGGAATTTAACGTATGTAGTACTTTAGGGTTAAAACCCGAACTTTTGCATAAAATGAAAGTACCTTGAGTTGTGTGTAACTTGCCTATGTTTGTTATTGTGTAACTTGCCTATGCTTGTTGTTGTGTAACTTGCCTATGCTTGTTATTGTGTAACTTGCCTATGCTTGTTGTTGTGTAACTTGCCTA
The DNA here is from genome assembly GCA_029844215.1 of Przewalskia tangutica. NCBI lineage: Eukaryota > Viridiplantae > Streptophyta > Magnoliopsida > Solanales > Solanaceae > Przewalskia > Przewalskia tangutica. The sequence continues at coordinate 95,262,310 of CM056719.1, forward strand.
TGCTTTAGTTGATAGCCTTGGTGTGCAAGAATTGTGTTTCTATACTATCGCGTCTTTCGATGGAGGGCCGGTTGACTTGTTGAGGACTTACTTGACGCGTCTGGCGGTGACGGAGATTCCACGGGTATGCTTCCATTATTATTGTTACATGGGCATGTCTACAACGATGATGGATTCTGTGGACATGTGACCATTATGGTTATTTATGGCGAAGTATCGTGACTTACGGTTGTGATCGGGTGCGTAGCCTGTTTACTTGCCCCCGTCAGCTACGTGACGCAGGTGGATCTGGTAGAGGTTATTGCACTTGCCACGTGTCAGCTTCGCGGCGAAGTATCGTGACTTACGGTTGTGATCTGGTGCTTAGCCGATTCACTTTCCCCGCCGCTACGTGGCGCAGGAGGAATCGCGAGGCTAATGCACTTGCCACGTGTCGCCTTCGCGAGTCGGTGTGTGGATGGAGCCGTGACTTACGGTTGTGATGCGCGTGGCGATTCACTTGCCCCGTCACCACGTGGCGCGGAGGAGGCCGCGAGGCTATTGCACTTGCCACGTGTCAGCTTCATGATATGGTTGTACATTATTATTGGTACGGTCGGATCTGGTAGTTATACTTGCCCCGTACGGTTTTTTATGACACAGGTGGGACCTGGTGTTCATATATACTCCTTGGTGTTGTTATATCATAGACTTCCGGCAGTGAGGAAGGAATTCCACGGGCACGAGTGATGATTTGGAGGGCGTGAGTCCCTGACTTGATATGACTTTTTATAGGTTGTGTACTGTAGTTTGGTTATCATACATGTCTCCTGCTTTATATAGACTATTATGATTTCATTTACGATTTTCGCCACATACTGGTACTGTTAGATCGACCTCTTCGGGCCGCTGCGTTCATGCCGCAGGTAGAGGTACATCGGTTGTTGATCCTCATTCATAGGATCACATTTCAGCGTATTGGGAAGCTCCGTTCCTTGGAGGCTTATCTTTTGGTATGTTACCCCAGTGCATAGGTTCTTGTACATTCGTGGTATGGCGGGCCCCGTCCGTCATAGTTGTTGTAAAAATCTTAAGTCCAGCTTATTCACGCGGGGTTGTAAGGATTATCTGCTCAATTATCGATGTATATATATATACGTAAAGGCAACCGCTTTGGTTGGCCTATTTTCTTTATCTTGATCCATATCTATTTGTATGTTTAAGTTTTTATTTCATTGGTTTTCTCTCGATGTTGTATCACTAGGGTGTCCGGTAGGCACGATCACGCCCGAGTTCGGTCGTGACAAAAGTGGTATCGAGCGATTAGTCCTCGGAAAGTGTCTGCACCGTGTCTAGTAGAGTCTTGATTATCGATGTGTTGTGCACCACATCTATAATCAGGAGGCTATAGGACATTTAGGATTGGTTTCCATTCTTCTCATTCTGAGATCGTGCCTTAGAGCTGTGTAATAAGTTGGACACCTCTGACGTATTTAGTTTTACCGATTATGCCTCCGCAAGGCAACCCGCCTGGCGGCAAGGCAGCGAGGAGTCGCGAATGGAAGCGGCGCCTCTACAGAGACCACAAGACACGAGCCTCCAGTCCCACCGGAGCGAGAGGAGATGGGTTACGCGAGTTGCCCGATTATTGCCGTTGTGGCCGACACGAGGATAAGCCGGACGCAGTTGCCCAAAGAGCACCGATGGTTCACCCTAGATCAGATAGTTTGAGGCTATGGGATTTTCTGAGTTGTAGCCCGCCAGAGTTTTATGTGTCGAGGCCTGAGGATGATCCGCAGGAGTTCATCCGACAATTACAGTGGATCATGAGAGTGATCAAGGCATCGGAGACCGAGTCAGTGGTCTTAGGTTCGCATCGGCTGCGTGATACCGCAGTCGACTGGTTTGATTCGTGGGAGCTGTCCCGGGGGGAGCATGCGCCTCCAGCTATTTGGAACGAGTTCTCAGAGGCATTTCTTGCACATTTCTTGCCTCCACAGATGAGGAGGGCTCGGGCCGACAGATTTTTGGTGTTGCGACAGAACGCGACGGTTGGGAGTACAATGTGAGTTCGACTCATTGGCGACGTCCCCGCGTTAGTAGCTAGTATGGAGGATCGAGTGCACCGATATGTTACAGGGCTCGATGATTACCTAGCAGAGAGTTGCTCGGGTGTAGCTCTTCAGCCGGGCATGGACATTGCCCGCATACAGGCTTATGCACTTGGATGTGAGGAGCGGAGAGATCGACGGAATGACCGAGATCAGCAGAAGAGGGCCAGAACAGCAGGGTCCTTTGGTGACTTTCGAGGCGGACCGCCTCAGCAGCAGACCAGTTATGCGCCTCCGCCAGTACCAAGTGGTCCCCCACCGTCGTCGGGACGTTTGGGATATTCAGGAGCAGGACAGAGCTCCCAGGTTTCAGATTTTCAGGGGAGTAGGAGTGCTCGCCGGATGAGGCCACCCGTATCTCAGTGTGGCCGTTGTGGTAAAGCCCATAGGGGGGAATGTCGTACTGGTTTGGAAGATTTCTATACTTGTGGCCGGCAGGGCCATTTGGCGAGATCGTCCGACTGTGGGTAGATCATGGGATAGCACAGACTACTAGATCAGTTGCGGGTTCTTCACCTTCCATAGCTAGGCAGGATATTCATACACCGGCAGGCCACGGCAGAGGTCGCGGTGGAAGTTCCCAGTTTTAGCGGTCCTTTGAACCGCCTATTTTCAGGTATATCCTTAACCCTCTAGAGACTTGTATGTATTGATGTTATGATGATGTGTTAAGTGTTATGTTCGGATAGCTTTGTGCTAAAATGTGATTTAGAAGCCTGGTTAGTGAAAAAGGGTAAGTCTGGGGATGAGAAAATTTTGAACCTTAGAATATTACAGTTGAGACCTTAGATGTAAGGCCGTCTTAAGTGGATGATTTTACGGTTGGTCGTTGTCAAGTACTTAGTATGTGTGAAATATGTTGGGGATAATTTCCTTGGTTGTGGTGAAAGTGGTAGCTTCCATGACTTGTATAGGTAAGATTGTTCGGATCGGGAACAAGAGCTTGATGCGTTAAGTGGGTCGGGTCAGCCATGTTGGGTCAACCCGCAGTTTGGGGTTGGGTCATTCGAGGTGGTCCCCACGGTGGTAGGATCACGAGGGTGCTAGGCCCAAGTTTAGGTAACCATCGTATGAATTGTGGATGCGTTCGACCGAATCGGTTCGTGAAGGCGGGAATGGCCTTAGAGGAAAGTGAAGCTAGTAAGATGACCAAGTTTGAGGTAGTGACTCCAAAGTTTTGGAAACGTTGCGTTGATCGTGAATGCGTGTACTAGGAAGAGTTCGAGTGTTCGAGAAGGGTACGACGAGAAAGGAAAGAAGTGAACTTGTGCTAAAAAGTGGAAGTGATCTGTTATACCCCGTATTTCCAGAGTATGTACGTAAGGGCGTACGTAGAGAAGTTTAGCCTTAAAGATTAGGCCTAGGACGATTTTTGTGCACAACACCCGATTAGAATCGTTTTTCGACGAAACGTTTTACAAAACTTGCGAAGGAAAATTCGCTATATCATTTTTAATTTTTGCGGATTTTTCCGAGAGACGTAATATTTTGGACCAACTAGAGGCTGACACTTGTCACCCTCAAGTGACAGAATGGCGTCCCCCCTTAGACGATTGGGCATGTTTTGTGGCTTGTTTTGTGGCCTAAAACTTGGGTCCATGTTTTGTGGAGTAGGTTAGGGTGCACTTGGGCACATTTTGGCCCTCCACCTTGCCCCCACTTGGCTTGATCTTGTCCGTCGGTTTCCCTATAAATACCCCCCTAAACTTGAAGACTTCTTCATCCCTCAAATGACTTCCAAGTCTTGAAAATCCCTCTCCCATTTAGTTGAGGCTCTCGTCCAAGAGTCCCCCTCCCCCCTTTTCGTGAGGCCTTGACCGAGGGGTACACCCCCCTCCTAGAGGCCTTGGCCGAGGGGTACACACCCCCCTCCTAGTGGTGTGGCCGAGAGGTACCCCCCCCTCTTGGTAGAACATACTCTCCAAGTATAGTTGCTATACCAAAATACCTTAGCCTTATACCTTGTAGTATTCCAAAAGTTACCTCTACACGTAGAGCCCGAAAATACTACCTTTTGTCCTTTTTGTCTCAAACCGAAACCCTAAGGAAAATCTTCATAGCCGGTTGAAGTATTAAGTAGAAGTTGCGTAGAACTTTTAAGGGTTGTTTGGAGCGGGTTGGAGTGCCCAGAGTAGGAGCTAAACGTTGCTCAGGATCGACATTTAAACTTGGATAATTATGGGCTTATCGAGGTAATATCTTGTCTCCCTATTGTAATTGAGTTTATATACTATTGAAGTATAAGAATTAAGTATAAGGTATATACAAGGAAAGTATATAAGAAGAGAATTGAACTGTACTTACATAGGACTGTATTTACAGTAGACTTGTGAAGTTTGGCGGGTAAGGAAGTGCTGTCCAATTTTCCGTAGAATCTTGTATCTAGATTTATTCTACCGAGTAGTCTAGACTTTGATAGACTTGTATAACCGTTATAGGTTGAAGTACTGCGAGTAGCGTATTCTACTCGGAGGGTGGAAAAGGCTAGCCGACTACGATTTTGGAGCGTTTTGCTAATAGTCGATAATCGTCGCGAGGTATGTGATTCTTCCTATACTCTTGAGCATGATATTTTAAAGTATATATAGTACGGTAGACGTACGTGTGTTAACTGAATAATAATTACGGCAATGTCTTTTGACTTAAGCCTGAATAATAATTACGGCAATGTCTTTTGACTTAAGCCTGAATAATCTTGAAGTATTTCAAAAGAATACTGAATCATTTTTAACAGAAGAGTAATACTTGGTTTTAAAAGCTTAAGAGTTATACTAGCTTTATGGGAAGTTAGGTATAACGGCTTAAGAGAAGTAAAAAGAATGGTTTATCGATTTTAGAAGTTAAGAGACTTATTCTTAAAAGATAAGAGACTTGACTTAATTGAATTTTGTTAAAAAAATGTGAAACCTCATTCGTGAGTAATGAGTACTTGGTTTTTAAAAAGGAATAATGCTTTACTGATTTCGGAAATCAGAATAAGTATCGAACAGACCACAGCAGCGCTAATAAAGGGAAATGTTTTGACTAATCAAGTATTATTAAAACCGAGAAATCCCCATCTGCATGAAGCTAAGATGAGACAAAATGATATTACATTTCCTAGATCATAGGCTTTGTTATAAGATTGTTATAAACAAGAATAACCTACTCACATATAAGGTATATGTTTCTCAAATTGTTTTAAAGGAGAATTACATCATTAAGTGATTAAAACTATGAATTACGAAACCTTTCGAAAATGAGAAACTTGAGTATTAAAAATTAGGCAAACTTGAACGTTTGGAAAATAATGTTGTTACTTGATTTTACAAAGGGAAGTGTTTTGGTTTACTTAAAAGATAGTCACTCTATTTTTTTTATATACTACGGGTATTGTGTGACTTTTGTGAAAGTAACTTATCTTTTAAAGAGTTAATGTATGAAGTACTTTGGGAATAAAAACCCGAACTTGTTTAACATAAAGTAGAAAGTATCTTGTGTGAATAACATTGATTGTGTTGGTTTGTGATAGCCTTGTAATACTTTCTTGTTGGTTTGATAAGTAAACATGTTAGGATGCTACGTGTGTTAGTATCTTGTGATGTTTGTGTAAAGGGGTTTCCCCTCGATCGCGCTTATGTTGTTTAACTATCAGCCGTTATGTTGGTATTGTACCACTCACCTTGACATGATCCCGGAGGTTGCCGCCTCCGACGCGGTAATACTCGAGGCGGTGTGTGACTATGATTCGAGGATACCTCATGCGGGTCCAGGGACCTATGCGCGAGCTACGAGAGTTCCGTGTTAGTGCGCCTATATGGTCATGCGGTCTATGTGGCCACGCGGATCGCGAGTCCAGCGGATGCCGGGAGTAGCTACCGATGTGGGAATACCTCATGCGGGCCATTGGAGTGGCCTATGCGAGTGCGGAAGTTCTGTGGCTAGACGCGCACATTAGATACTGCGGGCGAGTGGCCAGCTTTGATCATGTGACGGTCTAGACAGATCTCATGATACAGTTTATGACCTTGTTGTACTGTGGGTTTATGTTATACCCCGTATTTCCAGAGTATGTACGTAAGGGAATACGTACAAAAAGTTTAGCCTTAAAGTTTAGGCAAAACGTTTTTTTTTTGGCACAACTCACAAAACGAATAGTTTTCCGACGAAACGTTTCCACAGCTTTCGTAGGGTAAATTCCGACTATGCCATTTCTAATTTTTGCGGATTTTTCCGAGAGACGAAACATTTTGGACCAACGGGAGGGCGACACTTGTCACCCTCCAATTGATGGACTTGAAATCGTCCATTTGGACGATTTGGACAATGGTGAGCACGTTTTTTGTGCCTTGTGCACAAGTCAAGGAGTTGGTAGGATATTTGTGTATAGTTAATCCTCACCCTACACTTGCCTTGCACTTGTCTTAATCTTGTCCATTGGTTGGCCACTTCTTGACCTATAAATACCCCCTTAGAGATGAAGAGTTCTTCATCCACAAATCTTTCCAAGTCTTGAAAATCCTCTCCTCTCCCTTTGTAGCCTTTTCGTCCAACACCTCCCCCCCTCCCCTTGTGAAGGCCCTTGGCCGAATACCCCCCCTCTAGCCTAGTAGTTTGGCCGAGGCCCCCCCTAGCCTAGCCAAAAATCTACCCCCCTCCCTTGGTAGAAAAGTTGTCTTCTAGTATTGTTATAATGCCCAAAATACCCTAGCCCAAATCCCTTAGTACTTAGTAGAAGTTGTGAAGAACTTCTAAGGTTTCTTGGAGCTACCGGAGCGTACAACTTAGGAGCTAAACCTTGCTCAGGCGCGACTTTTTCTAGGATATTATTGGGCTACTGAGGTAACAAATACTAACCTCTTTTGAATTAGAGAATACTTACTGTTGTAGTATTAGAATAAGTATTAAATACTTGAAGAATATCACGAATAGAATTGAACTGTTACCACAGTAGGCGGTTTAAAAGAAGAATAATCAAATCAGATTACATAGATTTGTTTTCACAATGAACTTATATAGCTCACCGTAGGGGCACGCCCAACTTTCCATAGAATTGTGAACCCTCTGTTTAGAATGACCTTCGAGTAGTCTTTGATAGATGTCTGACTATTATAGGTGACTCTCTGCGCGACATATTCAACTTGGCGGTGGTTTTATTTGAAGGTATGTGATTCTTCCTAAAGCATGATATTTTACAATATATATAGTACGGTGACGCGTACGTGTTAACCGAATAATAACTACGCAATGTCTTTGACTTAAGCCCGAATAATACTTACGGCAATGCCTCACGCTTAAGCACGAATAACACTTACTAAGAATGCCTCACGCTTAAGCTGAATAATAAAGATCCAAAGCATTTCATAAGAATCTTGAATCATTTTTAATGTAAGAGAACTAATTGGTTTTTAAGCGAAGCTTAAGAGTTATACTAGCTTTATGGGAAGTTAAGTATAACCACTTAAGATTGATAAAAGAAACATTTGCCTATGTGTTTATAATGGACTTATATTGAATTGTGAAAAAGAATAATAAGATGGTTTGATAAGTAGACATGATATGATGCTATGTGTGTTAGTGTCTTGTAACGTTTGTGTAAAAGAGTATTCTTGTTGTGCTTATGTTGTTAACGATAAGCTGTTAGGTTAGTGTAACATCACTCGCCTCTTGACATATTACCGGGGTTAAGGCGCTCCGACGCGGGTAGACTCAGTGATGCAGGACCGTGATTCGAGAATACCTCATGCGGGTCCAAGGGACCTATGCGCGAGCTACGGGAGTTCCGTGTTAGTGTGCGGGGTTATACCTCACGCGATCTATGTGGCGTGCGGACGACGAGTCCAGGACGATGCCGAGGAGTAGCTACCCTCGATGCGGGGTTATATACCCTATGCGGGCCTATGCGATTGGCCTATGCGGACTACGGGAGTCCAGGATTAGGCTTGCATGGTGATACTACGGGCAATTGGCCTTGCTTCGATCATTCGCAGCCTAGAAAAGACTACATTCTACCTTTACTATTGCTTTGTTTGTGGTGTGGCACTATGTGCGGTTTTCTTGGTTGTTTTATACATACTTGCAAAACTGTTTTTAAAATGATATGTTTCATTTAAGTATTTTACAGTTTCATATACTTAGTACCTGTTGTACTGACCTCCTTCGGGGGGCTGCGTTCATGCCGCAGTGGCAAGCAGTGCTAGATCCACATTCTTAGGATCTCTACGTTGGTGTCGGAGCTCCATCTTTTCCGAGGCTCTACTTTTGGGTATGATCTCCCGTTGTAGATAGTTTTGTATGATCGAGGGTATGGCGGGCCCTGTCCCGCCATAGTTGTATATTTCAGAAGTGCAGAGTCATGTTATGCGATGTCGGATGAATCGCTAAACCATGTTTATATATATATGCCGAAAGGCGATGTTTTCTCACATAAACTGTGTCTTATTTTATAAACTGTTTCATGTCTTGCTTTATATTTCCGCTGATTACTCTGATGTATGACTACTTGGGTGCCCCGGTAAGGCACCAGTCACGGGCCCCGGAACGGGTCGTGACATTTTAGTAGTCGGCTATGCCTTCGTACTTACCCCATACGGTTTTATGATGACACAGGTGGGACCTGGTGTTCAGGTGTATTCCTTGGTGCTTTTATATCATAGCATCGGCGGTGAGGAAGGTATTCCACGCATGATTGATGTTGTGGGCGTGAGACCCATTGTTATATTTGAGTGATGACTTTGAGGCGAGTCCACGACTTGACATGATCGCTATTTATCAGTGAAGCGTAGTTTGGTTATCATACATGTCTCCCGCTTTATATAGACTACTATGATTTCATTTACGATTTTCGATTTCACATACTTGGTACTGTTATCGACCTCCTTCGGGGCCGTTCATGCCGCAGTTGAGGTACACCGCCGTTGATCCCGGCTCGTGGTCACGCCAGATTGGGAATCTCCGTTTCTCCGGAGGCTTATCAGTGGTATAGTCTCCTGACGTAGAAGGTGATTACATTCAGGTGTATGACGGGGCCCTTTCCCGCCATTGTTGTCATGTCACTCTTAAGTGCAGAGTAATGCTTGTGGGCGTAAGCGTAAAAAAAAGGGATGTAACTGTTCTAGTTGATATTTATATATGCCGAAGGGCAAGTTTTCTCAGATTATTGTTTCATACTTCATGTCTTTTCGTGTTATTGTTTTATATTCCGCTGATTACTCTGATGTTGTATCACTAGGGTGCCCGGGGTAAGGCACCAGTCACGGGCCCGGGTTCGGGTCGTGACAAAAGTGGTATCAGAGCAGTTAATCCTCGGAAAGTGTCTACAGACCGTATCTAGTAGAGTCTTGATTATCGGTGTGTTGTGCACCACACCAATAATCAGGAGGCTATAGGATATTTAGGATTGGTTTCCATTCTTCTCACTCTGAGATCGTGCCTTAGAACTGTGTTATAAGTTGGACCCCTCTAACGTATTTCTTTCCCTTACCGTTATGCCTCCGCGTAAGGCAAACCCGGGCCCAGAAGGGCAAGGCAGCCGAGGGAGCTGCGAGTAGAGTACAGAGGGTTACGTGGGCACGGGCCCAATCATCACCTGGGGTGGTGCTTCATTTGGGGAGTTCTGCGACGTCACCAGCCCCAGCAGAGTTTAGCACGGCGGCAGCAGTGCCTACTGCGACCTTGATTTATGAACTTTCAGTTCCACGACCGGGAACGGAGAATATAGATTGCAAAGAGGCGACCCTGTTACTAGCTATGGATTTGGCTACCAGAGAGTATACCGATGTACCGCGAGTCTTGATGAATATCTAAGAGAGGGTCGTGCAGGAGTAATTCTTCAGTTAGGCTTGAGCATGGCCTGTATGCGGGCTTATGCACAGCAGGCCGAGAAACGTGGAGATCGACGGGTTAACCAAGGACAGCAGAAGAGGGCCGGAACAGCAAGGTCCTTTGGTAACTTTCGAGGCGAATCGCCTCACCAGCAGATTGATTATGCACATCCACCGGTCGCAGTGGTCCTCCGCAGGTTCGGGGCGTTCGGTATGCAGAGTTGGTGAGCTCCAGAGCCTCCGTTCACGCCTACACGTAGGTTCCAACACCGGATTGATTTTCCTCGGTATTCACACGTGATGCACGTCATCCCAGAGAATGTCGTCTTTTAGTTGGTACTTGTTTTACCGGCGGCCGTCAGGGCCATGTGTCGAAAGGATGTCCTAGTAGGAGGACTTAGCCTTCAGGATCGGTGGGTAGTTCGTCATTGTCACGACCCGTTCCGGGGCCCGTGACTGGTGCCTTACCCGGGCACCCAAGTAGTCATACATCAGAGAAAAACCAGCGGAATATAAAAACAAGACATGAAGCAATATAAATTGAGACACAGTTTATATGAGAAAACTTCGTCTTTCGGCATATATATACATCAAAGTTTGGCAGTTACATACCAACTGTACAATAGTACTACAGACCTCTAAGGAAGTAGACAACTATGGCGGGACAGGGCCCCGCCATACCCTGAATGTACATATATCTACAACACAGGGAGAACCATACCAAAAGTCGAGCCTCCGGAGAAGATGGAGCTCCTGACACCAAAGTAGAGATCCTAAGGATGTGGATCTAGCACCTGCTTGCCCTTACCTGCGGCATGAACGCAGCCCCCCGAAGGAGGTCAGTACAACAGGTACTAAGTATGTGAAACTGTAAAATACTTTAATGAAATCATATCATTTTAAAACTAATTTACAAATATGCACGAAACAACCAATGTAACCGCACATAGTGCCACATCATAAACAAGAGCAACAATAGGTAAACCGTAACAGGTCTTTTCTAGGCTGCAAATGATCGAAGCAGGGCCAATCGCCCATAGTATCATTATGCAAGCCTAATCCTGGACTCCCGTAGTCCGCATAGGCCACTCACATAGGCCCGCATGAGGTATAACCCCGCATCGAGGGTAGCTACTCCTCGGCATCGTCCTGGACTCGTAGTCCGCATGGCCACATAGACCGCATGAGGTATAACCCCGCACACTAACCTAGAACTCTCGTAGATCCGCATAGGTCCCCTGGACCCGCATGAGGTATTCTCGAATCATGGTCCTGCATCACCGAGTCTACCCCGTCGGAGGCGCCAACCCGGAATCATGTCAAGAGGTGAGTGATATTATACTAACATAACAGCTTATCGTTAAACAACATAAGCACAACAAGAATACTCTCTTATACAAATGTTACAAGACACTAACACACATAGCATCATATTATGTCACGACCCGAACCCGGGCCCGTGACTGGTGTCTTACCCCGGGCACCCTAGTGATACAATATCAGAGAAAAACCAGCGAAAATGAAAACTTAAACATATAAATAGATATAGATCAAGATGAAAGAAAATAGGCCAACCAAAACGGTTGCCTTTCAGCATTTATATATATATCGACCTTTGAACAGTTACAATCCTTACAACCCTGCCCACAACAGTGCTACAGACCTCTAAATTTTTACAATAACTATGACGGGACAGGGCCCCGCCATACCCCTGAATGTACAAGAACCTCTGCACTGTGGTAACATACCAAAGATAAGCCTCGAAGGAACGGAGCTTCCAACACGCTGAAATGTGATCCTAAAGCGGGATCGACAGTGATGTACCTCTACCGCGCATGAACGCAGATCCCGGAGGTCGATAACAGTACCAAGTATGTGAAATCAGAAGTATTGTAAATGAAATCATAGCAGTCTATATAAAGCAGGAGACATGTATGATAACCAAACTACAGTTCACGATAAATAAGCAGTCATGTAAGTCAGGGACTCACGCCCTCAGAGTCATCACTCAAATATAACTATGGGTCTCACGCCCGCAACATCAATCATGCCCGTGGAATACCTTCCTCACTGCCGGCAGTCTATGATATAATAACACCAAGGAGTACATATGAACACCAAGTCCTACCTGATGCCAAAGCCGTACTAACAATACTATACAACCAAACCACGAAGCTGACACGGGGCAAGTACGAAAGCCGACTACCAGATACCAAGGCCGTGTCACGTAGCTGACCGGGGCAAGTACGAGGGCTAACTACCAGGTACCAAGGCCGTGTCACGAGACTTCGTCACTACACTGAACGGGGCAAGTGCGAGGGCTAACTACCAGGTACCAAGGCCGAATCAGCCACGAGACGGGGCAAGTACGAAAGCCGACCACCAGGTACCAAGGCCGAACAGTAAGAAACCTCATGGAGAGCTAGTCCATGGAATAACACTATCAACGGGAGCGCACTGCGGAATTCTCCGCCACTGCCAGACGCCCAAGTAAGTTCTCAACAAGTCAACCGGCCCTCCACCGAGAGACGCGGTAGTATAGAAACACAATTCTTGCACAACAAAGGCTATCACAACAAGCATAGGCAAGTTTCACAACAACAAGCATAGACAAGTTATACATAACTCAAGGTACTTTCATTTTATGTCAAAGTCCGGGTTTTAACCCTAAAGTACTACGTACGTTAAATTCCTTTTAAGAGATCCATTCCTTTTATAAAAGTCACCCGATACTCTTAGTATAAAAAAATAGAGTGACTTACATCTTTTTAAGTAAACCAAAACAACTTCCATATTTTCCTTTTTAAAACCAAATTAAGGCAATACCATGCCTTCTTTTTGGACCAAAACACTTCTCTTTTTAAAGTCAAGTTACCACATTAAAACCAATGATAAAACCCTTATTTTGCTCTCATAAAGTCGTTATAACTAATTTCCCATAAAGCTGTTATAACACTTTATGTTTTAAACCAATTTGAGACAAAACAATGCATTTCTTTTCCCTAAAGTTCCAGTTTGCCTAATTTCAATGCTCAAGTTTCTCATTTTCGAAAAGGTTTCGTAGTTCATAGTTTTAATCCTTTAAAACATAATTCTCTTTTAAACAATTTGAGAAACATATGCCTTATATGTGAGTAGGTTATTCTTGTTTATGATCAATCTTATTAAGCAGCCATGATCTAGGAAATGTAATATCATTTTGTCTCATCTTAGTTTCTATGAAGATGGAGGTTTCTACTGGTTTTAATAATACTTCATTATTCAATACATTTTCCTTTATTAACGCTGCAGTGGTTTGTCGATACTCATTCTGATTTCCGAAATCAGTAAAACATTTCTCCTTTTAAAAACCAAGTACTCATTACTCACGAATGAGGTTTCACACAAAATTCATATTAATTCATTCAAGTCAAGTCTCTTATCTTTTAAGATCAAGTCTCTTAACTTCTAAAAATCAGTAAACCATTCTCTTTACCACTCTTAAGACGTTATACCTAACTTCTCATAAATCTAGTATAACTCTTATGTTTTCAAAACTAAGTATTACTCTTCTTTCAAAACGGTTTCTTAATCTTTGAAATACTTCAAGATTCTTTATTATTTAGGCTTAAGTCAAAAGACATTGCCGTAACACTACATTCAGTTAACACACGTACGTCTACCGTACTATATATATATATTCCTTTAAAATACTTCAAGATTCTTTATTATTCAGGCTTAAGTCAAAAGACATTGCCACACGTATGTCTACCGTACTATATATATATTCTTTTAAAATACTTCATGCTCAAGAGTATAGGAAGAATCACATACCTCGCGACAATTATCGACTATAAGCAAAACGCTCCACGGCTATAACCCGGCTAGCCTTGTCCACCTTCCAAGTAGTTCATGCTACTCGCAGAACATTCAACCAATAAAGGTTATCAGTCTACTGTAAATACGGTCCTATGTAAGTACAGTTTAATCTTCTACTTTAATATTCTTCTGATGCGATTTCAGTTCAAGTCTTTTCTGTAATATCCTTCTATTACAGTTCAATTCTCTTCTATGAATCTTATATTCATTTCAATACTACTACAGTATGTAATTTCCAATTACACTAGAAGGATAGGATTATTTACCTCGATAAGCCCAAAATTATCCAAGTATAAATGTCGATCCTGAGAGACGTTTAGCTCCTACTCTGGGCGCTCCAACCCGCTCCAAACAACCCTTAGAAGTTCTACGCAACTTCTACTTAACACTTCAACCGACTATGAAGGTTTTCCTTAGGGTTTCGTTTTTGCGACTGAGGGAAAGTATAATAGTATTTCCGGGCTCTACGTATAGAGGTAACTTTGGAAAGTACTACAACGTATATGGGCTAAGGTATTTAGGGCATTATAACAATACTTGGAGAGTATTTCTCTACCAAAAGGGGGGGGGGGGTATTTCTCGAAAACAACTATGCTAGGGGGGGGGTGTGCTCGGCCGATGACCTTTCAAAGGGGGGGATGGGGTGTGGCGGACGAAAGCTCAAGAGAGAGGGAGTATTTTAAGACTTAGAAAAATGCTCAAGTTTGGATGAAGAAAGTCTTCAACTTAGAGGGGTATTTATAGGTCAAGCAATGGCCAACCAATGGCCAAGATCAATCCAAGTGTTAGGCAAGTGTAGGGCTAGGATTTAACCATGTGTACCTTATCCATCTACCACACCAACTTGCACAAATATCCTACCAACTTTGACCCACCCTTTCGTCCAATACCGCCCACAATTCATTCCAATGTGAGGGTGACACATGTCACCCTCCCGTTGGTCCAAAATGTTTCGTCTCTCGGAAAAATCCACAAAAATTAAAAATGACATAGCCGGAATTTTCCCTTCGCAAGTCTTGTAAAACGTTTCGTCGAAAAACGATTCTTTTTACGGCACTTGTGCCCAAATTTCGATCCTTGCCAATCCTTAAGGCTTAAATTATTATACGTACGCCCTCACATACATACTCTGGAAATACGGGATATAACATTCTCCCCTCCTTAGAAACATTCGTCCCGAATGTTCCTTCTCAAGACGGATAACGATAAAGTTCCTCTAACAAGTTGCCAATGCCACACCTGGCCACGGAATAACACACGTTCTCTTCCTTCCTTACTCGTCGTGCCCTTCTCGAACACTTGAACTCTTCTAGTATCGCATTCACACTTCATCATCGCTTGATTCCCAAAACTTTGGAGTCACCACCTCCAAACTTGGTCATCTTACTAGCTCAATCTTCCTTAAGGCCATTCCCGGCCTTCACGATCCGCTTCTGGTCGAACATATCCACGAACTCATACGATGGTCATCTAAACTTGGGCCTAGCACCCTTGTGACCCTACCACCTGGCGGGACCACCCAGAACTGACCCCACCTACATCCGGGCTACGGGTTGACCCGCAACACGCCCTCAACCCGACCCTCCGTCGCGCCAACTCTTGCTCCTCGGTACGGAACAATCTTACCAATTCACATCATGACAGCTACCACTTTCATTTCACACAACTCACGGAATTAACCCACAATACATTATAAGCAAACCAAGTATTTCGACAAAGCCTAACCGTAAAATCTCTTATTCAAGCCGGCCTTACCTCTAAGGTCTCAATGTGTAATATTCTAAGGTTCATACCTTCCCTGACCCCACACTTCTTCTTTCGACTATCCATGTCTCTAAACCACAATACACACAAAGCTATCTGTACATAGCACTCAACATACAATCATCGTATCACGCATGCAAAACTCTAGAGGGTTAAGGATATACCTGAAAAGATAGGCGGTTCAAAGGACCGCTAAAACTGGGAACTTCCACCGCGACCTCTGTCGTGGCCTGCCGGTGTATGAACATCCTGCCTAGCTATGGAAGGTGAAGAACCCGCAACTGATCTCGTAGTCTGTGCTATCCTACCAGTGCTACCCCTGGTCGGATAGTCTCTCGTCAAATGGCCCTGTTGGCCGCAAGAATAACAATCTCCCAAGTTAGTACGACACTCTCCCTTATGAAGTTTTCCACAACAGCCACACTGAGACAAGGGCGACCTCATTCGGCGAGCACTCCTACTCCCCTGAAAATCTGAAACCTGGGAGCCCTGACCTGCTCCTGAATATCCCGAAGGTCCCGAAGGTTGTAGAGGACCACTCTGTACTGGCGGAGGTACATAACTAGTCTGCTGCTGAGGCGGTCCGCCTCGAAAGTTATCAAAGGACCCTGTTGTTCTGGCCCTCTTCTGCTGATCATGGTCATTCCGTCGACCTCTCCGCTCCTCACATCCAAGTGCATAAGCCTGCTGTTATACCCCGTATTTCCATAGTATGTACGTAGGGGCGTACGTACAAAAAGTTTAGCCTTAAGTAGGCATAATGGACGATTTTGGGCACAACTCACAAAACGGATGGTTTTCCGACGAAACGTTTTACAAAACTTGCGTAGGGTAAATTACGGCTATGCCATTTCTAATTTTTGCAGATTTTTCCGAGAGACGGAACCTTTTTGGGCCAACGAGAGGGTGACACTTGTCACCCTCAAGTGGACGGCTAAAGGGGCTTTTGCCTTGGACGATTGGGAGGGTTTTGAGGCCTAAGACATGGGCCATTGTTTGTGGAGTGATTTGAGGAGTAGGTTAGGGGGCACTTGGGCAAATCTTGGCCCTCCACTTGCCCCCCACTTGGCTTGATCATGGCCCTTGGTTGCACTATAAATACCCCTCCCTTTGAAGACTTCTTCATCACAAATCTCCAAGTCTAAAATCCTCCTCCCCCCCTTGTGAGCTCTCGTCCTAGCCTCACTTCTCCCCCCCCTCTAGAAAGCCTAGCCGAAACACCCCTCTCCCCCCCTCTAGCCTAGTGGCTTTGGCCGAGGGCCTCCCCCCCCTTGGTAGAAGTTGTCTTCCAAGTTTAGTCACTATTCCAAAATACCCTAGCCCCAAATCCCTTTTAGTAGTTTAGTAGAAGTTGTTGGAAACTTCTAAAGGTTCTTGGAGCTATCGGAGCGTGCAAACTAGGAGCTAAACCTTGCTCAGGATCGACTTTTAACTTGGATAATTTTGGGCTTATCGAGGTAAATATCTTGTCCTTCTATTGTAATTGGATATTACATATAAGAATAGTTAAGACTTGAGTATAAGATAAAGAAGGATATTGAAGAATAGAATTGAACTGTTATCACAGTAGAAGGGTATAACAGAAGAAGAATTAAACTGTACTTACATAGGACTGTTTTTACAGTAGACTTGTATAGCTTACCGGGTAGGGAAGTGCTGCCCAAATTTCCGTAGATTAAAGAACCCTCTGCTTAGAATAGTCTACAGAGTAGTCTAGACATTGATAGACGTATCTGACTATTATAGGTTGATTCTCTGCGCGCGACATATTCGACTTGGCAGGTGGATTTCGCCGAGAAGGTATGTGATTCTTCTTATACTCTTAAGCATGATATTTTAAAATATATATATATAGTACGGTAGACGTACATGTGTTAACTGAATAATAATTACGGCAATGTCTTTTGACTTAAGCCTGAATAATAATTACGGCAATGTCTTTTGACTTAAGCCTGAATAATAAAGATCTTAAAATCTTTCAAAAGGAATTATAAATCAGTTTTGAAAGAAGAAGAATATTTGAAAGGAGTTTAAGAGTTATACTAGCTTTATGGGAAGTTAAGTATAACGACTTAAGAATGATGAAAGGAACAGTTTACTTATGTGTTTATAAAAGATTTATATTGATCTCTGGAAAGTATAATAAAAATGGTTTGATGTGTAGACATAATATGATGCTATGTGTGTTAGTGTCTTGTATCATTTGTATAAGAGAGTATTCTTGTTGTGCTTATGTTGTTTAACGATAAGCTGTTATGTTAGTATAACATCACTCACCTCTCGACATGATACCGGGGGTTAAGCTGCCCTCCGATGCGTGGTAGACTCGGTGATGCAGGACCATGATTCGAGAATACCTCATGCGGGTCCAGGGGACCTATGCGGAGCTACGAGAGTTCCAGGTTAGTGTGCGGGGTTATACCTCATGCGGTCTATGTGGCCATGCGGACTACGAGTCCAGGACGATGCCGAGGAGTAGCTACCCTCGATGCGGGGTTATACCTCATGCGGGCCTATGTGAGTGGCCTATGCGGACTACGGGAGTCCAGGATTTGGCTTGCATAATGATACTATGGGCGATTGGCCCTGCTTCGATCATTCGCAGCCTAGAAAAGACCTGTTACAGTTTACCTATTGTTGCTCTTGTTTATGATGTGGCACTATGTGCGGTTACATTGGTTGTTTCGTGCATATTTGTAAATTGGTTTTAAAATGATATGATTTCATTTAAGTATTTTACAGTTTCACATACTTAGTACCTGTTGTACTGACCTCCTTTGGGGTGCTGCGTTCATGCCGCAGGTAAGGGCAAGCAGGTGCTAGATCCGCATCCTTAGGATATTTGCTTTGGTGTCAGGAGCTCCATCTTCTCCGGAGGCTCGACTTTTGGTATGGTTCTCCCTGTGTTGTAGATATATGTCCATTCAGGGTATGGCGGGGCCCTGTCCCGCCATAGTTGTCTACTTCCTTAGAGGTCTGTAGTACTATTGTACAGTTGGGATGTAACTGCCAAACTTTGATGTATATATATGCCGAAAGGCGAAGTTTTCTCATATAAACTGTGTCTCAATTTACATTGCTTCATGTCTTGTTTTTATATTCCGCTGGTTTTTCTCTGATGTATGACTACTTGGGTGCCCGGGTAAGGCACCAGTCATGGGCCCCGGAACGGGTCGTAACAAAAGTGGT
Source organism: Przewalskia tangutica (assembly GCA_029844215.1). Taxonomy (NCBI): domain Eukaryota; kingdom Viridiplantae; phylum Streptophyta; class Magnoliopsida; order Solanales; family Solanaceae; genus Przewalskia; species Przewalskia tangutica. Next base: position 95,281,013 of record CM056719.1, read on the forward strand.
ATCAGAGCAGTTAATCCTCGGAAAGTGTCTACAGACCGTATCTAGTAGAGTCTTGATTATCGGTGTGTTGTGCACCGCACCAATAATCAGGAGGTTATAGGATATTTAGGATTGGTTTCCATTCTTCTCACTCTGAGATCGTGCCTTAGAGTTGTGTTATAAGTTGGACCCCTCTAACGTGTTCCTTTTACATGTGATTATGCCTCCACGTAAGGCAACCGGGCCCGAGGCGGCAAGGCAGCAGGAGCTACTAGTGGGACACCTAGAGTCACGAGGCTCGTGCCCGATCTATACCCGACGACGAGTTACGACGCCGCCGACCCGGGAGGTTTAGGGCGCGGCGGTGGTGATGAGACCCAGACCACACCTCGGTCCACACTGGAGCGGATGAGATGGGTTACAGAGAGATGGCCCGATTATTGGCGTGATCGTGGCGAACACGAGGCAGTGGATGCGGCGATTCGATTCCGGCCCGATAGTACCCGTGGTTCACACGAGGGCGATTTGAGGCTACGGGATTTCCTGAGTTGTAGCCCGCCAGAGTTCTACGGGTCGAGGCCTGAGGATGATCCGCAGGAGTTCATCCGTCAGTTACAGAGGATCATGCGGGTGATCAAGGCTTCAGAGACCGAGTCCGTGACCTTCGGTTCGCATCGGCTACGTGATACCGCAGTCGATTGGTTTGATTCGTGGGAGTTATCCCGGGGAGAGCACGCGTCCCCAACTACTTGGGATGAGTTCTCGGAGGCTTTTCTCACTCACTTCTTGCCTCCACAGATGAGGAGGGCACGGGCCGACAGATTTTTGTTGCTGAGACAGAGAGGACGCACAGTTAGGGAGTACAACGTTGAGTTTGATTCGTTGGCTCGATATGTCCCTGCGTTGGTAGAAAATATGGAGGACAGGGTGCATCGTTACATCACCGGGCTAGATGATTATATGGCCGAGTCTTGTGCGGGTGTGTCTCTTCAGCCAGGCATGGATATTACCCGCATGCAGGCTCATGCACTTGGATACGAGGAGCGTAGAGGCCGACGGGTTGACAGACAGCAGCAGAAGAAGACCAGGACGGCAGGGTCTTTTGGTGGCTATCGTGGTGGCCGACCTCAGCAGCAGTCTAGATTTGAACCACAACCAGCTCAGAGCACTCTGCCGTCCTCCGCACGGAGATATTCGAGGCGGACCGGGGCCCCGGACTTGAGCGTCGAGCGGCGAGATCGCCGATCGGGACCACCCGCCGGTGTGGCCGATGCGGTAGATCCGCCGGGAATTGTGGTGCGCTACGGGAGTTTGTTACTGATTGTGGCGCAGGTCACTTTGCGGCTTGTCCGACTAAGAGCGTATGCAGATGGTAGGGTCACCTACGAGTTCTTTCACGGGTCTTCTTCATCTCCTACGGTTACTCGCCCCGGAGGGCAAGGTACTCATGGGCCAGCAGGTCGCGGCAGAGGTCGTGGCGCGGGTCCCAGTTCTAGCGGTCCTCAGAACCGTATTTATGCCTTGTCCAGCCGGCAGGATCAGGAGGCCTCACCTGATGTCGTCACAGGTACCTTATCAGTTTCTGGATTTGATGTGTATGCCTTGATAGATCCGGGTTCTACTCTATCCTATATATCTCCCCTTATTGCTAGTAGGATAGGGATAGAGCCTGAGTCCATAGACCCTTTCGAGGTAGCTACGCCAGTGGGTGATTCGGTGGTAGCTCGGCGGGTATATAGGGCTTGTCCAGTGACCATTTGCAGTCGTCAGACCCTAGCCGACTTGATAGAGTTGGATATGACTGATTTCGACGTGATCATGGGTATGGATTAGCTAGCTTCTTGCTACGCCAATGTAGACTGCAGGGAGAGAGTAGTACGGTTCCAGTTTCCTAAGGATCCGGTTGTTGAGTGGCAGGGGAACACGGTGTCGCCGAGGGGTAGGTTTATTTCCTACCTCAAGGCTAGGAAGATGGTGCAGAAGGGGTATATCTACCATCTCATTCGGGTGTTTGATACTGAGGTTGCGGTACCAGATTTTCATCGGGCCCAGAGTCGAGTTCCCAGACGTGTTTCGACGACCTCCGGGTATCCTCCCGAGAGGAGATAGAGTTCAGATCGATGTCGCTGCGGACACTCGGCCTATTTCCATTCCGCCATACAGGATGGCACCGGCCGAGTTGAGAGAGTTGAAGGACCAGCTGAGAGATTTGCTGGAGAAGGGCTTCATAAGTCCTAGTGTTTCTCCCTGGGGAGCGCCGGTATTGTTCGTGAAGAAGAAGGACGGGACGCTGCGCATGTGTGTTGATTACAGACAGCTGAACAAGGTGACCATTAAGAACAGATACCCCCTTCCGTGATTGATGATTTGTTCGACCATTGCAGAGCGCGAGATGTTTCTCAAAATTGATCTGCGATCGGGCTATCATCGTGCACGAGTCGAGAAGCGGATGTCCTAGGATCGCATTCGGACGATCAGACGCATTATGAGTTTAGGGTTATGTCTTTCGGGTTGACCAATGCTCCGGCGGTATTTATGGATCTGATGAACCGAGTGTTCAAGACATTTTTGGACACGTTTGTGATAGTGTTCATTGATGACATCTTGGTTTATTCACGCTCAGAGCAGGAGCATGCGGAACATTTGAGGACTGTGCTGTGAGTTCTTCAGGACCAGCAGTTGTACGCCAAGTTTTCCAAATGTGAGTTTTGGTTAACTTCGGTGGCTTTTCTTGGGCATATTGTCGGGGCTGATGGCATTCGTGTCACGACCCGAACCTGGGCCCGTGACTGGTGCCTTACCCCGGGCACCCTAGTGATACAACATCAGAGAAAATCAGCGAAAATAAAACATAAACATGAAATAAGAGATTTGATTAAATAAACAGGCTAACCAAAACTGTTGCCTTCTGTATATATACATAAAAACCCGAACAGTTATCATTTTACAGACGCTGCCCACAACAGTACTACAGACCTCTAAGATAGTGACAACAACTATGATGGGACAGGGCCCCGCCATACCCCTGAATGTACAAGAATCTACAGACTCAGGGTAACATACCAAAAAATAAGCCTCCGAAGAAATGGGGCTTCCCGACACGCTGAACTGTGATCCTATGAGCGAGGATCCACAACCGATGTACTTCTACCTGCGGCATGAACGCAGCCCCAAGGAGGTCGATAACAGTACCAAGTATGTGAAATCAGAAATACGTAAATAAAATCATAATAGTCTATATAAAGCAGGAGACATGTATGATAACCAAACTACAGTTCACAACATAAAAACATATGTCAAGTCGTGACTCACGCTCAAGTCATCCTCACGCCCGTGGAACTCCTTCCTCACCGCCAGCGATCTAGGTATAAATCATGTGGAATACGTGTCCCGCCATCCCGGGACTCGGTGAGAATCATGTGGAATACGTGTCGGCCCATCCGTGGGACTCGGTGAGAATCGGATGAAATACGTGTCCCGGCCCATCTCGTGGGACTCGGTGAATAATCAGATGGAATACGTGTCCCGGCCCATCCCATGGGACTCGGTGAAGAATCAGATGAAATACGTGTCCCGGCCCATCCCATGGGACTCGGTGAAGAATCGTTCATAACAAATCAGCCGGCCCTCCATCGAGAGACGCGGTGGTATAGAAATACAGTATTTGCACAACAAGGCTATCAAACACAAACATAGGCAAGTTACACACAACTCAAGTTTATTTTAGGCCAAAGTCCAGGTTCTGAACCCAAAGTATTACATACGTTAAATTCTTTTTAAAAGGTTCATTTCTTTTATAAAGGTCACCCGATACCCGTAGTATAAAAATAGGGTGACTCACATTTTTAGGTAAACCCAAACACTTTCCTTTTCAACATCAAGTAACAACATTCTTTTCCCTAAGTTCAAGTTTGCCTAATTTCAAGTACTTAAGTCTCATATTTTAGAAAGGTTTCATAGTTCATAGTCTTAATCACTTAAGAATATGATTCTCTTTTAAACAATTTTGCGAAAACATATGCCTTATATGTGAGTAGGTTATTATGGTTCATAATCAATCTTATTAAAGCAGTCATGATCTAGGAAATGTAATATCATTTTGTCTCATCTTAGCTTCTATGCAGATGGAGGTTTCTACTGGTTCTAATAATACTTAATTAGTCAAAACATTTCCTTTTATTAACGCTGCAGTGGTTTGTCGATACTCATTCTGATTTCCAAAATCAGTAAAACATTTTTCCTTTTAAAAACCAAGTACTCATTACTCACGAATGAGGTTTCACACAAAGTTCATATTAATTCATTCAAGTCAAGTCTCTTATCTTTTAAGATCAAGTCTCTTAACTTCTAAAAATCAGTAAACCATTCTCTTTATCTCTCTTAAGACGTTATACCTAACTTCCCATAAAGCAAGTATAACTCTTATGTTTTCAAAACCAAGTATTACTCTTCTTTCAAAAAGGTTTCTTATTTCTTTTGAAATACTTCAAGATTTTTCTTATTCAGGCTTAAGTCAAAAGACATTGCCGTACAACTACATTCAGTTAGCACACGTACGTCTACCGTACTATATATATATATATTTTATTCAGGCTTAAGTCAAAAGACATTGCCGTACAACTATGTTCAGTTAGCACACGTACGTCTACCGTACTATATATATATATATTTAGTTAAAAATATCATGCTCAAGAGTATAGGAAGAATCACATACCTCGCGACGATTATCGACTATAAGCAAAACGCTCCACGGCTATAACCCGGCTAGCCTTGTCCACCTTCCAAGTAGCACATGCTACTCGCAGAACATTCAACCAATGAAGGTTATCGACCATCAGTAAATACATCTATGTAAGTACAGATTAATCTTCTACTTAATATTCTTCCGATGTGATTTGGTTCAATTCTTTTACGTAATATCCTTCTATTACAGTTCAATTCTCTTCTATGAATCTTATATTCATTTTTATACAACTACAGTATGTAATTTCTAATTACAATAGAAGGATAGGATTATTTACCTCGGTAAGCCCAAAATTATCCAAGTTTAATGTCGATCCTGAGCAACGTTTAGCTCCTACTCCGGGTGCTCCAACCCGCTCCAAACAACCCTTAGAAGTTCTACGCAACTTCTTCTTAACACTTCAACCGGTTATGAAGGTTTTCCTTAGGGTTTCGTTTTTGTGACTAAAGGGAATATAGTAGTATTTCCGGGCTCTACGTATAGAGGTAACTTTGGAAAGTACTACAAGGTATTTGGGCTAGAGTATTTTGGCATTACAACAATACTTGGAGAAGTATTTCTCAACCAAGGGAAGGGTATTTATACGAGACAACTAGGCAAGGGGGGGGGGTAGGCTCGGCTAGAACACTACAAAGGGGGAGGGGTGCTCTCGGCCAAGGCCTCACTAAGGGGGAGGGGTGTTGTGGACGAGAAACTATCAAAGGGGAAGAAGGGTTTCAAGACTTGGAAAATGTCTAAGTGTGGATGAAATAACTCATCAACTAAAGGGGTATTTATAGGTCAAGCAATGGCCAACCAATGGCCAAGATGAAGCCAAGTGGTAGGCAAGTGTAGGGCTAGGATTTACCCATGTGTACCTTATCCATCTACCACCAAAATATCACAAATATCCTACCAACCCCTTGACCCTTAAATCGTCCAACTTGCCGCCCATTTCAACGCCCAATATGAGGGTGACACATGTCACCCTCCCGTTGGTCCAAAATGTTTCATCTCTCGGAAAAATCCACAAAAATAATAAATGACATAGCCGTATTTTTCCCTTCGCGAGTCTTGTAAAACGTTTCGTCGAAAAATGATTCCTTTCGGTACTTGTGAACAAAAATTTCGGCCCTAGCCTACTTTAAAGCTCAAACTTTTCTACGTACGCCCCACGCATATACTCTGGAAAATACGGGGTATAACATTCTCCCCTCCTTAGAAACATTCGTCCCGAATGTTCCTTCTCAAGACGGATAACGATGAAGTCCTTCTTAACATAAACAAGTTGCCAATGCCACACACGGCCACAAAAATAACGCATGTTTGTTCCTTCCCTTGCTCGTCGTACCCTCCTCGTATACTCGAGTTCTTCCTAATAAACTTACCACATTTCTGTCATTGCTTCAGTTTCCAAAATCTCATCACGCCCTTCCGGGGTGATACCTTCAAGAAGACCCACCGTCAACCTGAACTCCAAGTGTCGACGCCAATTATCCGCACGACTTCTGTTGCTTCTGAGCTGCAATAACCCCTACTGGATAAGCTTCAACTTATCCACATCCTGCTGGATCAAGTACGGACCAACTATCTGAACTTTGCCAACCTCGAACCAACCGACTGGCAACCTACACTTCCGCCCCTACAAGGCGTCATAAGGCGATATCCGAATACTGATATGGTAGCTATTATAATACACACTCAACCAAGAGGCGAATACTCCTTACAGCTACCCCTGAAATCCAAACACTGGCCCGAGGGCGAATGCGATACTAAGACTCATCTGAGTTCCTAACCCTGCCTGGTAAAACCTCCAGAAAAAGAAATAGCCATAACATGGGCTTCATGCGTATTAAGGTGAAAGTAGGCACCTCGTGCACCTTACCACCTTCCCCGATGTAACATCTCGCATAACCCTCTGCCGAGTAAACAGTCCTGACTGAAGGACAAGATGGGCTGACCTCATCGGCCCGACTTCCGGTCGAACGCTTCCACGAACTCGTACGATGGCTACCCAAACCTGGGCCTAGCACTCTTGTGACCCTACCACCTGGCGGGACCACCTCGAGCTGACCCCACCTCAATCCGGGTTACGGGTTGGCCCGCGAATGCTCCTCGACCCGACCCCAAATCGCGCCAAACTTCTTGTTCACTGATGCGGAACAATCTTACTAATTCACGTCATGAAAGCTACCACTTCCATCTCACACTACCCATGGACTTATCCCACAACACATTTATACGCAAACCAAGTATTTCAACAAAGACTAACCGTAAAATCTTTTATTCAAGATGACCTTACATCTAAGGTCTCAACATGAAATATTCTAAGGTTCACACTTTCCATGCCCCCATACATATCCTTTCAACTAACCATGCTTTCTAACTCATAACCAACATAACGCTATCCGTACATAGCACACAATAATAATGTCATCATATCATGCATACAAATCTCTAGAGGGTTAAGGATATACCTGAATCTACCGCTCCACTCTAATCATAGGCACGCTGTAGTAGGCGTATAGTAGAAGGCGATGAACTCGCCATCGACCCGTGGTGAGTCATTCTGCTGCATCCTTCCTATTAGGACGGTTTCGTCATATGGCCTCGACGGCCGCGGGAAAACAAGCACGCAAAAAGACGACATTCCGGGATGGCGCTCGCCACATCGTGCACACCGAGAAAACACGAACCCGTGGCTAGAACCCATGTATATCTCGTGAACGAAGCCACGGAGCCCCGACTCAGCCTCGAATACCCCGAACGCCTCAAGATCGCGCGGAAGACCACTGCACCGGGCGGAGATACATAACTAGTTCGCCGAGGCCCACCTCGAAAGTTACCAAAGGACCCTGCTATTCTGGCCCTCTTCTACTGATCCTGGTCATTCCGTCGACCTCTCCGTGCCTCACATCCTAGTGCATGGGCTTGCATGCGAGCAATGTCCATGCCCGGCTGAAGAGCTACACCCGTACAAGCCTCTACCAAGTAATCATCTAGCCCGGTGACGTAGCGGTGTACTCTGTCCTCCATATCAGCTACTACAGCGGGAACATACCGAGCTAATGAGTTGAACTCCACATTGTACTCTCTAACCGTCCGCCCGTCCTGCCTCAACGTCAAAAATCTGTCGGCCCGAGCCCTCCTCATCTGTGGGGGCAAGAAATGTGCAAGAAAAGCCCTTGAGAACTCGTCCCAAACGGCTGGAAGTGCATGCTCTCCCCGGGACAGCTCCCACGAATCAAACCAGTCGACTTCAGTATCACGCAGCTGATGCGAACCCAAAACCACCGACTCTGCCTCTGAGACTCTGATCACTCTCATGATCCGTCAGAGTCGGATAAACTCCTGAGGGTCATCCTCAGCTCTCGATACATAGAACACTGGCGGGCTACAATTCAGAAAGTCCCGTAGTCTCAAACTGTCTGCTCGGGGGTGAACTACGGGTGCTACTGGGATCGAATGCTGCGTCCAGCCTTTCTCATATCTATCCACGACCGCCATGAATCGGGCCATCTCCTTGTACTTATCTCATCTCGCTTCCAGCCGGACTGGAGGCTCGTGCATCAGTAGTCTCGAAGCCACCGCTGCGCTCTAAACTCGCTGGCCGTGGCGGCCGCAAAACTCGCCGTCGGAAGCACTATCTCGTGTAACGATCGGGCCTCGCCTGCAGAACCCTCCGTGCTCTACTCACGCTCCTCGCTGCCTTGCCTTCGGGCCCGGGTTGCTTACGCGAGGCATAATCGTAAAGGAAAGGAATACGTCAGAGGGGTCCAACTTATCACACAACTCTAAGGCACGATCTCAGAATGAGAAGAATGGAAACCAATCCTAAATGTCCTATAGCCTCCTGATTATAGATGTGGTGCACAACACACCGATAATCAAGACTCTACTAGACACGGTCATGACACTTTCCGAGGATTAATCGCTCGATACCACTTTTGTCACGCCCGCACTGCCTGGATCGTGCCATACCCGCACCTGGTGATACAACATCGAGAAAATCAGCGGAAATAAAACATAAACATGAAATAAGAGATTTGATTAAATAAGCAAGCAACCAAAATTGTTGCCTACAGATATATACATAAAACCCGAACGATTATCCTTTTACTGACGCCCACAAATGATTACTCTGCACCTAAGAAAGTGACAACAACTATGGCGGGACGGGGCCCATTGTCACGACCCAAACCGGTCCGTGGCGGTGCCTTACCCCGGGCACCCTAGTGATACAACATCAGAGAAAAACCAGCGGAAATAAAAACTTAAACATACAAATAGATATGGATCAAGATAAAAGAAAATAGGCCAACCAAAACGGTTTCCTTTCAGCATATATATATATATCGACCTTTGAACGATTCTAATCCTTACAACCCCGCCCACAACAAAGGTTACAGCACTTAAGATTTTTACAACAACTATGACGGACGGGGCCCCGCCATACCCAGAATGTACAAAACCTACTGCACTGTGGTAACATACCAAAAGACAAGCCTCCAAGGAACGGAGCTTCCCAATCTGTTGAAATGTGATCCTATAAGCGGGGATCGACGGTAGATGTACCTTCTACGCCGGCATGAACGCATTCCGAAGGAGGTCGATCTTATTATACCGTATTTCCAGGTATATGCGTGATGGCGTACGTATAATAATTTGAGCCTTAAGTTAGGCAAGGTTCAAATTTGTACACAACACCCGATTAAAGTCGTTTTCTGACGAAACGTTTCCACAGCTTTCGTAGGGAAAATTCCGGCTATGTCATTTAAAAAATTTGCGGATTTTTCCGAGAGACGAAATATTTTGGACCAACGGGAGGGTGACATGTGTCACCCTCACATTGGATGAAGGTTGGACGGCATTTGGACGAAATGGAGCACTTTAGTTGGTAGGATATTTTGTGCAAGTGGTTGTGGTAGATGGATAAGGTGCACTTGGCTTAAATCTAGCCCTACACTTGCCTTACACTTGGAAGAATCTTGGCCATTGGTTGGTCCTTTCTTGACCTATAAATACCCCCCTTGTTGAAGAGTTATTTCATCCTAAAGTGAGCAATCTTTCTAAGTCTCAAATACTCCCTCCCTCTTGTCTTAAAATCGTCCAAAGCCCTCCCCCTTTGAGAGCCTAGCCAGGCGAAACCCCTTTGAGTGAGGCTTGGCGTGGTACCCCCACTAGCCTAGTTGTATCGTATAAATACCCCCCTTTGTGGTATAGAAATACTCTCCTACTATTGTTATAATGCCCAAAATACTCTAGCCCATATACCTTATAGTACTTTCCAAAGTACCTTTATACTAAAAACCCTGAAAGTGCGATTATACCTCATTTAGCCACTAAACTAAACCCTAAGGAAAAATATTCACCCGTAGTTGAAGTTAAGTAGAAGTTGTGTAGACACTTCTAAGGGTTTCTTGGAGCGCTTGGAGCGCACGGAGTAGAGCTAAACCTTGTTCGGAGCGACATTTAACTCGGATAATTTTGGGCTTATCAAGGTAAATATCTTGTCCCCCTATTGTAATTGGAAATTACATGATTGTTAGAATATATAGTTGAAGTATACTATATATAGAATGAATATTGAATAGAACGGAACGTAGTTCGCCTACAATGTCTTTTGACTTAAGCTGAATAAGAATTGAGCGAATCACATAAGGCTAATAAAGAGAAAATCGAACTAAACTGTAATTACATGAGGTCAGTATTACTGAGACTTGTGTAGCATTACTGTGTAGTACAATTTTACACGTCCGGTTTGCCGTGTTAACCCCCCCTGGTTGGCTGGGTAGCCGGCCTCGATAAGGGAGGAGATTTACGCTGTTGCGGGGAGAGTCTTCGAATTTTCTGTAGAATATGGAACGTTGAGATCTAGATGTTAATAAGCGCCTTGTGGCCTTATAGGTTGAAGTACTACGTGTGGTGCAATCTACGTGGCTTAAGGAGTAGCCGACTGTTTGAGGTACTTGGAGCATTTTGCTATTAGTCGATAATCGTCGCGAGGTATGTGAACCTCTTCCTATCTTTTCCAGCATGATATGTGTATAACTATGTAGTACGGTAGACGTACATGTGTTAAATGTATTTGATTGGTTTAAAACATAAAGGGTTATAACGGCTTTATGGGAAGTTGGTTATAACAGCTTTATGTAGGTTAAGAAATGCCTTGTGGTTTTTAAAGGGTAACTGATTTGACTTATAACTGACTTAATGTGTGACCATAAAGAACTTGAAGTATTTCAAAAGATTAAGAATCCTTTTTTTTGAAAGAAGAGTAATACTTGGTTTTGGAAACATAAGAGTTATACTAGCTTTATGGGAAGTTAGGTATAACGTCTTAAGGGAGGAAAAATGAATGGTTTATTGATCTTAAAAGATAAGAGACTTGACTTGAATGAGTTAATATGAGTTTTGTGTGAAACCTCATTCGTGAGTAATGAGTACTTAGTTTTTAAAAGGAATAATGTTTTACTGATTCGGAAATCAGAATGTGTATCGACAAACCACTGCAGCGTTAATAAAGGAAAATGTATTAAATAAATGAAGTATTATATTAAAACCAGTAGAAACCTCCATCTGTATAGAAGCTAAGATGAGACAAAAATGATATTACATTTTCTAGATCATGGCTGCTTAATAAGATTGATTATGAACAGGAATAACATACACTCATATAAGGCATATGTTTTCTCAGATTGTTTAAAAGAGAATTATATTCTTAAATGATTAAGACTATGAACTATGAAACTTTTCTAAAATAAAGAGACTTGAGTAAGTGAAATTAGGCAAACTGGAACTTTAGGGAAAAGAATGTTGTTAAGAAGGAAAGTGTTTTGGTTTACCTAAAAATGTGAGTCACTCTATTTTTTATATATACGGGTATCGGGTGACTTTTATAAAAGGAATGAATCTCTTTAAAAGGAATTTAACGTACGTAGTACTTTAGGGTTAAAACCCGGACTTTGGCATAAAATGAAAGTACTTTGAGTTGTGTATGACTTGCCTATGCTTGTTGTGGTGAAACACGCCTATCTTGTGATGATAGCCTTTGTTGTGCAAGTGTTGTATTTACGTATTACCGCGCGTCTCGATGGAGGCGGTTGACTTGTGAGAACTTACTTGGGCGTCTTGGCGCGACGGAAGAATTCCACGGTATGTTTCCATTTTGATTGTTGTCTTGATTGATTGATGTTACATGGACATGTCTACACCGATCAGAATTCCGGGACATATGGCCATGCAGCAGGGTTGATCACCCAGTATATTGTTGTTGATGTTACATGGACGTGTCTACACCGATGCAGAATTCCGGGGGCATGTGGCCATGCAGCATTGTCATTATTGTTGCATCATGGATATGTTTACACCGTCGCAATTCCGGGCATGCGCCATGATGCGAACATGATTGGTGTTGTGGGCGTGAGACCCATAGTTATATTTTAGTGATGACTTTGAGGCGTGAGTCCACGACTTGATCTTTTATGTTGCATCTCGTATTTTGGTCATCATACATGTCTCACGATTTATATAGATCGTTATGATTTAACTACTGATTTTCGCCACATACTTGGTACTGTTGTGATCGACCTCCTTCGGGCCGTTCACGCCGCAGTAAGTACATCGTTGTCGATCCAGCTTTTAGGATCACCTTTCAACGTATTGAAGCTCCGTTCCTTGGAGGCTTATCTTTTGGTATGTGTTCCACGAGTTGTAGGTTCTTGTACATTCGTGGTATGGCGGCCTGTCCATCATAGTTATTGTAAATCTTAAGTCCGTAGAATCGTTGTGGGCAGGGTTGTAAAAAGGATTAAACTGTTCAGGGTTTGTATATATTTATGCAGAAGGCAACTGTTTTGGTTGGCCTGTTTACTTATAATATCTCTTATTTCATGTTCATGTTTTATTTCCGCTGATTTTCTCTGATGTTGTATCACTAGGGTGCCCGGGGTAAGGCACCAGTCACGGGCCCGGGTTCGGGTCGTGACAAAAGTGGTATCAGAGCAGTTAATCCTCGGAAAGTGTCTACAGACCGTGTCTAGTAGAGTCTTGATTATCGATGTGTTGTGCACCACATCTATAATCAGGAGGCTGCAGGACATTTAGGATTGGTTTCCATTTCTTCTCATTCTGAGATCGTGCCTTAGAGCTGTGTGATAAGTTGGACCCCTCTGACGTATTTCGTTTTTACCAGTTATGCCTCCGCGTAAGGCGACCCGGGCCCAGGTGGGCAAGGCAGCTGAGGGAGCTGCTAGTGAGATACAGAGGAGTACGAGGGCGCAGGCCCGCCAAGACGAGACAGTACTTCCGACGGCGAGTTTCGCGACGCCGCCAGCACCAGCAGAGTTTAGAGCCGCAGCAGTGGCTGCTGAGACTACAGTACCTGAGCCTCCAGTCCCACGGTCTGGGGAAAAAGAGATGGGTTACAAGGAGATGGCGATTCGCCGTGGTCGTGGCCGAGATATGAGGATAGGTGGGACGCAGCGGCCCGATGACCAGCCGTTCACCCTAGATCGGATAGTTTGAGGCTACGAGACTTCTCGAGATGTAGCGCGCCGAGTTCTACGGTCGAGGCACGAGGATGATCCGCAGGAGTTCATCCGACAGCTTGCGGATCATGAGAGTGATCAAGGCTTCGAGACCGAGTCGGTGGTCCTAGGTTCGCATCGGACGCGTGATACCGCATGATCGGTTTGATTCGCGAGCTGTCCCGGAGAGAATGCACTTCCACCATTTGGGACGAAGTTTTCGGGGCCTTCCGGCACATTTCTTGCCTCCACGGATGAGGAGGGCTCGGGCCGGCAATTTTTGATGTTGAGGCGAGCCCGCGATTGGGAGTACAATTTGAGTTTGACTCATTGGCGGTATGTTCCGCATTAGTAGCTAGTATGGAGGATCGAGTGCACCGATATATTACAGGCTTGATGATTACCTAGCGAGAGTTGTTGGTGTAGCCCTTCACCGGCATGGACATTGCCCGCACGCAGCTTATGCACTTGGATGTGAGGAGCGGAGAAATCGACGGAATGGCCGAGATCGAGAAGAGGCCGTAATGCGAGATCCTTTGGTGACTTTCGAGGCGGACCGCCTGCCAGCGATCTAGTTTTGTACCTCCGCCATGCAGTGGTCCTCCACAACCTTCGTGGCATCCAGAGTATTCGAGAGCGGTCGAGCTCGAGGTTCGAGTTTCCGAGTAGGGTGTTGGCGGATGCACCACCCTACCCGGTGTGGTCGATGGTAGACCGCATTTCGGGAGTGTCGTGGTGCCAAGGGAGCTTGTTATTTTGCGGCAGCGGGCCATTTTTGCGAAGAATCATCCGACCAAGGGTAGCACGGATGTTACGACTCACCTTCGTGGATCGATGGTGGTTCATCGCCTTCTATTATGCGCCTGCAGTGTGCCTATGATTAGAGTGGAGCGGTAGATTCAGGTATATCCTTAACCTTCTAGAGACTTGTATGTATTAATGTTATGATGATGTGTTAAGTGTTATGTTCGGATAGCTTTGTGCTAAAATGTGATTTAGGGACACAGTTGGTAAAAAGGGTAAGCACAGTGAGAAAATGATGAACCTTAGGATATTACAGTTGAGACCTTAGATGTAAGCGCCGCTGAGTACAAGATTTTGCGAGTGATCCTTGTCGGAATACATTTTATGCCGAGAATGTGTTGTGTGATAATTTCCTTGAGTAGTGTAAAATGGAAGTGGTAGCTTTCATGACCTGTAGAGGTAAGATTGTTCCGGATCGGGGAACAAGAGCGTGATGCGTAAGTGGGTCGGGTTGGGGCCATGTTGCGGGCCAACCCACGGCCTGTTTCGAGTGGGTCACTGCAGGTGGTCCTGCCAGGTGGCAGGGTCACGAGGGTGCTAGGCCCAAGATTAGATGACCATCGTATGAGTTCGTGGATACGTTCGACCAGAATCAGTTCGTGAAGGCCGAGAATGGCCTTAGAGGAGATCGAGGCTAGTAAGATGATCAAGTTTGGAGGTAGTGACTCCAAAGTTTTGGAAACTGAAGTATGGTATGTATACTAGAGAGAGTTCGAGTGTTCGAGAAGGATACAACGAGATAGGGGAGAAGTGAACGTGTGTGATCGTTTCTTTTGAGAAATGAATGTGCGAAGGGATTATGTTTTTAGACCTTGGTGGGAACTCTTGTGATAAACAGAGGTAATTCCTTGTTGGCTTGGATTTGGGTTTTCGCGCGCATGTTATTTTGTGGCCAGATGTGGCATGTTTGGTTTCGTAAGTATAGTAGTGAAGGCTATACCGGCACGTGTTTGTTTTGAGACTGAGAAGGAACATTCGGGACGAATGTTTCTAAGGGGGGAAGAATGTTATACCCCGTATTTCCAGAGTATGTACGTGATGGCGTCGATAATAATTTGAGCCTTAAGTTAGGCAAGTTTCAAATTTGTACACAACACCCGATTAAAGTCGTTTACGACGAAAGCGTTTCCTGACTTTCGTAGGAAAATTCCGCTATGTCATTTAAAATTTTTGCGGATTTTTCCGAGAGACGAAATATTTTGGACCAACGGGAGGGTGACATGTGTCACCCTCACATTGGATGAAGGTTGGACGGCATTTGGACGAAATGGAGCACTTTAGTTGGTAGGATATTTTGTGCAAGTGGTTGTGGTAGATGGATAAGGTGCACTTGGCTTAAATCTAGCCCTACACTTGCCTTACACTGGAAGAATCTTGGCCATTGGTTGGTCCTTTCTTGACCTATAAATACCCCACTTGTTGAAGAGTTATTTCATCCTAAAGTGAGCAATCTTTCTAAGTCTCAAATACTCCCTCCCTCTTGTCTTAAAATCGTCCAAAGCCCTCCCCCTGTGAGTGCCTAGCCGAGGCGAACCCCTTGAGTGAGGCTTGGTCGCGGGTACCCCTAGCCTAGTTGTCTGTATAAATACCCCTTTGTGGTATAGAAATACTCTCCTAGTATTGTTATAATGCCCAAAATACTCTAGCCCATATACCTTATAGTACTTTCCAAAGTACCCTTTATACGAAAAACTCGGAAAGTACGATTATACCTCATTTAGCCACTAAACGAAACCCTAAGGAAAAATATTCACCCGTAGTTGAAGTTAAGTAGAAGTTGTGTAGACACTTCTAAGGGTTTCCTGGAGCGTTTTGGAGCGCACGAGTAGAGCTAAACCTTGTTCGGGAGCGACATTTAACTCGGATAATTTTGGGCTTATCGAGGTAAATATCTTGTCTCTATTGTAATTGGAAATTACATGATTGTTAGAATATATAGTTGAAGTATACTATATATAGAATGAATATTGAATAGAGCGGGCGTAGTTCGTCGGCAATGTCTTTTGACTTAAGCTGAATAAGAATTGAGCGAGAATCACATAGAAGGCTAATAAAGAAAAATCGAACTAAACCGTAATTACATAGTGTATTACGATGGACTTGTGTAGCATTCTTGTGTAGTAGAATTGTACACGCGTCAGGTTAGGCGTGTTAACTTCGGTTGGCTTGGTAGCCGGCCTCGATAAGGAGGAGATTTCTGCTGTTGCGGGGAGGTCTTTCGAATTTTACGTAGAATATGAAACGTTGAGATCTAGATGTTAATAAGCGCCTTGTGGCCTTATAGGTTGAAGTACTACGTGTGGTGCAATCACGTGGCTTAAGGAGTAGCCATTGTTTGAGGTACTTGGAGCATTTTGCTATTAGTCGATAATCGTCGCGAGGTATGTGAACCTCTTCCTATCTTTTCGGATGATATGTGTATAACTATGTAGTCGGTAGACGTACATGTGTTAAATGTATTTGATTGGTTTAAAACATAAAAGGGTTATAACGGCTTTATGGGAAGTTGGTTATAACGACTTTATGTAGGTTAAGAAATGCCTTGTGGTTTTAAAGGGTAAGCGGATTTGACTTATAACTGACTTAATGTGTGACCATAAAGAACTTGAAGTATTTCAAAAGATTAAGAATCTTTTTTTTTGAAAGAAGAGTAATACTTGGTTTTGGAAACATAAGAGTTATACTAGCTTTATGGGAAGTTAGGTATAACGTCTTAAGGGAGGAAAAATGAATGGTTTATTGATCTTAAAAGATAAGAGACTTGACTTGAATGAGTTAATATGAGTTTTGTGTGAAACCTCATTCGTGAGTAATGAGTACTTAGTTTTTAAAAGGAATAATGTTTTACTGATTCGGAAATCAAAATGTGTATCGACAAACCACTGCAGCGTTAATAAAGGAAAATGTATTAAATAAATGAAGTATTATATTAAAACCAGTAGAAACCTCCATCTGTATAGAAGCTAAGATGAGACAAAAATGATATTACATTTTCTAGATCATGGCTGCTTAATAAGATTGATTATGAACAGGAATAACATACACTCATATAAGGCATATGTTTTCTCAGATTGTTTAAAAGAGAATTATATTCTTAAATGATTAAGACTATGAACTATGAAACTTTTCTAAAATAAAGAGACTTGAGTAAGTGAAATTAGGCAAACTGGAACTTTAGGGAAAAGAATGTTGTTAAGAAGGAAAGTGTTTTGGTTTACCTAAAAATGTGAGTCACTCTATTTTTTATATATACGGGTATCGGGTGACTTTTATAAAAGGAATGAATCTCTTTAAAAGGAATTTAACGTACGTAGTACTTTAGGGTTAAAACCCGGACTTTGGCATAAAATGAAAGTACTTTGAGTTGTGTATGACTTGCCTATGCTTGTTGTGGTGAAACCTGCCTATGCTTGTGATGATAGCCTTTGTTGTGCAAGTGTTGTATTTCTGTGTTACCGCGTCTCTCGATGGAGGCGGTTGACTTATTGAGAACTTACTTGGGCGTCTTTGGCGATGACGAAGAATTCCACGGGTATGTTTCCATTTTGATTGTTGTCTTGATTGATTGATGTTACATGGACATGTCTACACCGTCTGAGTCGGGACATATGGCCATGCGGCGGGGTTGATCACCAGATATTGTTGTTGATGTTACATGGGCGTGTCTACACCGTCTGAGTCCGGGGCATGTGGCCATGCGGCATTGTCATTATTGTTGCATCATGGATATGTTTACACCGTCTCACGAATTCCGGCATGCGGCCATGATGCGAACATGATTGGTGTTGTGGGCGTGAGACCCATAGTTATATTTTAGTGATGACTTTGAGGCGTGAGTCACGACTTGGCTCTTTTATGTTGCATCGTATTTTGGTCATCATACATGTCTCACGATTTATATAGTGTTATGATTTAACTACTGATATTTTGATTTCACATACTTGGTACTGTTATCGACCTCCGTGAAGTGCGTTCATCTGCAGTGTAAATCATTGGTGTCGATCCCGCTTTAGGATCACCTTTCACGTATTGGGAAGCTCCGTTCCTTGGAGGCTTATCTTTTGGTATGTGTTCCACGAGTTGTAGGTTCTTGTACATTCGGGGTATGGCGAGTCTGTTCGTCATAGTTGTTGTAAATCTTAAGTGCAGTAATCTTGTTGTGGGCGGGGTTGTAAAAAGGATTAAAGCTCGTGGTTTGTATATATTTATCACGCAAGCTGTTTTGATTGGCTGTTTACTTATAATATCTCTTATT
Organism: Przewalskia tangutica; assembly: GCA_029844215.1. Lineage (NCBI taxonomy): Eukaryota > Viridiplantae > Streptophyta > Magnoliopsida > Solanales > Solanaceae > Przewalskia > Przewalskia tangutica. Next base: position 95,299,302 of record CM056719.1, read on the forward strand.
TCATGTTCATGTTTTATTTCGCTGATTTTCTCGATGTTGTATCACTAGGGTGCCGGGGTAAGGCACGATCACGGGCGAGTTGGTCGTGACAAGTACAACAGTACCAGTATGTGAATCGTAAATCAGAAATGAAATCATAATAGTCTATATAAAGCGGAGACATGTATGATAACCAAACTACGATACCACAAATCTGATTATATCAAGTCGAGGACTCACGCCTCAGTCATTACTCAAATATAATGATGGGTCTCACGCCATAACATCAATCATGCGTGGAATACCTTCCTCACGGCAATCTATGATATGATAACACCAAGAAGTACCGAACACCAAGTCCTACGATGCCAAAGCCGTACTAACAATACAATACAACCAAACCACGAAGGCGACCGCAGGCGAAATCTGGCCGACTACGGATACCAAGGCGGCCACGTGGTGGCCGGGGCAAATACGAGGGCTAACTACCAGTACCAAGGTCGTATCACGAGACCGTCACTACCTGAGCGGGGCAAGTGCGAGGGCTAACTACCGGTACGAGGCGAATCAGCCACGAGGCGGGGCAAATCTGGCGACCACGGTACCAAGGCGAACGAAGAAACCTCATGGAGAGCTAGTCCATGGAATAACACTATCAGCGAGGCGTGCGTGGAATTCTCCGTCCGCCGATGCGTCAAGTAAGTTCTCAACAAGTCAACCGCCTCCATCGAGAGACGCGGTAGTATAGAAACACAATTCTTGCACAACAAAGGCTATCACAACAAGCATAGGCAAGTTTCACAACAACAAGCATAGGCAAGTTATACACAACTCAAGGTACTTTCATTTTATGTCAAAGTCCGAGTTTTAACCCTAAAGTACTACGTACGTTAAATTCCTTTTAAGAGATCCATTCCTTTTATAAAAGTCACCCGATACCCTTAGTATAAAAATAGAGTGACTTACATCTTTTTAAGTAAACCAAAACAACTTCCATACTTTCCTTTTTAAAACCAAATTAAGGCAATACCATGCCTTCTTTTTGGACCAAAACACTTCTCTTTTTAAATTCAAGTTACCACATTAAAACCAATGATAAAACCCTTCTTTTGTTCTCATAAAGTCGTTATAACTAACTTCCTATAAAGTTGTTATAACACTTTATGTTTTAAACCAATTTAAGACAAAACAATGCCTTTCTTTTCCCTAAAGTTCCAGTTTGCCTAATTTCAATTACTCAAGTCTCTTTATTTTAGAAAAGTTGCATAGTTCAATGTCTTAATCTCTTTTAAAACAATTGAGTAACATATGCCATATGTGTGAGCAGTTTTATTCTTGTTTATAACCATCTTATTAAAGCAGCCATGATCTTGAAAATGTAATATCATTTTGTCTCATCTTAGCTTCTATGCAGATGGAGGTTTCTACTGGTTTTAATAATACTTCATTAGTCATTACATTTCCCTTTATTAACGCTGCAGTGGTTTGTCGATACTCATTCTGATTTCCGAAATCAGTAAAACATTATTCCTTTTTAAAAACCAAGTACTCATTACTCACGAATGAGGTTTCACACAAAATTCATATTAATTTATTTAAGTCAAGTCTCTTATCTTTTAAGATCAAGTCTCTTAACTTTTAAAATCAATAAACCATTCATTTTACCTCCCTTAAAACGTTATACCTAACTTCCCATAAAGCTAGTATAACTCTTATGTTTTCAAAACCAAGTATTACTCTTCTTTCAAAAAGGATTCTTAATTCTTTTGAAATACTTCAAGATTCTTATTATTCAGGCTTAAGTCAAAAGACATTGCCGTACAACTACGTTCAGTTAGCACACGTACGTCTACCGTACTATATATATATATTATTCAGGCTTAAGTCAAAAGACATTGCCGTACAACTACGTTCAGTTAACACACGTACGTCTACCGTACTATATATATATATATTCCTTTAAAATATCATGCTCAAGAGTATAGGAAGAATCACATACCTCGCGACGATTATCGACTATTAGCAAAACACTCCTCGGCTATAACCCGGCTAGCCTTGTCCACCTTCCAAGTAGTACATGCTACTCGCATAACAGTCAACCAATAAAGGTTATAAGACTACTGTAAATACGGTCCTATGTAAGTACATTTTAATCTTCTACTTAAATATTCTTCTGATGCGATTTCAGTTCAAGTCTTATCTGTAATATCCTTCTATTACAGTTCAATCTCTTCTATGAATCTTATATTCATTTCAATACAACTACAGTATGTAATTTCCAATTACAATAGAAGGATAGGATTATTTACCTCGGTAAGCCCCAAAATATCCAAGTTTAAAGTCGATCTGAGCAAGGTTTAGCTCTACTCGTGCGCTCCATTCGCTCAAGAAACCCTTAGAAGTTCTACACAACTTCTACTTAGTACTCCAACCAATTATGGAGATTTTTCCATAGGGTTTCGTTTAGTGGCTAAAGGAAGTATAATAGTATTTTCCGGGCTTTTCGTAAAGAGGGTACTTGGAAATACTACAAAGGTTTTGGGCTAGAGTATTTTGGCATTATAACAATACTTGGAGAAGTATTTCTATACCAAAAAGGGGGGGTGTATTTTCAGCTAGCACAACTAGGCTAGGCGGGGTTGGTTTCGGCTAAAGCTCACAAGGGGGAGGGGTTTCGACCAAGGTCTCTCCAAGGGTTGGACGAGAACCTTTCTAAGAGGGGGGGGGGGAGGATTTTAACACTTAGAAACTATTTTGTGGATGAAGAAGTTCATCAATTAAGGGGGTATTTATAGGTCAAGCAATGGCCAACCAATGGCCAAGATGAAGACAAGTGTGGTGCAAGTGTAAGGCCAAGATTTACCCAAGTACACCTTATCCATCTACCACCAAAATATCCTACCAACTATTGACCAACTTTAGGAACAAAAAACGTGCCAAGCTTGCCTTTGCCGTCCACTTTTGAGGGTGACACATGTCACCCTCCCGTTGGTCCAAAATATTTCATCTCTCGGAAAAATCCGCAAAAATAATAAATGATATAGCCGGAATTTTCCCTTTGCAAAGTTTGTAAAACGTTTCGTCGGAAAACGACTCTTTTCGGTACTTGTGAACAAAAGTTTCGGCACTAGCCTACTTTAAGGCTCAAACTTTTCTACGTACGTCCTCACGTACATACTCTGGAAATACGGGGTATAACATTCTCCCCTCCTTAGAAACATTCGTCCCGAATGTTCCTTCTCAAACGAATAACGATCTAGTTACTCATAGCTTAACAATTTTGCAATTTCCGCAATGATCACATTATACACGCGCACAAATACTTAAATCCAAGCCAACGAGGAATCACCTCGACGATGAAAAACAGTACCAATTCTCGCTTCTGGTCCAAAGGATACTCCATTCGCACACTCGTTTCACAAAAATGATTACTTCCATCTTTCAGCACAAGTTCACTTTTTTCCTTACTCGTCGTGCCCTTCTCGACCACTAGAACTCTTCTAGTATACGTACCACCGCCATCACTTCGCCGGTTCCCAAAACTTTGGAGTCACCACCTCAAACTTGGTCATCTTACTAACCTCAATCTTCGTAAGGCCATTCCGGCCTTCACGATCCGCTCGGTCGAACATATCCACGAACTCATACGATGGTCATCTAAACTTGGGCCTAGCACCCTCGTGACCTACCACTGGCGGGACCACCCAGTGACCCCACCGAAGCAGCCGCGGGTTGGCCCGCAACATGGCCCCAACCCGACCCACTTAACGCATCAAGCTCTTGTTTCCCGATCCGGAACAATCTTACCTATACAGGTCATGAAAGCTACCACTTCCATTTTACACCACCCAAGGAATTTTCTCACAATTACCCCACGTATACTTATACCTTCTGACAAAGATCACCCGCAAAATCTTGTACTCAAGACGGCCTTACATTTAAGGTCACAACAAGCATAGGCAAGTTTCACAACAACAAGCATAGGCAAGTTATACACAACTCAAGGTACTTTCATTTTATGTCAAAGTCCGAGTTTTAACCCTAAAGTACTACGTACGTTAAATTCCTTTTAAGAGATCCATTCCTTTTATAAAAGTCACCCGATACCCTTAGTATAAAAATAGAGTGACTTACATCTTTTTAAGTAAACCAAAACAACTTCCATACTTTCCTTTTTAAAACCAAATTAAGGCAATACTATGCCTTCTTTTTGGACCAAAACACTTCTCTTTTTAAATTCAAGTTACCACATTAAAACCAATGATAAAACCCTTCTTTTGTTCTCATAAAGTCGTTATAACTAACTTCCTATAAAGTTGTTATAACACTTTATGTTTTAAACCAATTTAAGACAAAACAATGCCTTTCTTTTCCCTAAAGTTCCAGTTTGCCTAATTTCAATTACTCAAGTCTCTTTATTATAGAAAAGTTTCATAGTTCAATGTCTTAATCTCTTTTAAAACAATTGAGTAACATATGTCATATGTGTGAGCAGTTTTATTCTTGTTTATAACCATCTTATTAAAGCAGCCATAATCTAGAAAATGTAATATCATTTTGTCTCATCTTAGCTTCTATGCAGATGGAGGTTTCTACTGGTTTTAATAATACTTCATTAGTCATTACATTTCCCTTTATTAACGCTGCAGTGGTTTGTCGATACTCATTCTGATTTACGAAATCAGTAAAACATTATTCCTTTTTAAAAACCAAGTACTCATTACTCAAGAATGAGGTTTCACACAAAATTCATATTAATTTATTTAAGTCAAGTCTCTTATCTTTTAAGATCAAGTCTCTTAACTTTTAAAATCAATAAACCATTCATTTTACCTCCCTTAAAACGTTATACCTAACTTCCCATAAAGCTAGTATAACTCTTATGTTTTCAAAACCAAGTATTACTCTTCTTTCAAAAAGAATTCTTAATTCTTTTGAAATACTTCAAGATTCTTATTATTCAGGCTTAAGTCAAAAGACATTGTCGTACAACTACGTTCAGTTAGCACACGTACGTCTACCGTACTATATATATATATATATTATTCAGGCTTAAGTCAAAAGACATTGCCGTACAACTACGTTCAGTTAACACACGTACGTCTACCGTACTATATATATATATTCCTTTAAAATATCATGCTCAAGAGTATAGGAAGAATCACATACCTCGCGACGATTATCGACTATTAGCAAAACGCTCCTCGGCTATAACCCGGCCAGCCTTGTCCACCTTCCAAGTAGTACATACTACTCGCAGAACAGTCAACCAATAAAGGTTATAAGACTACTGTAAATACGGTCCTATGTAAGTACAGTTTAATCTTCTACTTAAATATTCTTCTGATGCGATTTCAGTTCAAGTCTTATCTGTAATATCCTTCTATTACAGTTCAATCTCTTCTATGAATCTTATATTCATTTCAATACAACTACAGTATGTAATTTACGTGTCCCGGCCCATCCCATGGAACTCGGTAGAGAATCAGATGAAATACGTGTCCCGGCCCATCTCGTGGGACTCGGTGAATAATCAGATGGAATACGTGTCCCGGCCCATCCCATGGGACTCGGTGAAGAATCAGATGAAATACGTGTCCCGACCCATCCCATGGGACTCGGTGAAGAATCGTTCATAACAAATCAGTCGGCCCTCTATCGAGAGACGCGGTGGTATAGAAATACAGTATTTGCACAACAAGGCTATCAAACACAAACATAGGCAAGTTACACACAACTCAAGTTTATTTTAGGCCAAAGTCCAGGTTCTGACCCCAAAGTATTACATACGTTAAATTCTTTTTAAAAGATCCATTTCTTTTATAAAGGTCACCCGATACCCGTAGTATAAAAATAGGGTGACTCACATTTTTAGGTAAACCCAAACACTTTCCTTTTCAACATCAAGTAACAACATTCTTTTCCCTAAGTTCAAGTTTGCCTAATTTCAAGTACTTAAGTCTCATATTTTAGAAAGGTTTCATAGTTCATAGTCTTAATCACTTAAGAATATGATTCTCTTTTAAACAATTTTGCGAAAACATATGTCTTATATGTGAGTAGGTTATTATGGTTCATAATCAATCTTATTAAAGCAGTCATGATCTAGGAAATATAATATCATTTTGTCTCATCTTAGCTTCTATGCAGATGGAGGTTTCTACTGGTTTTAATAATACTTAATTAGTCAAAACATTTCCTTTTATTAACGCTGCAGTGGTTTGTCGATACTCATTCTGATTTCCAAAATAAGTAAAACATTTTTCCTTTTAAAAACCAAGTACTCATTACTCACGAATGAGGTTTCACACAAAGTTCATATTAATTCATTCAAGTCAAGTCTCTTATCTTTTAAGATCAAGTCTCTTAACTTCTAAAAATCAGTAAACCATTCTCTTTATCTCTCTTAAGACGTTATACCTAACTTCCCATAAAGCTAGTATAACTCTTATGTTTTCAAAACCAAGTATTACTCTTCTTTCAAAAAGGTTTCTTATTTCTTTTGAAATACTTCAAGATTTTTCTTATTCAGGCTTAAGTCAAAAGACATTGCCGTACAACTACATTCAGTTAGCACACGTACGTCTACCGTACTATATATATATATTTTATTCAGGCTTAAGTCAAAAGACATTGCCGTACAACTACGTTCAGTTAGCACACGTACGTCTACCGTACTATATATATATATTTAGTTAAAAATATCATGCTCAAGAGTATAGGAAGAATCACATACCTCGCGACGATTATCGACTATAAGCAAAACGCTCCACGGCTATAACCCGGCTAGCCTTGTCCACCTTCCAAGTAGCACATGCTACTCGCAGAACATTCAACCAATGAAGGTTATCAGTCTACTGTAAATACAGTCCTATGTAAGTACAGATTAATCTTCTACTTAATATTCTTCTGATGTGATTTCAGTTCAATTCTTTTCTGTAATATCCTTCTATTACAGTTCAATTCTCTTCTATGAATCTTATATTCATTTTTATACAACTACAGTATGTAATTTCTAATTACAATAGAAGGATAGGTGTCACGACCCGTTCCGGGGCCCGTGACTGGTGCCTTACCCGGGCACCCAAGTAGTCATACATCAGAGTAATCAGCGGAATATAAAACAAGACATGAAACAGTTGTAAAATGAGACACAGTTTATCAGAAGAAAAGCTTGCCTTTCGGCATATATATATAACCCAAGTTTTTGCAGTTACATCCCAACTGTACAATAGGACTACAGACCTCTAAGAAGATAAACAACTATGGCGGGGACGGGCCGCCATACCTGAATGTACAAAACTATATACAACAACGGGAGATCATACCCAAAAGTCGAGCCTCAGGAGAAGATGGAGCTCACGACACCAAAGCAAAGAGATCCTAAGGATGTGGATCTAGCACGCTTGCCTTACTGCGGCATGAACGCAGCCCAGAAGAGTCGATACAACATGTACTAAGTATGCGAAACTGTAAAGTACTTAAGTGAAATCAAAGAATTTAAAGCCATTACAAATACAATCAGTTCAATTGCACATAGTGCCATAACATAAGCAAGAGCAACATAGATATACTATAACTGGTATTTCCTAGGCCGCGAATGATCGAAGCAAGGCCAATCGCCCATAGTATCATGATGCGTGCCTAGTCCTGGACTTCCCGCAGTCCGCATAGGTCACACACGACTGCGTGAGGTATTCTCGCATCGGGGTAGCTAACCCCGGTACCTCTGGACTCCGCGATCCGCATAGTCTCAATAGACCGCATAGTCACACGAGACCGCATAGGCATCCCGCGTCGGGCTAAAACACCGGAATGATCAATCCTGGAGCTCCGCGACTCGCATAGTCTCACGGACCGCGTAGCCGTATAGACCGCGTCAAGGTTGGCAAGCCCTCGGTATAACCGATCGAGGGTAGGTGATATAATAACAAGATAATCGACTTACCGCAGCAACGTAAGCACAACAAGAATGACCCCCTTTCAAAACATCACAAGACACTAACACACATAGCATCATAGTATGTCTATTTATCAAACAATCTTAACATACCTTACAGAATTCAATACAATGTTTTATTAAGCAATTAAGTAAACAATTCTTTTTATCTTTCTTAAGTGGTTATACCTAACTTCCCATAAAGCTAGTATAACTCTTAAGCTTTTGTTTAAAAACCAACTGTTTCTCTTCTGTTAAAAATGATTCAGTATTCTTTTGAAATGCTTCAAGATCTTTTATGATTCAGGCTTAAGTCAGAGACACTGCCGTAGTTATTATTCAGGCTTAAGTCAAAAGACATTGCCGTAGTTATTATTCAGTTAACACTCGTACGTCTACCGTACTACATATATATATATATTTAAAATATCATGCTCAAGAGTGTAGGAAGAATCACATACCTTCTCGGCGAAATCCACCTGCCAAGTCGAATATGTCGCGCGCAGAGAATCAGCCTATAATAGTCAAATACGTCTATCAACGTCTAGACTATTCATGTGATTCTAAGCAGAGGGTTCTATATTCTACGGAAAGTCGGGCAGCACTTCCCTACCCGGTGAGCTACTCAAGTCTACTGTGAAAACAATCCTATGTAAGTACAGTTCTATATTCTTCTTTTAAACCCTTCTACTGTGATACTGATTCAATTGATCAGTAATATCCTTCTAAGTATTTATACTTATTCTATACTCTACGGTATGTATTCTCTAATTACAAAAGAAGGATAAGTTTATTTACCTCGGTAAGCCCAATAATATCCTAGATAAAAGTCGATCTGAGCAAGGTTTAGCTCCTAATTTGTGCGCTCAGATAGCTCCAGAACCTTAGAAGTTCCCAACAACTTCTAATAAGATACTATAAGGGAATTGGGCTAGGGTATTTGGAAGATAACTTTTCTACCAAGGGAGGGGGTAGTGTTTCGGCTATGGCTTCTTTAGAGGGGTGGGGTATTCGGCCAAGGCCTTCTCAAGGGAAGAGGAGGCTTGGACGAAGGCTTAGAGAGAGGGAGGATTTTTCAAGACTTGGAAATGATTTGTGGATGAAGAACTCTTCATCTTGAAGTATTTATAGGTCGAAGTCGCCAACCAATGGGCAAGATGATGCCAAGTGCAAGGCAAGTGTAGGGTGAAGATTTAGGAAAGTGTCCTTATCCATCTACTACACAAAATATCCTACCAACTCCTTGACTTGTGCAAAGGCACAACAAACGTGCCAAACAATAGCCCAATTGCCGTCGATGAGGTGACAAGTGTCACCCTCCGTTGGTCCAAAATGTTTCGTCTCTCGGAAAAATCCGCAAAAATTATAAATGATATAGCGAAATTTACCCTACGCGAGTTTAGTAAAACGTTTCGTCGAAAAACGATTCTTTTCGAGTGTTGTGCACAAACTTTTCGTCCAAGGTCTTTTACTTAGGCTAACTTTTGTACGTACACCCTCACGTACATACTCGGGAAATACGGGGTATAACATTCTCCCCTCGCCGAAACATTCGTCGAATGTTCCTTCCCAAACGATTAACGGTAAGGTTCTTCATAACATAAGCAGTTTGCAAATGCCACATACGGCCAAACAACACTTAGGCATATATGACAATTTAAAATTTACAAGTAGGAAAGTGAATTACACGGAGGTGTGGGGAATAGGTGAGGATACTTACGCCTCATGTCCTCCTCGCCTTCCACGTCATCTCCTCACTGAGCTCGTTCGCCACAAGACTTTGTGGAAGCCACGTCCTTCGTCGCGGACGCCTAACTCGACGATCGACTATCGCTATGGGAATCTCCTCATCGATAACCCTCGGTCACTGGACATCGTCAATCGGGTGTACCACTAGATGGATCCCGATACATCTCCTCGGCATAGAAACGTGGAACATCGATGCATTGCCTCCGGATCGGACGGCGAGATCAACTCGTGAGCAACCTTGCCTACCTGCGGACAATCGATAGGGCCCAATGTACCTTGGTGAGTTTCCTTTCTTCCGAATCTCATCACACCGCCATGGGTGACACCTTCAGAAAACCCAATCATCAACCTCGAACTCGGATCTGGCGGCGATGATCTGCGTATGACTTCATGCGACTACGGTGTCGTGACCTCCTGGATAAGCTTCACCTTATCCACTGCCTGCTGCACCAAATCTGGTCCCACTAACTGCACCTCGCCCACATCGAACCAGCCTATCGGCGATCTGCACTTCCTCCCATACAAAGCCTCATAAGGCGCCATCTGAATACTGGAGTGGTAGCTATTATTGTACGCAAACTCAACTAGAGGCAAATGATCCTCCAGTACCACGAAGTCGATAACACGGGCGTAGCATATCCTCGAGAGTGCGGATAGTGCGCTCGGCTGTCCGTCTGTCGTGGATGGAATGCGATTACTCGGGCTCACTGCGTCCTAAACCATACGGAAAGACCTCCGGAAGTTAGCGAAATGGGCTCCTGCATGCGATATGATCGAAATAGGGACTCAATGTAGTCTGACGATCTCTCGGATGTAAAGTCTGGCATAATCCTCAGCCGAAAAAGTCGTCCTGACGGGAAGAAAGTGGGCTGATTTCGTCAGCCTGTCGACGATAACCCATATAGAATCATGTCTCCTCTGAGTGCGAGGTAATCCTGTGATGAAGTCCATGTTGATTACCTCCCACTTCCAGGTCGGGATCTCTATCGTCTGTAACAAACCACGGGCCTGCGGTGCTCTGCCTTCACTGCGACAACACGGCAGCGAGCTACGAACTCTGCAGCGTCCCTCTTGAGACATCCCACCAATATACGTATCTAAGGTCGTGGTACATCTTGATCGACCATGGATGGATGAAGTAACGCATTTGTGTGCTTCCCGAGAACCTCTGCCAAGTCACTGAAACATCTGGAACACACAACACGCCCTCAAAACTTAGCACCCCGTCAGGTGCTACCTCAAAAGGACCCTTGCCTCACGAAGAGGCGTATCACGATGCGAATCAAAGCGGGTCCTCAGCTGTTGCCTCTTCACCTCGCCGGCGATGGAAGACTCGGCAACCTCTCGAACTCGAACTCACCGCTATCGGAATCAATCAAGCGGACACCAAGGCTCGCTAAGCGATGTAAATCACGAACCATGCCCCTCCTCTCCGTGCACCTCGATAGGCTACCCGTGGACCTACGACTAAGGGCATACGCCTGACATTGGCCTTCCGGGTGGTACGGGATGTCAACATCATAATCCTTGGCGGCTCTAACCACGTCTCGCCGTAAGTTCGACTCTCTGCGGTGAAGATATATTGGAGGCTCTTGTGGTGCGTATAAATATCCACATGAACCCCATACAAGTAGTGCCTCGGATCTTGGCGTGAATCACCACCCGACTCCAAATCATGGGTGGGGTAGTTCCTCTCGTGTTTCTTGGTGTCGGGATGCATACGCTATAACCTTGCCTGCTGCATCAACACATCCCAACCCGATGCACGGCGCGCATCACAATACGACATAACCGTCTGGATCCTCCGGAAGAGTAAGAACGGGCGGCCGTCGATCTCGCCCGATGGCGGAAACCACTGCTCACGCGATCCGGCGGAACTTAGCCGCCTTACGAGTCGGCTAGTCAATGGTGCGAGAGATAGAAGCAAACTTCTCCACGAACTGTCGATAATAGCTGCAAGGCCCGGAAAAATGCGAACCTCTGCCGGATGGTAGGTGCAGGCCAAGTCATTGCCTCGATCTTGGCGTATCCACTGAATACCATCGGCCCGACAATATGCCCAAGAAAAGCCGCGAAGTTAACCAAAAGTCACATTTGGAAAACTTGGCGTATAATCTGCTGGTCGGAGAAGCTGTCGGCCACGATCGCCAAATGCTCCGCATGCTCTGCTCTGGCGAGAATAAACCAAGATATCATCGATGAACACTATCACAAACGTGTCCAAAATGGTTTGAACACTCGGTTCATCAAATCCATGAATACCGCGGAGCATTGGTCAACGAAAGACATGACCACTGAACTCATAATGCCCGTCTGGTCGGAATGCGATCCTAGGGACATCGCCTCTTTGACTCGTACTGATGATAGCGATCGCGGTCAATCTTGGAGAAACATCTCGCACCTCGCAGTGGTCGTACAAATCATCAATCACAGGAAAGGGTATCATTCTTAATGGTCACCTTGTTGTTTGCATAATCAACACACGTGCGCGGCGTCGCCCTTCTTCTTCACGAACAATCTGGCGCTCCCGAGGAGAAACACTAGGCGATGAAGCCGCTTCTCCGGCAAATCTCTAAAGTGGTCCTTGACTCTCAACTTCGGCGGTGCCATTCGTATGGCGAGAATGGAAATAGCCGTCGCGCAGACATCGATACAAAACTCAATCTCCGCTGGGAGGATGCGGGAGTCGTCTGGAAACACGTCGGGAACTATCGACTCTTTGGGCGGCGGAAATGCGCGCTGCGGCCTCGATATCAAACACGAGCGAGATGGTAGATGTACCCGCCTGCACCATCTTCCTAGCCTTGAGGTAGAAATAAACCTACCCCTCGGCGTCTGATGTTCCTCCCACTCAACAACCGGCTCCTCGAGAAGCTGGAACCGTACTACTCTCTCCTGCGGTCTACATGGGCGTAGCAGAAGCTATCAATCCATACCCATGATCACGTCGAAATCGGTCATCTCAACTCTATCAAGTCGGCTGAGTCGACGATCATATGGTCCTTTGGACAAGCTCTATATACCGTAGAGCTACCACGAATCACCATCGCGTAGCTACCTCGAAAGGGTCTATGGACTCGAGCTCTATCCCTATCCTACTAGTAACAGGGAGATATATAGGGCCAGTAGAACCGGATCTATCAATGCATACACATCATAATCGGAGACTGATAAAGTACCTGTGACGACATCAGGTGAGGCCTCCTGATCCTGCCGGCTGGACAAGGCATAAATGCGGTTCTGAGGACCGCTAGAACTGGGACCTGCGCCACGACCTCTGCCGTGACCTGCGGCCATGAGTACCACGCCTCGGGCGAGTAGCTGTAGGAGATGATGAAGCGCAATGCACCACTGTAAGGTGAGCCTACCACCGCCGCCCGGACGGACAAGCTCGCAAAATGACCCTGCTGGCCACAGGTGTAGCAAGCTCCCAGAGTAGTACTGCAACCCCCTGAATGGAACCTGCCACAGCGGACACACTGAACGGACCTCGATCGGTTAGCACCCTTGCTACCTCGAAATCCAAGTCACGGGGCACGACGCCCCGAATACTGCAGGTCTTGCAATGATGTGGGAGTGCTCACGAAAGGTGGGGTGCAAATCTAGGCTTCTTCTTGAGGCCGTCACCGAGAACTACCAAAAGAACCGGCCGTCCTGGCCTTCTTCTGATGCTGATACCTATCGACTCGTCGGTCTCTGCGCTCCTCACATCCGAGTGCATGAGCCTGCATACGGGTAATGTCCATGCCTGGCTGAAGAGACACACCCGCACAAGACTCGGCCATATAATCATCTAGCCGGTGGCGTGGCGATGCACCACTGTCCTCCATATCCGCTACCAATGCGAGGACATATCGAGCCAAAGAATCAAACTCGACATTGTACTCCTGGCTATCGTCCCCTCTGTCTCGATAACAAAAACACATCGGCCCGTGCCTCATCCGTCGTGGAGGCAAGAAGTGAGTAAGAAAGGCCTCAGAGAACTCGTCCCAGTAGGCGGGGATGCGTGCTCTCCCGGGATAACTCACGAATCAAACCAATCGATTGCGGTATCACGCGCGGCCAATGCGAACCAAAGATCACGGACTCGGTCTCGGCCACGATCACTCTCATAATCCTCTGTGGCGACGGATGAACTCCTGCGGATCATCCTGCGGTCTCGACCAGTAGAACTCGGCGGGCTCTGACTCGGGAAGTCCGTGAGCCTTAAACTATACGCCTCGGGTGAACTACGAGGTGCTCTTGGCCTGAGCTGCTGCGTCGGCGTGTCCTCGTGTCGCCCACGATCCTAGCGATGGCGGGCCATCTCTCGGTAACCCGTCTCATCCGCTCCGGTGTGGGGTGGAGGTGCAGTCTTGTGGCCTCTCTTTGGGGTCGGCGGCGTCATGGAACTCGCCGTCTCGGGTAAAGGCGGGCTGAGCCCTCGTAACTCTCGTCTACTAGCGGCTCCGCCGCCTTGCCATACGGGCGGGTTGCCTTACGGAGGCATAAGCATTCTGAGAAAGGAATACGTTAGAGGGTCAACTTATAACACGGCTCTAAGGCACGATCTCGAGTGAGAAGAATGGAAACCAATCCTAAATATCCTATAGCTTCACGATTATTAGTGTGGTGCGCAACACAGATAATCAAGACTCTACTAGATACGATGCGTAGACACTTTCAGGATTAAGCGCTCGATACCACTTTTGTCACGACCGTTCGGGGCGTGGTCGTGCCTTACCGGCACCCAAGTAGTCATACATCGAGTAATCGTGGAATATAAAACAAGACATGAACTTGATTGTAAAATGAGACACGCTTTATCGAAGAAAAGCTTGCCTTTGGCATATATATATAACCCAAGTTTTTGCGATTACATCCCAACCGTACAATAGGACTCTGAGACCTCTAGAAGATAAACAACTATGGCGGGGACGGGGCCCGCCATACCTGAATGTACAAAACTATATACAACAACGGGGAGATCATACCCAAAAGTCGAGCCTCGGAGAAGATGGAGCTCACGACACCAAAGCAAAGAGATCCTAAGGATGTGGATCTAGCACTGCTTGCCCTTACTGCGGCATGAGCGATGTCACGACCGTTCGGGGCGTGGCCCGTGCCTTACCGGTCACCCAAGTAGTCATACATCAGTAATCGAATATAAAACAAGACATGAAACGATTGTAAAAAAAAGACACGATTTTATGTGAGAAGATGTCGCCTTTCGCATATATACATAAACATAGTTTTGCGATTACATCCCAACTGCATAATATGACTCTGAGACCTCTAAAGAAGTAAACAACTATGGCGGGACGGGGCCCGCCATACCTGAATGTACAAAACTATCTACAATACAGGAGATCATACCCAAAAGTAGAGCCTCCGAGAAAATGGAGCTCACGACACCAACGCAAGATCCTAAGGATGTGGATCTAGAACACCTTGCCTGCGGCATGACGCGGCCCAGAAGGAGTCAAGATAACAGTACTAAGTATGCGAAATCGTAAAGTACTTAAATGAAAACATATCATTTTTAAAATCGGTTTACATATATGTATGAAACAACGAGTAACAGCACATAGTGCCACATCATAAACAAGAGCAACAATAGGTAAAGCATAGCGAGGTCTTTTCTAGGTGCGAATGATCGAGCGAGGCCAATTGCCCATAGTATCATTAAGCAAGCCTAATCCTGGACTCCGTAGTCGCATGGGCCACTCACATAGGCGCGTAGGGTATAACCCCATCGGTAGGTAGCTACCTCATCCTAGAACTCGTAGTCCACAGGTGGCGCTCGAGGTATACCCGCGTCGGACGGACAACCCCGTATTTATGTCGAAGGTGAGTGATATAATACTAACATAACGACTTATCGTTAAACACATAAGCCAACAAGAATACCCTTTTATACAAGCGTTACAGACAACACACATAACATCATATCATGTCTACTTATCAAACCATTTTATTATTCTTTCCATAAATCAATGTAAATGCATTATAAACACATAAGTAAACTGTTCCTTTTATCATTCTTAAGTTGTTATACCTAACTTCCCATAAAGCTAGTATAACTCTTAAGCTTTCTGTTTAAAAACCAATTAGTTCTCTTCTGTTAAAAATGATTCAGTATTCTTTTGAAATGCATCAAGACTCTTATTATTCAGGCTTAAGTCAAAAGACATTGCCGTAATTATTCGATTAACACGTATGCGTCTACCGTACTATATATATATTTTAAAATATCATGCTTAGGAAGAATCACATACCTTACCGTGAAATCCACCTGCCAAGTTGAATATGTCGCGCGCAGAGAATCAACCTATAATAGTCAGACACGTCTATCAACGTCTAGACTACTCTGTAAACAGTTCTAAGCAGAGGGTCCTTTATTCTACGGAAAATCGGGCAGCACTTCCCTACCCGGTGAGCTACTCAAGTCTACTGTGAAAACATTCCTAAGTATAGTTCAATTATTCTTCTTTTAAACCCTTCTACTGTGATAACAGTTCAATTCTATTCTGTAATATTCTTCTAAGTATTAATACTTATTCTTATACTTCTACAGTATGTATTCTCTAATACAAAAGAGGGTTAGGATTATTTACCTCGGTAAGCCCAATAATATCCTAGATATAAGTCGATCCGGAGCAAGGCTTAGCTCCTAAGTTGTACGCTCCGATAGCTCCAAGTAAACCTTAGAAGTTCTTCACAACTTCTACTGAGTACTAAGGGATTTGGGCTAGGGTATTTTGGGCATTATAACAATACTAGAAGGCAACTTTTCTACCAAGGGAGGGGGTAGATTTCGGCTAGGCTAGGGGGGGATAGCCTCGGCTAAGCTTCTCAAAGGGGAGGTGTTTGGACGAAAAGGACTAACAAGGAGAGGGAGGAAGTTAGACTTGGAAAGTTTTTGTGGATGAAGAACTCTTCATCTTAAGGGGGGTATTTATAGGTCAAGACATGGCCAACCAATGGCCAAGATTTAGCCAAGTGTTAGGCAAGTGTAAGGTCAAGATTAGGGCAAGTGTACCTGTGACTTGCACACAAAATATCCTACCAACTACTTGACAAAATAGCCAATCCATTTCGGTCCATTTCCGCCTCCATCCATCAATGAGAGGGTGACAAGTGTCGCCTCTCGTTGGTCAAAGTGTTCGTCTCTCGAAAAATCCATAAAATTAGAAATGACATAGCGGAATTTATCCTACGCGAGTTGTGTAAAGCGTTTACGTCGGAAAGCGATTCTTTTAATGAGTTGCGCCCAAAAAACGTCCATTGCCTACTTTAAGGCTAAACTTTCGTCGTGCGCCCTCGTACATACTGCAAAATACGGTATAACATTCTCCTCCTTAGAAACATTCATCCCGAATGTTCCTTCCCGAAACGATTAACGATAAGATTCTTCATAACTTAAGCGATTTGCAAAGCCACACACGGCGCGGAACAACACTTAGGCATAAGCGATAGCGAATATTTACAAGTAGGAAAGTGAATTACACGGAGGTGTGGGGAATAGGTGAGATACTTACGCCTCATGTCCTCGCCGACTTCCCGTCATCTCCTCCCGAGCTCGTTCGCCACAAGACTTTGGCGGAAGCCCGTCCTTGGTCGCGAGCGCTAACGACGATCGACTATCGCTATGAGAATCTCCTCATACGATAACCTCGATCACACTGGACATCGTCAATCGGGTGTACCACTAGATGGATCCGATCATCTCCTCGGCATAGAAACATGAAACACCGGATGCTGCCTCGGATCGGATGGCGGATACAACTCATAGGCAACCTTGCCTACCTGCGGACAATCTGAAGCGGCCCGATGTACCTTGGTGAGTTTCCTCTTCCGAATCTCATCACACCGCCGTGGGTGACACTAGGAAAACCCAATCATGAACCTCGAAC
This sequence comes from Przewalskia tangutica, assembly GCA_029844215.1. Classification (NCBI taxonomy): domain Eukaryota; kingdom Viridiplantae; phylum Streptophyta; class Magnoliopsida; order Solanales; family Solanaceae; genus Przewalskia; species Przewalskia tangutica. The sequence continues at coordinate 95,316,864 of CM056719.1, forward strand.
TCGGATCTGACGGCGATGATCTGCGTATGACTTCGCCGACTACGGTGTCGGCAACCTCTCTCTGGATAGGCGCCTTATCCGGCTTTGCTGCACCGTCTGGTCCACTAACACCTCGCCCACATCGAACCAGCCTATAGGCGATCTGCACTTCCTCCCATACAAGGCCTCGTAAGGCGCCATCGAATCTTTGGAGTGGTAGCTATTATTGTATGCAAACTCAACTAGAGGCAAATGATCCTCGGCTACCCACGAAATCAATAACACGGGCTCGCGACATATCCTCGAGAGTGCGGATGATGCGCTCTGCTGTCGATGCATACGTGGATGGAATGCGATACTCGAGCTCACTGCGTCCTAAACCGCCGGAAAGACCTCCGGAAGTTAGCCGTAAGCGGGCTCCTGCATGCGATATGATCGAAATAGGGACTCCATGCGATCGGCGATCTCTCGGATGTAAAAGTCGGCATAATCCTCGGTAGAAAAGTCGTCCTAACGGGAAGAAAGTGGGCTGATTTCGTCGACCGTCGGCGATAACCCGTATAGAATCATGTCTCCTGCGAGTGCGAGGTAATCACGTAATGAAGTCCATGTTGATCACCTCCACTTCCGGTCGGGATCTCTGTAAATGCGTAACAAACCACGGGCCTCGGTGCTCTACCTTCACTGCGACAACACGGGCGCGAGCTACGAACTCTGCAACGTCCTCTTCAAGCCATCCGCAATACGGATCTAAGGTCGTGGTACATCTTGGTCGACCACGGATGGATAGAGTAATGCTTGTGTTGTGTGCTTCCCCCGAACCTGCTGCCAAGTCACGAAACATCGGAACACCTGACACGCCTCAAACCTTAGCACCCGTGGTGCTACCTCAGGACCGCTTCCTCACGAAGAGCCGGTATCACGATAGCGTGTCAAAGCGGATCCTCGAATGTTGCCTCTTCACCTCGCCGACGATGGAAGACTCGGCAACCTCACGAACTCGAACCCATTTGCTATCGGAATCAATCAAGCGGACACCAAGGCTCGCTAAGCGATGCAAATCACGAACCGTATCCTCTCTCTGCACATCGATAGGCTCCCCGACCTACGACTAAGGCATACGCCACGACATTGGCCTTCCCGGGTGGTATAGGATATCAACATCGTAATCCTTAAGCAACTCTAACCACCGTCTCGCCGTAAGTTCGACTCCTTTGGTGAAGATATCTTGGAGGCTCTTGTGGTGCGTATAAATATCCACGTGAACCCCATACAAATAGTGCCTCCGGATCTTGGCGTGAATCACCGCGACTCGAATCATGGGTGGGGTAGTTCCTCGTGTTTCTTGGTGTCGGGATGCATACGCTATAACCTTGCCTGCTGCATCAACACACATCCCAACCCGATGCTCGACGCATCACAATATACGACATAACCGTCTGGACCTGCGGAAGAGTAGAAGCGAGGCGGTCGTCGATCTCTCGCCGGCAGCTGGAAACCACGCTCACAAGCATCGATCCATCAAACTTAGCGCCATACGAGTCGACCTAGTCAATGATGCGAGAGATAGAAGCAAACTTCTCTACGAACGCGATAATAACTGCGAGGCCCGAGCTGCGAACCTCTGCCGGAGTAGTAGGTCTAGGCAAGTCTGCGCTCGATCTTGGCGCGTATCCACTCGAATGCCATCACCAGACAATATGCCCGAAAAGCCACGAAGTTAACCAAAACTCACATTTGGAAAACTTGGCGTATAAGCTGGTCTGGAGAAGCTCGGCCTGATCGCCAAATGCTCGCGTACTCGCTCTGGCGAGAATAAACCAAGATATCATCAATGAACACTATCACAAATGTGTCCAAAAATGGTTTGAACACTCGGTTCATCAAATCCATGAATACCGGAGCATTGGTCAATCAAAGACATGACCACGAACTCATAATGCGTCTGGGTCGGAATGCGATCCTAGGGACATCCGCCTCTCTCGACTCGTACTGATGATAGCGATCGCGGATCAATCTTGGAGAAACATCTCGCTCCACTGCAACCGTCGAACAAATCATTAATCACAGGAAGGGTATCATTCTTAATGGTCACTTTGTTCGTTTGTAATCAACACACACATGCGCGGCGTCGTCCTTCTTCTTCACGAATAATCTGGCGCTCCCGGGAAACACTAGGCGATGAAGCCGCTTCTCCGGCAAATCTCTCGGTGGTCCTTGACTCTCTCAACTCGGCGGGTGCCATTACGTATGGCGGAATGGAAATAGGCGAGTGTGCGGCAACATCAATACAAAACTCTATCTCCTCTGCGGAGGAATACGGAGGTCGTGCGGAAACGCGTGCGGGAACTCTCGACTCTGGGCGGCGGAAATCGCGCTGCGACCTCGAGATCAAACACTCGAGCGAGATGGTAGATGTACCCATACGCACCATCTTCCTAGCCTTGAGGTAGGAAATAAACCTACCCGCCAGCGTCTGATGTTCCTCCCACTCAATGACGGCTCGCCGAAGCTGGAACCGTACTACTCTCTCTGCGATCTACATTGGCGTAGCAAGCTAGCCAATACATACCCGTGATCACGTCGAAATCAATCATATCGACTCTATCAAGTCGGCTAGGTGCGACGTGTAAATGGTCCTTTGGACAAGCCACATATACCCGCCGAGCTACCAAGATCACCATCTGGCGTAGCTACCTCGAAAAGGGTCTATGGACTCGAGCTCTATCCACATCCTACTAGCAACAAGGGAGATATATAGGGCCAGTAGAACCGGATCTATCAAGGCATACACATCATAATCGGAGGCGATAAGGTACTGTGGCGACATCGGTGAGGCCTCACGATCTGCCCGGTGGACAAGGCATAAATGCGATTCGAGGACCGCTAGAAGCTGAGACCGAGCCACGACCTATGCGCGACCTGCTGGTCCATGAGTACCACGCCTCGGCGAGTAATGGCGAAGGAGATGATGAACCGAAGCAGACCACGTGTGAGCCCTACCACCAGCCGCCTCGGTCGGACAGGCCCTGAAATGACCAGCCTGGCCAATCGTAACAAACTCTCGGAGGAGTACCACAATTCCCGAAATGGGATCTGGCATCGGCCACGAGAGGTGGTCCCACGGCCAGCACCTCTGCCACCCTGAAAGTCTGAAGTCCTGGGCCCGTCACGCCTCAATACTCTGGTTGTCTTTGAGGGCGGTGCGAGTGCTCTGGTGGTGTGGTGCGAATCTAGACATTCGAGGCCGTCCACCACGATAACTACCAAAGGACCACTGCGTCTTGGTCTCTTCTTGCTTGTCGGTCAACCCGCCGGTCCTACGCTCGCCGCATCCAAGTGCATGAGCTGCGTGCGGGTAATGTCCATACGGTGAAGAGAAACACCGCACAAGACTCGGCCATATAATCATCTTGCCGGTGGCGTGGCGGTGCACCCATCCTCCATATCTGCTGCAACGCTGGGACATATCGAGCGATGAATCAAACTCGACATTGTACTCCCTAGCGTGCGTCTCGTCTCGTGATAAAAATTTGTCGGCCCGCGCCCTCCACATCTGTGGAGGCAAGAAGTGAGTGAGGAAAGCCTCTGAGAACTCATCCCAAGTAGTTGGGGACGCGTGCTCTCCCCGGGAGAACTCCCATGAGTCAAACCAATCGACTGCGGTATCACGCAGCCTATGTGAACCGAAGATCACGGACTCGGTCTCGGCATACGATCACTCTCATAATCCTCAGTGGTGACGGATGAACTCCTGTGGATCATCCTCCGGCCTCGACCCGTAAAACTATGGCGGGCTATAACTCAGGAAATCTCGTAGCCTCAAACTCTCGGCCCTCGGGTTAACCACGGGTGCAATCGGGCCAGGCTGCGCATCGGCTGTCCTCGTATGCGCCACGATCTGGCCAATAGTGGGCCGTCTCCTTGTACCACCTAACTCCTCCGCCCCAGGCTGTGGGACAGGAGGTGTGGGTACTGTGGTCTCTGCTGGGGCCGGCGGCGTCATGGAACTCGCCGTCTGAGGTATAGACTGGGCCTGAGCCCTCGTAACTCTCGGTGTCCTACTAGCAGCTCCCTCGGCTGCCTTGCCCTTCTGGGCCCGGGTTGCCTTACGTGGAGGCATAACTGTTACAGAAAAGGAATACGTTAGAGGATCAACTTTAACGGCTCTAAAGCACGATCTCGAGTGAGAAGAATGAAACCAATCCTAAATATCCTATAGCCTCACGATTATTGGTGTGGTGCACAACAACCGATAATCAAGACTCTACATCGATACGGTGCGTAGACACTTTCCGAGGATTAATCGCTCGATACCACTTTTGTCACGACCGTTCGGGGCGTGGTAGTGCCTTACCCGGGCACCCAAGTAGTCATACATCAGAGTAATCAGTGGAATATAAAACAAGACATGAAACAGTTGTAAAAAAAAAGACACAGTTTTATGTGAGAAGATGTCGCCTTTCGGCATATATACATAAACATAGTTTTGCAGTTACATCCCAACTGTACAATAGGACTACAGACCTCTAAAGAAGTAAACAACTATGGCGGACGGGGCCGCCATACCCTGAATGTACAAAACTATCTACAATACAGGGAGATCATACCCAAAAGTAGAGCCTCCGGAGAAAATGGAGCTCCTGACACCAACGCAAAGATCCTAAGGATGTGGATCTAGCACCTGCTTGCCCTTACCTGCGGCATGAACGCAGCCCCCCGAAGGAGGTCAGTACAACAGGTACTAAGTATGCGAAACTGTAAAGTACTTAAATGAAAACATATCATTTTTAAAATCAGTTTACATATATGTATGAAACAACCAAGGTAACCGCACATAGTGCCACATCATAAACAAGAGCAACAATAGGTAAGCATACGAGGTCTTTTCTAGGCTGCGAATGATCGGCGAGGCCAATTGCCCATAGTATCATTAAGCAAGCCTAATCATGTACTCCCGTAGTCCGCATAGGCCACTCACATAGGCCCGCATAGGGGATAACCACGCATCGAGCGTAGCTACTCCTCGGCATCGCCCCGACTCGTAGTCCGCATGGCCCCATAGACCGCATGAGGTATAACCCCGCACACTAACACGGAACTCTCGTAGCTCGCATAGGTCACATGACCGCGTGAGGTGTCCTCGCATCATAGTCACACTGCATGCGAGGTATACCCGCGTCGGAGGCGGCAACCCCGTATTTATGTCAAGAGGTGAGTGATATAATACTAACATAATGACTTTATCGTTAAACACATAAGCACAACAAGAATACTTTTATACAAACGTTACAAGACACTAACACATAACATCATATCATGTCTACTTATCAAACCATTTTATTATTCTTTCCATAAATCAATGTAAGTCATTATAAACACATAAGTAAACTGTTCCTTTTATCATTCTTAAGTTGTTATACCTAACTTCCCATAAAGCTAGTATAACTCTTAAGCTTTCTTTAAAACCAATTAGTTCTCTTACATTAAAAATGATTCAATATTCTTTTGAAATGCATCAAGACTCTTATTATTCGTGCTTAAGTCAAAAGACATTGCCGTAATTATTATTCGGTTAACACATGCGTCACCGCACTATATATATATTTTAAAATATCATGCTTAGGAAGAATCACCTACCTTCTCGTGAAAACCACGCCAAGTTGAATATGTCACAGGAGAGAATCAACCTATAATAGTCGACACGTCTATCAACGCCTAGACTACTCAGAAATAGTTCTAAGCGGAGGGTCTTTATTCTACGGAAAATCGGGCAGACTTCCTACCGGTGAGCTACTCAAGTCTCATCAGGAAAACAATCTTAAGTATAGCTCAATTATTCTTCTTTAAACCCTTCTTTGTGATAATTGATTCAATTCTATTCTGTAATATTCTTCTAAGTATTATTACTTATTCTTATACTTCTACAGTATGTATTCTCTAATACAAAAGTGGGTTAGGATTATTTACCTCGGTAAGCCCAATAATATCCTAGATATAAGTCGATCCGGAGCAAGGCTTAGCTCCTAAGTTATGCGCTCCGATAGCTCAAGTAAACCTTGATAGCCTTCGCATAAGCTTCTAACCTCGTAGGGGAGGTGATATAATAACAAAGTGATAAGGATTTTAGACGTCTAGCAAGAATGACAAGTGTACGCCCACTCTCACAACCACAACACTTAGCGTCACACAATAAAATCATAAAAATTATCAAACAATCATACATACCTTATCTAATTCAATACAAGGTTTTATTAAGCAATTAAGTAAGCATTCTTTTATCTTTCTTAAGTGGTTATACCTAACTTCCCATAAAGCTAGTATAACTCTTAAGCTTTTGTTTAAAACCAATTGTTTCTCTTCATTAAAAATGATTCGAGATTCTTTTGAAATGCTTCAAGATCTTTTATGATTCAGCTTAAGTCGGAGACATTGCGTAGTTATTATTCGTGCTTAAGTCAAAAGACATTGCCGTAGTTATTATTCGATTAACACTGCAAACGTCTACCGCATATATATATATATATTTAAAATATCATGCTCAAGAGTGTAGGAAGAATCGCATACCTTCTCGAAATCCACCGCCAAGTCGAATATGTCGCGCAGAGAATCGACTATAATAGTCAACACGTCTATCAACGTCTAGACTATTCGTAAACTTCTAGCGAGAGGGTTCTATATTCTACGGAAAGTCGGGCAACACTTCCCTACGGTGAGCTACTCAAGTCTCATCGTGAAAACGATCCATGTAAATCTGATTCTATATTCTTCTTTTAAACCCTTCATGTGATAACAGTTCAATTCTATTACGTAATATCCTTCTAAGTATTTATACTTATTCCTATACTCTACAAGATGTATTCTCTAATTACAAAAGAAGGATAAGTTTATTTACCTCAGTAAGCCCAATAATATCCTAGATAAAAGTCGATCCTGAGCAAGGTTTAGCTCTAATTTGTACGCTCCGATAGCTCAAGAACCCTTAGAAGTTCCCAACAACTTCTAATAAGATACTATAAGGGAATTGGGCTAGGGTATTTGGAAGACAACTTTTCTACCAAGGGAGGGGGTAGTGTTTCGGCTAGGGCTTCTTTGGGGGTATTCGGCGAGGCCTTCTCGAGGGGAAGAGGAGGCTTGGACGAAAGGCTTAGAGAGAGGGGGAGGGATTTTTCAAGACTTGGAAATGATTTGTGGATGAAGAACTCTTCATCTTAAGGGGGGTATTTATAGGTCAAGAAGTGGCCAACCAATGGCCAAGATGATGCCAAGTGCAAGGCAAGTGTAGGGTGAAGATTTAGGCAAGTGTCCTTATCCATCTACTACACAAAATATCCTACCAACTCCTTGACTTGTGCAAAGGCACAAAAAACGTGCCAAACAATAGCCCAATTGCCGTCCAATGAGGGTGACAAGTGTCACCCTCCCGTTGGTCCAAAATGTTTCGTCTCTCGGAAAAATCCGCAAAAATTATAAATGATATAGCCGGAATTTACCCTACGCGAGTTTAGTAAAACGTTTCGTCGAAAAACGATTCTTTTCGAGTGTTGTGCACAAACTTTTCGTCCAAGGTCTTTTACTTAGGCTAACTTTTGTACGTACACCCTCACGTACATACTCTGGAAATACGGGGTATAACAATAGGATTATTTACCTCGGTAAGCCAAAAATTATCCAAGTTTAATGTCGATCCTGAGCAACGTTTAGCTCCTACTCCGGGTGCTCCAACCCGCTCCAAACAACCCCTTAGAAGTTCTACGCAACTTCTTCTTAACACTTCAACCGGTTATGAAGGTTTTCCTTAGGGTTTCGTTTTTGTGACTAAAGGGAATATAGTAGTATTTCCGGGCTCTACGTATAGAGGTAACTTTGGAAAGTACTACAAGGTATTTGGGCTAGTGTATTTTGGCATTACAACAATACTTGGAGAAATATTTCTCAACCAAGGGAAGGGTATTTATACGAGACAACTAGGCAAGGGGGGGGGGGGGGGGGGGTAGGCTCGGCTAGAAAACTACAAAGGGGGCGGGGTGCTCTCGGCCAAGGCCGCACTAAGGGAGGGTGTTGTGGGCGAAACTATCAAAGGGGGAGAAGGGTTTCAAGACTTGGAAAATGTCTAAGTGTGGATGAAATAACTCATCAATTAAAGGGGTATTTATAGGTCAAGCAATGGCCAACCAATGGCCAAGATGAAGCCAAGTGGTAGGCAAGTGTAGGGCTAGGATTTACCCATGTGTACCTTATCCATCTACCACCAAAATATCACAAATATCCTACCAACCCCTTGACCCTTAAATCGTCCAACTTGCCGCCCATTTCAACGCCCAATATGAGGTGACACATGTCACCCTCCGTTGGTCCAAATGTTTCATCTCTCGGAAAAATCCGCAAATATAATAAATGACATAGCCGTAATTTTCCTTCGCGAGTCTTGTAAAATGTTTCGTCAAAACGATTCCTTCGGTACTTGTGAACAAAAATTTCGCCTAGCCTACTTTAAAGCTCAAACTTTCTACGTGCGTCCCACGTACATACTGGAAAATACGGTATAACAATTCGGGTGGATCTGGCAAGATCGAGGCGATCGAGTTGACCTAGACTCTTTACTCCGAGGTGCGCGATTTTAGGCCTTGCGAGTTACTATCGGCGGTTCGTGGAGAAGTTTGCTATCTACGCACCATTGACTAGGTGACTCATAAGGCGGCTAAGTTTGATGGACTGATGCTTGTGGCGTGGTTTCCGATTCTTGAATGAGAGGCGACGACCACCCGTTCTTACTCTTCCGGAGGTCCGAGCGGCTATGTCGTGTATTGTGATCGTCGGGCATCGGGTTGGGATGTGTTGATGCAGCGGGGCAAGGTTATAAGCGTCGCATCCCGACTTAAGAAGCATGAGAGGAACTACCCGCATGATTTGGAGTTAGCGTGGTGATTCACGCCTTGAAGATCTGGAGGCACTATTTGTATAGGGTTCATGTGGATATTTATACGAGACCACAAGAGCCTCCAGATATCTTCGACGAGGAGGCTGAACTTACGGCGAGGCGGTGGTTAGAGCTGCTCAAGGATTACGATGTCGACATCCTGTACCACCCAGGGAAGACCAATGTTGTGGCAGATGCCCTTAGTCGTAGGTCGATGGGTAGCCTATCAGATATGCAGCCAGAGAGGAGGGTCATGGTTCGTGATTTGCATCAGTTAGCGAGCCTTGGTGTCCGTTTGATTGATTCTGATAGCGGTGGGTCCGAGTTCGAGAGGTTGCCGAGTCTTCCATCGTCGAGAGGTGAAGAGGCAACGCTGAGGATCCGGTTTGACACGGCATCGTGATACGACTCTTCGTGAGGAAGGGTCCTTGAGATAGCACCGATGGGGTGCTAAGGTTTGAGGCGTTGTGTGTCCCGGATATTGCAGACTTCGGCAGGTTCTAGGGAAGCACACACAAGCGTTACTATCCATCCAGGGTCGACCAAGATGTACCACGACCTTAGATCTGTGTATTGGTGGGATGGCTTGAAGAGGGACGTTTCAGAGTTTGTAGCTCAGTGCCCGTGTTGTCAGCAGGTGAAGATAGAGCACCAGAGGCTTGGTGGTTTATTACAGACGATAGAGATCCCGACCTGGAAGTGGGAGGTGATCAACATGGACTTTATCACAGGATTACCCCGCACTCAGAGGAGACATGATTCTATATGGGTTATCATCGACAGGCTGACGAAATCAGCCCACTTTCTTCCCGTCGGGACGACTTTTTTGGCTGAGGATTATGCCAGACTTTATATCCGAGAGATCGTCAGACTGCATGGAGTCCCTATTTCGATCATATCGATGCAGGAGCCCGCTTACGCCAACTTCCGGAGGTCTTTCCGTATGGTTTAGGACGCAGTGAGCACAGCATCGCATTCCATCCACGCATGGACGGACAGTGGCGCACTATCCGCACTTTGAGGATATCTGCGAGCCCGTGTTATTGACTTCGTGGTAGCCGGAGGATCATTTGCCTCTAGTTGAGTTCATGATAATAATAGCTACCACCCGATTCGGATGGCGCCTTATGAGGCCTTGTATGGGAGGAAGTGCGGTCGCCGATAGGCTGGTTCGATGTGGGCGAGGTACAGTTAGTGGGACCAAATCTGGTGCAGCAGGCAGTGGATAAGGTGAAGCTTATCCGAGTTAGCGATTCCGGCTCGAGTCGCGTAAGTCATATGCAGATCATCGTCGTCGGCATCTGGAGTTCGAGGTTGATGATTGGGTTTTCCTGAAGGTGTCACCCATGAAGGGTGTGATGAGATTCGGGAAGAAAGGGAAACTCAGCCCAAGGTACATTGGGCCGTTTCAGATTGTCCGCAGGGTAGGCAAGGTTGCCTATGAGTTGGATCTGCCGTCCGATCTGGGGGCACTGCATCCGGTGTTTCATGTTTCTATGCTGAGGAGATGTATCGGGGATCCATCTAGAGTGCACCCAATTGACGATGTCCAGGTGACCGAGGGGTTATCCTATGAGGAGATTCCCATAGCGATAATTGATCGTCAGGTTAGGCGTCTGCGGACCAAGGACGTGGCTTCCGTCAAAGTCTTGTGGCGGAACGAGCTCAGGGAGGAGATGACGTGGGAAGCCGAGGAGGACATGAGGCAGAAGTATCCTCACCTATTCCCCACACCTCCAGGTAACTCACTTTCCTTCTTGTAAAATTTCATTGACCTATTTTGCTTAAGTGTTGTTTTATGGCCATGTGAGGCATTTGCTAACTGTTTGAGTTATGAGGAACCTTATCGTTATCTGTCTTGGGAAGGAACATTCGGGTCGAATGTTTCTAAGGAGGGGAGAATGTTATACCCCGTATTTCCAGAGTATGTACGTAGGGGCGTACGTACAAAAAGTTTAGCCTTAAGTAGGCATAATGGACGATTTTGGGCACAACTCACAAAACGGATGGTTTTCCGACGAAACGTTTTACAAAACTTGCGTAGGGTAAATTACGGCTATGCCATTTCTAATTTTTGCGGATTTTTCCGAGAGACGGAACCTTTTTGGGCCAACGAGAGGGTGACACTTGTCACCCTCAAGTGGACGGCTAAAGGGGCTTTTGCCTTGGACGATTGGGAGGGTTTTGAGGCCTAAGACATGGGCCATTGTTTGTGGAGTGATTTGAGGAGTAGGTTAGGGGGCACTTGGGAAAATCTTGGCCCTCCACTTGCCCCCCACTTGGCTTGATCATGGCCCTTGGTTTCCCTATAAATACCCCTCCCTTTGAAGACTTCTTCATCACAAATCTCCAAGTCTAAAATCCTCCTTCCCCCCTTGTGAGCTCTCGTCCTAGCCTCACTTCTCCCCCCCCCCCCCCCTCTAGAAAGCCTAGCCGAAACACCCCTCTCCCCCCCTCTAGCCTAGTGGCTTTGGCCGAGGGCCTCCCCCCCCCCCCTTGGTAGAAGTTGTCTTCCAAGTTTAGTCACTATTCCAAAATACCCTAGCCCCAAATCACTTTTAGTAGTTTAGTAGAAGTTGTTGGAAACATCTAAGGGTTCTTGGAGCTATCGGAGCGTGCAAACTAGGAGCTAAACCTTGCTCAGGATCGACTTTTAACTTGGATAATTTTGGGCTTATCGAGGTAAATATCTTGTCCTTCTATTGTAATTGGATATTACATATAAGAATAGTTAAGACTTGAGTATAAGATAAAGAAGGATATTGAAGAATATAATTGAATTGTTATCACAGTAGAAGGGTATAACAGAAGAAGAATTAAACTGTACTTACATAGGACTGTTTTTACAGTAGACTTGTATAGCTTACCGGGTAGGGAAGTGCTGCCCAAATTTCCGTAGAATAAAGAACCCTCTGCTTAGAATAGTCTACAGAGTAGTCTAGACATTGATAGACGTATCTGACTATTATAGGTTGATTCTGTGCGCGCGACATATTCGACTTGGCAGGTGGATTTCGCCGAGAAGGTATGTGATTCTTCCTATACTCTTAAGAATGATATTTTAAAATATATATATAGTACGGTAGACGTACATGTGTTAACTGAATAATAATTACGGCAATGTCTTTTGACTTAAGCCTGACTAATAATTACGGCAATGTCTTTTGACTTAAGCCTGAATAATAAAGATCTTAAAATCTTTCAAAAGGAATTATAAATCAGTTTTGAAAGAAGAAGAATATTTGAAAGGAGTTTAAGAGTTATACTAGCTTTATGGGAAGTTAAGTATAACGACTTAAGAATGATGAAAGGAACAGTTTACTTATGTGTTTATAAAAGATTTATATTGATCTCTGGAAAGTATAATAAAAATGGTTTGATGTGTAGACATAATATGATGCTATGTGTGTTAGTGTCTTGTATCATTTGTATAAGAGAGTATTCTTGTTGTGCTTATGTTGTTTAACGATAAGCTGTTATGTTAGTATAACATCACTCACCTCTCGACATGATACCGGGGGTTAAGCTGCCCTCCGATGCGGGGTAGACTCAGGCGGTCTGGGACCATGATTCGAGAATACCTCATGCAGGTCCAGGGGACCTATGCGGAGCTACGAGAGTTCCAGGTTAGTGTGCGCGGTTATACCTCATGCGGTCTATGTGGCCATGCGGACTACGAGTCCAGGACGATGCCGAGGAGTAGCTACCCTCGATGCGGGGTTATACCTCATGCGGGCCTATGTGAGTGACCTATGCGGACTACGGGAGTCCAGGATTTGGCTTTCATAATGATATTATGGGCGATTGGCCCTGTTTCGATCATTCACAGCCTAGAAAAGACCTGTTACAGTTTACCTATTGTTGCTCTTGTTTATGATGTGGCACTATGTGCGTTTACATTGGTTATTTCGTGCATATTTGTAAATTGGTTTTAAAATGATATGATTTCATTTAAGTATTTTACAGTTTCACATACTTAGTACCTGTTGTTATCGACTCCTTCGGGGCCGTTCATGCCGCAGGTAAGGGCAAGCAGGTGCTAGATCTGCATCCTTAGGATATTTGCTTTGGTGTCAGGAGCTCCATCTTCTCCGGAGGCTCGACTTTTGGTATGGTTCTCCCTGTGTTGTAGATATATGTCCATTCAGGGTATGGCGGGGCCCTGTCCCGCCATAGTTGTCTACTTCCTTAGAGGTCTGTAGTACTATTGTACAGTTGGGATGTAACTGCCAAACTTTGATGTATATATATGCCGAAAGGCGAAGTTTTCTCATATAAACTGTGTCTCAATTTACATTGCTTCATGTCTTGTTTTTATATTCCGCTGGTTTTTCTCTAATGTATGACTACTTGGGTGCCCGGGTAAGGCACCGGGCCACGGCCCTAACGGTCGTGACACTGCGACGCGGGCAATGTCCATGCCCGTCAAGAGCTACACCAACAAGCCTCGCTAAGTAGTCATCGAGCCCGTGGCGTAATCTGCACTCGCCCTCCATACCGCTACTAACGCGGGACATACCGAGCCAATGAGTCGAACTCACATTGTACTCCCGAACCGCACGCCCGCTGCCTCAACCCCAAAAATCTGTCGGCGAGCCCTCGCCGCTGTGGAGGTAAGAAATGTGCAAGAAATGCCTCGAGAACTTCGTTCATACGGCCGAAGTGCATGCTCTCCCGACAGCCTCCATGAATCAAACCAATCGATCGCAGATCACGCAGCCGGCGCGAACCCAAGACCACCGACTCGGTCTCCAAGCCTTGATCACTCACGACCACAGAATCGCCGGATGAACTCCTGCGGATCATCCTCGTGCCTCGACCCATAAAACTCTGGCGCCTACAACTCGTAAAATCCGTAGCCTCAAACTATCGATCTATGGTGAACCACGGTGCTCGAACCGCTGCGCCCGCCTATCCTCAAGTCTGCCACAACCCCGCCATTAATCGCCCACTCATTGTAACCCATCCCCTCTCGCCTGCATCGCGGCCGGAGGCTCAGTCTTGTGGTCTCGTAGAGACTACCACGCTCTACTCGCACTCCTCTCGCCGCTTTGCCTCTTCGGGCCCGGTTGCTTGCGCGAGGCATAACTAGTGAAAACGGCACGTCCGAGGGTCCAACTTATCACAATGTCTAAGGCACGATCTCGGAATGAGAAGAATAGAAACCAATCCTAAATGTCCTGCACCTCACGATCATAGATGTGGTGCACAACACACCGATAATCAAGACTCTACTAGACACGGTCTGTAGACACTTTCCGAGGATTAACTGCTCTGATACCACTTTTGTCACGACCAACCGGGCCGTGATCGTGCCTTACCGGGCACCCTAGTGATACAATATCGAGAAAACCAAATGAAATGAAAACTTAAACATATAAATAGATATAGATCAAGATGAAAGAAAATAGGCCAAAAACGGTTGCCTTTCAAAGATTTATATATATATCAACCTTTGAAAGCATAATCCTTACAACCCCGCCCACAACAAAGGCGGACCTCTAAGATTTTTACAATAACTATGACGGACAGGCCCCGCCATACCCTGAATGTACAAGAACCTCTGACTCAGTGGTAACATACCAAAGATAAGCCTCCAAGGAACGGAGCTTCAACACGCTGAAATGTGATCCTAAGCGGGGATCGACAGATGTACCTCTACTGCGGCATGAACGCAGCCGAAGGAGGTCGATAACAGTACCAAGTATGTGAAATCAGAAATATCAGTAAATGAAATCATAGCAGTCTATATAAAGCAGGAGACATGTATGATAACCAAACTACAGTTCACGATAAATAAGCAGTCATGTAAGTCAGGAACTCACGCCCTCAGAGTCATCACTCAAATATAACTATGGGTCTCACGCCCGCAACATCAATCATGCCCGTGGAATACCTTCCTCACTGCCGGCAGTCTATGATATAATAACACCAAGGAGTACATATGAACACCAAGTCCTACCTGATGCCAAAGCCGTACTAACAATAATATACAACCAAACCACGAAGCTGACACGGGGTAAGTACGAAAGCCGACTACCAGATACCAAGGCCGTGTCACGTCACGAGCCGAGGCAAGTACGAGGGCTAACTACGGTACCAAGGCCGTGTCACGATGCTTCGTCACTACACCGAGCGGGCAAGTGCGAGGGCTAACTACGTGTACGAGGCTGAATCAGCCACGAGACGGGGCAAGTACGAAAGCCGACCACCAGGTACCAAGGCCGAACAGTAAGAAACCTCATGGAGAGCTAGTCCATGGAATAACACTATCAACAGGAGCGTACCCGTGGAATTCTCCGTCACTGCCGGTACGTCCAAGTAAGTTCTCAACAAGTCAACCGGCCCTCCACCGAGAGACGCGGTAGTATAGAAACACAATTCTTGCACAACAAAGGCTATCACAACAAGCATAGGCAAGTTTCACAACAACAAGCATAGGCAAGTTATACACAACTCAAGGTACTTTCATTTTATGTCAAAGTCCGGGTTTTAACCCTAAAGTACTACGTACGTTAAATTCCTTTTAAGAGATCCATTCCTTTTATAAAAGTCACCCGATACCCTTAGTATAAAAAAATAGAGTGACTTACATCTTTTTAAGTAAACCAAAACAACTTCCATACTTTCCTTTTTAAAACCAAATTAAGGCAATACCATGCCTTCTTTTTGGACCAAAACACTTCTCTTTTTAAAGTCAAGTTACCACATTAAAACCAATGATAAAACCCTTCTTTTGTTCTCATAAAGTCGTTATAACTAACTTCCCATAAAGCTGTTATAACACTTTATGTTTTAAACCAATTTGAGACAAAACAATGCCTTTCTTTTCCCTAAAGTTCCAGTTTGCCTAATTTCAATGCTCAAGTTTCTCATTTTCGAAAAGGTTTCGTAGTTCATAGTTTTAATCCTTTAAAACATAATTCTCTTTTAAACAATTTGAGAAACATATGCCTTATATGTGAGTAGGTTATTCTTGTTTATGATCAATCTTATTAAGCAGCCATGATCTAGGAAATGTAATATCATTTTGTCTCATCTTAGTTTCTATGCAGATGGAGGTTTCTACTGGTTTTAATAATACTTCATTATTCAATACATTTTCCTTTATTAACGCTGCAGTGGTTTGTCGATACTCATTCTGATTTACGAAATCAGTAAAACATTTCTCCTTTTAAAAACCAAGTACCCATTACTCATGAATGAGGTTTCACACAAAATTCATATTAGTTCATTCAAGTCAAGTCTCTTATCTTTTAAGATCAAGTCTCTTAACTTCTAAAAATCAGTAAACCATTCTCTTTACCACTCTTAAGACGTTATACCTAACTTCCCATAAAGCTAGTATAACTCTTATGTTTTCAAAACCAAGTATTACTCTTCTTTCAAAACGGTTTCTTAATCTTTGAAATACTTCAAGATTCTTTATTATTCAGGCTTAAGTCAAAGACATTGCCGTAACACTACATTCAGTTAACACACGTACGTCTACCGTACTATATATATATTCCTTTAAAATACTTCAAGATTCTTTATTATTCAGGCTTAAGTCAAAAGACATTGCCACACGTACGTCTACCGTACTATATATATATTCTTTTAAAATACTTCATGCTCAAGAGTATAGGAAGAATCACATACCTCGCGACGATTATCGACTATAAGCAAAACGCTCCACGGCTATAACCCGGCTAGCCTTGTCCACCTTCCAAGTAGTTCATGCTACTCGCAGAACATTCAACCAATAAAGGTTATTAGTCTACTGTAAATACGGTCCTATGTAAGTACAGTTTAATCTTCTACTTTAATATTCTTCTGATGCGATTTCAGTTCAAGTCTTATCTGTAATATCCTTCTATTACAGTTCAATTCTCTTCTATGAATCTTATATTCATTTCAATACTACTACAGTATGTAATTTCCAATTACACTAGAAGGATAGGATTATTTACCTCGATAAGCCCAAAATTATCCAAGTATAAATGTCGATCCTGAGCGACGTTTAGCTCCTACTCTGGGCGCTCCAACCCGCTCCAAACAACCCTTAGAAGTTCTACACAACTTCTACTTAACACTTCAACCGACTATGAAGGTTTTCCTTAGGATTTCGTTTTTGCGACTGAGGGAAAGTATAATAGTATTTTCGGGCTCTACGTATAGAGGTAACTTTGGAAAGTACTACAAGGTATATGGGCTAAGGTATTTAGGGCATTATAACGATACTTGGAGAGTATTTCTCTACCAAAAGGGGAGGGGGGGTATTTCTCGAAAACAACTAGGCTAGGGGGGTGTGCTCGGCCGAGGGCCTTTCAAAGGGGGTGTGGCGGACGAAAGCTCAAGAGGGAGGGAGTATTTTGAGACTTAGAAAAATGCTCAAGTTTGGATGAAGAAAGTCTTAAACTTAGAGGGGTATTTATAGGTCAAGCAATGGCCAACCAATGACCATGATCAATCCAAGTGTTAGGCAAGTATAGGGCTAGGATTTAACCATGTGTACCTTATCCATCTACCACACCAACTTGCACAAATATCCTACCAACTTTGACCCACCCTTTCGTCCAATACCGCCCACAATTCCTTCCAATGTGAGGGTGACACATGTCACCCTCCCGTTGGTCCAAAATGTTTCGTCTCTCGGAAAAATCCGCAAAAATTAAAAATGACATAGCCGGAATTTTCCCTTCGCAAGTCTTGTAAAACGTTTCGTCGAAAAACGATTCTTTTCGGCACTTGTGCCCAAATTTCGATCCTTGCCAATCCATAAGGCTTAAATTATTATACGTACGCCCTCACGTACATACTCTGGAAATACGGGGTATAACATATTATGTCTACTCATCAAACCATTTTTATTATACCTTCCAGAGATCAATATAAGTCTTTTATAAACACATAAGTAAACTATTCCTTTTATCTTCTTAAGTCGTTATACTTGACTTCCCATAAAGCTAGTATAACTCTTAAGCTTCTTGTTTTAAAAACAATTATTCTTCTTCTTTCAAAACTGATTTATAATTCTTTTGAAACACTTTAAGGTCTTTATTATTCAGGCTTAAGTCAAAAGACATTGCCGTAATTATTATTCAGGCTTAAGTCAAAAGACATTGCCATGATTATTATTCAGTTAACACATGTACGTCTACCGTACTATATATATATTTTAAAATGTCATGCTTAAGAGTATAGGAAGAATCACATACCTTCTCGGCGAAATCCACCTGCCAAGTCGAATATGTCGCGCGCAGAGAATCAACCTATAATAGTCAGATACGTCTATCAATGTCTAGACTACTCTGTAGACTATTCTAAGCAGAGGGTTCCTTATTCTACGGAAATTTGGGCAGCACTTCCCTACCCGGTAAGCTATACAAGTTCATCAGAAAAGCAGTCCATGTAAGTACAGTTTAATTCTTCTTCTGTTATACCCTTCTACTGTGATAACAGTTCAATTCTATTCTTCAATATCCTTCTTTATCTTACTCAAGTCTTAACTATTCTTATATGTAATATCCAATTACAATAGAAGGACAAGATATTTACCTCGATAAGCCCAAAATTATCCAAGTTAAAAGTCGATCCTGAGCAAGGTTTAGCTCCTAGTTTGCACGCTCCGATAGCTCCAAGAACCCCAATAAGTTTCCAACAACTTCTACTTAAATACTAAAAGGGATTTGGGGCTAGGGTATTTTGGAAAAGTGACTAAACTTGGAAGACAACTTTCTACCAAAAGGGGGGGGAGGCCCTCGGCCAAAGCCACTTAGGCTAGAGGGGGGAGAGGGGTGTTTCGGCTAGGCTTTCTAGAGGGGGAGGAGAAGTGAGGCTAGGACGAGAGCTCACTAGGGGGGAAGGAGGATTTTAGACTTGGAGATTTGTGATGAAGAAGTCTTCAAAGGGAGGGGTATTTATAGGGAAACCAAGGGCCATGATCAAGCTGCTGGGGACAAGTGGAGGCCAAGATTTGCCCAAGTGCCCTCTAACCTACTCCTCAAATCACTCCACAAACAATGGCCCATGTCTTAGGCCTCAAAACCCTCCCAATCGTCCAAGGCAAAAGCCCCTTTAGCCGTCCACTTGAGGGTGACAAGTGTCACCCTCTCGTTGGCCCAAAAAGGTTCCGTCGCTCGAAAAAATCCGCAAAAATTAGAAATGGCATAGCCGTAATTTACCCTACGCAAGTTTTGTAAAACTTTTCGTCGAAAAACCATCCGTTTTGTGAGTTGTGCCCAAAATCGTCCATTCTGCCTACTTAAGGCTAAACTTTTTGTCGCACGCCTGCGCATACTGGAAATACGGGGTATAACATTCTCCCCTCCTTAGAAACATTCGTCCCGAATGTTCCTTCCCAAGACAGATAACGATAAGGTTTCTCATAACTTATCACGTCATGTCCTCCTCAGCTTCCCACGTCATCTCCTCCCTGAGGTGTGGGGAATAGGTGAGGATACTTCTGCCTCATGTCCTCCTCAGATTCCCACGTCATCTCCTCCCTAAGCTCGTTCCGCCACAGAACTTTGACGGAAGCCACGTCCTTGGTCCGCAGACGCCTAACCTGACGATCGATTATCGCTATGGGAATATCCTCATACGATAAACCCTCGGTCACCTGGACATCGTCAATCGGGTGCACTCTAGATGGATCCCCGATACATCTCCTCAGCATAGAAACATGAAACACCGGATGCACTGCCTCCAGATCGGACGACAGATCCAACTCATAGGCAACCTTGCCGACCCTGCGGACAATCTGAAACGGCCCAATGTACCTTGGGCTGAGTTTCCCTTTCTTCCCGAATCTCATCACACCCTTCATGGGTGACACCTTCAGGAAAACCCAATCATCAACCTCGAACTCTGTTATACCCCGTATTTCTAGAGTATGTACGTGAGGGCGTACGTATAAAAGTTTAAGCCTTAAGTATGATAAGGATCGAAAATTTGTGCACAACTAGCGAAAAGAATCGTTTTCCGACGAAACGTTTTTCTAAACTTGCGAAGGGAAAATCCCGGCTATGTCATTTATTATTTTTGCGGATTTTTCCGAGAGATGAAATATTTTGGACCAACGGGAGGGTGACACTTGTCACCCTCAATGGACGGCAATGAGGGGATTTCTTTGGCACGTTTTTGTTGCCTAACCTTGGTCAAGGTTAGGTAGGATATTTTGTGGGTAGATGGATAAGGTTACACTTGGGTAAATCTTCACCCTACACTTGCCTAGCACTTGGCTTCATCTTGGCCATTGGTTGGCCATTGGTTGGCCTATAAATACTCCCCTAAGTTGAAGACTTTCTTCATCCCTCAAATAATTTCCAAGTCTAAAATCCCTCCCTCTCCTGTGAGCTTTAGTCCGCACACCCTCCCCTTTGAGAGCCCTCACGAGAACATCCCCCCCTAGCCTAGTTGTTTTCGAGAAATAACCCCCCCCCCATTGGTTGAGAAATACTCTCCAAGTATTGTTACTATACCCAAATACCTTGTAGTACTTTCCAAAGTTACCTCTATACGTAGAACCCGGAAATACTACTATACTTCATTTAGTCACAAAAACGAAACCCTAAGGAAAGTCTCCATAATTGTTTTGGAGTACTTTGTAGAAGTATGTAGAACTTCTAAGGGTTTCTTGGAGCGAATTGGAGCGCACGGATTAGGAGCTAAATGTTATGCCCCGTATTTCCAGAGTATGTACGTGAGGGCGTACGTATACAATTTGAGCCTTAAAGTAGGCATAGATTCGAAATTTGTACACAACTACCGTTAGGAGTCGTTTTTCGACGAAACGTTTCCACAGCTTTTGTAGGAAAATTCGGCTATGTCATTTATAATTTTTGATTTTTCAGAGACGAAACATTTTGGACCAGCGGGAGGGTGACATGTCACCTCACATTGGATGAAGTGGCGGTAATGCTTGGCCGATTGGGTCTTGTGTAGTTGGTAGGATATTTTGTGCAAGTTGTGTGGTAGATGGATAAGGTACACATGGTGGAAATCTAGCCCTACACTTGCACCACACTTGTCTTCATCTTGGCCATTGGTTGGCCTTCACTTGACCTATAAATACCCCCTTAGTTGATGAACTTTCTTCATCCAAAATTGAGCAATCTACCTAAGTCTCAAAATACTCCTCCTCTTGTGGTTCTCGTCCAAAGCCTCTCCCCCTCCCCCTCCTAGTGGCCTTTGGCCGAGAGTCCCTCCCTCCCCTTTGTGGTGTTTGGCCGTGGGGTACCCCCCCCCCTAGCCTAGTTGTCTCGTATAAATACCCCTTGTAGTGGTATAGAAATACTCTCCTAGTATTGTTATAATGTCCAAATACCTTGGCCCAAATACCTTGTAGTATTCCCAAGGTTACACTTATACTAGCCCAGAAAATACCATTATACTTTCCCTCAGTCGCTAAAACGAAACCCTAAGTAAATCTTCACCCGTAGTTGAAGTTATAAGTAGAAGTTGGTTAGAACTTCTAAGGGTTGTTTGGAGCGGATTGGAGCACTCGGAGTTGGAGCTAAACCTTGCTCAGGATCGACATATAAACTCGGATACTTTTGGGCTTATCGAGGTAAACATTCTTGACCTTCTGTTGTAATTGGAAATTACATGTTGTAGGAGTATATAGTTAAAGAATACTATATATAGAATTGAACATACCGCGTGCAATGTCTTTGACTTAAGCTCGAATAATACTTCCTGATGTCTTGCGACTTAAGCCTGAATTTAATAAGAGAATCAGTAATTACATAGACTTGTGTAGTATCCTGTGAGTAAATTGTACCCGTCCGGTTAGGCGTCAAACCCCCGTTGGCTTGGTAGCCAGGAGGAGATTAACGCTGCGGGGAGAGTCTTTGCCGAATTTTCTCGTAGAATATGGAACGATGTTAATGCGCTTGTGGCCTTATAGGTTGAAGTACTACGTGTGGTGCGATCTACGTGGCTTAAGGAGTAGCCGGTTTGAAGTACTTGGAGCGTTTGCTATTAGTCCTCGTCGCGAGGTATGTGAACCTCTTCCTATCTCTTCCAGCATGATATGTGTGAACTATGTAGTGAACGTGTGGGTTATTGTGTTTAATTGTTTTAAAACATAAAGTGTTATAACGGCTTTATGGGAAGTTAGTTATAACGACTTTATGTAGGTAAGAAAATACTTTGTGGTTTTAAAAGGTAACTAATGTGAATTATAAGCGGCTTGTTATAATAAAGAACTTGGCGTATTTCAAAAGATTTATAAATCGTTTTGAAGGGAGAGTAACACTTGGTTTTAAAGGTTTTAAAAAGAGTTATACTAGCTTGATGGGAGTTAGGTATAATGTCTTAAGAGAGGTAAAGAAAATGGTTTCTTGATGTTAGAAGTTAAGAGACTTGATCTTATAAGATAAGAGACTTAACTTATTTGTTTTAAATGTGAATGTTTGTGTGAAACCTCATTCGTGAGTAATGAGTACTTGGTTTTATTTAAAGGATAATGTTTTGATTTGGAAATCGTAATGTATCGACAGGACCAACGCAGCGTTAATAAAGGAAAATGTATTGAATAATGATGAATTGTATTAAAACGGTAGAAACCTCCATCTGCATAGAAACTAGATGAGACAAATGATATTACATTTTCTAGATCACGGCCAGTAATAAGAATGTTGTAAACAAGAATAACCTACTCTCACGTGAGACATATATTACTCAATTGTTCTAAAAGAAATCAAGTGATTAAGTTTATGAACTATGAAACCTTTTGAAAATGAGAAGCTTGAGCAATTGAAACTAGGCAAACCGAACTTAGGAAAGAATGTTGTTACTTGATTTTGAAAAAGGAATGTGGGTTGGTCATTCTAATACTACGTATCGGGTGACTTTGATAAAAGTAATGGATCTCTTTTAAGAATTTAACGACGTAGTACTTTAGGTTAAAACCGGACTTTGGCATAAAATGAAGGTACTTTGAGTGATGTGAAACTTATGCTTGTTGTGGTGAAACTTGCCTATGCTTGTTGTGGTGAAACTTTCCTATGCTGTTGTTGTGAAACTTGCCTATGCTTGTGATGATAGCCTTTGTTGTGCAAGTGTGGTGTTTCGTTACCGCTCTCGATGGAGGGCCGGTTGGTAGTTGAGGTTTCTTACTGTTCGCCTTGGTACCGGTGGTCGGCTCTCCGTGCCTCGTGTGATTCGGCCTTGGTATCGGTAGTCACCGCACTTGCCCCGTTCAGTGACGAAGTCTCGTGTCTGACCTTGGTCCCCGTGGTCAGCTCGTGACCGCCTTGGTATCCGTAGCACTTGCCGGTATCGCCGTGTTTGTGGTTGCATTGTATTATTGGCACGGTCGGATCCGGTAGTTGTACTTGTCCTGTACGGTTGTTATGACACAGGTGGGACCTGGTGTTCATGTATACTCCTTGGTATTGTTATATCATAAACTGCCGGCAGTGAGGAAGAAATTCCACGGGCACGAGTGATAATTTGGAGGGCGTGAGTCCCTGACTTGATGTAACTAGTTATATGTTATGTACTGTAGTTTGGTCATCATACATGTCTCCTGCTTTATATAGACTATTATGATTTCATTTACAGTATTTACAGTTTCACATACTTGGTACCTGTTATCGACCTCCTTGGGCCGCGTCATGCCGCGGTAGAAGTACATCGTCGCCGATCCTCGCTCTTAGGATCACCTTTCGCATTGGGAAGCTCAGTTCCTTGGAGGCTTATCTTTTGGTATGTGTTCCCTGAGTTGTAGGTTCTTGTACATTCAGGGGTATGGCGGGGCCCTGTCCCGTCATAGTTGTTGTAAATCTTAGAGGTCTGTAGCACTGTGTGGGCAGGGTTTTGTAAAAAGGATTAAACTGTTCGTTTTGAAAAAGTTGTTTATATATATTTTATTGGAAGGTAACCGTTTGGTTGGCCTGTTTTATTATCTTGTCTCATGTTCATGTTTAAGTTTTTATTTCATGGTTTTCTCGGATGTAGTATCACTAGGGTGCCCGGTAGGCACGACCACGCCCGGATCGGTCGTGACAAAAGTGGTATCGAAGCGATTAGTCCTCTGAAAGTGTCTACGACCGTGTGATTATCGATGTGTTGTGCACCACATCTATAATCGTGAGGTCGCAGACATTTAGGATTGGTTTCCATTCTTCTCATTCCGAGATCGTGCCTTAGAGGCTGATAAGATCGACCCTCTCGACATACTTTGTTTTACGATTATGCCTCCGCGTAAGGCAACCCGGCTCGAAGGGCAAGACAGCAGAGGAGAGACCACAAGACACGAGCCTCCATCCCGCGAGCAGGAGGAGATGAAGTTACGCGATTAATGGCCGTGGTCAGGCGACTTGAGGATAAGTGACGCAGCCCAGGTTCGAGCACCGGTTCACCCTAGATCGATAGTTCGAGGCTACGGATTTTACGAGTCAGAGGCCCGCGAGTTTTATGGGTCGAGGCACGAGGATGATCCGCAGAGTTCATCCGGCGATTCTGATCGCGAGAGTGATCAAGGCATCGGAGATCGAGTCGGTGACCTAGGTTCACATCAATCGCGTGATACCGCTGATCGTTTGATTCTCGAGCTGTCGAGAGAGCATGCACTTCCAGCGGTATGGAACGAAGTTCTCGAGGCCTTTGCACATTTCTTGCCTCCCGGATGAGGAGGGCTCGGGCCGATTTTTGGGAGTACAACGTGAGTTGACTCATTGGCGACGTCCTCGCGTTAGTAGCTAGTATGGAGGATCGAGTGCCGATATGTGGCTCGATGATTGCCTTGCGAGAGTTGTTCGTAGCTCTTCACCGGGCGGACATCGCCGCATGCAGCGTATACACTTGGATGTGAGGAGGATAAATCGACGGAACGACCAAGGTCAGAGGGAACAGCGGTCCTTTGGTGACTTTCGAGGCGGACCGTCCAGCAGACTAGTTATGTACCTCCGCCCGATGCAGTGGTCCTCCACAGCTCGACCTTCGGGATATTCAGAGCGTGTCGTGGCTCCTGTGTTTCAGATTTTCAAGGAGCGGGAGTGCTCGGATGAGGTTGCCCTTGTCTCAGCTGTGGCGTTGTGGAAAGCTTCATAAAGGAGAGGTCGTACTAACTCGAGATTGTTATTTTGCGCCAACAGGCCATCCGCAAGAGTCCACCAGTGGTAATGGTAGGATAGCATGGACTACTGTGGGTTCTTCACCTTCCATAGCCAGAAGGATGTTCATACACCTGCAGGCCCGGTAGAGGTCGCGGAAGTTCCTGATTTTAGCGGTCCTTTGAACCGCCTATTTTCGTATACCCTTAACCCTTTAAAGATTTGTATGCATGATATGATGACCTTATTATTGTGTGCTACGCTCGGATAAGCGTTATGATGGTTATGAGTTAGAAAGCTTGGCTAGTTGAAAGGATTTGTATGGGGGCGTGGAAAGTGTGAACTTTAGAATATTTCATGATGAGACCTTAGATGTAAGGTCGTCTTGAGTACCAGATTTTGCAAGTGATCCTTGTCGGAATACATTTTTGCCTAGAATGTGTTGTGTGATAATTTCCTTGAGTAGTGTTAAATGGAAGTGGTAGCTTTCATGACCTGTTGAGGTAAGATTGTTCCGGCCTGGGAACAAGCGTGACGTTAGTGGATCGGGTCAGCTACGCTGGCCAACCCGCGGCCGGTTTCAAAGTAGGGTCACCCGGTGGTCCCGCCAGTGGTGGTCACGAGGTGCTAGGCCGTGTTTAGATGACCATCGTATGAGTTCGTGGGTATGTTCGACCAGATGGGTTCGTGGGGAATGGCCTTAGTAAAGAAGTGAAGCTAGTAAGATGACCAAGTTTGGAGGTAGTGGCTCCAGGGTTGGAAACGCGTTGACTAAAGTGTGGTACGATACTAGAAGAGTTCGTGTTCGAGAAGAGTACGACGAGTAAGGGTAAAGGCGAGCATGTATTGCGAGCATAGATATGATCATTTCTTGCGACGAGAAGGTGCGAAGGATGTATATTTTAGACCTCGTGAATCGCACGCAGTCGGTACCATTTGTTGGAGTCGGAGTGACACTAGAACCTCGCAAAGAAAGTGACAAAAGTTTGTGATGTTAGAGGTGTTTCCTCGTGGACTTGGATGTAAGCATTTACGCGGGTGTTTCGTGGCCAGTTGTGGCGTTGGCAACTTATTAGAAGAACTCTATCGTTATCTGTCTCGAGAAGGAACATTCGGGACGAATGTTTCTAAGGAGGGGAGAATGTTATGCCCCGTATTTCCAGAGTATGTACGTGAGGGCGTACGTATACAATTTGAGCCTTAAAGTAGGCATAGATTCGAAATTTGTACACAACTACCGTTAGGAGTCGTTTTTCGACGAAACGTTTCCACAGCTTTTGTAGGGAAAATTCCGGCTATGTCATTTATAATTTTTGCGGATTTTTCCGAGAGACGAAACATTTTGGACCAACGGGAGGGTGACATGTGTCACCCTCACATTGGATGAAGTGGGCGGTAATGCTTGGCCGATTGGGTCTTGTGTAGTTGGTAGGATATTTTGTGCAAGTTGTGTGGTAGATGGATAAGGTACACATGGTGGAAATCTAGCCCTACACTTGCACCACACTTGTCTTCATCTTGGCCATTGGTTGGCCTTCACTTGACCTATAAATACCCCTTAGTTGATGAACTTTCTTCATCCAAAATTGAGCAATCTACCTAAGTCTCAAAATACTCCCTCCTCTTGTGGTTCTCGTCCAAAGCCTCTCCTCCTCCTAGTGTCCTTTGGCCGAGAGTCCCTCCCTCCCTTGTAGCAGGTACCCCCAGCCTAGTTGTCTCGTATAAATACCCCTTTGTAGTGGTATAGAAATACTCTCCTAGTATTGTTATAATGTCCAAATACCTTGGCCCAAATACCTTGTAGTATTCCCAAGGTTACACTTATACTAGCCTTAAAATACCATTATACTTTCCTCACGCTAAAACGAAACCCTAAGTAAATCTTCACCCGTAGTTGAAGTTATAAGTAGAAGGTTAGAACTTCTAAGGGGTTGTTGAGCGGATCGAGCACTCGGAGTCGAGCTAAACCTTGCTCGGGATCGACATATAAACTCGGATACTTTTGGGCTTATCGAGGTAAACATTTGACCTTCTGTAATTGGAAATTACATGTTGTAGGAGTATATAGTTAAAGAATACTATATATAGAATTGAACATAGGTTGGCGGCAATGTCTTTGACTTAAGCTCGAATAATACTTCCGGATGTCTTGCGACTTAAGCCTGAATTTAATAAGAGAACTGAATCAGAATTACATAGGATCAGACATGAGACTTGTGTAGTATTCGTGAGTAAATTGTACACGCCCGGTTAGACGTGCAAACCCCCAAGTTGGCTTCGTAAGGAGGAGATTAACGCTTTTGCGTGCCGAATTTTCTCTAGAATATGGAACGATGTTAATAAGCGCCTTGTGGCCTTATAGGTCAAGTACTACGTGTGGTGCGATCTACGTGGCTTAAGGAGTAGCCGACGGTTTGAAGTACTTGGGCGTTTTGCTATTAGTCGACTCGTCGCGAGGTATGTGAACCTCTTCCTATCTCTTCCAAAGCATGATATGTGTGAACTATGTAGTACCGACGCATACGGGTTAGCTGTGTTTAATTGTTTTTAAAACATAAAGTGTTATAACGGCTTTATGGGAAGTTGGTTATAACAGTTTTATGTAGGTAAGAAAATACTTTGTGGTTTTAAAAGGTAACTAATGTGAATTATAACTGGCTTGTTATAATAAAGAACTTGACGTATTTCAAAAGATTTATAAATCGTTTTGAAGGGAGAGTAACACTTGGTTTTAAAGGTTTTAAAAAAGAGTTATACTAGCTTGATGGGGAGTTAGGTATAATGTCTTAAGAGAGGTAAAGAAAATGGTTTACTGATGTTAGAAGTTAAGAGACTTGATCTTATAAGATAAGAGACTTAACTTATTTGTTTTAAATGTGAATGTTTGTGTGAAACCTCATTCGTGAGTAATGAGTACTTGGTTTTATTTAAAGGATAATGTTTTATCGATTTGAAATCGTAACGTGTATCGACAGCACCGTTAATAAAGGAAAATGTATTGAATAATGATGAATTGTATTAAAACCAAGAGAAACCTCCATCCGCATAGAAACTAAGATGAGACAAATGATATTACATTTTCTAGATCATGGTCGTAATAAGAATGTTGTAAACAAGAATAACCTACTCTCACGTGAGACATATATTACTCAATTGTTCTAAAAAGAAATCAAGTGATTAAGTTTATGAACTATGAAACCTTTTGAAAATGAGAAGCTTGAGCAATCAAACTAGGCAACCGGAACTTAGGAAAGAATGTTGTTACTTGATTTTGAAAAGGAATGTGGGTTGGTCATTCTAATACTACTGTATCGGGTGACTTTGATAAAAGTAATGGATCTCTTTTAAAGAATTTAACGCACGTAGTACTTTAGGTTAAAACCCGACTTTGGCATAAAATGAAGGTACTTTGAGTGATGTGAAACTTGCCTATGCTTGTTGTGGTGAAACTTGCCTATGCTTGTTGTGGTGAAACTTTCCTATGCCATTGTTGTGAAACTTGCCTATGCTTGTGATGATAGCCTTTGTTGTGCAAGTGTGGTGTTTCGGTTACCGCGTCTCGATGGAGGTCGGTAGTTGAGGTTTCTTCTTGTTCGCCTTGGTACCCGGTGGTGGCCTCGTACTTGCCCGCCTCGTGACTGATTCGCCTTGGTATCCGTAGTCACCGTGACTTGCCCTGCTCACGGTCTCGGATACGCCTCGTCCCCGTGGTCGACCGGCCTTGGTATCCTGAGTCGGCTCGCACTTGCCCCGTGACGCCTTCGTGTTTGTGGTTGCATTGTATTATTGGCACGGTCGGATCCGTAGTTGTACTTGTCTCCGTCGTTGTTATGACACGTGGGACTCGTGTTCATGTATACTCCTTGGTATTGTTATATCATAAACCGCCGCGATGAGGAAGAAATTCCACGCACGAGTGATAATTTGGAGGCGTGAGTCCACGACTTGATGTAACTAGTTATATGTTATGATCGTAGTTTGGTCATCACACATGTCTCCCGCTTTATATAGACTATTATGATTTCATTTATTCTGATTTACCACATACTGGTAATTGTCAGATCGACCTCCTTGGCCGCGTTCACGCCGCAGTAAGTACATCGGCCGATCCCCGCTCTTAGGATCACCTTTCGCATTGGGAAGCTCCGTTCCTTCTGAGGCTTATCTTTGTATGTGTTCCCTGAGTTGTAGGTTCTTGTACATTCAGGGGTATGGCGGGGCCCTGTCCCGTCATAGTTGTTGTAAATCTTAGAGGTCTGTAGCACTGTGTGGGCAGGGTTTTGTAAAAAGGATTAAACTGTTCGTTTTGAAAGAGTTGTTTATATATTTTATTGGAAGGTAACCGTTTGGTTGGCCTGTTTTATTATCTTGTCTCATGTTCATGTTTAAGTTTTTATTTCCGCTGGTTTTCTCTGATGTAGTATCACTAGGGTGCCCGGGGTAAGGCACCAGTCACGGGCCCGGGATCGGGTCGTGACAAAAGTGGTATCAGAGCAGTTAGTCCTCGGAAAGTGTCTACAGACCGTGTCTAGTAGAGTCTTGATTATCGATGTGTTGTGCACCACATCTATAATCAGGAGGCTGCAGGACATTTAGGATTGGTTTCCATTCTTCTCATTCTGAGATCGTGCCTTAGAGCTGTGTGATAAGATTGGACCCCTCTGACATACTTCGTTTTTACCAGTTATGCCTCCGCGTAAGGCAACCCGGGCTCGTGGCGGCAAGAACAGAGGAGTCGCGAGTAGAGCAATGCGAGACCACAAGACTGAGCCTCCAGTCCCGCAGTCTGGAGCAGAGGAGATGAGTTACAAGGAGTGGGCCCAGTTAATGGCCGTGGTCAGGCGACTTGAGGATAAGGGCGGACGCAGCAGCCCAAAGAGCACCAGATGGTTCACCCTAGATCGATAGTTCGAGGCTACGATTTTCTCGAGTTGTAGGCCGCCGAGTTTTATGGGTCGAGGCACGAGGATGATCCGCAGGAGTTCATCCAAGCGATTCTGACGATCATGAGAGTGATCAAGGCATCGGAGATCAGTCGGTGACTTAGAGTTCACATCAATCGCGTGATACCGCGATGATCGTTTGATTCTCGAGCTGTCCGGGAGAGCATGCACTTCCAGCGGTATGGAACGAGTTCTCGAGGCCTTTCTTGCACATTTCTTGCCTCCCGGATGAGGAGGCTCGGCCGCAGATTTTTGGTGTTCTGGCCAGACGCGTAATGCGGAGTACAACGTGGAGTTCGACTCATTGGCGACGTCCGCGTTAGTAGCTAGTATGGAGGATCGAGTGCACCGATATGTTACAGGCTCGATGATTGCCTTGCAGAGTTGTTCGTGTAGCTCTTCACCGGCATGGACATTGCCCGCACGCAGCGTATACACTGACGCGGTGAGAGCGGATAAATCGGCGAATGACCAAGGTCGGTGAGAGGGCCGTAACAGGTCCTTTGGTGACTTTCGAGGCGGACCGCCTCAAAGACTAGTTATGTACCTCCTTGATGAGTGGTCCTCCACTTTCGGGACCCGGGATATTCGAGAGCAGTCGGGGCTCCTGTGTTTCAGATTTTCAAGAGCAGGAGTGCTCGCGGATGAGGTTGCCCTTGTCTCAAGTGGCCTGTGGAAAGCTTCATAAAGGAGAGTGTCGTACTAACTCGAGATTGTTATTTTTGCGCCAACAGGCTATCTCAAGAGACCGGTATGCGGTAGGATAGCATGGACTACTAGAGCAGTTGCGGGTTCTTCACCTTCCATAGCCAGGAAGGATGTTCATACACCGGCAGGCCCCGGTAGAGGTCGCGGTGGAAGTTCCCAGTTTTAGCGGTCCTTTGAACCGCCTATTTTCAGGTATACCCTTAACCCTTTAAAGATTTGTATGCATGATATGATGACCTTATTATTGTGTGCTACGTTCGGATAGCGTTATGATGGTTATGAGTTAGAAAGCTTGGCTAGTTGAAAGGATTTGTATGGGGGCGTGGAAAGTGTGAACTTTAGAATATTTCATGATGAGACCTTAGATGTAAGGTCGTCTTGAGTACCAGATTTTGCAAGTGATCCTTGTCGGAATACATTTTTGCCTAGAATGTGTTGTGTGATAATTTCCTTGAGTAGTGTTAAATGGAAGTGGTAGCTTTCATGACCTGTTGAGGTAAGATTGTTCCGGGTCGGGGAACAAGGGCGTGATGCGTTAGTGGATCGGGTTGGGGCCATGTTGAGGGCCAACCCGCCGGGTTTCAAAGTAGGTCAGCTGGGTGGTCCCGCCAGTGGTAGGTCACGAGGGTGCTAGGCGGTTTAGATGACCATCGTATGAGTTCGTGGGTATGTTCGACCGGGATGGTTCGTGAAGGCCGGAATGGCCTTAGTAAAGAAGTGAAGCTAGTAAGATGACCAAGTTTGGAGGTAGTGGCTCGGGTTGGAAACAGGCGTTGACTAAAGTGTGGTACGTATACTAGAAGAGTTCAAGTGTTCGAGAAGAGTACGACGAGTAAGGGTAAAGGCGAGCATGTATTGCGAGCATAGATATGATCATTTCTTGTGACGGGAGAAGGTGCGAAGGATGTATATTTTAGACCTCAGGAATCGCATGCAGTCCGGTACCATTGTTAGGTCGCCGGAGTGACACTAGAACCTCGCAGCAAAGTGACAAAAGTTTGTGATGTTAGAGGTGTTTCTCGTGGACTTGGATGTAAGCATTTACGCGTGTTTCGATTGTGGCGTTGGCAACTTATTAGAAGAACTCTATCGTTATCCTGTCTCGAGAAGGAACATTCGACGAATGTTTCTAAGGAGGAGAATGTTATGCCCCAGTATTTCCGGAGTATGCGTGAGGCGTGCGTATACAATTTGAGCCTTAAAGTAGGCATAGATTCGAAATTTGTACACAACTACCGTTAGAGTCGTTTTTCGAAACGTTTCCCAGCTTTTGTAGGAAAATTCGGCTATGTCATTTATAATTTTTATGGATTTTTCCGAGAGACGAAACATTTTGGATTAACGGGAGGGTGACATGTGTCACCTCACATTCGATGAAGTGAAGGTAATGCTTGGCCGATTGGGTCTTGTGTAGTTGGTAGGATATTTTGTGCAAGTTGTGTGGTAGATGGATAAGGTACACATGGTGGAAATCTAGCCCTACACTTGCACCACACTTGTCTTCATCTTGGCCATTGGTTGGCCTTCACTTGACCTATAAATACCCTTAGTTGATGAACTTTCTTCATCCAAAATTGAGCAATCTACCTAAGTCTCAAAATACTCCCTCCTCTTGTGGTTCTCGTCCAAAGCCTCTCCCCTCCTCCTAGTGGCCTTTGGCCGAGAGTCCCTCCTCCCCTCAGGTGTTTTGGCGTGGGTACCCCAGCCTAGTTGTCTCGTATAAATACCCCTTGTAGTGGTATAGAAATACTCTCCTAGTATTGTTATAATGTCCAAATACCTTGGCCCAAATACCTTGTAGTATTCCCAAGGTTACACTTATACTAGCCTAAAATACCATTATACTTTCCCTCATAAAACGAAACCCTAAGTAAATCTTCACCCGTAGTTGAAGTTATAAGTAGAAGTTGGTTAGAACTTCTGGGTTGTTTGGAGCGGATCGAGCACTCGGAGTCGAGCTAAACCTTGCTCGGGATCGCATATAAACTCGGATACTTTTGGGCTTATCGAGGTAAACATTCTTGACCTTCATTTGTAATTGGAAATTACATGTTGTAGAGTATATAGTTAAAGAATACTATATATAGAATTGAACATACCATGCGGCAATGTCTTTGACTTAAGCTGAATAATACTTAGAATGTCTTGCGACTTAAGCCCGAATTTAATAAGAGAAGCGAATCTGTAATTACATAGACTCAGACATGAGACTTGTGTAGTATTCTGTGAGTAAATTGTACACGTCCGGTTAGACGTGCAAACCCCCCCCCCTGGTTGGCTTGGTAGCCGGCCTCGGTAAAGGAGGAGATTAACGCTGTTGCGGGGGGGGGAGGTGCTGCCGAATTTTCTGTAGAATATGGAACGATGTTAATAAGCGCCTTGTGGCCTTATAGGTTGAAGTACTACGTGTGGTGCGATCTACGTGGCTTAAGGAGTAGCCGACGGTTTGAAGTACTTGGAGCGTTTTGCTATTAGTCAAGACTCGTCGCGAGGTATGTGAACCTCTTCCTATCTCTTCCAGCATGATATGTGTGAACTATGTAGTACGGTAGACGTACATGGGTTAGCTGTGTTTAATTGTTTTTAAAACATAAAGTGTTATAACGGCTTTATGGGAAGTTGGTTATAACAGCTTTATGTAGGTAAGAAAATACTTTGTGGTTTTAAAAGGTAACTAATGTGAATTATAACTGGCTTGTTATAATAAAGAACTTGACGTATTTCAAAAGATTTATAAATCGTTTTGAAGGGAGAGTAACACTTGGTTTTAAAGGTTTTAAAAAAGAGTTATACTAGCTTGATGGGGAGTTAGGTATAATGTCTTAAGAGAGGTAAAGAAAATGGTTTACTGATGTTAGAAGTTAAGAGACTTGATCTTATAAGATAAGAGACTTAACTTATTTGTTTTAAATGTGAATGTTTGTGTGAAACCTCATTCGTGAGTAATGAGTACTTGGTTTTATTTAAAGGATAATGTTTTACTGATTTCGGAAATCAGAATGTGTATCGACAGACCACTGCAGCGTTAATAAAGGAAAATGTATTGAATAATGATGAATTGTATTAAAACCAGTAGAAACCTCCATCTGCATAGAAACTAAGATGAGACAAAATGATATTACATTTTCTAGATCATGGTCTTTGTAATAAGAATGTTGTAAACAAGAATAACCTACTCTCACGTGAGACATATATTACTCAATTGTTCTAAAAGAAATCAAGTGATTAAGTTTATGAACTATGAAACCTTTTGAAAATGAGAAGCTTGAGCAATTGAAACTAGGCAAACCGAACTTAGGAAAAGAATGTTGTTACTTGATTTTGAAAAGGAATGTGGGTTGGTCATTCTAATACTACGTATCGGGTGACTTTGATAAAAGTAATGGATCTCTTTTAAAGAATTTAACGTGACGTAGTACTTTAGGTTAAAACCCGACTTTGGCATAAAATGAAGGTACTTTGAGTGATGTGAAACTTGCCTCTGCTGGTGGTGGTGCAACTGGCCTATGCTGCTTGTGGTGAAACTTTCCTTAGCCTGGTGTTGAGAAACTTGCCTATGCTTGTGATGATCGCCTTTGTTGTGCAAGTGTGGTGTTTCGTATTACCGCTCTCGATGGAGGCCGGTTGGTAGTTGAGGTTTCTTCTTGTTCGCCTTGGTACCGGTGGTCGGCTCGTGACTTGCCCGCCTCGTGGTCGATTCGCTTGGTATCGGTAGTCACCGCTTGCCCCGTTCGAAGTGGACGAAGTCTCGTGATACGCCGTCCCCAGTGGTCACCAGTACTTGCCCCGGCTACGTGACCGCCTTGGTATCCGTTAGTCGGCTCGCACTTGCCCCGTGACGCCGTGTTTGTGGTTGCATTGTATTATTGGCACGGTCGGATCCGTAGTTGTACTTGTCTCAGACGGTTGTTATGACACGTGGGACTGGTGTTCATGTATACTCCTTGGTATTGTTATATCATAAATCGCGATGAGGAAGAAATTCCACGCACGAGTGATAATTTGGAGGCGTGAGTCCACGACTTGATGTAACTAGTTATATGTTATATCGTAGTTTGGTCATCACACATGTCTCCGCTTTATATAGACTATTATGATTTCATTTACTGATTTACGCTTCACATACTTGGTACTGTTATCGACCTCCTTCGGCCGTTCACGCCGCAGTAAGTACATTGGCCGTCGATCCCCGCTCTTAGGATCACCTTTCAGCGATTGGAAGCTCCGTTCCTTCTGAGGCTTATCTTTTGGTATGTGTTCCCGAGTTGTAGGTTCTTGTACATTCGGGGTATGGCGGGCCCTGTCCGTCATAGTTGTTGTAAATCTTAAGTGCAGTGTGTATGGTTTTGTAAAAAGGATTAAACTGTTCGTTTTGAAAAAGTTGTTTATATATATTTTATTGGAAGGTAACCGTTTGGTTGGCCTGTTTTATTATCTTGTCTCATGTTCATGTTTAAGTTTTTATTTCCGCTGGTTTTCTCTGATGTAGTATCACTAGGGTGCCCGGGGTAAGGCACCAGTCACGGGCCCGGGATCGGGTCGTGACACTAAACCTTGCTCAGGATCGACATTATAACTTGGATAATTTTGGGCTTATCGAGGTAAATAATTTTGTCCTTCTAGTGTAATTGGAACTTACATTGTTGTATGGAATTGAGTATAAGATATAAAAAGGACATTAAAGAATAAGACTGAATCAGTAATTACCTTTGAATAGAAGTGAATTGAACTATAACTTCATCGTATAGAAGAAGGGAATTAAACTGTAATAGAAGGATATTACAGAAGAGAATTGAACTGGAATTACATCAGAAGAATATTAAAGAAGAAGTTTGAACTGTACTTACATAGGACCGTATTTACAGTAGACTGTGTAGTAGATTTGAACACGTCCGGTTAGACGTATAACCCCCCCTATCTCGGGAGTTGTTGGCACTGCAGCAGCCTCGATAGAGAGGATTTACGCATGTGTGGGGAGGTGCCGAATTTTCTGTAGAATATTCTACGATGAGAACTAGATGTTAATAGGCGCCTTGTGGCCTTTATAGGTTGAATTACTACGTGTGGCGTGATCTACTTGGCTTAAGGAGTAGCCGACGGTTTGAGGTACTTGGAGCGTTTTGCTATTAGTCGATAATCGTCGCGAGGTATGTGAACCTCTTCCTATCCTTTCTAGCATGATGTTTTGTAAACTATGTAGTACGGTAGACGTACATGTGCTAAATGAATTTGGTTGGTTTAAAACATAGGGTGTTATAATAGCTTTATGGGAAGTTAGTTATAACGACTCTATGTGGGTAAAAGAATGGTTTATTGATTGTAGAAGTTAAGAGACTTGATCTTAAGGATAAGAGACTTAACTTATTTGACTTGATATGAATGTTGTTAAAAAGTGTGAAACCTCATTCGTGAGTAATGAGTACTTGGTTTTTAAAGAATAATGTTTTACTGATTTTGGATATGAGAATAAGGGTCGAACAAACCACTGCAGCGCTAATAAAGAAAAATGTATTGACTAATGAATTATATTAAAACCAGTAGAAACCTCCATCTGCATAGAAGCTAAGATAAGACAAAATGATATTACATTTTCTAGATCATGACTGTTTTAATAAGAATGTTATAAACAAGAATAACCTACTCACACTTAAGGCATATGTTACCCAAATTATTTTAAAAAGGGATTATATTTTTAAGTGATTAAGTCTATGGACTATGAAACCTTTCTAAACTAAAGAGACTTGAGTAATTGAAATTTGGCAAACTGGAACTTTTGGAAAAGAATGTTGTTACTTGATTTTGAAAAAGAAAGTGTTCTAGTTTACTTAAAAATGTGAGTCACTCTATTTTTATACTACGGGTATTGGGTGACTTTTATAAAAGAAATGGATCTCTTTTAAAAAAGAATTTAACGTACGTAACACTTTGGAGTTAGAACCTGGACTTTGGCATAAAATGAAAGTACTTGAGTATGTTGAACTTGCCTATGCTTGTGGTGATAGCCTTTGTTGTGCAAGTGCTGTATTTCTGTGTTACCGCGTCTCTCGATAGAGGGCCGACTGATTTGTTATGAATGATTCTTCACCGAGTCCCATGAGATGGGCCGGGACACGTATTCTATCTGATTCTTCACCGAGTCCCATGAGATGGGCCGGGACACGTATTCCATCTGATTCTTCATCGAGTCCCATGAGATGGGTCGGAACACGTATTCCATCTGATTCTTCACCGAGTCCCATGAGATGGGCCGGGACACGTATTTCATCTGATTCTTTACCGAGTCTCATGAGATGGGCCGGGACACGTACTTCATCCGATTCTCTACCGAGTCCCATGGGATGGGCCGACACGATTTCATCCGATTCTCACCGAGTCCCATGGACGGGTCGACATGTATTCCATACGATTTATATCCGCATCGGCCAGCTGGAAGGAGTTCCACGCGTGAGGATGACTTGAGGCGTGAGTCCCCGACTGACGTGGATCGCTTATGTTGTGAACTATAGTTTTGTTATCATACATGTCTCTGCTTTATATAGATCGTTATGATTTCATTTACTGATTTTTCGATTTCACATACTTGGTACTGTTATCTCGACCTCTTTCGGGGCTGCGTTCATGCCGCAGTGTAGGTACATCGGCCAGGATCCTCGCCATAGGATCACAGATCAACAGGTGGGAAGCCCCGTTTCTTCGGAGGCTTATCTTTTGGTATGTTACCCTGAGTCTGTAGGTTCTTGTACATTCAGGGGTATGGCGGGGCCCTGTCCCGTCATAATTGTTGTAACTTTCTTAGAGGTCCAGATGTGGTGGCGTGGTTTGTAAAAAGGATAATTGTTCGGGTTTTTATGTATATATTCAGAAGGCAACTGTTTTGGTTGGCCTGTTTATTTATCGTATCTCTTGTTTCATGATATGTTTTTATTTCCGCTGATTTTCTCTGATGATTGTATCACTAGGGTGCCCGGGGTAAGGCACCAGTCACGGGCCCGGGTTCGGGTCGTGACAAAAGTGGTATCAGAGCAGTTAGTCCTCGGAAA
This sequence comes from Przewalskia tangutica, assembly GCA_029844215.1. NCBI lineage: Eukaryota > Viridiplantae > Streptophyta > Magnoliopsida > Solanales > Solanaceae > Przewalskia > Przewalskia tangutica. Next base: position 95,354,500 of record CM056719.1, read on the forward strand.
GTGTCTACAGACCGTGTCTAGTAGAGTCTTGATTATCGGTGTGTTGTGCACCACATCTATAATCAGGAGGCTGCAGGACATTTAGGATTGGTTTCCGTTCTTCTCATTGTGAAATCGTGCCTTAGAGCTGTGTGATAAGTTGGACCCCTCTGACGTATTTCGTTTTTACCAGTTATGCCTCCGCGCAAGGCAACCCTGGCCCAGGAGGGCAAGGCAGCCGAGGGAGCTGCTAGTGGGATACAGAGGAGTACGAGGGCGCAGGCCCGGTCAGTACCTGAGACAGTGCTTCCGACGACGAGTTTTGCGACGCCGCCCGGCCAAAGAAGTTTAGAGCGCGGCGATGGCTGCCGAGACCACAATACTGAGCCTCGGTCCACCCACACCGAGCAGATGAGATAAGTACAAGAGATGGCGCCATCGCCGTGGTCGTGGCGATATGAGGATAGGCCTGACGCAGCCTCGATTCGAGCACCCGTAGTTCACCCCGAGCGAGCGGTTGAGACTACGAGACTTTCGAGCCGCACCGCCGAGTTCTACTGGTCGAGGCACGAGATGATCCGCAGGAGTTCATCCGACGATACAACGCATCATGAGAGTGATCAAGGCTTCGAAGACCGAGTCAGTGACCTTCGGTTCGCATCGGCTGCGTGATACTGCAGTCGACTGGTTTGATTCGTGGGAGTTGTCCCGGGGAGAGCATGCACTTCCAGCAGTATGGGACGAGTTCTCAGAGGCATTCCTCACTCATTTATTGCCTCCGCAGATGAGGAGGGCACGGGCCGACAGATTTTTGACGTTGAGGCAGGACGAGCGGACGGTTAGAGAGTACAATGTGGAGTTCGACTCATTAGCTCGGTAGGTCCCCGCTGTAGTAGCTGATATGGAGGACAGAGTGCACCGCTACGTCACCGGGCTAGATGATTACTTGGCAGAGGCTTGTTCGGGTGTAGCTCTTCACCGCATGGACATTGCCCGTGCGCAGCTCACGCGCTAGGATGTGAGCGCGAGAGGTCGACGGAATGGCCGACCAACGTAAGAGGCCGTAACAGCAGGTCCTTTGGTAACTTTCGAGGCGCCACCTCAACAGCAGACTAGTTATGTACCTCCGCGGTCAGCAGTGGTCCTCCGCGCCTTCGTGACGTTCGGTATTCGAGCCGGTCGAGCTCTGTGGCTTCCGTTCAGATATACATGGGTTCTAGCCACGGGTTCAGTTTTCCTCGGTGTGCACGATGTGGCGGCGCCATCCCGGAATGTCGTCTTTTATCGGTGCTTGTTTCGCGGCCGTGTGGCCATGTGTGAGAAACCGTCCTACTAGGAAGGATGCGGGCGAGAATGACTCACCTCAAGTCGATGGCGTTCATCGCCTTCTCATATGCGCACTGCAGTGTGCCTATGATTAGAGTAGAGCGATAGATTCAGGTATATCCTTAACCCTCTAGAGATTTGTATGCGTGATATGATGACCTTATTATTGTGTACTATGTACGGATAGCGTTGTGTTGTTTGTGAGTTAGAAAACATGGTTAGTTGAAAGGATAAGTAGGGGATGGAAAGTGTGAACCTTAGAATATTTCATGTTGAGACCTTAGATATAAGGTCGTCTTGAGTAAAGGATTTTGCTAATGATCCTTGGCGGAGTGCATTATATGCATAGGGTATTTTTGTGTGATAAGTCCATGGGTAGTGTGAGATGGAAGTGGTAGCTTTCATGACGTGAATTAGTAAGATTGTTCCGTATCGGGGAACGAGAGTTGGCGCGATTTGGGGTCGGGTTGAGGACCATTCGCGGGTCAACCCGCAGCCCGGAATGAGGTGGGGTCAGTTCGGGGTGGTCCCGCCAGGTGGTAGGATCACGAGGGTGCTAGGCCCAAGTTTAGATGACCATCGTATGTGTTCGTGGATATGTTCGACTAGAATCAGATCGTGAAGGTCGATAATGACCTTAAAGGAGTTTGAGGATAGGTTACGGGCCGGTGTTTCGATTTCAGGGGTAGCTGTGAGGATTATTTGCCTCTTGTTGAGTGTGTATTATATAGCTACCATTTTAGTATTCGGATGTCACCTTAAGAAGCCTTGTATGGGCGGAAGTGTAGATTGTCGGTCGATTGGTTCGATGTTGGCAAAGTTCAGATAGTTGGTCCCTACTTGTTTCAGCAGAATGTGGATAAGGTGAGGCTTATCCAGAGGAGGTTTTAGCAGCTCAGAGTCAACAGAAGTCGTGCAGATAATCGGCGACGACGCTGAGTTCGTGCCGACGCTGGTCTTGAAGGTACCACCCCGGAAAGGGTGTGACGAATTTTGGAAAACAGAGGAAACTTAGCCCGAGTCACTTTGGGCCTTTTCAGATCATGTGAAGAATAGGCCAGGTTGCCTATATGTTAGCTTGCCGTCCGACGTAGGAGGCAGTATGTCCGGTCCTTCATGTTGTTATGTCCGGAAAGGTATCGGGGATCCGTCAGTGTTCCCGCATGATGACCAAGTTGGAGATAGTAACCCCGAGATTTAGAACTGAAGCAGTAACAGAGATGTGGTAAGTCATGAGAAAGAGTTCGAGTGTACAAGAAAGGTACGACGAGTAAGGGAAGAAGTGAACGTGTGTTAAGAACATAGGTGTGATCATTTCTTTGAGAAGTGAAGACGCGAAGGGAGTATTCTTTGGACCAGGAGTGAGAGAGTTGATGTTGTTTTACATCGTCAAGGAGATTCCTCGTTGGTTTGGATTTGGGTTTTACGCATGTGTTATTTGGTGGCCATGTGTGGCATTGGCAACTTGTTTAGGTTATAAGGAACTTTATCGTTATCTTCCTTGAGAAAGAACATTCGGGACGAATGTTTCTAAGGAGGGGAGAATGTTATACCCCGTATTTCCAGAGTATGTACGTGAGGGCGTACGTATAAAAGTTTAAGCCTTAAGTATGCTAAGGATCGAAAATTTGTGCACAACTAGCGAAAAGAATCGTTTTCCGACGAAACGTTTTTCTAAACTTGCGAAGGGAAAATTCGCTATGTCATTTATTATTTTATGGATTTTTCCGAGAGATGAAATATTTTGGACCAACGGGAGGGTGACACTTGTCACCCTCAATGGACGGCAATGAGGGGCTTTCTTTGGCACGTTTTTGTTGCCTAACCTTGGTCAAGGTTAGGTAGGATATTTTGTGGGTAGATGGATAAGGTTACACTTGGGTAAATCTTCACCCTACACTTGCCTAGCACTTGGCTTCATCTTGGCCATTGGTTGGCCATTGGTTGGCCTATAAATACTCCCCTAAGTTGAAGACTTTCTTCATCCTCAAATAATTTCCAAGTCTAAAAATCCTCCCTCTCCTCATGAGCTTTCCGCCACACCCCTCACCCTTTGAGAGGCCCTCACGAGAACATCCCCTAGCCTAGTTGTTTTAGAAATACCCCTTGGTTGAGAAATACTCAAGTATTGTTACGATACCCAAATACCTTGTAGTACTGTCCAAAGTTACCTCTATACGTAGAACCCGAAATACTACTATACTTCCTTTAGTCACAAAAACGAAACCCTAAGGAAAGTCTCCATAATTGTTTTGAGTACTTTGTAGAAGTATGTAGAACTTCTAAGGGTTTCTTGAGCGAATCGAGCGCACTAATTAGAGCTAAACCTTGCTCAGGATCGACATTATAACTTGGATAATTTTGGGCTTATCGAGGTAAATAATCTTGTCCTTCTAGTGTAATTGGAAATTACATTGTTGTATGGAATTGAGTATAAGATATAAAAAGGACATTAAAGAATAAGACTGAACTGTAATTACACTGAATAGAAGAAGTGAATTGAACTATAACTTCATCGTATAGAAGAAGGGAATTAAACTGTAATAGAAGGATATTACAGAAGAGAATTGAACTGGAATTACATCAGAAGAATATTAAAGAAGAAGTTTGAATTGTACTTACATAGGACCGTATTTACAGTAGACTGTGTAGTAGATTTGAACACGTCCGGTTAGACGTATAACCCCCCCCTCTCTCTCGGGAGTTGTTGGCCTGGTAGCAGGCCTCGATAGAGGAGGAGATTTACGCGGTTGCGGGGGGGAGGTGCTGCCGAATTTTCTGTAGAATATTCTACGATGAGAACTAGATGTTAATAGGCGCCTTTTGGCCTTAATAGGTTGAATTACTACGTGTGGCGTGATCTACTTGGCTTAAGGAGTAGCCGACGGTTTGAGGTACTTGGAGCGTTTTGCTATTAGTCGATAATCGTCGCGAGGTATGTGAACCTCTTCCTATCCTTTCTAGCATGATGTTTTGTAAACTATGTAGTACGGTAGACGTACATGTGCTAAATGAATTTGGTTGGTTTAAAACATAGGGTGTTATAATAGCTTTATGGGAAGTTAGTTATAACGACTCTATGTGGGTAAAAGAATGGTTTATTGATTGTAGAAGTTAAGAGACTTGATCTTAAGGATAAGAGACTTAACTTATTTGACTTGATATGAATGTTGTTAAAAAGTGTGAAACCTCATTCGTGAGTAATGAGTACTTGGTTTTTAAAGAATAATGTTTTACTGATTTTGGATATGAGAATAAGTGGTCGAACAAACCATCAGGCGCTAATAAAGAAAAATGTATTGACTAATGAATTATATTAAAACCAGTAGAAACCTCCATCTGCATAGAAGCTAAGATAAGACAAAATGATATTACATTTTCTAGATCATGGCTGCTTTAATAAGAATGTTATAAACAAGAATAACCTACTCACACTTAAGGCATATGTTACCCAAATTGTTTTAAAAAGGGATTATGTTTTTAAGTGATTAAGTATATGTACTATGAAACCTTTCTAAACTAAAGAGACTTGAGTAATTGAAATTTGGCAAACTGGAACTTTTGGAAAAGAATGTTGTTACTTGATTTTGAAAAAGAAAGTGTTCTAGTTTACTTAAAAATGTGAGTCACTCTATTTTTATACTACGGGTATTGGGTGACTTTTATAAAAGAAATGGATCTCTTTTAAAAAAGAATTTAACGTACGTAACACTTTGGAGTTAGAACTGGATTTGTTATGAATGATTCTTCACCGAGTCCCATGAGATGGGCCGGGACACGTATTCTATCTGATTCTTCACCGAGTCCCATGAGATGGGCCGGGACATGTATTCCATCTGATTCTTCACCGAGTCCCATGAGATGGGCCGGGACACGTATTCCATCTGATTCTTCATCGAGTCCCATGAGATGGGTCGGAACACGTACTTCATCCGATTCTTCACCGAGTCCCATGAGATGGGCCGGGACACGTATTCCATCTGATTCTTCATCGAGTCCCATGAGATGGGTCGGAACACGTACTTCATCCGATTCTCTACCGAGTCCCATGGGATGGGCCGGGACATGTATTCCATACGGTTTATATCCAGACTGCCGGCAGTGAGGAAGGAGTTTCACGGGCATGAGGGATGACTTGAGGGCGTGAGTCCCTGACTTGACGTGACTGCTTTTATGTTGTGAACTGTAGTTTTGTTATCATACATGTCTCTTGTTTTATATAGACTGTTATGATTTCATTTACAATATTTTTCAGTTTCACATACTTGGTACCTGTTGCACGACTTCGCCGGCTGCGTTCATGCCGCAGGTAGAGGTACATCGGTTGTGGATCCTCGCTCATAGGATCACAGTTCAGCGTGTTGGGAAGCCCCGTTTCTTCGGAGGCTTATCTTTTGGTATGTTACCCTGAGTCTGTAGGTTCTTGTACATTCAGGGGTATGGCGGGGACTTGTCCCGTCATAGTTGTTGTAACTTTCTTAGAGGTCTGTAGCGCTGTGGTGGGCAGGGTTTGTAAAAAGGATAACTGTTCGGGTTTTTATGTATATATTCAGAAGGCAACTGTTTTGGTTGGCCTGTTTATTTATCGTATCTCTTGTTTCATGATATGTTTTTATTTCCGCTGATTTTCTCTGATGATTGTATCACTAGGGTGCCCGCGGTAAGACACCAGTCACGGGCCCGGGTTCGGGTCGTGACAAACTCCAGATGCCGACGACGATGATCTGCATATGACTTCTGTCGACTCTGAGCTGTCAGTAACCGCTCCTGGATAAGCTTCACCTTATCCATCGCTGCCGCACCAACCGTCCCACTAATCGCACTCGCCCACATCAAACCAGCCTATCGGTGATCTGCACTTCCTCCCATACAAGGCCTCATAAGGCGCCATCTGAATACTGGAGTGGTAGCTATTATTATACGCAAACTCAACTAGAGGCAAATGATCCTCCCAGCTACCCCTGAAGTCGATAACACAGGCTCGCAGCATATCCTCAAGAGTCTGGATAGTGCGCTCTGCTGTCCGCTCTTCGTGGATGGAATGCGATTCGTGCTCACTGCGCCTCTAAACCCTTCTCGGAAAGACTTCCGAAATTAGTCAGAACCGGGCTCCTCATGCGATATGATCGAAATAGGGACTCCATGCGCCGACGATCTCTGATATAAAGTCCGCATAATCCTCACCAAATGCCCCGACGGGAAGAAAGTGGGCTGATTTCACACCGCCGACGATAACCCATATAGAATCATGTCTCCTCCGAGTGCGAGGTAATCCCGTGATAAAGTCCATGTTGATCACCTCCCACTTCCGTCGGGATCTCTATCGTGCAATAAACCACCGTGCCTCGGTGCTCTACCTTCACATGCCGACAACACGGCACCGAGCTACAAACTCTGCAACGCCCTCTTCAAGCCATCCCACCAATACACGTATCTAAGGTCGTGGTACATCTTGGTCGACTCGACGGATAGAGTAACGCCGCTACCGTGTGCTTCCTAGAACTCGCCGCCAAGTCCTCGCAATATCCGGAACACACAACTCGCCTCAAACCTTAGCACCCCATCAGTGCTATCTCAAAAGGACCTTCCTCACGAAGAGCCGTATCACGCATCGTGTCAAAATGGATCCTCAAATCGTTGCCTCTTCACCTCCTCGACGATAAGACACTCGCAACCTCTCGAACTCGGACCCCACCGCTATCGTAATCAATCAAACGGACACCAAGGCTCGCTAATCGATGCAAATCACGAACCATGCCCTCCTCTATGGTCGCACATCCGATAGGCTACCCATCGACCTACGACTGGGCATCCGCCACAACATGGCCTTCCCGGGTGGTACAGATGTCGACATCGTAATCCTTGAGCGCTCTAACCACCGCCTCGCCGTAAGTTCAGCTCCTCTGCTCAAGATATACTGGAGGCTCTTGTGGTCTCAGATATATATCCACATGAACCCCATACAAATAGTGCCTCGGATCTTGGCGTGAATCACCGCCGCTAACTCCAAATCATGGGTGGGGTAGTTCCTACGCTTCTTAAGTCGGGACGCTGCGTACGCTATAACCTTGCCCTGCTGCATCAACACACATCCCAACCCGATGCCTGACGCATCACAATACACGACATAGCCGTCGGGACCCTCTGGAAGAGTAAGAACGGGCGGTCGCCTCTCCTTCAAGAATCGAAACCCCGCCACAAGCATCGATCCATCAAACTTAGCCGCTTTCCGAGTCACCTATTCAATGGTGCGTAGATAGAAGCAAACTTCTCCACGAACCGCCGATAGTAACTCGCAAGGCCCGTAAAATCGCGCACTGGCCGGAGTAGTAGGTCTAGGCCAACTCGATCGCCTCGATCTTGGCCGTATCCACCCGAATGCCATCAGCCCCGACAATATGCCCAAGAAAAGCCACCGAAGTTAACCAAAACTCACATTTGGAAAACTTGGCGTATAACTGCTGGTCCTGGAGAACTCTCAGCACAGTCCTCAAATGCTCCGCATGCTCCTGCTCTGAGCGAGAATAAACCAAGATATCATCAATGAACACTATCACAAACGTATCCAAAATGGTTTGAACACTCGGTTCATCAAATCCATGAATACCGCCGGAGCATTGGTCAACCCAAAGGACATGACCCTGAACTCATAATGCCCGTACCGGGTCCGGAATGCAGTCCTAGGGACATCCGCCTCTCTGACTCGTACCTGATGATAGCCCGATCGCAGATCAATCTTGGAGAAACATCTCGCGCTCAGAATCGGGTCGAACAAATCATCAATCCCGGGAAGGGTATCTGTCTTAATGGTCACCTTGTTCACCGCTCAGATCAACACACATGCGCAGCTGGCCCCGCCCTTCTTCTTCACGAACAATACCGCGCTCCTGGGAGAAATACTAGGCGATGAAGCCGCTTCTCCAAAGAAATCTCTCAGCTGGTCCTTTAACTCTCTCAACTCGGCAGGTGCCATCCTGTATGGCGGAATGGAAATAGGCCGAGTGTCTGGCAGCACATCTATACAAAACTCAATCTCCCTCTCATGAGGGATACCCGGGAGGTCGTCTGGAAACACGTCTAGGAACTCTCTAACTACTGGAACTGACTGAAAATCTAGTACCGCAGCCTCAGTATCAAACACCCGAATGAGATGGTAGATATACCCCTTCTGCACCATCTTCCTAGCCTTGAGGTAGGAAATAAACCTACCCCTCGGCGACACAGTGTTTCCCTCCCACTCAACAACCGGCTCCTCAGGAAACTGGAACCGTACTACTCTCTCCCTGCAGTCTACATTGGCGTAGCAAGAAGCTAGCCAATCCATACCCATGATCACGTCGAAATCAGTCATATCCAACTCTATCAAGTCGCCAGTGGTCCGACGATCAGAATGGTCACCGACAAGCCCTATATACCCGCCGAGCTACCACCGAATCACCCACTGGCGTAGCTACCTCGAAAGGGTCTATGGACTCAGGCTCTATCCCTATCCTACTAGCAATAAGGGGAGATATATAGGACAGAGTAGAACCCGGATCTATCAAGGCATACACATCAAATCCAGAAACTGATAAGGTACCTGTGACGACATCAGGTGAGGCCTCCTGCTCCTGCCGGCTGGACAAGGCATAAATGCGGTTCTGAGGACCGCTAGAATCGACCCGCACCACGACCTGCCGCGACCTGGCCGCCCATGAGTACCTTGCCCGGGAGTAATCAGAGGAGATGAAGAAGCGAAAAGAACTCGTAGTGACCCTACCATCTGCGCTGCCCTTAGTCGGATAGTTCCTCGCAAAGTGACCCTGCTGGCCACAACTGTAACAAACTCCCATAGCAGTACCACAATTACCGAAGTGGGATCTACCGCATCGGCCACACTGAGGGGGGTGGTCCCGATCGCCGCACTTCGCCGCTCGACGTCAAGTCCTGGGCCCCGGTGCGCCTCGAATATCTCGGGCCGTGGCCGGCGACGCGGCAGAGTGCTCTGAGCTGGCTGTGGTGCAAATCTAGACTGCTGCTGAGGCCGCCCACCACGATAGCCACCAAAAGACCCTGCCGCCCCGGCCTCTTCTCGCTCGCACAACCCGCCGCCTCTACGCCTCGCATCCAAGTGCATGAGCTCGCATGCGGTAATATCCATGCTCGTGAAGAGCCACACCCGCACAAGACTCGCCATATAATCATCTAGCCCTGGCGTAACGATGCACTCCGCCCTCCATATTCGCTACCAACGCAGCACATATCGAACCAACGAATCAAACTCAACGTTGTACTCTCTAATCTGCGGTGTCCTCGTCTCAAGAACAAAAATCTGTCGGCCCGTGCCCTCCTCATCCGCGAGGCAAGAAGTGAGTGAGAAAAGCCTCCGAGAACTCATCCCAAGTAGCCGGGACGCGTGCTCCCGGGATAACTCCCACGAATCAAACCAATCGATCCGCGGTATCACGTGGCCGATGCGAACCGGCGTCACGGACTCGGTCTTCAAGTCTTGATCACCCGCATGATCCTCTCAGAATCGACGGATGAACTCCTGCGGATGATCCTCGTGCCTCGACCGTTAGAACTCGGGCGGCTACAACTCAGAAATCCCGTAGCCTCAAATCGTCGCCTCGGGTGAACCACGGGTACTATTGGGCCGGAATCGAATCGCCGCATCCATCTCGCCTCATGTTCGCCACGATCCCGCCCATGAATCGCCATCTCTCTCAGAACCATCTCATCTGCTTCCAGTGCCGGGACCGGAGGTGTAGGTATTGTGGTCTCACGCCATCGCTGCGCCCTAAACCTCTCGGGTCGGGCGTCGTAGAACTCGCCGTCTCGGGTATAGACTGGGCCTGAGCCCTCGTGACTCTAGGTGTCCCACTAGCAGCTCCCTCGGTTGCCTTGCCCTTCTGGGCCCGAGTTGCCTTACGCGAGGCATAATCAGCATGTAAAAGGAACACGTTAGAGGGGTCCAACTTATAACACAGTCTAAGGCACGATCTCAGAGTGAGAAGAATGGAAACCAATCCTAAATATCCTATAGCCTCCTGATTATTGGTGTGGTGCACAACACACCGATAATCAAGACTCTACTAGATACGGTCAGAGACACTTTCCGAGGATTAATCGCTCGATACCACTTTTGTCACGACTGTTCGGGCCGTGGATCGTGCCTTACCCGCACCCAAGTAGTCATACATCAGAGAAAAACCAGCGGAATATAAAAACAAGACATGAAGCAATGTAAATTGAGACACAGTTTATATGAGAAAACTTCGCCTTTCGCCATATATATACATCAAAGTTTGGAAGTTACATCCCAACTGTACAATAGTACTACAGACCTCTAAGGAAGTAGACAACTATGGCGGGACAGGGCCCCGCCATACCCTGAATGTACATATATCTACAACACAGGGAGAACCATACCAAAAGTCGAGCCTCCGGAGAAGATGGAGCTCCTGACACCAAAGTAGAGATCCTAAGGATGTGGATCTAGCACCTGCTTGCCCTTACCTGCGGCATGAACGCAGCCCCCCGAAGGAGGTCAAGATAACAGTACTAAGTATGTGAAATCAGAAATACTTTAATGAAATCATATCATTTTAAAACTAATTTACAAATACGCATTTAAACAACTAATGTAATCGCACATAGTGCCACATAATAAACAAGAGCAACAATTGGTAAACCGTAACCGGTCGTTTATAGGCCGCAAATGATGGCAGGAGGGCCAATCGCCCATAGTATCATTATGCAAGCCTAATCCTGGACTCCCGTAGTCCGCATAGGCCACTCACATAGGCCCGCATGAGGTATAACCCCGCATCGAGGGTAGCTACTCCTCGGCATCGTCCTGGACTTGTAGTCCGCATAGCCACATAGACCGCATGAGGTATAACCCCGCACACTAACCTGGAACTCTCGTAGCTCCGCATAGGTCCCCTGGACCCGCATAAGGTATTCTCGAATCATGGTCCTGCATCACCGAGTCTACCCCGCGACGGAGGCGCTTAACCCCTAATCATGTCAAGAGGTGAGTGATATTATACTAACATAACAGCTTATCGTTAAACAACATAAGCACAACAAGAATACTCTCTTATACAAATGTTACAAGACACTAACACACATAGCATCATATTATGTCTACTCATCAAACCATTTTTATTATACCTTCCAGAGATCAATATAAGTCTTTTATAAACACATAAGTAAACTGTTCCTTTTATCTTCTTAAGTCGTTATACTTGACTTCCCATAAAGCTAGTATAACTCTTAAGCTTCTTGTTTTAAAAACAATTATTCTTCTTCTTTCAAAACTGATTTATAATTCTTTTGAAACACTTTAAGATCTTTATTATTCAGGCTTAAGTCAAAAGACATTGCCGTAATTATTATTCAGGCTTAAGTCAAAAGACATTGCCGTGATTATTATTCAGTTAACACATGTACGTCTACCGTACTATATATATATTTTAAAATGTCATGCTTAAGAGTATAGGAAGAATCACATACCTTCTCGGCGAAATCCACCTGCCAAGTCGAATATGTCGCGCGCAGAGAATCAACCTATAATAGTCAGATACGTCTATCAATGTCTAGACTACTCTGTAGACTATTCTAAGCAGAGGGTTCCTTATTCTACGGAAATTTGGGCAGCACTTCCCTACCCGGTAAGCTATACAAGTCTACTGTAAAAACAGTCCTATGTAAGTACAGTTTAATTCTTCTTCTGTTATACCCTTCTACTGTGATAACAGTTCAATTCTATTCTTCAATATCCTTCTTTATCTTACTCAAGTCTTAACTATTCTTATATGTAATATCCAATTACAATAGAAGGACAAGATATTTACCTCGATAAGCCCAAAATTATCCAAGTTAAAAGTCGATCCTGAGCAAGGTTTAGCTCCTAGTTTGCACGCTCCGATAGCTCCAAGAACCCCTAGAAGTTTCCAACAACTTCTACTTAAATACTAAAAGGGATTTGGGGCTAGGGTATTTTGGAAAAGTGACTAAACTTGGAAGACAACTTTCTACCAAAAGGGGGGGGAGGCCCTCGGCCAAAGCCACTTAGGCTAGAGGGGGGAGAGGGGTGTTTCGGCTAGACTTTCTAGAGGGGGAGGAGAAGTGAGGCTAGGAAGAGAGCTCACAAGGGGGGAAGGAGGATTTTAGACTTGGAGATTTGGATGAAGAAGTCTTCAAAGGGAGGGGTATTTATAGGGAAACCAAGGGCCATGATCAAGCCAAGTGAGGGGCAAGTGGAGGGCCAAGATTTTCCCAAGTGCCCCCTAACCTACTCCTCAAATCACTCCATAAACAATGGCCCATGTCTTAGGCCTCAAAAGCCTCCCAATCGTCCAAGGCAAAAGCCCCTTTAGCCGTCCACTTGAGGGTGACAAGTGTCACCCTCTCGTTGGCCCAAAAAGGTTCTCGCCGCTCTAAAATCCGCAAAAATTAGAAATGGCATAGCCGTAATTTACCCTACGCAAGTTTTGTAAAACGTTTCGTCGGAAAACCATCTGTTTTGTGAGTTGTGCCCAAAATCGTCCATTATGCCTACTTAAGGCTAAACTTTTTGTACGTACGTCCCTACGTACATACTCTGAAAATACGGGGTATAACAGTCATCTTCCCTAGCTATGCGCCCTACGGGTTAGGTTTGATTAGAACGACTAAGGGGAGTGAAGCAGTAGATACAGTTATATCCTTAACCCTCTAGAGATTAGTATGTATGATGAGATGAGTATATCTTAAGTGTTATGTTCAGATAACATAAGTGTATTGTGATTAGAAATCATGGTTAGTTAACTGGGAAAGATTGGGGGATAAGAAAAAGTGTGAGCCTTAGAGCTTTATACGTAGAAACCTTAGAAGCAAGGCCATCTCGAGTAAAAGATTTATATTTTTTACGTTTAACCCTTGACGGAGTGCATGGTGCACATGAGCTATGTTTGTGGGATAAGTCCCTGAGTAGTGTGGAATGAAAGAGGGTAGTTGAGCTAAGAAGACCGCTAGGTTTTCGTAACGTGATTAGTGAGATTGTTCCGAATCGGGGAGCAAGTGTTTTACGCGAGAGTGGGTCGGGTTGAGGCCATGCCGCGGGTCAACCCGCGACCTGTTTTATGGTGGGGTCAGTTTGTGGTGGTCCCGCCAGGTGGTAGGGTCACGAGAGTGTTAGGCCCAAGATTAGTTAACCAACGTACGAGTTCGTGGATGCGTTCAACCAGTAGCCGGGCCGATGGGGTCAGCCCATCGTGTCTTTCAGTCAGGACCGTTGCTTGGCAGTGATGGTATATCAGAAAGGTTGTAAGGCTGCACGGGGTGCCTACCTTCACCTTATGACAGACAGTGGAGCCCAGGTTACGGCTGTTTCCTTTTCTAGGAGGTTTTACCAGGCAGGGTTAGGAACTCAGGTGAGTCTCAGAATCGCATTCGCCCTCGGGCCAGTGTTTGGATTTCAGGGGTACTTGTGAGGATTGTTGTCTCCTGTTGAGGGAGTGTTTTATATCTACCATTTCAGTTTTCGGATATCGCCTTATGAAGCCTTAGGGGCGGAAGTGTAAGTTGCCGGTCGATTGGTTCGATGTTGGCAAGGTTCAGATTGTTGGTTCATACCGGTTTCAGCAGAATGTGGCTAGGGTGTGACGAGTTTTGGAAGGCAGAGGAAACTTAGCCTGAGGTACTTGGAGCCTTTTCAGATCCTTTGGAGGATAGGCCAGGTTGCCTATAGTTGGCATTGCCGTCCAACGTGGGAGGCAGTGCGTCCAGTCTTTCGTGTTGTTATGTTCGGGAAAGTATCGGAGATCCATCCAGAGTGTTCCCAGTTAATGATGACCAAGTTGGAGATAGTAACCCCGAGATTTTGGAAACTGAAGCAGTAGCAGAAATTTGATAAGTTATGAGAAAGAGTTCGAGTGTACGAGCGAGTGACGAGTAAGGGAAGAAGCGAGCATGTGTTAAGAACATAGATGTGATCATTGCTTTTGTAAAGAGAAGGTGCGAAGGGAGTATCTTTTAGCCCTTGGGTGGGAGTTTTTGTAGATGATGGAGGTGATTCCTCGTGGACTTGGATGTAAGTATTTGCGCGTGTTGTATTGTGGCCAGGTGGCGTGATTATTTTCGTAAGTATAGCAGTGAAGACTATATTGGCGCATGTTTGTTTTGAGACTAAGAAGGAACATTCGGGACGAATATTTCTAAGGAGGGGAGAATGTTATACCCCATATTTCCAGAGTATGTACGTAAGGGCGTACGTAGAGAAGTTTAGCCTTAAAGATTAGGCCTAGGACGATTTTTGTGCACAACACCCGATTAGAATCGTTTTTCGACGAAACGTTTTACAAAACTTGCGAAGGGAAAATTCCGGCTATATCATTTTTAATTTTTGCGGATTTTTCCGAGAGACGTAATATTTTGGACCAACGAGAGGGTGACACTTGTCACCCTCAAGTGGACGGTAATGGGCGTCCCCCCTTGGACGATTGGGCATGTTTTGTGGCTTGTTTTGTGGCCTAAAACTTGGGTCCATGTTTTGTGGAGTAGGTTAGGGTGCACTTGGGCACATCTTGGCCCTCCACCTTGCCCCCACTTGGCTTGATCTTGTCCGTCGGTTTCCCTATAAATACCCCCCTAAACTTGAAGACTTCTTCATCCCTCAAATGACTTCCAAGTCTTGAAAATCCCTCTCCCCTTTAGTTGAGGCTCTCGTCCAAGAGTCCCCCTCCCCCCCTTTTCGTGAGGCCTTAGCCGAGGGGTACACCCCACTCCTAGAGGCCTTGGCCGAGGGGTACACACCCCCCTCCTAGTGGTGTGGCCGAGAGGTACCCCCCCTCTTGGTAGAAAATACTCTCCAAGTATAGTTGCTATACCAAAATACCTTAGCCTTATACCTTGTAGTATTCCAAAAGTTACCTCTATACGTAGAGCCCGGAAATACTACCTTTTGTCCTTTTTGTCTCAAACCGAAACCCTAAGGAAAATCTTCATAGCCGGTTGAAGTATTAAGTAGAAGTTGCGTAGAACTTCTAAGGGTTGTTTGGAGCGGGTTGGAGCGCCCAGAGTAGGAGCTAAACGTTGCTCAGGATCGACATTTAAACTTGGATAATTATGGGCTTATCGAGGTAATATCTTGTCTCCCTATTGTAATTGAGTTTATATACTATTGAAGTATAAGAATTAAGTATAAGGTATATACAAGGAAAGTATATAAGAAGAGAATTGAACTGTACTTACATAGGACTGTATTTACAGTAGACTTGTGAAGTTTGGCGGGTAAGGAAGTGCTGTCCAATTTTCCGTAGAATCTTGTATCTAGATTTATTCTACCGAGTAGTCTAGACTTTGATAGACTTGTATAACCGTTATAGGTAGAAGTACTGCGAGTAGCGTATTCTACTCGGAGGGTGGAAAAGGCTAGCCGGACTACAGTACTTTGGAGCGTTTTGCTAATAGTCGATAATCGTCGCGAGGTATGTGATTCTTCCTATACTCTTGAGCATGATATTTTAAAGTATATATAGTACGGTAGACGTACGTGTGTTAACTGAATAATAATTACGGCAATGTCTTTTGACTTAAGCCTGAATAATAATTACGGCAATGTCTTTTGACTTAAGCCTGAATAATCTTGAAGTATTTCAAAAGAATACTGAATCATTTTTAGCAGAAGAGTAATACTTGGTTTTAAAAGCTTAAGAGTTATACTAGCTTTATGGGAAGTTAGGTATAACGGCTTAAGAGAAGTAAAAAGAATGGTTTATCGATTTTAGAAGTTAAGAGACTTATTCTTAAAAGATAAGAGACTTGACTTAATTGAATTTTGTTAAAAAAAATGTGAAACTTCATTCGTGAGTAATGAGTACTTGGTTTTTAAAAAGGAATAATGCTTTACTGATTTCGGAAATCAGAATAAGTATCGAACAGACCACAGCAGCGCTAATAAAGGGAAATGTTTTGACTAATCAAGTATAATTAAAACCAGTAGAAATCCCCATCTGCATAGAAGCTAAGATGAGACAAAATGATATTACATTTCCTAGATCATGGCTGCTGTTATAAGATTGTTATAAACAAGAATAACCTACTCACATATAAGGTATATGTTTCTCAAATTGTTTTAAAGGAGAATTACATCATTAAGTGATTAAAACTATGAACTACGAAACCTTTCGAAAATGAGAAACTTGAGTATTAAAAATTAGGCAAACTTGAACGTTTGGAAAATAATGTTGTTACTTGATTTTACAAAGGGAAGTGTTTTGGTTTACTTAAAAGATAGTCACTCTATTTTTTTTATATACTACGGGTATTGTGTGACTTTTGTGAAAGTAACTTATCTTTTTAAGAGTTAATGTATGAAGTACTCTGGGAGTAAAAACCCGAACTTGTTTAACATAAAGTAGAAAGTATCTTGTGTGAATAACATTGATTGTGTTGGTTTGTGATAGCCTTGTAATACTTTCTTGTTGGTTTGATAAGTAAACATGTTAGGATGCTACGTGTGTTAGTATCTTGTGATGTTTGTGTAAAGGGGTTTCCCCTCGATCGCGCTTATGTTGTTTAACTATCAGCCGTTATGTTGGTATTGTACCACTCACCTTGACATGATCCCGGAGGTTAAGCTGCCCTCCGATGCGGGGTAATACTCAGGCAGTCTGTGTGACTATGATTCGAGGATACCTCATGCGGGTCCCGGGGACCTATGCGGAGCTACGAGAGTTCCAGGTTAGTGTGCGGCCTATATGGTCATGCGGTCTATGTGGCCATGCGGACTGCGAGTCCAGGCGGATGCCGGGGAGTAGCTACCCTCGATGCGGGGAATACCTCATGCGGGCCATTGGAGTGGCCTATGCGGAGCTGCGGGAAGTTCGTGGCTAGACGCGCACATTAGATCTGCGGCGAGTGGCGGCTTTGATCATGTGACGATGCAGACAGATCTCATGATACGATTTATGACCTTGTTATGCGTGGGTTTTAGTAGTCGGCTATGCCTTCGTACTTACCCGTGCGGTTTTATGATGACACAGTGGGACCTGGTGTTCAGTGTATTCCTTGGTGCTTTTATATCATGATCGCCGGTGAGGAAGGTATTCCACGGCATGATTGATGTTGTGGGCGTGAGACCCATTGTTATATTTGAGTGATGACTTTGAGGCGTGAGTCACGACTTGACATGATCGCTTATTTATTGTGATCGTAGTTTGGTTATCATACATGTCTCCCGCTTTATATAGACTACTATGATTTCATTTACGATATTTTGATTTCACATACTTGGTACTGTTATCGACCTCCTTCGGGGGGCTGCGTTCATGCCGCAGGTTGAGGTACACCAGTCGTTGATCCTAGCTCTCAGGGTCACAGTTCAGCGTTTGGGAAGCTCCGTTTCTCCGGAGGCTTATCAGTGGTATAGTCTCCTGTCGTAGTAGGTGCTTACATTCAGGGGTATGGCGGGGCCCTGTCCCGCCATTGTTGTCATGTCACTCTTAGAGGTCTGTAGTACTGTTGTGGGCAGAACTGTAAAAAAAAAAAAGATGTAACTGTTCTAGTTGATATTTATATATGCCGAAGGGCAAGTTTTCTCAGATTATTGTTTCATACTTCATGTCTTTTCGTGTTATTGTTTTATATTCCGCTGATTACTCTGATGTTGTATCACTAGGGTGCCCGGGGTAAGGCACCAGTCACGGGCCCGGGTTCGGGTCGTGACATGATCTTTTTTGTGAAATGAATGTGCGAAGGGAATATCCTTTGGACCAGGAGTGAGAATTTGTATTGTTTTGCATCGTCGAGGTGATTCCTCGTTGGCTTGGATTTAAGTATTTTCGCGCATGTTATTTTGTGGCCAGGTGTGGCATGTTTGGTTTCGTAAGTATAGTAGTGAAGGCTATACCGGCGTGTGTGTGTTTTGAGACTTAGAAGGAACATTCGGGACGAATGTTTCTAAGGGGGGAAGAATGTTATACCCCGTATTTCCAGAGTATGTACGTGAAGACGTACGTACGAAAGTTAAGCCTTAAAGTAGGCAAGGTTCGAAATTTGTGCACAACCCCCGAAAAGAGTCGTTTTCCGACGAAACGTTTTACAAACTTTGCGAAGGGAAAATTCCGAGAGATGGAATATTTTGGACCAACGGGAGGGTGACACTTGTCACCCTCAATGGACGGCAAACATGGGGCTTCCTTGGACGATTTTTGTGGCTCTTTTTTTGTCAAGTAGTTGGTAGGATATTTTGGTGGTAGATGGATAAGGTGTACTTGGGTAAATCTTGGCCTTACACTTGCCTAGCACTTGGCTTCATCTTGGCCATTGGTTGGCCTATAAATACCCCCTTAGTTGATGAGTTATTTCATCCACACTTGAGCAAATTTCAAGTCTAAAAATACTCCCTCCCTCTTGAGGTTTCTTCCGCCACACCCCCTCCCCCTTTGAGAGGCCCTCGGCCGAGAACACTACCCCCCCTAGCCTAGTTGTTTTCGAGAAATACCCCCCCCCCTTGGTTGAGAAATACTTCTCCAAGTATTGTTATAATGCCCTAAATACCTTAGCCCATATATCTTGTAGTACTTTCCAAAGTTACCTCTATACGTAGAGCCCGGAAATACTATTATACTTCCCTTAAGTCAAAAACGAAACCCTAAAGAAATCTTCATAGTTGATTGAAGTATTTAAGTAGAAGTTGGTTAGAACTTCTAAGGGTTGTTTGGAGCGGGTTGGAGCGCACGGAGTAGGAGCTAAACCTTGCTCAGGATCAACATTTAAACTTGGATAATTTTGGGCTTATCGAGGTAAATCATCTTGTCCCCCTATTGTTATTGGAAATTACATGTTGTAGGAATATATAGTTGAAGTATACTATATATAGAACTGAACATAGTTTTGCGGCAATGTCTTTTGACTTAAGCCTGAATTTAAAGAAGAGAATCGACTGTAATTACATAGGCGTATTCAGACATGAACTTGTGTAGCATTACTGTGAAGTAGAATTGTACACGTCCGGATTAGACGTACTGTTATACCCCGTATTTCCAGAGTATGTACGTGAGGGAGTACGTATAAAATTTAAGCCTTAAAGTTGGCAAGGTTCGAAATTTGTACACAAGTGCCGAAAAGAGTCGTTTTCCGACGAAACGTTTTACAAACTTTGCGAAGGGAAAATTCCGACTATATCATTTATTATTTTTGCGGATTTTTCCGAGAGATGAAATATTTTGGACCAACGGGAGGGTGACACTTGTCACCCTCAATGGACGGCAAAGTGGGCTTGCATTGGCACGTTTTTGTGCCTTGTTTTTAGTCAAGGGTTAGGTAGGATATTTTGTGTAGTAGATGGATAAGGACACATGGATAAATCCACACCCTACACTTGCACCACACTTGTCTTCATCTTGGCCATTGGTTGGCCATTGCTTGACCTATAAATACCCCCCTTAGTTGATGAACTTCTTCATCCAAAAATCATTCTCCAAGTCTAAAAACCCTCTCCCCCTTAAGTGTTGTATTCGTCCAAAGCCCCCTTTTGAAGCCTTGGCGAGAAATTACCCCCTAGCATAGTTGTGCTAGCCGAAAATACCCCCCCTTTGTGGTATAGAAATACTCTCCAAGTATTGTTATTATGCCAAAATACCTTAGTCCATATACCTTGTAGTACTTTCCAAAGTTACCTCTATACGTAGAGCCCGGAAATACTACTATATTCCCTTTAGTCACAAAAACGAAACCCTAAGGAAAACCTTCATAACCGGTTGAAGTGTTAAGAAGAAGTTGCGTAGAACTTCTAAGGGGTTGTTTGGAGCGGGTTGGAGCACCCGGAGTAGGAGCTAAACGTTGCTCAGGATCGACATTAAATTGGATAATTTTGGGCTTACCGAGGTAAATAATCCTATCATTCTATTGTAATTGGAAATTAAATACTGTAGTTGTATAAAAATGAATATAAGATTCATAGAAGAGAATTGAACTGTAATAGAAGGATATTACAGAAAAGAATTGAACTGAAATCACATCAGAAGAATATTAAGTAGAAGATTAAACTGTACTTACATAGGACCGTATTCTGATGAACTAATAACCTTATTGGTTGAATGTTCTGCGAGTAGCATGAACTACTTGGAAGGTGGACAAGGCTAGCCGGGTTATAGCCGTGGAGAGTTTTGCTTATAGTCGATAATCGTCGCGAGGTATGTGATTCTTCCTATACTCTTGAGCATGAAGTATTTTAAAGGAATATATATATATAGTACGGTAGACATACGTGTGGCAATGTCTTTTGACTTAAGCCTGAATAATAAGAATCTTGAAAGTATTTTAAAGGAATATATATATATAGTACGGTAGACGTACGTGTGTTAACTGAACGTAGTTGTACGGCAATGTCTTTTGACTTAAGCCTGAATAAGAAGAATCTTGAAGTATTTCAAAAGAAATAAGAAACCTTTTTGAAAGAAGCGTAATACTTGGTTTTGAAAACATAAGAGTTATACTAGCTTTATGGGAAGTTAGGTATAACGTCTTAAGAGAGATAAAGAGAATGGTTTACTGATTTTTAGAAGTTAAGAGACTTGATCTTAAAAGATAAGAGACTTGACTTGAATGAATTAATATGAACTTTGTGTGAAACCTCATTCGTGAGTAATGAGTACTTGGTTTTTAAAAGGAATAATGTTTTACTGATTTTGGAAATCAGAATGAGTATCGACAAACCACTGCAGCGTTAATAAAAGGAAATGTTTTGACTAATTAAGTATTATTAAAACCAGTAGAAACCTCCATCTGCATAGAAGCTAAGATGAGACAAAATGATATTACATTTCCTAGATCATGGCTGCTTTAATAAGATTGATTATGAACCAGAATAACCTACTCACATATAAGGCATATGTTTTATAAAATTGTTTAAAAGAGAATCATATTCTTAAGTGATTAAGACTATGAACTATGAAACCTTTCTAAAATAAGAGACTTAAGTACTTGAAATTAGGCAAACTTGAACTTAGGGAAAATAATGTTGTTACTTGAGGTTGAAAAGGAAAGTGTTTGGGTTTACCTAAAAATGTGAGTCACCCTATTTTTATACTACGGGTATCGGGTGACCTTTATAAAAGAAATGAATCTTTTAAAAAGATTTTAACGTATGTAATACTTTGGGGTCAGAACCTGGACTTTGGCCTAAAATAAACTTGAGTTGTGTGTAACTTGCCTATGTTTGTGTTTGATAGCCTTGTTGTGCAAATACTGTATTTCTATACCACCGCGTCTCGATGGAGGCGGCTGATTTGTTATGAACGATTCTTCACCGAGTCCGTGGGATGGCCGGGACACGTATTTCATCTGATTCTTCACCGAGTCCCATGGGATGGGCCGGGACACGTATTCCATCTGATTATTCACCGAGTCCCACGAGATGGGCCGGGACACGTATTTCATCTGATTCTCTACCGAGTCTCATGGGATGGGCCGGGACACGTATTCCATATGATTATTTACCGAGTCCCACGGGATGGGCCGGGACACGTATTCCACACGATTTATACCTAGACTGCCGGCAGTGAGGAAGGAGTTCCACGGGCATGAGGGATGACTTGAGGGCGTGAGTCCCTGACTTGACATGACTGCTTTTATGTTGTGAACTGTAGTTTGGTTATCATACATGTCTCCTGCTTTATATAGACTATTATGATTTCATTTCTGATCTTTTCTGATTTCACATACTTGGTACTGTTGTACTTACCTCCTTCGGCTGCGTTCATCCGCGGTAGAAATCGTCAGTTGTGGACCCTCGCTCATAGGATCACGATTCACGTGTCGGAAGCCCATTTCTTGAGGCTTATCTTTTGGTATGTTACCACAGTGCAGATTCTTGTACATTCGAGGTATGGCGGGGCCACTGTCCGTCATAGTTGTTGTCACTTTCTTAGAAGTGCAGTAATCATTATGGGCGTCAGTAAAGGATAACTGTTCGGGTTTTTATGTATATATACTGAGCAACGATTTTGGTTGCTTTGTTTATTTAATCAAATCTCTTATTTCATGTTTATGTTTTATTTCCGTGATTTTCTCGATGTTGTATCACTAGGGTGCGGGGTAAGGCACGATCCACGGGCAGGTTGGTCGTGACAAAAGTGGTATCGAGCGATTAATCCTCGGAAAGTGTCTGAACCGTGTCTAGTAGAGTCTTGATTATCGGTGTGTTGTGCACCACATCTATAATCGTCGAGGCTATAGGACATTTAGGATTGGTTTCCATTCTTCTCATTACGAGATCGTGCCTTAGAGTCGTATGATAAGTTGGACCCCTCGACGTATTCCTTTCCTTTACGATTATGCCTCCGCGTAAGCAACCCGGTCCCGAAGGGCAAAGGCGGAGGCGTGAGTAGAGCACGAGGGGTTACGAGGCGAGAGGCCCGGTCGTTACGAGATAGTGCTTCGGCGGCGAGTTTTGCGGCGCCGCCGGCGCCAGCGATTTAGAGCGCGGCGATGGCTGCGAGACTCTGATACTGAGCCTCGGTCCACGGCTGGAGCGGATGAGATAAGTACAAGGAGATGACCGATTCGGCGAGTCGTGGCGAGATATGAGAATTTGGATCACGGCGATTCTGATCCCGATAGCACCGTAGTTCACCCGGCGAGCAGTTTGAGGCTACGAGACTTTACGAGTTGTAGCCCTTGATGTTCTATGGATCGAGAGGCGAGGATGACCTCACGAGTTTATCCAAGCGACTACTGACGGATCGTGAGGTGATCGAGTCTCGCAGGCGAGTCGGTGGTATTGGGTTCGTCACCGCGTGATCTTTGCGATCGGCGTTTGATTCGTGAGGCTGTCGGGAGAGCATGCACTTCCACCGTTTGGGACGAGTTCTCGAGGGCTTTTCTTGCATATTTTTGCCCACAGATGAGAGGGCTCGGTAAGATTTTTGGCGTTGAGGCGGGGCGGGCGGGCGGTTAGAGAGTACAATGTGAGTTCGACTCATTAGCTCGGTATGTTCCGTGTAGGCGATATGGAGGGCCGAGTACATCGCTACGTCAGGGCTAGATGATTACTTGGCGAGGCTTGCGGGTGTAGCTCTTGACGGGCATGGACATTGCCCGCGTGCAAGCCCATGCACTAGGATGTGAGGCACGGAGAGGTCGACGGAATGACCGGGATCAGCGTAAGAGGCGAGCAGCCACGGTCCTTTGGTAACTTTCGGCGGGCGCCTCAGTGGCAGACTAGTTATGTACCTCTGCCCGGTCAGAGTGGTCCTCACGATCTTGGGGCGTTCGGTATTCGGGGCTGAGTCGAGGGCTCGTGGCTTCGTTCCACGATATACATGGGTTCTAGCAAGTCGGGTTGAGTTTTCCTCGGTGTGCACGATGTGGCGACGTCATCGAGAATGTCGTCTTTCTTGGTGCTTGTTTTCTGCGGCCGTCGAGCCATATGACGAGCTGTCCTAATAGGAAGGATGCAGCAGAATGACTCGACTACGGTCGATGCGAGTTCATCGCCTTCTGACTATGCGCCTGCAGTGTGCCTATGATTAGAGTAGAGCGGTAGATTCAGGTATATCCTTAACCCTCTAGAGATTTGTATGCATGATATGATGACCTTATTATTGTGTACTATGTACGGATAGCGTTATGTTGGTTATGAGTTAGAAAGCATGGTTAGTTGAAAGGATATGTATGGGGGCATGGAAAGTGTGAACGTTAGAATATTTCATGTTGAGACCTTAGATGTAAGGTCATCTTGAATAAAAGATTTTACGGTTAGTCTTTGTTGAAATACTTGGTTTGCGTATAAATGTGTTGTGGGATAAGTCCATGGGTAGTGTGAGATGGAAGTGGTAGCTTTCATGACGTGAATTAGTGAGATTGTTCCGCTTCAGTGGTTGGGCGCCCCGGAGGGTAGGGTGTTCACGGGCCAACAGGCCGCGGCAGGGGTCGTGGCAGGGGTTCCAGTTCCAGCGGTCCTCAGAACCGCATTTATGCTATGTCCAGCCGCCAGGACCAGGAGGCGTCACCTGATGTCGTCACAGGTACATTGTTGGTCTCTTGATGTGATGTTTATGCTTTGATAGATCCAGGTTCTACCTTGTCCTATATATCTCCTCATATTGCTGGTAGAATAGGGATAGAGCCCGAGTCCATAGAATCCTTTGAGGTGGCTACGCCGGTAGGTGCTTCGGTGGTAGTTGAGCGGGTATATAAGGCTTGCCCAGTGACTATAGATGGTCGTCAGACTCTAGCTGACTTGATAGAGTTGGATATGACAGACTTCGATGTGATTATGGGTATGGATTGGCTAGCGTCTTGCTATGCCAATGTGGACCGAGAGAGAGGTTAGTTCGGTTCGGTTTCTGGTGGCGGTTATCGAGTGGAAGAAGTCTTTGCATCGCCGAGGGTAGGTTTATTTCTTACCTCAAGGCTAGGAAGATGGTACGGAAGGGTATATCTACCATTTGGTTGGTATTCGATCATCGAGGTGAGATCTGGACCTTGATCAATTCGGTTGTTAGAGAGTTTCGGACGTATTCCCACGAAGCTTAGGGTATCCCTCCCGAGAGGAGATTGAGTTTTGCATCGATTTAGCACGGACACTCGGCCGATATCTATTCCGCCATACGAGGATGGCAGCCGAGTTGAAGGAATTGAAGGATCAATCAAAGATTTCTTTGGAGAAAGGCTTTATTAGGCCAAGTGTTTCTCGCAGAAGCGCCAGTGTTGTTTGTAAAGAAGAAGGATGGGGCAGCTGCGTATGTGTATTGATTACTGAGCGGTGAACAAGGTTACTATCAAGCAGTATCCCTCCCGTGATTGACGATTTGTTTGACCGATTGCAGGGTGCAAAGTGTTTTCAAGATAGACTGCGATGCAGTTATCATCAGTGCGAGTTAGAGATAGACATCCCAAAGATCGCATTCGGGACCGGTATGGGCACTATGAGTTCAGGTGATGTCTTTCGGGTTGACAGCCGCCAGTATTCATGGATTTGATGAATAGGGTGTTCGAGCCATTCTTGGATATGTTCGTTATAGTGTTTATTGATGATATCTTGGTGTATTCGCGCCTGAGCGAGAGCATCTGGATCATTTGAGGGCGGTATTGGGAGTCCTCGAGACCGTAGTTGTATGCCAAGTTCTCGAAATCGCGAGTTCGTTAGCCATGAGCTTTCTTAGGGCATGTTATCGGGGCGATGGTATTGGGTTGATCTGACTAAGATTGAGGCGATCAAGACTTGGCGGACCACTACCAAGCGGAGTCTGCGGCTTTGGGCCTTGCGGCTATTATTGGAGGTTTGTGGAAAAGTTTGCTTTATTTCAAAGACTTTGACTAAGTCGACTCAGAAGGCAGCTATGTTCCGGTGGACGGATACTTGTGAGGAAAGTTTCCAGTTGCTAAAGGAGAGGTTGACGACCGCCCCAGTTCTTACTCTTCCAGAGGGTTTAGATGGATATGTGGTTTATTGTGACGCGTCAGGTGTCGGGCTTGGGTGCGTGCTGATGCAGCACGGCAGAGTTATAGCTTATGCATCTCGACAGCTTAGGAAGCATGAAAAGAACTATCCCACACATGACTTGGAGTTGGCAGCTGTGATTCATGCCTTGAAGATCTGGAGACATTATTTATATGGAGTTCACGTGGACATTTACACAGACCACAAGAGTCTCCAGTACATCTTCAGCCAGAGGGAGCTGAACTTGCGGCAGAGACGGTGGTTGGAGCTACTTAAGGATTACGATGTTGATATTCTGTACCACCCAGGGAAGGCCAATGTAGTTGCAGATGCCCTTAGTCGCAGATCGATGGGTAGTCTGTCTGTTGTTCAGCCAGAGAAAAGGGATATGGTCCGAGAGTTACATCAGCTAGCGAGCCTTGGGGTTCGTTTGGTTGATTCTGTTAGTGACGGAATTCGGGTTCGAGAGGTTGCCGAGTCTTCCATCGTCGAGGAGGTGAAGAGGCGACAGTATGAGGATCCGATTTTGCACGGCATGCAGATGCCGCTGTTCGGAAAGAGAGGATTCTGTTTGAGGTAGCGCCTGATGAGGTGCTAAGATTCGAGGGCCGGTTGTGTGTTCCCGATGTGACAGACTTCGCGCCAGATTTCGGCGAGGCACACGCTTCGTTATTCTATTCATCCGGGATCGACTAAAATGTATCGTGACCTCAGATGCGTGTATTGGTGGGATGGCCTAAAGAGGGACGTTGCGGAGTTCGTGGCACAGTGCCCGAATTGTCAGCAGGTTAAGATTGAGCACCAGAAGCCCGGTGGGCTGTTGCAGGATATTGATATTCCGACTTGGAAGTGGGAGGTGATAAATATGGATTTTATTACAGGACTACCTACCACTCAGAGGAAGCATGATTCCATTTGGGTGATTGTCGACAGGCTGACGAAATCAGCCCATTTTCTTCCGGTCAGAACGACGTTCTCAGCTGAGGACTATGCCAGATTATATATTAGAGAGATTGTGAGACTGCACGGAGTCCCGGTGTCGATTATATCAGATAGAGGAGCCCAGTTCTCGGCTAACTTCTGGAGGTCCTTTCAGAAGGGATTAGGGACACGGGTGAGTCTCAGTACGGCGTTTCATCCTCAGACCGACGGACAGGCCGAGCGCACTATCCAGACACTTGAGGATATGCTGCGGGCTTGTGTTATTGATTTCAGGGGTAGCTGGGAGGATCATTTGCCTCTTGTGGAGTTTGCTTACAACAACAGCTACCATTCCGGGATTCAGATGGCGCCTTATGAAGCCTTATACGGGAGGAAGTGCAGGTCACCTATAGGCTGGTTCGAGGTGGGAGAAGTTCAGTTGGTCGGGTCAGACATAGTTCAGCAGGCAGTGGATAAGGTGAAGCTTATCCAGGAGCGGTTGTTGGCAGCTCAGAGTCGGCAGAAGTCGTATGCAGATCGTCGGCGTCGACACTTGGAATTTGAGTTAGGTGATTGGTTTTTTCTAAAGGTATCGCCCATGAAGGGCGTGATGAGATTTGGGAAGAAGGGGAAACTTATCCCAAGGTACATTGGGCCGTATCGGATTGTCCGCAGGGTAGGCAGGGTTGCCTATGAATTAGAGCTGCCGTCCGATTTGGAGGCGGTACATCCAGTTTTCCATGTGTCCATGTTGCGGAAATGTATTGGAGATCCATCTAGAGTGCACCCGATTCAGAATGTCCAAGTGACAGAGGGGTTATCGTATGAGGAGAGTCCCATAGCGATACTCGATCGTCAGGTTAGACGACTTCGGACGAAAGACGTGGCTTCCGTTAAGGTCCTATGGCGGAATGTGAACAGGGAGGAAATGACGTGGGAAACGGAGGATGAGATGAAGAAGAAATATCCTCACTTATTCCCTATACCTCCAGGTAACCCACGTTCTAAAATTGTTGGTCTTTAAATTTAGTATTTATGCTTGAGTTTTGTTGTGGTCGTGTGAAGCGTCTTTATTTGAGTCTATGCCGATATTGTAATTTGAGTAGAGTAAGCCTAGAGGGAACATTCGGGACGAATGTTTCTAAGGGGGGGAGAATGTTATACCCCGTGGTTCGGCCGACATGGTCGAGTCTCAGCCATGGCTGAGCGGCGCGCCGCGCGGTGATTGTAGGCATGCGCGGAAGTCGGCCGCGCGCCAAAGTACCGGGTCACCGAGTTTCAGCGTCGCGGCGCGGAAAGGTGTCGCGACGGAAGATCCGAGGGTTCGCAGGAGTTGCGGCGCCGCGGCGCCGAGGCGGGAAATCAGGCGGAAAAACTTAGGAAAAGTCAGATTTTTATTTTGAAAGGGCCTGAGTGGGGGACAAGTGTCCCCCCCCATCTGATTTTTACATGCAATATATTGACCAAGTCTTAAAGACTTGGTCATTTGTCATCTCTCTCTTTGAAAAACCTCTTCCTTCTCTCTAAATATTTCAAGCTCATCCTTCTCTCTAAATCCAAGAGGATTCTAGCCTTAAGAAAAATCTGAAAAATTAAAAGACAAGAAGGAAGCTTGTGGCTAGCTTGTGAAGGTGGTGGTGGTGGTATTCTTGGTAGAAAGGCTAGCAAATTGTTGGATAAAATTTGGCTAAAGCTCTAAGGTAATGATTCTTCCTCTATTATTAGTTTATAGAGTTGCATGTTAAGAAGAAAATACTTATGGTGGTAAATAATGCTCTTAGAGTCATTGCATGCTAGAAATGTGGGTTGAATATGAAGGATTTGGCTAAAGAAATATTATGAGCATGTTGTAGCCTAAAAACCACCTTAGAATTGTTAAGTGTACTATTATAACTTATGGGGCAGAATTTTACACACCCAAGATTAGGTGTGTAATCCCCTTTGTGTTGGTTTGGTTGTTGGGCCTTAATAAGGCGTTTGAATGTGAAAAATCGGCCTTTGAAAAGGTGGCAAAGTGAGTAGAAACAAAGGAAATGCTGCCCAATTTTCCTTAGGAATCGATAACTTGAATTTGGAATTTCTACATTGGAATTAGAGGTTAATAAACACACTATGGTTATTATAGGTTGACATTTTACTTGCGGTAGTTGGACTTAGCAAGCGGATT